>OW626789.1:25182522-26382522 GCA_939628115.1 Tribolium freemani
TGACCTGACCTGACCTGACCTGACCTGACTGCTGACCTGACCTGACCTGATGACCTGACCTAGACCTGACCTGACCTGACCTGACCTGACCTGACCTGACCTGACCTGACCTGACCTGACCTGCCTGACCTGACTGACCTGACCTGTACCTGACCTCTGACCTGACCTGACCCTGACCTGACCTGACCTGACGCTGACCTGACTGACCTGACCTGACCTGACCTGACCTGACCTGACTGACCTGACCTGACCTGACCTGACCTGACCTGACCTGACCTGACCTGACCTGACCTGACCTGACCTGACCTGACCTGACCTGACCTGACCTGACTGACCTGACCTGACCTGACCTGACCTGACCCTGACTGACCTGACCTGACCTGACCTGACCTGACCTGACCTGACCTGACCTGACCTGACCTGACTGACCTGACCTGACCTGACCTGACCTGACCTGACCTGACCTGACTGACCTGACCTGACCTGACCTGACCTGACCTGACCTGACCTGACCTGACCTGACTGACTGACCTGACCTGACCTGACCTGACCTGACCTGACCTGACCTGACCTGACCTGACCTGACCTGACCTGACCTGACCTGACCTGACCTGACCTGACCTGACCTGACCTGACCTGACCTGACCTGACCTGACCTGACCTGACCTGACCACCTGACCTGACCTGACCTGACCTGACCTGACCTGACCTGACCTGACCTGACCTGACCTGACCTGACCTGACCTGACCTGACCTGACCTGACCTGACCTGACCTGACCTGACCTGACCTGACCCTGACCTGACCTGACCTGACTGACCTGACCTGACCTGACCTGACCTGACCTGACCTGACCTGACCTGACCTGACCTGACCTGACCTGACCTGACCTGACCTGACCTGACCTGACCTGACCTGACCTGACCTGACCTGACCTGACCTGACCTGACCTGACCTGACCTGACCTGACCTGACCTGACCTGACCTGACCTGACCTGACCTGACCTGACCTGACCTGACCTGACCTGACCTGACCTGACCTGACCTGACCTGACCTGACCTGACCTGACCTGACCTGACCTGACCTGACCTGACCTGACCTGACCTGACCTGACCTGACCTGACCTGACCTGACCTGACCTGACCTGACCTGACCTGACCTGACCTGACCTGACCTGACCTGACCTGACCTGACCTGACCTGACCTGACCTGACCTGACCTGACCTGACCTGACCTGACCTGACCTGACCTGACCTGACCTGACCTGACCTGACCTGACCTGACCTGACCTGACCTGACCTGACCTGACCTGACCTGACCTGACCTGACCTGACCTGACCTGACCTGACCTGACCTGACCTGACCTGACCTGACCTGACCTGACCTGACCTGACCTGACCTGACCTGACCTGACCTGACCTGACCTGACCTGACCTGACCTGACCTGACCTGACCTGACCTGACCTGACCTGACCTGACCTGACCTGACCTGACCTGACCTGACCTGACCTGACCTGACCTGACCTGACCTGACCTGACCTGACCTGACCTGACCTGACCTGACCTGACCTGACCTGACCTGACCTGACCTGACCTGACCTGACCTGACCTGACCTGACCTGACCTGACCTGACCTGACCTGACCTGACCTGACCTGACCTGACCTGACCTGACCTGACCTGACCTGACCTGACCTGACCTGACCTGACCTGACCTGACCTGACCTGACCTGACCTGACCTGACCTGACCTGACCTGACCTGACCTGACCTGACCTGACCTGACCTGACCTGACCTGACCTGACCTGACCTGACCTGACCTGACCTGACCTGACCTGACCTGACCTGACCTGACCTGACCTGACCTGACCTGACCTGACCTGACCTGACCTGACCTGACCTGACCTGACCTGACCTGACCTGACCTGACCTGACCTGACCTGACCTGACCTGACCTGACCTGACCTGACCTGACCTGACCTGACCTGACCTGACCTGACCTGACCTGACCTGACCTGACCTGACCTGACCTGACCTGACCTGACCTGACCTGACCTGACCTGACCTGACCTGACCTCTTTTTTTTTTAGCAAGGGGCCCCACCCCGCCCCTTGACGTGGAACCCGACCTTAAGGCTGGATTGGTTCCCCCGTTCTTCTCCTACCTCACCCCCCCCGGAATCGCCGTTAGGCATACCGTCAGAAGGGAGGGCTTGTCCGTTTTCTCCGGTCACTTTGCACCTCCGTTCTTGGATCGTGCTCGCTGGTTCCCGAGACATCCTCTTGCCGCCTCCTGCGGCAGATGATGAAGGTCCCTCAGCGGGCATTTCTCCGCGTCTTTTCATTTACGAAGAATCAGAGTCTTCAAAACTCTGATTTCTTCCTTCTTCCTCACTTTCCTTAGTTTTAAGGATCTCTTCTGCACATCTCTGTACAGTTCTCCAATGCTCATTGTTCTCGAGCATCTTTTCCACTAGATTATCAGGTGTAAGTTTAACACCTGTTCGTAATTCCCACTTTTGTCGAATGGCATCCCACCGGAAGCATTCGAACAACACATGTTCTGCTGTGTCTTCCTCGTTGCAGTAGACACAGCGATCATCATCTGCTCGATGCATACGGTGTAGGTATGATCGAAAAGCCCCATGTCCTGTCAAAAACTGTGTTAGGTAGTAATTTACCTGTCCCACAGATTTTCTTCTCTCCATCCACCGTCTTATATTCGGGATAAGACGATGCGTCCACCTTCCTTTGGAACTGTTGTCCCATCGGGCTTGCCACGCCGTGATAGATTGCTCTCTCGCTTCATGCTTTTTGCATGTTCTATCACGTACCTTCTTCCTCTCTTTGATTCTGAGATCGATAGGAACGACCTCTGCTATTACCTGAGCAGCTTCCGTAGAAGTGGTACGGTATGCCGAGCATACTCGTAGCGCTGCTTTTCTCTGCACACTTATAAGTCTTTGCTTATATTTCTTCATCTCCAATGCCCTACTTCCCCAGACCGAAGCTGCGTATAGAAGTATGGAATTTGTTACCTCTGCCAGCACTCTCCTTTTTGGAGGTGACGGTCCTCGTACATTGGGCATTAATCGGCTCAGGTTCGCCGTTAGTGCCTCAGCTGTTGCAGTCACTCTAAGCACATGCTGTGAAAATGACATTCTTTCATCTATGTCAACACCTAGGTATTTGACTTTCTTTTGCGGTCTCAGATTGACTCCCTCTACTTTAAAGGTCAAGTCTCTATCTGGACGTCTTCCACCGGCTAGCATCACTACCTCGGTTTTCTCAGGGGCCAGCTTCAGCCCCTTTGTTCGCATCCATTGTCCGATCATTTCAGACACATGTTCCGCTAAACGAGTTAAATCTTGGGTTCGTTTTTCGCTTACAACTAGTGCCAAGTCATCGGCATAGGCAATCAATTTCGCTCCTCTCGGTAATTCTAACCGAAGGACATCATCGTAGAGAATGTTCCAGAGAGTCGGCCCGAGAACCGACCCCTGCGGAACACCACTCGTCACTTGTATCACCTGTTTGTCTCCAAGGTCGATACTTCTCTCCGACAGATAACTGCTTATTACTCTACATAGGTATTTGGAAATCCCTTTTTTGACAAGGGCTTCCATTATACCTTTCCAACTTGCCGAGTTAAAGGCATTTTGTACATCGAAGGTAAGCAGGGCACACCATTTCTTGGCTTTCGTGCTTCCTGCATTGGCACGTTTTGCCAATTCCATCACTTTATCTATCGCATCAATTGTCGATTTCCCTTCCTGGAAGCCATACTGAGATGGACTTAACCCGCCGTTCTCATTGATCTCTTTTCGCAACTTGATCAATATCAACTGTTCGTATAGCTTTGCTATCACATTCAACAAACATAGAGGGCGATAATCTCTTGGAGAATCGCCCTCCTTACCTGGTTTCTTAAGCAGCACTAACCTAGCCTGCTTCCACTCTTTTGGAAAGGTTCCTTCATGCAGAAGGCCGTTGTAGACCCTCAGCATCAGTTCCTCTCCCTCTCCACTTGCCACTGCTCTGATCACCTCAACAGGGATGTTATCAGGCCCAGCGGCTTTTCCAATCTTTAACTTGCGGGTAGCAAGTTTCATCTCACCATGAGTGAAATCCTCAATCTCGCAGTCTCCTGCGGTGTTCCATACTATAGTGGCGTGTTGCGGAAATAACACATCCACTATTTGTTTCTTGAATCTTGGCTTCAGCGCGGTCTCACCACCGCTTAGCCTCAGTTTCCTTGTCACAATTTGGTAGCCAAGGCCCCATTGGTCTTTCTCAATGTCTTCCACGAGCTCACACCATTTGGCTTCTTTAGCCTTCCTGATCAAAGCTCGGTAGACTTTCCGCGTTGCCTTGTAGTATTCATATACTTCAGGCAAATTTCTGTTATCACGCTTGCCTTTCAAACGTGTTACTTTTCGCCGTGCTTGATTGCATTCTTTCCTTGCATCAGCAATGTCCTTGTTCCACCAGTAGACACTGCGTCTACCCGGTGCGCTACTCACTCTTCTCCGAGGAAGATTCTTGTCGCACGCCCTTTTCAGAGCTACTGCCATTTCTGAGTAACCAAGTGCTTCTTTGGTTCTCATCTCCTCCACAAAACTTCGTCTCAACGAGTCAGGTTTCATGCCTTTCACTCGCCAGCCAAAATCTCCTGATCTATTACCGCCAGGTGTATAACCCCGCGGTTGTGCACTATCCATTTCTAAGTCGAAAGTTACAAACTGGTGGTCGCTGAGGGTTTCTTCCTCCTCAACTCTCCATCTTTTTACCGATCTTGCCATATTGGCTGAACTTATCGTGAGGTCTATATAGGAGGTCGCCTCCCTTCTCACCAATGTAGGCCTCGTTCCATCATTGTGTACCACAAAATTCATTGCGGCCAACCATTCTGCCATCACTCGCCCTGCAGGATTCTGCACTTCTCCTCCCCATTCTGGTGATTTGGCGTTGAAATCTCCACATACCACGCACGGTTTCCCGCTGTGGTTTCCTGCCATTAGAGTCAGCTCCAAGAGCATGTCCTCTAATACCCTTACCTCGACGTTTGGAGAGATGTAACAACTAACTATGATACATCCCTCCACGTCAACCCAGACAAAGCCGGGACCCTTACCTTTCTCAAGGATTCTTGTCCTATTGCTCACCACAGCGATGGCCACAGAATTGTCGTCATCGGTGTACCACGTGTTACTGGCCACTCTTTTGTAGTTTGGCTCGCTCATCAGGATGATATCCCTACCTGTCTCCTTGCAGAAGCTCATCGCTGCATCATGAGCTGCTGCACTCCTGTTCAAATTAATTTGAAGAAACCGGGCCATTAGGGCGGTTTCTCGTTCTCTTTCCTTGCCGCAAGCGCCCTTGTTCGGAGTTTCTCGCATGCTGGCGTTCTTGATCTGTGCCCCTTCATGTTGCAGACTGGGCACCATATCTCATTCTTGCATTCCTTGACAGAATGACCTTCTTTCCCACACCTGTGGCATAGTTTGCTTCTATCCACACCACTACACCTGATTGCCATGTGACCAGGTTCCCAACACCTAAAACAGAAAACACATTCAGTGCGTTCAGTTATTCTACCATAGACTAGCCCTATTTTCACCTTGCCCTTTTGCAAGAGGGCATTTGCTGCTTCTAGGGGTGCTCTTACCGTAGCAATCCTAGTCTCTCCATACGCTTTGCGTATTGAGGTTACCTTAAAGTCACCTCCTTCCTTTATGTCATCACCAAGAGCCTTTCGCAGACCCTCCTGCACGACATCTTCAGTTACCAGTGCATCAAGTCCTTTTACATGCAGGATCTTTTCACTTTCCTCACCACCGGTCCTTAGGACGACTTTGTGTCTACTCATCTTTGAGCTAAGAATCTCCTTAATTCTTTTGCCCTGTTCTTCTTGTTTGTCCATCAGCAAAAGAAGCTTCCCTTCTCGGGTCTTCTTTGCTGCCGTAATCGTGCATTCTACATCTCTAAGATGTTCCTGCACTTCCCGCAACGTCGAATCGAACGTGTCAGCTACGCCACCAGTTACAATGATGGCATCTGTCTTTCGGCCTTCTTGAGGCTTTATCTGCGTGAGAGCTGGTTTTCCCTCTTTTCCCCTCCAGGTTTTTGCTTTTGCGGTTGGTACACAAAAGACGACTTCCACATCTTCTCCCCTAAAGACATATTCTAACATCTGTTTTTGGTACTCTACTCTGCATGTCAAGTCGCATGCCACTGCAATTTTTGGAATTCCCAATTCCTTTACTCTATCCTTCAGCTCCACGAGAGCATCATATGTTCTCGGAAGTGGACCATTTGCCTTCTCCATCTCTTCTGCAGCTATTATAAATATATAGCTGTCTTCTGGAGTCTCACACACTGCGTTGAAATCCAACGCAACCGTCTCTTTTATAGTTGTTACCATGGCATTTATGGGGTTTTTTCCCTTTAGCACATTTTGTCTGTATCGTGGGCATCGCTGGTGGATTAAACGCAGCAGTGCCCCTTCCTCTTTTTGCTCCCTTGATCTGATAATCACCGGGGCAACTTCTTCCGCTTGTGCAAACGGACTCATTGCCGTTACCTTTACTTTCTCGTAGTGAGAATCTTCCCACTTACATTCCATCAGATCTCTAAAGTCCCTGAATGTTCTCGTTTCCCCTATGTTCAAGGGCTTGACGTTTTGCACCTTAGGGGTTACATCCTCCGTTTGAGTTGCCACCTCCTTTCCTGCATCGGTCTGTGTACCGATTTCCATCTTTATAACCGACTGTGATATTTGGTTATCTTCAATCTCTTTCCTCGGTTTCTCCCCCTCTCCTTGCTCAGTTGAGATAGGGGAGAAATCCACCATGTACTGTAGAATTTCTTCTACCTTACTCAGACACGACATTGCAAAATACACGTCTGTCATCTTGTGTTTGATCTCCCTACGTGTGTTAGGAGTATCTTCCACCAGCGTTTTCATGTCTTTAACGCGTTTTCTCAACTTGGATACTATTTTCATAGCGTCCTTGGACTTTATTTGCCATTCTCCCACCTCGACATTTCTCACTTTTTTTGTCGTACCCTTATCCACTGAACTTAGAAGTTGTTCCTGTTTCATTTCCAACATGTGTATTGACTTGTTCATGTCCTCTACACATTTTTTCACTTCAGCCTGGGTTTCCCCTTTGACTATCTGTTTCAATCTCTGGCTTTTACTCTTAAGCCCAGATATCAAGTTCTGCATCTCCTTAGTTTCCACTTCGGGAGTATGCTCTCTTTTCCTTTTTGCTTGCACCTCAAGCTTTGGTGTTTCACACTCTGTTAGGTCCACAATTTCGGATGCCAAACAGCTACTTACGTCCGCAACCTGGGGTCTTAGACTTTGGTCATCTCCCCAGGTATATGCTCTGTGTCTTATCTGCGGTGGTGTTCTCATAACTCTCGTAGATTTACCAAATACCGACTCCTCATCACGCTCAGATGTTGAAGGAGTTTGCTTTCCTGCTTCTACCAGTTGGTCCGCCCCACTGGTCTCAGCGTCTTCCCCATGCTTGTTTTTTAAATTGTCCATCGTTACCCACGTTTTGGGACGGTTGGATTGGATTCACTCCAGGGTGACGCCCTTTCCCGAAGCAAGACGTTTTACCTTACGAACGGGGACGCACGATCCACCCGCCGGCGTTTCAACGCTAGGAAGTGGGGCTCCCCCCCACCCATGCCCGTCGCAACCGACAAGCACCACCCTTCGGCACCAGAAACTGCAAAACCGACCACTGGGTTTGGGATTTTTTATAGAGGTTGTTTTCCTCGCGGGCCGCGGTTAAGGCAAGCCCCCCGATCCCATAAGCCAAAACGTTCCCTACACCACGCCTTGTGCAGAGTCGTTGAATCGGCTTCTGGGCTTTCGGTATTAGGGAAAGCTGGCGCTCAGCCCCCCCAGCTAGGATTTCATCCAGGGCCACCACACCCTGTCACCGGGCTTTCCGGCGTTCTTTAATGGATTGTTTATAGAGGTTTACTCCTCGCAGGACAAAAGTCCTCCCGCTCCCCCTTGAGGGTTTACGGTATGCTAAGGGGGATGCTCTTAGTAGGTGCTCCGACACACCCTTAAGCCCCTCCACCACGACAAGGTGGCATCCCATCGGAGGGGGACCTGACCTGACCTGACCTGACCTGACCTGACCTGACCTGACCTGACCTGACCTGACCTGACCTGACCTGTTTTTCTAGATGATCTCCGACACCCAAGAGGAAGTTTCGGTTGAGGCTCCATCGCCTGCTCCTACAGACAATATAGAAACCGAGCAAAACACACGACGAGTGACGAGTTTGACGCAGTAGGTCACAATGTGTCTTGCAAATTAAGAAGACTTCCAGGCGAAATGAAGGTGTTTGCCGAAAAACTAATAAATGACGTCTTGTTCTATGCAGAACTGGGTAGACTTAGTGAAGATACAGCGATTATGCTACATCCTCGCCCCTGTGTGCCTGGCCCACCCAGTTCTGTAGTGCCCCATAGCAATACTTTTAACTTGTTTTATTATTAAATTATAGGATTTTTATTCACTTACCATCATGAACTCTTTTTTAAGTACATGATATATGGCATCACAGGTTTCAGAAATTATTTGCCCTAAGGCCTGTGGTGAAATTATGGTCGAAAATTTGAGGTCTTCATAACTTCTTCCGGTTGCCAAAAAACGTAAAGTAGCAGTTAATTTTTCATGTACTGATATGGCAGGTCTCATTCTTGTGTCTTGTTTTTGTAGTAAAGGGGTAACCAACTTTAAGAGTTCACCATACGTTTCTACATCCATTCTTAGATAGTTGAGCCAGTCAGCAGGTTCCAGCCGCAATTCTTCTAATAAATTAACATGGGAATACGCATTGCGCTTCTGCAGCCATTTTTGATCCATTGTGATCGACTTTTTTTTATTAATTTTTTTTTTATATAATACAGCACGCCACGGTCATCAGACAAATGTTCTTTTTCGTGACCATTACGACGCACGTTTGTTGCACAACTGACGGGGAAACAGTCGTGTGTGTGTGCTCATTGAGAGTACGGGTTTAACTTAGGACAAGCGTGTACAATTTTAACTGCACAATCTTCCCTCTGTGTGTGTGGCCGCCTTAATAATTGTGAAAACGTTGTTTTCTAATTTCAATTTAGCCCCACAAAAATTAATTCTGTGCTGCTTGCACTTAAAGTATCTGAAATTTAATTATTGGAAAATAGTCGCATTTATCAGACTTATTATGATAGTAACCTAAGTACTGTGATGATCGCGGTATTTATAATTTTATTTTATGAACCAGCACAAATTATTCGGAGTCAGTTTAAACGTTTTGCTTCGTTGCAATATTCATTCAAATTCCAACAATTTTAATTTAACTTATTTATTCCTTTGTTAGCATTAAAATGTTTAGAAAATTATCGTGCCCACGAAACTTTCCAAGAACTGTTAAAGAGCGTTACAAATCGCCGAATTGGGTGGTCAAAAGGCCATGTGTTTTAACAAGTGGATATGCAAAGATATGGGGGTTGGCGACGGCCTGGCTCTGCACCCCAGTCGCCCAGATAATTCAATGATTTTCTCACAAAATAATAATTAACATAGTTTGTTTAAATAGTCAAAATTTATTGATAAAACTAAATAAATAAATCCAATGTTTTGTTTAGAAGTAACTAGTCACGTTTTATAAAGAAAGAAATTCATTAGCTAATTTAAATCACGATGATGATCAGTAAACAACTCGAGAAATAATCGAAATTTCTTTTTATTTAAAATTCCCGTAACTTTTCGTATCAAAAAGTTAAGTCTTTATGCAGTGTACTTCAGTCATATAATAAAACTAAATAATTAATTTGATTCGGAGTAATTGTTAACGAATTGTTGTAAAACTTCAAGAACGAATTGGCCGGTTGAAATGCATGTCTGTTAAATAGATTAGCATAGCCCAAAACGACGCTGGTCAAGTGCCGCTTGAATCGGGGGTGTTGACAAATTCGTTACAGAACAGAGCTTTTAAGAGAATATCAAATTACAAGCGCACATGTGCATTCCTTATAAGAAATTGCAGCGTAATTAACGATTTCTTTGTTTAATCAAGATCAGATCACGAAACCGGTAGTGTAGAAAAACACGCGGAATTTTTCTGAACATTTTGGTGTAAAATTCAACCCTATATTTAAGTTGCAGCCGTCGTAATTCGGATTTATAAATCATTTTATTTAATTAAATTATTGTAAGCAAATATTGCATGACACGATTGCTGCCCGTTACTAACATAATCCTAGGAGGAAAGTAGACAGGAAAATCCCTAAGGAAATTGAAGGAAAACGCGGAAATGTAAAAATAGTAATAATAAGGGGTAGTACGACCAAAATTACAGTTTCCTCACGGGGTTCTTCCATATATTTTCTGTATTATTTAAACAAACAAAATTTGTTGTTACATCAAACTCACTTCCTTAAGTCCCAAAAACAACTTCAGATCTAACAACAACCAATTTTGGAGTTTAATTTCTCTTTCAGGATGTTTGGGTTAATTCCATAGCGTTATTGTATTGTATTCAGTTTAGAACGACGATTACCGAATTTAATGTTAAATAATAATGAAATTGACAATCGGAAAACACCCCAACTGTTAGTTAATAATAATACACTCCGCACAAAAATTATCGCAACACCCGTAGTTTTCTTAAATGATTTAGAAACAAATAATTATTTTATATTTTTATGAAATGTAACAAGAGATAAAGTAAAACGCAAAAAAAGTTCGCAACAAAAATAAGAAACAACAACAAAAATTAATTTTTAACATTTTTCAGAAATTAAACCTTAACATTAATACCGCGTATTACCACCTCTAGCCTGAATAACAGCCTCCAATTTTCTTGGCATGCTTGCTATGAGGTTAGTAACGTAATTTTGAGGCAAATTCTCCCACTCTTGCATAAGGGCATTCTCTAGTTCTTCAAGAGACCGCAATGCATTTTGTTGCCCTAGCAACCCTCGTTGAAGGTGGTCCCATACATGTTCGATTGGATTCAGGTCAGGACTTTTCGCAGGCCACGGCAATGTTCTTAAATTGACCTCTTCCATGTATTGTTGCACAATTCCAGCAACGTGAGGTCGGGCATTATCTTGCATAAACAAGAAATTATCCCCGACAAAGGGGCCATATGGCACTACATGATGTTCCAGTATATCCTCAATATATCGGGCAGCTGTTAATCGAGCACCACGTAGAGACACCAACTCTGTGTGCCGACAGAGATTCCTCCCCAAACCATAACTGAACCTCCACCGAAAGAAACTTGTGGGCGAAAGTTACACTGCGAATAGCATTCCCCGGAGCGTCTGTACACTGGTACTCGTCTATCAGAAGTATGTAAACAAAATCGAGATTCATCCGAAAACATTACATTGCTCCAATCATTCAAATCCCAATGGGCATATTCTCGAGCAAACTGTAATCTAGCGACCCGATGTTCCCTGTTAAGAAGAGGACCCTTTGCAGCGACCCGTGCCCTCAAATCATCTTCTAGTAGACGGTTACGAACTGTTTGTATAGAAATTTGTACATTTCTAGCTGCTAAAAGTTCGTTTTGCAGCATTCGAGCAGTGCAATGTCGAATTCGAAGTGCTGTGAGACGCAAAAAACGGTCGTCTCTTTGACTAGTTATTTTTTTTCTTCCTTGTCCTGCCCGTCTTTTGTGTTCCCCAGTCTCTCTAAAACGTGCTGCGATCCTACTTATGGTCGAAGGATGTACCCCTAGAGTTTGAGCCACATAACGCATACTACGGCCATCTTCCAACAACATGACGGCTCTTACAGATTCTTCTGGAGAGAGATGTAAAGAAGCTCTTTCCCCAATGTTCATCTTGATTATTTTTGCTGTTTAGATCACTATTAGGCGAACAAAACTTACAAAACAAGAGATAACTTACTGTGTTAAACAACACTGACTATCAAAATTTTCAGAAAAAGACCCAAAAAACCTAAACTATACGCTTATTTTTTGCATATATACAATAGAATTGCTTAAAAGATTTAATAGAATGAGAATTGCTGACAAGGGATGTCATTCATTTGAATAAAATGAGAAAATTTAGGTGTTGCGATAATTTTTGTGCGGAGTGTATTAAAAGAGTTAAACGAGGTTTGATCAAATGCCAAGACATCATAAGAGTCAAATTTGCATAATGTCGCATATGTGGAAACTACTTAACGAGGGTAGTGGGGTAAGCGAGTTAGCGTAGCTTACGCAAGATTAGCCCTTGGTTTGGAGAAGGATTCGATTTTTGACTGCCTTTCAAGTTCGTCGATTTTCGTGCAGCTTTTTAATTTTTTTTTCTAGAAAGTTAAAAAAACAAAGTCGTCTTTTACTTTTAGTGTGCTAAATACAGTTAATCATAATTTTAAAATAAATTAATTTAAATTCTTAAATTAAGTGCTAGAGTTAAGTGATTAGTGGAATAAGTTAAAAACAAGTTTTAGTGTTAGTTCGATTAATTAGTGCTGCTAACTGCAACGCCTGAGGAGCAGCTAACAGCTCTTGCGTTTGGAGGTTTAAAATTTCTAGGTAGGCCCTCGAAAGGGTTAATTAATTTTATTCATTATTATGTTCGGAATTGTTCCAGGTGTTGACCACCTGACTTGTACCGGAGACGGTATTCCGGCACTAGGGCGCAATAATTAAATGCGATGCACTTATCAAACATTCCGCGAGCATGTTATAATCCGACTCTGGTACAAGTAGTTTAAAAACGCGCTTTTAGTTGCCTGGACCATACAAGTTCGAACAATATCGTCTGAAACATAGGTTAAATCTGCTGGACTTTACTGAATTAAATTAATTCAGGTTAAATAACAAAGAGTTATCAAGAAAACCTCTTCGTATCTCTCAGCGACAACAAAACAAATTTTAATTCAAATTCAAAACGAATTGTGGTTACGACTCGGATATATTTGACGACTTTATCATAGAAATCCAAATAAATAATTGGCCAAATTTGATCAAACTTTCATAACCATTGATTATTGTAATCCATCCAACGGAATATTCATTCTTCTTGTAATAAATAACTTTGGAGGAAACTTGTGGTTTAAATTTCTTCTCCCATGCGTTTTGACACTACTTTGAATCCGGACTTGTGTTACGGATAAATCCTGGACCCTTTCTGATAAGAATTAAACTCCAATTGCAATATCACTATAAGAGTGACTTCGTACATCAAACAGACACAACGTAGGTAAATGAAACAATCATTTAGAGACTCAATTAACTAGACGAGCCAAATCATTTCGAAAATCAAAAGCAAAATTCAAGATTAATTAAATAAATAAGTTGTAAATAAATTAAACATCAATCAACCTTTAATCACGGTCTCACTATAGTACTTACAATAAATTATATAATTTAGAAACGAAATTGCAAGGCAATAATTTCTCCGTTATAGACACGGTATTATTCCAGAAATTTCTAATATTTAGGTACCTCCAAAAGTTGAAAATTTTCGATTTATCCACTATTTAATTTTTTACCATTCGATCATTTAAATTTATAATTAAAGTAGGCTTTGTCAGTTTTTTAACTTGGATGGAAACGCCGATTGTGATAATTAATCAAGATGAAGCGTCAAATACTGATGTTTTGAATGGTAAAATACAATTAAAATAACATTTTTTACAATGACAATGCCGTACTATACCGATTTTTACACGTTTAGAAAAATATAAACCAAAAGAATTTTGGTTACTATTTAACATTTAACCTTTTCGATGCTGAATTAACAATTCTCTTGTTACATTGCTGTGCTGAATTAGATTTGGCCAAAACGGATTTTTCCGTAAGTCGCATATAGGGCTAAAACACGCACGTACGTTAACGTGTACAGCACCAAAAACTTGCTTCATACCACGTACATATACGTCTACAGCACTAAAAATGTATTATTGTTATACGTAAGTAGCAAAGGGCAGTTAAATACAAAATTTATATTAAAAAAACAATTGAAAGTTAGAAAAAAACACATTTTATCAAAACATAATCACAGTTTATACAATCTGTGATATATTTATGAACATAAAATAAGAAAATACATACATAAAAAATATGAAGAGACAAAACTAAAAAAAATTTTTCTGTGATATCTTCATCAATTTTATCAATTATCAGTAATGCTTTCAATTTCAATTTCTATGTCCAAATCTTCCTTAGATTCTTTTAGTGCAGAAACTTTATCTTTTGTTATACCAACATAATTGTTGTTTTCGGCCATTTTCATTATTTGCGCTGGAAACAAGTTGGTTGTGTTTATACTTCTTAGAAAGAGAAAAAAATAGGCTGTCTAGTGATGCGCAAGCCAGGACAGCACGTACAAATCCGTAAGCAGCAGGTATTTTTAAAAGTATAGTACGTAAATATTCGGGAGTAGCATGTAGATTCCGCTTTTTCAGAACGTATATGTACGTGTGCAGCAGTGAAAGGGTTAAAAACTGATGTTAATTATTCATTATTGTGTTAGGGGACAATTACTTAGTGTGAAACTTAAATACATTAAAAAATAATGAAAACTGTAGAAATAAATAAAATAAATTTGTAGCTCCAGATATTTTTTAAAATGACTCGGAATGTTTTCAAGATTTTTCCCGTATTAAAACGTGCTTCTTAACAACGTACTACTGAGTTAGTGCGCCAGTTTTTTCAGCACCCTGTATTTTAAAAGTAAAAATATGGTCGGTTTTTTCTTTATTCGATGTTGAGGTCAGATTTACTGTAAACGAAGCTCGTACTAATTCAGAATTGAAAGACCCTCTTCCTATTTTAAAAATTAATTTAACAATTTAACAAAGGTCACTTCAAAACACCAAATGAAAATTTTCAAAAATATTGATTTAGTCTAGTATAGTATACTATTGATGAGCCTATATGTTTTGATTGGATGAAACGTTGTTTTACTTAAAGGTCTTACATGTGAGCCGTCTAAATGCAAAACTCACTCTTTGACTACCAATTTTGAAATATTTGCAAAAAACTATTTTGAAAAAGTTGTAATGATATTTGGAGAACGATTTTCTGTAACTGGCTTTATTTCTTGTATTTACTACACACTACACATTTATGATACGTTACAAAAACACTGTAATTTTCTTTGTCTTCTTTTGTAAAATCTTTGCGTATACAGCGTGTTAGGAAATAGTTTAGCAAAAATTTAAAGTTAGAGAATGGCAAAATGAATCGATTAAGTAAAATTTATGTTAATCGAAAATTTTTCGATTTTCGCAAAAAATTGGTTTGAAATTAAAGTGCTAAATTTTGAGTACCGCTGAACTAGAATGATAAAAATTAGTGTAAATATTAATAGTATTGACAAAACAGCAAAGGTAAATTAACTTCTGGGTCCACTTCGTAATTCCTCTATTTCACATTGTGTTTTGTTTTTAAATACTGGGATTCGAACCTCTCACACAAAGGAACATGTTAGCTACAATTTTGTAGCTCAAAACGTCCACGCGCTATTATGTTCACTTTAATTAAAGAAAAAATTAACTGCTAATAAACTACCATAAACCACACACTGGCTGTCAACCGATGGGTTTAATACAAATTTTTGCAAAAAGTATGCATTTTTTGGAAAAATAATATAAAGGTTTTTAACTCGATATTGATATTCACATACGAAATGTTGCTAAGCCCATTCCCTAATACCCCATACGTTAGAATCCACATTTATTGGTGAGTCGAGTGCAAGAAAAAATTAAGTTTCGAATTCTAATTCGATAGGAAAATACGACGATATAAACACAAAATTTGCGCAATTTAAGTGTTTCAAAAATTTTCAGAAATACGTCTTTTCCATACTAAAGGCAACTCCAAATCAAAAAGCGAACTAAAAATTCGAATTCAGCAGAAATTTTTACAGAAAAATCAGTTTTCAGTAATGGTGTGCAATCGAGTCCGAACGAACTTCTTAAATAAGCGACTTTTGAGCTGCCTGATCCCTGACTAATTAAAAAAAAGAGGAGTTGACCACTATCCAAAATCTTGTATACCAAATTTACGATTTGCTACTACATTTACAAATTATTGACTACATTTACCACATATTTACAACATTTACAGATTCTTGACTATATTTACCAAACCTTTACTATATTTACAAATTATTTATTTATTTAGTTAAAATTTGAATTTACTAATTGTTGTACACTATATTTACTGGGTAGTGGGTAGTCAACTCCTCATAAAAAAATAAGCCGCAAATTTTTGCAAAGTGTGCGAATTAAAGTGATTAAGTTTTAACTTACCGTACAGCACCTCCTCTCAATATGGCAAAACTCACATACTCATACCCGTTTTATCTCATTTTGTTACTATAATGATAAAAAATTATAAGAATGCAACACTTTAAAAACAAACGACCACTCACAATGTTTTTGATTAATTAAAAAAAAAACTATAAACTAAAACGAATAAACACTAAAAACAACACTAAAACTGCGGGTAACGTCTCAAAAGGCCGTTTATGCAAAAAGTGGGGGCGTCACCTCCTACTCCACTATTTATGGGTCCAAAATCTTTCTAAGGGTTTCCATTAGCAGAACCATTGATTTACTTATTATCAGAGATGGGCGTAAGGTAGACAATTCAATTGTTGACCTGTCAACAATTACGTCAACGTCAACATTTGAAGTGATGTCAACAATGTCAACTATGTCAACAATATAAAAATAATAAATTTTGATATTTTACTGACGGTATTTGACTATAAAATTGGTGTATTTGTTAAAAATAAAACTTAAGGGTAGAAGAAAACTTTCAGAAAATATAAAATATAAGGTATAAAGACAAGTATAAAAATAAATAAACAAAAATAAAATTCTCAAAAAACAGTAAAAAAAAACAAATTATTCTCTTTTTTCATTTTTTTACGCTTCAGCCATTATCCCCTTCGTCTTCATTCTCAAAAAAATATTTTCTTTAAAAGAAAATGTGACGTAAAATACAACATAACCTCAAATTTTCATTGTTGACCTATTGTTGACATTGTAGACATTGTCGACGCAATTGTTGACACGTCGTGTAGACAATCAAAGTCGACGTGTCGACGCCCATCTCTGCTTATTATCAATCAGTCTCTTTGTGCCCGGTTTTGTGACAGAATCCGCACTTGTTTCGGCGTTTCTCGTCCTTCTTCCCCTTTTTGGTGCCCCTACCGTCGCCTGTGCTGCCGCCACCTTTGTTTCCTCGCTGGAACTTGTTCTTGCTTAAGGAAGCTTGGCCTTTTACAAACATTTTCGTTCGACTTTTCCCGTGCGTTGTACTCCTCGATGATTTTTATCTTCAGGGCTTCAGCGTCGGGTAATTTGTCGCGAGATTCGATGGCGATTCGGAAATTCTCGAAGCTGATGGGAAGGCTGTATAACAACATGATCGTCATCAACTCTCCGTTGATGTCGATCTCCATGGACTTGAGTTTGTCCACGGCGTCGAAGAACTCGGTGAGATGCTTCAAGACGTCGTCGCCATCTTGCATCTTTTGTTGTACGAGGCGTTTCAGCAGCGTCGCTTTCCGAGCTGGTCCTTTCGAGGCGTAGATAGTCTCCAGCTTGACCCAAACGTCCCGCGAGGTGATGCATCCTCGGATTTGCGTCAGCTCCGAGGGATTCATCGCCAAGATCAAATCGGCCTTTGCCTTGCGGTCGTTGGTCCGCCAGATTTTGGCTGCGGCTTGCGCTGATACCATCGCTTCGCCTGCGCCTTCGACCACCGGTTGCTTTTCTTCGCCGGAAACGTAGCCCCAGTGATCGTTTTTCACGAGCAGGGCCTCGGCTTGAATTCGCCACGTGTCGTAGTTGCCGCGAGACAACATTTCGAGTCTCGTCGTTGTCGCCTGTGCCATTTGCACGTTTTTACGACTTTCTACTCGTTCGATTTATGATTTGAGTAATTGTGTTAATCACTGTCTGTTCCCATAACCTGGTAGCGAGGTTTAGACGCAGTGAAACACAATAAAATCAATTTGATAAAGAAACGTTTATTTTGGGCGACTTTTCAATACAACTTGACACTAGGCAACTTTTTTAAAAAGGCGGTAAATAGCGAATGCCAACTTAACAAAGAGGAAAAACAATTAGGCGCGTTAATTGAATCTCTAACAAGAATCTTTGCTTTGATGCTTTGATCTGTTTTTTTTTTCAGATTGAACATAGGGCTATGTCCAGAGTTAAAAAAATGTCCCTGTATAATATAATGATCCCCGATTTTCCGTGGTCACGGCATAACTTGACCGATTTCATTCATTGTTCATTGTTAAAGCTTTCTAATACTATGTAGAAGCCATATACGAAAAGAATTAAAAATAAATATGTAGATGTATTATACAAAATTAAAAAATTACAAAAAAAAACACATGGAATACATGGAAATACCATTAAAGAAATACATGCAGAGTGGAATTTTTAACTAGAGTAAAATTCATAACTTCAATATGGCCGATTTTTGTGAAAATTCCCGAAACAGGTCGATTTTTCTTTTTTCTTGCCTATCGTTTGGTGGATATTGTTTTTGTTTATATACTGTGAAAAATGCACAGCCACCTCTAACTTTTTTTTTCAAATGTAACGGTTTGTCAAGTGACACCTCGTGTGAAAGAGCACTTCGAAAGCTGTACAACGCACTTTTTGTTTTTTGAATATTTTCAAAAGTGATACGTAATACCAAATGATGGTCAAGAAAAAAAATCGACCTTTTTCGGGAATTTTCACACAAATAGCCTATATCCAAGTTATAAATTTTATTCCAGTTAAAAATTCCACTCTGTATATTGAATAAATATCTTGAAAAAGCTGCAGCAGCCGGCAAGTTCTGAGTAATGGCATGAATTTGCGTCTATAAGCTAAATTCTTATTTTTGCTTTTATTTCTTTTTTCAATTTATGGTTCAAATAGTTGAAACTAAAACCTTTTGTCAAAAACTGTGAGAGTTATCATTGATTGGGTTCCGTACAAAAGTGAAAGTTCAAAATTTTATTGTAATTGCTTCGCGTAGTTTCAGGAATGTTTCAGATAACCATGATTCATTCTTAATTAAAGAAATATAATGAATAAATACCCTGATAAAGCCGGCAAGTTCTGAGTAATGGCGTGAAAATGCGTCTAAGCTAAATTTTTATTTGTACTTTTATTTATTTTTTACAATTTTTGCTCAAATAGAAACTAAAACACTGTCAAAAAACTTCCGTTTTCAAATGTATAGGTTGTAGGAGGGGCGTATAAGAGTTCGTCCACCACTGCAAAAATAATCCTTTGATACTGAAATTGAAGATTAAACCGAGAACCAAGTTCGACCACGATACCCCACAGAGCGGGCGCAATTTAGACCTTGGTTACCCATTTTTCCGAACTAGTCCTTTAAATAGAAGGTTGAAATATTTGGAGTGTTTGTCTCTTACACAAAATAAATTAGGAATTCCTTCTAAGAAATGTTAATACAATAATATTGGTTTTCCAAAATTTGATCAACCGGAGAGTAATACAGTTATTAGTATTTTAATAAAATGCATTTATATTTAATACATGAATTAATAGCCCAGTCAAATTAGACAAAAATAAGGCGATCGGTGGAAAAAATTCCTAGAAAGTTGGAATTTTTTTAAACGCTTCCTTTGCACTTGGGTTAACATATATCAAAAGTAAATTTTTATCTACTTATCAAAATTAAAACTGATAAAATTTCCTACAAGATGGTCCTATGCATTTTAGTTGTAGGACTAACCGTAAGCGAGGTACTAGCTTTTAAAGTTTGGTTCTACATGACACTGCATTATTAAACATTAGGATATCATAAGTATTTACATGGAAATAGTGTGTGTAAAGCGTCCCCCAACTCAGCTAAGAGAGGGAAATAAGGGAGGAAAATACTTCCTTTCCTCGGGCTCTCCAGTTGAAGACGACAATTCAGCATGTGGGGATGACCCAGAAGATATGATAGAATGAAATTTTGGACTCAATACATTCAGTTTATTGTAAGTTTAATTCAAAACATCCATATTAAATCATCTATCTATTAATATTGTACTGAACAAGACTGTAATTCAGTTTTCAATCTTTGGGTTGAAGAGGAAAATGCAACATATAAGGACGACTCTGAAGACTTCATTAACCCTCGTGCCTCCCCTCTTCTCCTCTAATGAAGTGTTAGACCTAATAAATTCAATTTATTGTTAGCATTTCAAATCACAAAACATTTTGTTTTAAATCACATTTTTTTAAATGATTATTTCTTTCCAGACCGATAACTTGCTTATAGTTAGTCCTACAACAAAAATGCTTAAGACTTGAAGTAGGAAATTTTATCAGCTTTAATTTTGGTAAGAAGATAAAAATTGATAGGAGTGACCGTTTCCGAGATATAAGCAAAAAACCAAAAAAAGACAGCTTTAACACCCTCCCCCTCCTCGAGCTTGTCTCCCACCCCCGGGAACTTTTGATATATGTTTACCCAAGTGTAAAGGAAGCGTTTAAAAAAATCCAACTTCCAAGGAATTTTTTCCACCGATTTGTTTAATTTGACTGGGCTATAAAACGTCCCAGTTTATCATTTTTTTAACATTTTTGTTAATTTTCAAACGACTTTCAAAATAAAATTTACATATGCCCACACGAGTAGAATTTAGCTTTTTATTTAAAATTTGAAATCAATGAATTCTGTTGTGAACGAACGATCATTATTCTATTATACCTTTGTTTTAAAACTTTTTAACTGTGCTTTTAAATTTTTGAGTGCGCCCTCTATATTCCACTAGAAACATTTTTGCCCCAAGTGAAACTTTAAAACAAGGTTTGTAACCGAAATAGTTCGAGCATAATAACTAGGAATTCAGATCACTGCGCCACCTGCAGGATATTTTTTAAAATATTTTTCGAAGGATATTCAAGGCTATATGATTGATAGATCTGACAATAAGTTAATCAATGATTAAACACATCTGCAAGCATTATGTACAAAATAATGACTTTATGCATATTTTCAGATTTAAGGTTGAACAATACTGGGAAGTATTGTGTTTCTGGCTCACAGGATGGCGCAGTATTTAGCGCCGTATTAGATAACCCATCATACATTTACACTTGCCCATTTTTGGCCAAATAGTTTGGGTTCGTTTCTTCGTTCCTTGGTTATTTAGAAGCCTTCCCTATTTCTATTAGTCACTAGAGGGCTCTTTTCCGACTTTGAACTTTAGGTAAACACATCTGGCCGATCTACTGAAGCCGACCGACCGCTAGCCTCAGGCGAAAAGCACCCAAAGGTTCTTACCGACAATATGACTATAAAAATTCTTACACTTAGGCACAATTGTGCACATGAATATCCACATTATGATTATGCTGAAACACTGATTTCTTTCGAACATTTTAAACAAGGAGATATTAGACCCAACAATTTGCAAATATATCTGAAATTAATCTGATAAATTCAGAACTTCAATTGGAAAAGGTGTGGATTCAAATACTGAATAATACTACAAGTAGAAATGTAATTAAACCAAAGTAAAAAAAGATATATTTTAAGCATAAATTAATGTTCATTGGAATGTTTTTATACGATATACAAGTACAACTAAAAAAAACAATTTACAAATGAATATAATATATTTATTAGGTACACATAATTATAAATATTATATCAAAAGTACTTAATGCAAAAAATAAAAATGTTAAAAATAATGATTATGCGGTCATTTTAGTACCTAGCAGATTATTTTCAACAATCACCTAATTGAATCTCAACTTCTTCACCCCGTGTCAAAAATTTTACTTACACAGTTTTGGAAACTTTAGCTAGGTATCGAATTTTCAGTCCAACTCGATCACTTTAGAAGATAATCATATAAGGGACCGCTTAATTACAGTTTGATGGTTGGGGATTATGATACCCCCAGTACCCGGCCCAACTCCGATGCGTCCAAAATTTGTATGGAGAACAAATAAAATGAAAATCAAAATTACAATTTCTCAAAAACTATTTATTCTACTGTTACGTACATGGCACTTTTATCGTGCAACGCCGTTTCCAAAATTTTCCACCTCAAGAATTTGTCACCAGCTGCCCGTGTCCGCTGAGAAAGAAGCTGTCAGGCGAATCTTCAAATGAGCAAGATTGAAATTGAATTTACACCAAAAAAACAGTAATCGAAATGATTTTTTACAGTCGTATCTTGCTCCTGAATTAAATCATTACCTCATAGGTTGGTTATTATTTAAATTTAAATGTTTGTAACGAATTGGAAAATTCAAAAGTTTTAATTTTTTTATGAAAAAACCTTACGTTCAAATCACGTGAAAAAAATACAGTAACATGAATACGTTATCTACTATCCCCCAAAAATTCATTTAAAAAAAACTTAGTAAAGTTTTTAATAAAAAAATAAAAACGTCAAAAATAGAGGTTTTTTTCATTTTATTTTTAAAAGACACTATCAATTGCTTTAAAATTTATACAGGGTGTCCCACCGAAAAGGGCACCCCCCTCATAACTTTTTAATTTATTAATCAATTCGAACAAAATTTAAATTACACATGTTTGGACCAAAGGTCCACATTTTAAAGTAACCATTTTTTTTGAGGAGTTTACCATTTGTGAGATAAAAAAATAAAAATCATGAAAAAAGATGCAAAATCCTTAAATTGCATATTTTTAGAAGAAGCTATGTTACATTGCCGAGTTGGCAAATTTTGTTACAACAAAAGTAATCCAGATTTCCTTAAATTCTTTTTTAAAAATCTCAAAAAAAATGAAAATTTTGTGTGACATATCATCGTCCATGGAGCGGTGTTGTGAGATTGCTTTAAACAATTACCTCTAAGATTTTGACAACCTGTTGACAACTACTGTTGACAACTAATTTCAAAAATGTTATCAAATCAAGAAAAGCGAGAAATCATTCTAGTCTACGGTGAATGTGGCAGTAAACTTACGACTCACAACGCGAGTCCTTGAAGAGCGCTTTCCAGACGTGCGTTACTCTTTGAAAAAAGTCCGCAAAGTCGTCCAATTATTTGAAGACACAAGCTCAGTGGTTAAACCTAAAAGAGTTTATTTTCCTGTAAGACACAATCCTGATTAGACAACATTTTTTGAGGTTTCAATGTCAGAGTGGCAGTATAAATTCACAGGTAGCTTTTACAATCTCACAACACCGATATTTCGCACTAAAAAAAAGATTTTTGGATTTTAAAAAAAAGATTTGAGGGTATCTGAATGACTTCTGTTAAAACAAAGTTTGTCAATACGTTAATGTAACCTGGCTTTTTCTAATAGTATGAATGTTAAAGGTTTTATACCTTTTTTCATAATTATTAATTTTTTATCTCACAAACAATAAACCCCCCAAAAAAAGTAGTTACTCCAAAATGTGGACCTTCAGTGCTAACATGTGTAATTTTAATTTCGCCTAGATTAATTGAAAAATAAAAAAGTTATGAGGGGGTGCCCTTTTCTGTGGGACACCTTGTATATGTTGTTACTAAGACCATCATAAGATTATGGTATTTTTTTCATAATTTTTGAACGACGAATATTTTTTTCATTCAGTACAGTTCAACCTTAAGGTTTACTAACATTTCCATATAAACTAACAACAAATACAAATTTTTGGTAGTCAAAGTTCCACGTGTGTGATTGGGTTTTGTGGTCATTTAACATCCTGTTTATTGTGGTTTCTTACGCTTATCAACACAACCTTGACCTTGAGTTTACCCCCGCCAAGGTTCCACGTGTGTTTGTGGTCATTTCACATCCTGTTTATTGTGGTTTCTTACGTTTATTAATTATTACCTTGTGGTATTTATTAAAATTTGTATAAGAACAGAAATTGCGGTTTCTATGACTCATCCTGTTGTTTATCACAAGTCTATATAAACTGGTATAAACGACGCCTGTACGTGCTTTTCGAGTAATAACATCTAGTTAAGTATGGTGTGCCCCGTAAATTTTAAAGTTTTAAAAATTTGTTTTATTATAAATAATGTTGTTACCAAATGTTGAATTTAGTTTAACCACGCTAGAAGTTGAAGAATTTTTACATAGTGTATATGATCTTATTTCAAAAAGCTAAAATGCTCGAAAGAGCAGCCAATAAAAATTGCGGTTGAAAGAAAATTTGTCTCAGAAACTTTTAGCTATACAGGGCTTTCATTTCAAAAGGAGCCAGTCTCAATAACTCTTGACATTGAGCAAATCTGTTTTCAAGCAAAAACAGATCGATTAGGATCGCGTGGGGGAAGTTCAAAACCAACATTTGTTACATTTTAGGTTTCATCCCTTAATCGCTAGCTACCCCTACTTTAAAATTTTAAATGGCACCTCCTACTTTTTAGAATATTTTCGGAAAGGGAACAAATTAGCGTATCCAACTATCAAAAAATATTTTTCTATTCGTTTTTTAGTTAGGGGTGATTTTATACAGCGTGATTCTTAAATAGACCGACAAAATTCTACCCATGGTAGTGTCAAATGAGTACATGCTGAGAAAAATAATAAAAAAATTCCTTGTGCAACCGTTTTCGAAATAAATTTTTTTAAAGTTAGGTTGGAGATAAAGCGTACGCCACTGATGTGTTCATAAGTAGTATTAGCACAGACAGTTAGTGGCAAGCATGATAATCATCTGAGGACAATGTACTTGATCAATGCAGCTATGATCACTGGGTATTATCGATATTTATTATGAAAATGAGCACATTTTATTCCAGTACAACTAATTTAAACCCATGAGCGCCGTAAGTGGCACGGATTAAGGGGTTTCTACCCCTACGAAATAAAAATGTAAATATGGTACAGATCGTCTCTACTTATCCTTGCAAGACTGTGATAAAATTTTGTCGGTCTATTTAAGAATCACCCTGTATTTGAAATTTTTAGTTATAGTGGCTTTTGATTTGAAGCCAATTTTATTTAAATAAAAAGTAGGTATGTTGTTTTGGAATGCACTGGGAGAGCTCTAAACCAACATAAAATAAAATACGTTTTAAGTTTCATCCCTTAGCCGCTAACCACCATTACTTTAAAATTTGTAATAGCACCCCCAACATTTTGAAACATTTTATGTTGGTTTTGAACTCAACAACGAATCGAAAACAAATTTCTGCTTTTAAAGTTAGATAAGCTTTTTATCCCCTTTCCAAAAATATTTAAAAAGTTGGGGGTGCTATTTCAAATTCTAAAGTAAGAATGATTTGAAATTTGGGGATGAAATGTAAAATGTACTTTATCTTGAATTTGAACTATTTCATTGTACCTCTTATTGACAAACTTCTTACTTAAATTAAATTGGCTTCAAATCAATGGCTACTAGGACTATAAATTGCAAAAATAAAACCGCCCCTAACTAAAAAACGAATCAATAAAAAAATTTTTTTTGACAGAAACACACTTGTGCTCTTTCCGAAAACGTTTCAAAAAATAAGGGGTGCTATTTAAAATTTTAAAGTAGGGGTGGCTAGCGACTAGGGGATGAAACCTAAAATGTAAGTAATGTTAGTATTAACTCTCTCATCGCATCTATAGTCGACAATTTTTTTATTTAAATTAAATTGACTTCAAATCAAAGGCTACTAGGATTAAAAATTTCAAAAATAAATCCACCCTTAACTAAAAAACGAATCAACAAAACAATTTTTTTCTTTTAGTTAGATACGCAAATTTTTTCTCTTTCCGAAAATGTTTGAAAACGTAGGGAGTGCCATTTAAAATTTTAAAGTAGGGGTAGCTAGCGATTAAGGGATGAAACCTAAAATGTAACTAATGTTGGTTTTGAACTTCCCCCTTGCGATCCTAATCGACCTGTTTTTGCTTAAAAATAGATTTGCTCAATGTCAAAAGTTATTGAGACTGGCTCCTTTTGAAATGAAAGCACTGTATAGGTAAGCAATCATTTAATTGTTATATAAATCTCTTACTTAGTAATTTTATTTTAGCAATCAATTAATTTTACACCGAAAATATGTGTTAAATTAAAACTTGCTACCAAAATGGAAAAAATGTAAGTATAATCAGTTTTCCATATTATTTTGTTAATAAATTGTAATAAATGGTTTTAAGATTTTAAAACAGAATTTAAAGATATAGAAGTTAATATCCGATGATGAAAAAAATAAATTCCTTTCTTTTCTGGATACATAAGTTTCTTTTTTTAAATGTATATATTTCTATAATTTTTGAACTATTTCTTAGATCCACTGACGAATTCAACGATTTGCTACGGCTCAAGAAAACAGGAGGAGAACTTTTTTCTTTTTATTATCTGAACAACCGATGGGTGAGGACAACAAAGAAAATGATTTTTTTAGGATAAGTAAGTTTATTGTTTTTTTTTCTTTTCATTCTCAGCTCAACGGATGGAATCGCTAAAAGGGGAGGACCCCTACACTTAACATCATCAACAGGATTCAGGCTTCAGAGGCTTTAGGACACAGCACGACCTCGAGATGTCCAAAATTCACACCACTGTTGTTAGATGTCATCATCATAATCATTATCTTTTTTAAATTTATTATTTGCATGTCTAAAAAAACAAAAAGTCAAGCCGAAGGTTATTGGGGGGTTGTTAGGGGAAAATCTGGAAGACCAGATCACCTCTCTCAACCCCCCGCAAAAAACCTTCGGCTTGACAAAAAAAAACAAAAAAAACCTACCTACCTACCTAGTATAAATATATGATATATTATATGTAATTTTGTTTTAATATTATATTAAAAATATTCTTATTCATGTAGAATATTATTTTATAAATACATGATATGCTGCATATTATTGTTTTTTTTTCTGAAAAAAAAATCCTAATCAGTATTTGAACCTCAACCAATGACTTTCCTTTATTAAAGACAAGCGCTATTTTTTTAAATATACTACAATAATCATACTTGCGTAATCGTCTAACCAAAGTTGTTGCATTATTTAATAATCCACAAAAGCATATATTCAGAACGGTCAACTTTAAAAAACATGTATTCAAAATTGCAAATTTCAAAAATCATGTATTCAAAATTTCACAACCCCAAAAACCAAAATTTCTCAACCCCAAAAAGCAACTAACTAGTTGTATTCTTGGTTGCATATTTGAAAACCGTCGGGGGCTGTGCGACTTCCATCTAATGATGGGAATTTAAAAAAAATTGGCTGGTAGCTTGTAGACTACAGCGCCATCTAACGTGCGGATAAAGTTGGGATTTGTGACTTCACCGGCACTTATATCCTACTACTGTGTTTTCTTTTCTATTAAAATAGCCAACGGTTTGGCTAACTTACAAACTAACCAACTAGTTTACAAACTAGCCAAGTTTACATATTAACCGTAACTTCAATAAAAGGATTTATAAAAAGCAAATCAACCATCCAAAAAAATAACAAGTATTGCATTTGTTTATATTTAATTCAACAAATACAGAAATTACAATCACATTAACATAACATATTTATGTTTATAAAGATTAAAACAGTTTACAATTTAATTAAACAAATAAAGCTTGATAAAGTACCGACTACATGGCGCAATATTTAACACATAAAGCCAACACACAAAATAAATTATAAATAGATACAATTTAAAGATAAAACAATAAATAACAAGAGAATCAAACATTACTGGTAACCAAACATCACAGCAACTATTATCAATCTTAATCAAATTTTTCTCTACTTGGATTATGCACTTGTACCATATCCATGTCATCTTGTTTCATGTCTTTATCACCCCATCCCCAGATGCTATCATCATGATGGTGGTGATGTTTATCTTCATTTTCTACCAATTCTTCCTCAACCAATCCAGTACCATCTCCAGTTCTCTTTCTTCTCTTATGGATCATATCAACTGACACGGTTTTTAAATCATAAGCCTGTCCAATTTTTGACATAAAATCAAGAAAAGCCGTAGTAAAATTCATCCTGTAGTTTCCTAATTCTGCGGCTTTGTAATCCCAAGGGAAGACGTGATGATAGTTGTGCCATCCTTCACCGAAAGCGAGAATTGAAACGCTTTTATTTTCTGTGGCATTTATGTTTCTACAAATTGTATTAAAGTCTCAACGTTTTGAGAAATATAATTTTTACAAAACTTACTTATCATAGGGTCTATAGCCCCAAATATGAGCTGCACTATTTACCAGCCAAGTCCCATGAAGAGTGAGAATATATCTAAAGATAGCGACGCTATAGAAGCATACAGTTGGAGTCTCGTTCCAGAAGTACCAGGGAACGATGGCAGGATAGACAAATGTCAGAATTGGAGTTAAAATTATGTAGTATCTAAAAAAATATTTTTTTAGTAATCTGTACTTTTTTTAACTAAACATTTAGGTTTGGGTTATAATTTAAATGTTCCATATTTTTTCAGAATAATGTTTAGGACGCACTGAATTAGAAAGTATAATAGAAACTTGTCCATGTTTCTACAAATATATGTACATTATATTTAGAAAGTGAAATAGAGATGTAAGTGAACTACGAGTAATAAATAAGTTTGATTTTAAACTTGTTAATTAGATCACTTACACCTTAGTTAATTTCGCTAATTAATACAAATACCATGTGATCATTTGCATTTATAATTAGAGTAGGCGGTTTTTTTATTATGTATATTTTATTTTTAATGATAGGTAACTATGTCATTAGCTATACGTAGGTACTTAATTAATTGAAAGTAAAATTGAACAATTTTGAGAAAACCCTGTTTAAACTCGACAATCTTGTATGCAACGTGATAGTTATGGTCGCAGTCACAGCAGAATTTAAGTACAAAAAACTAGAATAATTAATATGTTTGAAAAAAGCGATATAATTCTGAATTTACATACTTTCTTTGAAACCGAACCACAGGATCGGCTTCCACATCACTCATATCTACAGTTTTTCCCTTGACGAAAACATCTTTGTGTTTTTTAAGCAATAACCACCCCATGTGTGAGAAAAAGAACCCTCTATTGGAGTTGTGAGGATCAGCGTCTGTATCTGTGAATTTGTGATGAACTCGATGATCTCGCACCCATTCGTAGATGTCATTTTGTAAAGCAACCGTTTGGCAAAAGGCTAAGTAAATTCGTAAGGGAAGTTTAGCTCTGTATGTGCGATGAGCCCATAATCTGTGCGCTCCTGCTGTTACACCAATTCCTGATGTTAGAATAACGAAATAACCTGAAAGAAAATAAAACTTCTATTAATTTTTGCAGGCATTACCAGGGTCGATAAAAGTGTGAATGGAGTTTATTATTATGTATTTTCTATCAGTGCTTAATAGCTATTAGTTGTTTCAAAACTATAAAAACGCCAACGTCGCATTTTTTCCCAAAATTAGCTGTTATAAATTATTCATGCACTTCAAAGAAATAAAAGCCAATGAAATTTATACTTTCAATGAGGGATCTAATCATTAATAACTATTTTACAATTTTATCAATCTTATTTAAAAAAATAATTCGGTAATAATGCGACGTTGCGTTTTTATAGTTATGAAACAGCTAATAGTTATGTAATAACTAATAAGTATACCTACATAATAATAATAATAATAATAATAATAATAATAAGTTTATTGCCGTAAGATATTAAAATACATCGACTTGTCAGTAAGATAAAAAATATAATAAATATAAAGCTGTATACTTAGATTGTCACTTTTTGCTAACCGAAAACGCGGATTAACAAAATTTGTTTTGTTTCTTGTGTCATGAGTGTCATAACTATGCACGTCTGCCAAAGAGGGATAACTTGAGATATTTTTTCTAACATCGTAAACTTTATGAAATATAATAAGAGGAAATAGTGTCATAATTTTGTACTTTTTGAAATATGCTCTACAACTAACATCACTACATATTTCGGCTATTGCTCTGATTGCAGCTTTCTGTAAAACAAGAATCTTATGGAGATGAACGTTGGCTGCATCTCCCCACAATAAAATACCGTAATTTATTTGGGAATGAAACAAGGCATAATATGTTGATAAAGCGGCATATTCGTTAACGCTTAATTTTATTTTTTGTATTGCAAATACTGCTGTGGACAACCTATTGCAAACTTCATAAACATGGGGTGCCCACGATAGTTTGTTGTCTAAAAACAGTGTTCAGTTTGTTTGAGTTGCGCCTGAAGTTCAAATACTTTTGTAACTATTTTCGTTTTAGATTGTTCGGATCCATGTGAGAGGTTAATTATGTAATTTTTAAGAAATAAACGGTCCTTCTCTCTCAAAATTGTATTTATTAAAAAACGCTACATGTTTCGACACACATTCGTGGTCATCTTCAGGTATATAAGAAAACAATAAAGGTGTTTGTAAGCTTAATTTAATTCCTCGATAGTAAGTATTAAATTAAGCTTACAAACACCTTTATTGTTTTCTTATAGGCCTGAAGATGTGTCGAAACATGTAGCGTTTTTTAATAAATACAATTTTGAGAGAGGACCGTTTATTTCTTAAAAATTACATAATTAACCTCTCACATGGATCCGAACAATCTAATCAACAATGTTAGTCCGACAAAAGCGATCCAATTCTATAAGAAACTTTCAATACTAATCGTCACCTTGAACTGTACGATTTGGTTCAACCATCAATGCATCAAGTTAAAAGTTACACCAAAATACATAATTCACCAAACAAAATCTATTCGCCCCTTTACTTCACACCGTAAGACAGATTACACCACCCGAGTAGAAGAATTTCTCCAAAACAACAATTTCAACACTTTGAAAAAGTTCAATCTCACCACCTTCTTAAACCTGGTCAAAAGGACAATTAAGAACTGCAATAAGGTCATTCCACTAGAGCTAGGAAACAATTTAACACCAAAAAACCCTAGTACACCTAGATTATATGGCCTAATGAAAATTCATAAAACACCTGATCTGTCAAAAGTCCCTATTAGACCTGTTGTATCCTCCATAAATTCACCCACTTACGATTTATCTAAATTCCTAAATAAAAAGTTAAAGAACTTAATAGGGGATAATTTTCAGTATACAGTCAAAAATTCTTACGATTTAATTGACAAAATCAAATCAATTTCTTGTCCCAATAATTTTATCCTAGCTTCACTAGATGTAAAAAATTTATTTTCAAATATACCAACAACAAAAGTTATAAATATTGCCAAACAAAAATTAGAATCGTTAAACTTAGACACAGATTATATAAATGAGTTTGAAAAACTATTACAACTTTGTCTCAAACAAAATATTTGCAAATTTAATAACAAAATTTGGTCACAAAATGATGGTTTAGCAATGGGTTCCCCTTTATCTCCTATCCTGGCTGACATTTACATGGATGATTTTGAATGTGCTTTACTTAAAGAGGTTAAATACAAAAATTACACTCAACATATTATATATTACTATAGATACGTAGATGACATCATACTTTTATGGAAAGACACCCCAACAAAACTTAATGATTTTTTAAATTTAATCAACACTATAGATCAAAACTTGGAATTTTCTATGGAATTACAAAATAACAACTATCAATTAAATTTTCTTGACCTTACAATTACAATTAAAAATAACAAACACAATTTTGGGGTTTTTCACAAAAACACCAACACCGGATGTGTGATACATAATTCTTCAAATCATCCTATAGAACACAAATTAGCAGCATTTAATTGTTACATACATAGACTTATTAATTTCCCCTTAGATAAAGAGAATACGAAAAAGAAAATCAAATTATTTTACACATTGCAACAACCAATGGGTATGATATAGAAATGATAAAAAAGTTAATTAATAAAAAGGAAAAACAAAAAATTTGAAATTCTATTTACCCCCAAAATATAGTTCAACAAAACAACAAAAAATATGTTAGCTTACCTTTTATTGGTAACCCATCTTTGATTATTGCCAAAATAATAAAAAGAATTAATAAAGATTATACAATTTCATTTAATACCAATAATACCTTAAATAAAAAACTTCTACATAATAAAGACAAAAAAGACAAACTAGATAGATCAGGAGTTTACTCACTAAAATGTAAAGATTGTAATGCTTACTATGTTGGAAAAACCTATAGAAATTTCAAAACAAGGATCAAGGAACATCTTTCTAATTTAAATAAAGTGGATAATAGACAGTCGCATTTTGCTAATCACCTAAAGGATAACTTACATGATTTTGATATAAACACAGGTTTTACCATTTTATTTGAACATACTAGAAATGCCCTACTATTAGCTTTCGAGTCCCTAGAAATTTACAATTTAAACAGTAACAAAAATAAAGTCGCACTAAATCATCAAAGTATCAAGTTTAATTAAAAGTTTTAATTAAGTAATAAAAATTTCCCGGTTTAAACCCATCCGATACTACCTTTCAGTTAGGCTTGTTGTTTGTCCTTTAATAATTTTAATTTGTACATCGGTTAATGTTTGTTAATTTTATAATATTGTTAAATTGTCTTAAAAATTTATTTGTTTAATTGTTTATTTATTTATTTCTTTGTTGACGATGGCCATCTTCAGGCCTAAATTTAAATTACATTTCGCGCACGCTCAAACAAATTAAAAATCTTCACAAAATGGTGAATTAAAAATTTGGTGTAACTTTTCTCGATAGTAAGTATTAAATTAACCTTACAAACACCTTTATTGTTTTCTTATAGGCCTGAAGATGACCTCGAATGTGTGTCGAAACATGTAGCGTTTTTAAATAAATACAATTTTGAGAGAGAAGGACCGTTTATTTCTTAAAAATTACATACAGGGTGTAAGCGAAATAAGTACATTAATTTTAGCCAATGGTAGAACTCATCAAGACAAACACTTTTTCTAAGTATCATTTTTTCGAAATCGCATTTTTTAGAATCATTTTTTTTCCCTACAAATTGACGAGCCTTTTATGAAATGCTCCAACAAAGAAAAGTAATACTAAATTTAATTTTATTTTCATGAACTTGCTTGGAAACGGTAATCTTGTCGACTAGATAACTTTGTTTCCAGTGGCGTGTAAAAAAATTGTGTAAGATTTTAAAATAATTTTAACTCAAAAACTAAAACGTTTTGAAAAAAAAGTTATTAGGAAAAATTGTTGGTCTTGACAAGTTCTATTGCCAGTTAAAATTAATGTACTTATTTCATTTACAGCCTGTACTATTTTTGTTTTATTTAGGGCTAATTTATTAGCTGCAAACCACTCATCTAGGTCTGTGATCATTCTTTCCTTAATGCAATTTTTTATTAGATGATCTGTTTTATGAAGCCGAATATCTAAAGCTCACCAGACGTTGAAACAAGTGTATAATAAAAATAGATTTTTTTCGAATAACGAAAATTTTATGTTCAACAGCTTTACAATAGCCTACATCAAAGCCGATTTTGCTATTATAATGCATTATAAATTTCAATGTGCAACTTCATCTTTCTTGCATTATTGTAGATAAAAGAATTTCGAAACATTTTACATTTTGCTCTTGGTAGTTCAATACAAGTGTTATGATTGAAATTATTTATTAATAAAACTCAAAAAAATATAGACAAAAACAGCTACAACATAAAATGTGTATATCTATATATATCTATATAGATGTACTTTTGCGGAATTCGAGATCACTTTTCGTACATACATGCGGCATACGAGATCTTGAGATCCGGAGGGCGGATCTCGGAACGAACGGACCAGTTTTTCTAGGGGGTCCAGAGGTGCAGGGGACGGAATATTAGCCGGATCTCATTTTCCGCATTTACACCTAGATGTATATCTTTTGTAGTTCCGTGTATCAAACACGGAACTACAAAAGATATACACTAAAAACTAACACTAGAAACACTAAAAAGATATACACTAAAAACGTGTACAGGCTGTTCCGTCTAAACCCCACATTAGAAGTATTGGGAGTTCTAATAATCATAGTCATCTGAAAATTTGTATACAACCATCATCTGTTACGTCCTGCTCAATGAAAATATTTTCCAGATGGCAGCACTTCCGGTTATACCGGAAGTCGCTATCAACTTCCTTATTTTAAATGGAATGCTATATTTTTTAATTCGTTTTTGAATTACTAGAGTTATTCTAAGGTAGTTTTCGTAAGCTGTCCCTATACCTAAATTTTGCCGTTTAGGAAATATTTAGGGTTTTTAAAATTTCTTTGGATTTGCACCTTCCAGTTCAAAAATCGATAACTCTGACATTTTTAAAAATTTGGAAATACTTTTGAGCTCATTTGAAAGAGGAAGCCTAGATCTTTCCTTTGGTGTTTTCAGATTTCTAAAAAAGAATAACAAACTCCAAATTTTTAAAGTTAAGTTTGCAGAACTTTAAGCATCCATAACTCATTTTTTTCAAATGAAATGCCGAAAGTTTTATTTCACTAGATGGTAGAGAATTTAATTCTGCTTCGATCTGTACTAACATTCCCTATACTTACTTATGTTTAATAGTTTTCAAGTTACAATAACTTTTTGTTGGGATTAAGAAATTCATTAGCCATAGGCCTTTTCTTATAGGTTACCATGGAAACGAATGAAAAAAGGTGAGAAATTAAAGATTTTCAAACCAACACCCAATGAATTTATTTTGTTTTCACGGTCTGATATCATAATTTTGAACTGAGTTTGTCGTTTAAGTTTAATCAGAAATGTTTTTATAGCAAACTATGCAAAAATAGCTGTGGTTAGTAAGAAATGACAATGACAAAAAAACCAACATAACTTGAAAATTATCACAGATAGGTATAGGGAATGCTAATACAGATAGATGCAGAAAAAAATTTTCCTCCATCTAGTAGAATAAAAATTGGGACATCCTATTTGAAAAAATTAAGTTATGGGTACTTGAAGTTGTCCAAACTTAACCTTAAAATTTTTGGGTTTATTAACTTCCAAGGTGCAAATCCAAAAATTTTCAAAAAATCCTAAATATCTCGAAAACGGTTAAACTTGGGTATAGGGAAAGCTGATAAAAACTCCCTTAGAATAACTTAAATAATCCAAAAACGCAGTGAAAAACATAGCTTTCCATTTAAAATAAGAAAGTTAATAGCGACTTCCGGTATAACCGGAAGTGCTGCCATCTTAGAAATATTTTCATTGAGCAGAACTCAACGGATTATGCCTGAATAACAACTTTCAGATAAACATCTTTATTAGAACTTTCAATACTTCTAATGTGGGGTTTAGACGGAACACCCTGTATATGGGTGGATCTCGATTTGTGCATAAATGCTTTAAAAGTGAATTAAATTATATACATAGGAAAGTTAATTTCATAGATCAGTCTAGGTTTACCAAAGAAGCAATAGATGGTTTAAAATGCCAATACCAATTGGTTTAATGATTGTTAAAAATGAATAAACGATTTAGCAAGTGGCTAAATTATTCTTTTATTATTTATTAACATTTTTAAAACTAAATTTATTCTTTATTATTGTTATATTAGATATTAACTTAATAGAAATTAAGAAAAACTATAGAGTACATTCCATTGCATTGATAAATAAAAAAAAGCGTTTTATTGTCACCCTAGTAAATGGTTTACCTTATTATACTTTTTAACAAAATTTGCAGGTACTTTTGAGCAAATATTAAATACTAAACAAAAAAATATTAAAAAACGTTAACATCTTCTTTTATACGAAATGATTTAGTTTCCACTTGCTCGCAAGAAATAAATTTGAATGAAATGTTGACTGAACAAATAACGATATTTTAATATTCAAATTTTCTGAGCAACAAAGGCGATATTGTTCAGTAATTTGTTGTGGGTAAATTGTGCTTTAACGTTAGATAAGGAAATTATAAACAATAGCTTGAAAAGTTATCTGTTTAAACCAATATAACAGCCAGAATGTTGTACAGCGTACTTCGCTAATATTTTTTTTGGCTTTATTTGAGCACGTAGGAACATTTTTTTGTAGATACACATATTCGTTGTAACCTCCTTAATCTTAAAAAAATTAATATTTAAAGAAATTGCAAAAAAATTAAGGAAAAATTCGGGAAAATTGTAATCGACATCCCATTTTAGCAAATAATCTGGAGTAAGTTTTAAAGATATTTTTCCCAATTTTGGACACACGAAATTATCAAAGATTGTAAACATGCCACTGAAATAACAGTAAACATCCTCTTTTAGACGATATTGTTTATTCTACGCTTATTGTTTTCAATAATTAAATTTTAATTGAATAGTGACACAACAAATACCTTATAAAAAATAAACTGACAAAGTAATCATATTCTATTAATAGAATAAAATATCGATTGGACTATTAGTGTTCCAATGAGCCTAATATTAAATCTGATATTAAAATTATTTTAATTTCACTAAAGTTTTTTAAACAAATTAAAAAACCATATTTTATAAGAGATTTTACCTTTTTTTTAATTTTAAATTTACATTAATTTGGCATTGCAAAACTTTAGAAAACCATCTTTATCCTATACTTGACCAAGGGATAAACGTTTTTATTGTTAAACCTGAGTCAGGATAAAATTTTAATTTGACATTAACTTAACGTGAAGCGGACAACGAAAAAAATTTGACAACCTGAAATTCGGTCATATTTAGGATAATTGTTCTCCTAGAAAGCATAATTGTAAATACATAATGATTTTTTTGTGCGAGACTTATTTGTGAAAATATTGATTTCTAAAAAATTGACGAAATATGAGTGACAGAGTTTTTGGAAGCTTGTACTCAAAAGACGAATGCATACCAAAATATTTAAAATAATGCTTTATATAGAAAATTCTCTGTTCTTTTTGATTCTGTAATCCGATTTGGTATTTGAAATTTTTTTCGTGTAGAAAACCGGAAGTGAAGTTTCAAATCCGAATTTTAGTAACTTGGACCATTTTTTTTCATTTTTTTTATTTAAAAAAATAGCTTATAATATATAGATTTTACACTATAAGTCGCAAAATGGGATCTCTATTCGTTTAGTACTTAATGTACACCAAAGCGCGTAATTTCTTGCGTAAACCGGCCTATCAGGTACATTAAGTACTGTATCTCCTAAACGAGTAGAGATCCCATTTTGCAACTTATAGTGTAAATTCTATTTACTTAAAGCTATTTTTTGAAATAAAAATAATTTTAAAAAAATGATCCAAGTTACTAAAATTCGGATTTGAAACTTCACTTCCGGTTTTCTACACGAAAAAATTTCAAATGTCAAATTTGATTTTAGAGTTAAAAAGAACAGTGATATTTCTGTATGAAGCACTATTTTAAATATTTTGCTATTTACTGTTTTATTAGAAAAACAGTTTACAAGAACGTTATGCTTAATATTTGGTCAATTTTTAGAAGTCAATAACTTTTTAAATAAGTCGCTCACAAAAAAATCATCACGTATTTACATTCATACCTTTTAGGAGAACAATTGTAACCGAATTTCAGATTGTCGCATTTTTTGAGTTGTCCGCTTCACGTGAAATGCCCCATTTGTCAGTGCATTTAAATGGCAACTTATTTCGAATTAGTTTTAAATTAAATTTTAATTTCGCTTTCAGTAAACCGATCCTTATTAATCTACTAAATAAAAAGGCTTTTTGCACAAAAAAGTTCTTAGAAGAAGTAATTCATCACTAAAAAGAGTTATTATTTCAATCAGAATACCTACTAGACTTCCAATAAGCAAAATAAAATAATTTTTTCTACTTTTGTTTCGTACTGAGGTCATTACGATACGCCATTTGGGTTTCGTAATATCCAACGGAGTGCTATAATAATTACACTAAAAACCAGGGTAATTTAGTTGGAAAATGATGGCAATCTAGTTTTTTGACAATTATCTGAGAGAACTGTTAGTGTCAATCGGCACCTGTTTCAAGTAATAATTTAATCAAATGAATCAAATTCGGACCTTTAGAGGCTTTTCTACCATCCCTGATACGTAGTCCCTTCGAACACCTTTCGAGTAGTGTACAAACATGACTCCAATAGCCAGTGCAAGTAAGTAATTTGAGATTCCATTCTCCTTAGACCAATTTTCAAATTCTGCGTATTTGCCACAAAAGCCCGTATTCGTTGAGGGGCAGATACATTGCAAAACGTCTTGGACACTTTTAGAATACATTTTATGAATAAACTAATGATGATCCAAATTATTAATTTAATTTCATGATACACGCAAATGCTGTCAACTGCCACAAAATTCCCTAAATTTCGAAAATGAATTTTTTTGTCAAAAAAGGTGCAAAGTAGAAAAAATAGTGTATGATATCTCGTTTATAAGGCATTTTGTCGCACTTACTCCATTATGACACTCCTCGCTGCGCTCGTCGTGCCACAATTCCGTGCGTGCGACAAAATGCGTCTTATAAAACTCGTATCATAATATACTATTATCCACAATCATCTTATAATTGGAGTTTTGTCCACACTTATGAAGCATATTAAGAGACCTATTATTTACTAGTGGAATATAGTAACTTTATTCCACTAGTGAAATAATAAAAAAAATTAATTTCGATTAATTCCATTTTGTAAATGTGGTGATTGTGGATAAAACGTTGTATTGCATTCGTGTTTTAGTCGCATTCTATCCACCTAAGAATGTTAAATACTCATTCTTGCGTAGATAAAATGCTTTCTAAAACACTTATACAATAAATAACTATTATTTGCATAATTTTTTTCATAATAAAACAAGATAATCCAAATCTGATTTAAGCAAGCAAACTTCAATCAAATGCTGGCGCCGAATAAAAACATTAATAAAAGAATGCTAGATGAGTCATAAAAATTATGTCCCCTAGGATAATTTATTGTGAGCAAATAATGCTTCAAAGTTAATAAATTGTTGTCAGAAAATTGTACCTTAACGTTAAAAAAGCTGTTTTAAAAAAGCAGTTTAAAAAAACAAGTTTCTACAAAAAAATGGTCGAAATGATCATTAATTTAGCCTTTATTTGAATACATAGAGGGTATTATATCGTTAAACAAATTTATAATAAAATAATTAACTTAAAAAATGCATTAAAGAAACGAAAAGAATATAAAAAAATTTAATCGGCACCTTATTTCAGCAAATAAAATAATTCAGGAATATCAAGATGTTACAGAAAATGTATTCAAATTTTTGGGACACGAAACCATATCAGATTGATAACATAACATTAAAAAAACATAAACATCTTTTTTTATACGAAATTATTTGATTTTCACATGTCTCTAACAAATAAACTAGAATTAAATGCTTACTACGCAAATGACATTTTGATATTCAAATTTTCTGAGTAACTGAAGCGATGTCGATTAGTAATTTGTCGTGAGTAAATTATATTTTAATCTTAAATAAGGAAATTATAAACAATGACTCGAAAAGTTATCTGTTTAAAACAATATAGCAGCCTTAATGTTGAACGGCGTACTTCGTTAATATTTTGTTTTAATTATTTTTTGGCTTTATTTGAGCATGTAGGAACGTTATTTTTGGATACACATATTCGTTGTAACCTCCTTAATCTTAAAAAAAATAATATTTAAAGAAATTGCAAAAAAATTAAGGAAAAATTCGGGAAAATTGTAATCGACATCCCATTTTAGCAAATAATCTGGAGTAAGTTTTAGAGATATTTTTCCCAATTTTGGACACACGAAATTATCAAAGATTGTAAACATGCCATTGAAATAACTGTAAACATCCTCTTTTAGATGAAATTGTTTATTCTACGCTTATTGTTTTCAATAATTAAACAATAACTAAATAGTGACACAACAAATATCTTATAAAAGTAAAATGACAAAGTAATCATATTCAACTAATAGAATGAAATATCAATTTAATAAACTATACTAAATCGTGATAGCTGTGTCCTTTTTCAATCGACTTGAATTTGGGTGGTTGGACAGTGGTTTAGGAAGAGGGATTTTACTCTTTAAATGGGTATTTTTACTTGGATTTTTTATTGTAAACTAATTGAAAAAGGATGAATAAACATTAACGTCACTATCCGATTGCGAGTTGGGGGCTATTAAAGTTGCGGCAGTTGATTAAAGTTTGACATTTTTGACAGATGAGGTGGTTTTTAATGATTTTCGGAGGTCGAGATGAGATGGAAAATGTCCCATTCTCATTGGTTGAAAAAGATTGCGTTTCCTTGACAACCATTTTGTTGTTGATTTTTTTTACTGTCATTTCAATTTTGTTGGTTTTTAAATTGTGTGAAAAAGGTGGTGGGTGTGTTAAAATCGTACAAATGGAGTGTGGGGAAGGTATTTATCGTATTTTTTTAGCGGCCGCTGCACCTCAAGCAATTTTTCTCACACCCAAAAACGGCTCCCCTAGAGGGTCGAATTTAATCACATTTAAACACCTCAAAAGTGTTCAAAAGGGCTCAAAGGCGTAAGTACTGATCAGTAAAGTGTTGCTTAAGACTCGACAGCCCCATTTAGCCCCCCTGTGTGTGAGAAAATCCCTAAATAAATGTCATCTGTCAAATTTGACGTTTGTTAAAAATCGTGCCACAAAATACGGCCAAAACGATACAAAACCACTGTTGAGAGCCCCCAACTCATTCAAAAGGACCAAAGGAGCATTTCTGTGAAATTTGTGCAAAGGGGGTGAGCGATTTTTTTCCATTTTTCAAGTGCTTCAATTGTGGCTGGGAGAGCGCCTCTATAGGCAGTCAGAGACAATACTAGGTGCATTATTGCTTAGCAACGGTACCAGAAATTCCCCTGAAAAGGGTTCACAAGGGCTCAAAGGGGTACGTAGTGAACGGAAGGGGGGCCGGTAGGCCCCCCTGAAGAGAGCTAGTTATACTATACTAAAATCTGATAGGTTGAGCCCTGTCTTACACACTCAAAACCGTCAATAGGTCTTTCTTTGTCACATTTATTCTTTTGTTTTTGCTTTGAAATTTTGCAAGCACTAAAAGTGAAAAACGGCAATACCCAGAGTCTGAACAAAAGTAAAAAACGAACTTTCAATCACAATTCTACAAAGTGGGCAGGTTTTTGGGGTCAAAAAAGGCTTTAAAATGACTAAAATCACATTTTTCTTAAATTACCAAAAGCGTCTTGACTTGCACCAATTTCGCGCCGTTCATTACACCTCACTCACACTCATCGCCCATCTGTCATTACAATTTTGACATTTCTCATTAAAATGTCACAATTCAGAATTGGTGTTGTTGTTATCTTTGAAAATCAAACGGAACCAGTCATTAATCGTGCTCAGTGGTTCAAATGGGCAAAGTGGAACACGTGTTTTGTGAAATATTTGAGAATTTGAAGGACCGGGCGGTAAGTTGGCGCGCCGGCGCACGATCCGCCCGCGCCCCTTGATTGTGTTTATGATGGAACACCCCAGACGTACTCGAGGAAATATCGGTTCAAAAAACTGTTTTAGACACATTTTTCGGTTACAGAAAGGTAGGTCCTACATCTTTGCGGTCCAAAACCCATTTGATTTGAAGGTTAATTTTATTTGCACCGGATTATGACCTGTGACGTCATCGTGTGACGTCACTGTCAGTTAGGCGGCCGATTAAAATACAATTTTTCTAAACTTTCTGACTTGGAAGGGTGGGGTGGTGAATTGTAAAGTCCCGTGAACTAGAATTAGGCGAAAAAATCTCGAAATTAAGTTTAGTTGTCAAATTTGACGTGCCATAAAAAACCACACCACAACATACGGCCAAAATAATACAGAACCAGTTTCAATGAGCCCTAGCCGATCCAAAAGAACCAAAGGAACAATTCTATAAAGTCTGTGCAAAAGGGGTGAGTGGTTTTTTCCAATTTTCAAATGCCCCAAATTAAGGGGGTCGAAGGGGGTGAGAGGGGGTTGAAGGAGATCAATGGTGACAAACGGTCGAAGAGGGGCGAAGGGGGGCGAGGTGTAAGGGCACAACACCGAGCTCTTGCGAATCCGAGAGGATTTGCGCGCTTCCACTAGTTATACTATACTAAAATCTGATAGGTTGAGCCCTGTCTTACACACTCAAAACCGTCAATAGGTCTTTCTTTGTCACATTTATTCTTTTGTTTTTGCTTTGAAATTTTGCAAGCACTAAAAGTGAAAAACGGCAATACCCAGAGTCTGAACAAAAGTAAAAAACGAACTTTCAATCAAAATTCTACAAAGTGGGCAGGTTTTTGGGGTCAAAAAAGGCTTTAAAATGACTAAAATCACATTTTTCTTAAATTACCAAAAGCGTCTTGACTTGCACCAATTTCGCGCCGTTCATTACACCTCACTCACACTCATCGCCCATCTGTCATTACAATTTTGACATTTCTCATTAAATTGTCACAATTCACAATTGGTGTTGTTGTTATCTTTGAAAATCAAACGAAACCACTCATTAATCGTGCTCAGTGGTTCAAATGGGCAAAGTGGAACACGTGTTTTGTGAAATATTTGAGAATTTGAAGGACCGGGCGGTAAGTTGGCGCGCCGTACCATATACAACATTTTATATTATAGCTTTTTTTGTCTATATTTTTTTTAGCTCAAAGGCTTTAAACATATCCTCTAGCCTTTGTCATTTGACTTTGCCGGTTTTGCCCTTGGTTCGCAAATAACGATTTCCTAATCTATGACACATATTATACATGGCATAAAATAATAATTTTGTTTTTATTTCAAGGAGACGTTTAACGATAAGTGTATATGCTCGTAGTGAGTAATTTTCAGTTTTCTTATCATTCAAAAAAATGAAAGCTGGTAATTATAGGTAAGACCCAGTTTTACTACGCATTACTGAAAACACTTATACACTCCTAGGGATCTCTATTTTGTAAAAGGTTACCATTAACTGATAGTAAAATACCATAAGCACATGGTGGCTCTAAACAAGTGGTTAAATGATCATTTCTTAAGAAAATATGCACTTTTTGGGAAAATAATATTCAGGTTCAAACAAAAATTGTTAATAACTGTTTTCTAACACCCTGTATAAAATAAAAACTCATAATGTTATTATTTATAACAAAAAATGGTTCATCTTACATTATTTGTTTATTAAGAACTACTGCTTTGACTACAACAGTTACAAGTACCTTGTACCTTGTACTTATTCACTGTAATCCCTAATCATGACAACCAATTTATTTTACTTTAATACTATTTCTATTGATGAAAAAAAGTCCAGAAAACACAAACAAAATGGGATAGGTACCTTCAAATTCAAATTTAGATCAAAACTAGATTAAAACCAAAATGAAATAACGACAGTGTCAAAACAACAGAGCGCCTCCAGTTTGGTATTTAATGTTATACAGTAATTCAAAAGTATCGGGCCAACTGAGTTAAAAGTTTCTATGTTAAAAAAATCACCAATATGTGTCTTCAATAAATTATATCCAACATTAACATTAAACAGTTGTTTCCAACATCTTCAAAAAAAAAACATCTCAATTCAAGGATAGGTATGCCATCGTTTTTTTTTGCGACGGCATTTATCAGCAGATTACCATTATAATATTGCGACACTGCTTATTAGTTATTTATTACTATTAAAAATCTAATGATCTATTTTCATTAAATCATTATTATCACTTAGAAGTAAGAATAATACTTACTCCAGAGAAGAGTTTTCCACTGCGCTTGAGCAATTGCATAATATAATCCATAAATACCAGCAATGTGCAAATATATGAATATCAAAACATTTCTCCATACAATCTGCCATCTGTACTGTGGCACAGAAGACCTCGAAACTTGTGGCTTTACTGGCGGTAGTACATCTTGCAGTCCTGGTTTACTAATAATCTGTACTGGTTCAGCTGAATTCGTTTCAGCGAGAAATAACGTTGAATTTCCTAGCAAATTAGGAGCCATCGTTCTAAAAATTAAAATTGTTTATTTAACCTAAAGATATCTAAATAGCAAAACTAAGCGTCAAGTGACTGTTAAACTAAAAAATCTATTGAAAAGTATTCAGTGACACAGATTTGTAGTAAATGTAAACGCAAAAATGTAAGCCAATCTTACTTCCTTTTAGAAGAATGGTACGCGTCATACATTATTTTTGATACGCGGTAAAGAAGGTCAGCGGATGAAAGTTGTGCACCCAGATTTTGTTGGAAGAATGTACTTAAATTTGCCATTGTATACTTTCCAAATTAAATCAACCTTAATTATTTTATACACTTAGCATCTACCTATTTATGATATTCTATATTGCAATTCTACAATGCTTTAGAAGCTTGAACATTGTATTAATAAAATGAATAGCATGATTACCACTTAAAAAACACATCGGTTTATGTATGTAATGTAGGTATTTTAAATTTAGAGTAATAATTAAAACTGTTTCCTTGTTTGAATTTATTGTTTTCAAAAAACAAAAAGACCGAAATTTTAATTTATCATCTTAAGTACTTTACTGTAGGTAAGTATTTGTAAAAATTACGTGTTTTCAATTAATTAAATAATTCGAAATTAATTTAACGTATGTCAGCGCAAAGTGTAAATACCATCCAAATTAGTTTAATCCCGAATTAGGTAAATTTTAAGTCGCATTCTGGCAAGTAATTCATATTGCTCTTTGAATACAATTCTTAACATTAAAAACATTAAAATCTATTGCAGTTTCACTAAGAATTTTCTCTTGTTAAACACTTTCTTTCGAACACAATCAATACAGCATTTTGATAAAACTTTTATGTTTATTTCACAATTAATATCAAACAACTTTCAGATTTGAGTAGGTATTGTTGGGCATTTAATACACTATATGTTAAGGAAACATTTTTAAATTGTTCATAAATGAAAAATTTACAGAGGGTTTTTTATTTCGCTGAACAGACAATACATTAGTGTTTTACGTATGTTCAGTTTAAAAAAAATCAAGTGAATCCATTCATTCATTCAGTGAAGTAGATTGAAGTCTGACTTATTTGTTTTAAGAGTAAACATTTAACCTGAACATTATGTGTTGCGAATAAAAAAACTCACAGTGTATGCTGTTAAGATTCAAAAACTCGGTATTAATCAGGAAAAGTCAAATTACTTCTGGTATTTTAAATATTTTAGTATTTTACTTATTATCAGCAATTTATTAGTTATTTAGGTGACCATTTTTGATTAACAATAATTCGTAATTATCAGTGTGTAAATTTAAACTTAGTTTTCTACTAAATCTACTAATTTGTACATTGCGTATTTACTTAGGCTTTTTGTTTAAAAACAGTGAGCTAATGCACCTCCAATCAGTCTAATATTTCAAACATTACAAAAAAAAGGAAAAACATAATTCCTAATTTATTAAAAATACTCACTTTTTTAAAGTGTCTCCTCACTTCCACGTCGAATAAGGTATGTACTGAATACTCTTTAAACAGGTTTATTTTTACAAAATACGAAAATGCAGATGAGTGATTTAGTGACAATTTGAACAAATGACTCGTGTAACCGCATTAATATAGACAGCAAGATGTGATGGAAGAACAATGGGTAATATTCATAAATCGTAAGTAGGTAACTGCTACAGTGTTGGTATAAAAATCTTAAGAGGCTAATAATTTTGCAAGAAGATTTAATTATTTTTGAAGGTTTCAATTAGCAATTTTGATAACCAGGTTTCATAAAAAGCGTCAGTTGCCGCCCATTTGTTCATAATTATTATGTGTCATTTTTCAATATTTTCTAGTACCTATCGTTTAAAAAGAAAAAACTTCAGTTATTGCCCAATTTATTGGTTTTTGAGTAATGAATTCATTTTAAATTTATTTTTTCTACTTTTGTTTCGTACTGAGGTCATTACGATATGCCATTTGGGTTTCGTAACATCCAACGGAGTGCTATAAATACTAAAAACCAGGGTAATTTAGTTGGAAAATGATGGCAACCTAGTTTTTTGACAATTATCTGAGAGAAGTGTCAGTGTCAATCGGCACCTGTTTCAAGTGATAATTTAATCAAATGAATCAATTTCGAACCTTTAGAGGCTTTTGTACCAACCCTGATACGTAGTCCCTTCGAACACCTTTCGAGTAGTGTACAAACATGACTTCAAAAGCCAGTGCAAGTAAGTAATTTGAGATTCCATTCTCCTTAGGCCAATTTTCAAACTCCGCGTATTTGCCACAAAAGCCCGTATTCGTTGAAGGGTAGATACAGTCACCCAAAATGAAAATGACGCGTCCATAAACGAACGCCTACCGTGCAACCCCGATCCATTGACCGCAACCAACCCCTGCTATAAATCATTAGAGATCGTAAACTAGTTTTGAGTCGTGTTCCACATTTCATTTATCGGCTTTTGAAATGTTTAAGGATTTCTTGATAGAAATTGTTGGTTATCCCAAATGTGAAATAATACAATTTTTAAGTTCTTCGCAACGCGATGTTTCGACGCTTTGGGACAAGGTCACAAAAATAAAATTGTTAGTTGCTTTGCAAATTTAATTTATTAATTTATTAACATCGCGTTGCTATTAAAACAAAAATTGTAATCCAATTGTATTTCAAACATCAAACAAAGACGTTTCAAAAAATTCGAATAATCAGAATAAAAGTTATCAATGACGTTACGGCAATTCATTCATGGAAATACCCGAATGAGATTCTGACCATTACTGCAAATAAGGTTCACAGGAAATGACAAACAAACCCTTACCGCAGGGGATAACTAAAGGCCAAAATTTCAAGGAAAGAATTTTCAAATTCTTCATAACATAAACATTTATTAATTTTCTTAGAAGACAAATGAGAAATAAAAAAATTTTCATCTTCGTCGCCACATTTCGTCACTTTGAGAGTTTAAAAAAAATATTTTTTTTTAAATTTAATTTATTATATTTTAGTTGATGCAAAAAAAACAATGTTATAATACTATTTCCAATTCATGAATAAAATTAAATACTTATTATAAGTAGTTTAGTTATTTATTATACAACACAATAAAATTAGATTTTATTTTTGAGAGCGGTTTCAATTGTTGGAATTTTAAGATTACAACTTATTTGTCTTAAGATTTTCGTACTCAATCTTGTCTTAATTAAGTATTTACTATTAAAGCAAAAATTGTAATCCAATTGTATTTCAAATATCAAACAAAGACGTTTAAAAAAATTGGAATATTCAGAATAAAAGTTATCAATGATCGTTAGCTTTTAACAAGGAATTAAAATTTAATGGAACTTTCTAGTAATCCAAAATGTTCACAAAAATGATTGTGCAATTAATAATTAAAACCCTTAAGAGTGTAGACGTCTTTGCTTCAAGTTTAAAATAACAATTGGATTTCGATATTTTTATTTTATCTTGTTTTATGCACAACTATTATTGCAATAAGTTATATACTTTTAAGAAATAAATTATAAAGACGATCAAATTTTTAGTTACAGTTTGTGACAATCAGATTTTAAGTATAATAATTATTTTGAATTGAAATAATTTTTGGACAATGGATATCAAAGTGATCGTTTCGCCATCGCATCACAATCCGCGAAATTTAATTTAATGATCATTTAAACAAAATGAAATAAGAATCCATGTTTTGCCGTGTTTTTTATTCGGTAGATTTTAATTGCACACTATAACTTATTTTGCATCAACCAAATAATAAATTAAATTTGCAAACCAACTAACAATTTTATTTTAGTGACCTTCTCTCAAAGCGTCGAAACATCGCGTTACAAAGAACTTAAAAACTGTATTATTTCACATTTGGGATAACCAACAATTTCCATAAAGAAATCCTTAAACATTTCAAAAGCCGATAAATGAAATGTGGAACACGACTCAAAATTAGTTTACGATCTCTAATGATTTATAGCAGGGGTTGGTTGCGGTCAAGGGATCGGGGTTGCTCGTTTATGGACGCGTCATTTTCATTTTGGGTGACTTGCAAAACGTCTTGGACACTTTCAGAATACATTTTACGAATAGACTAATGACGATCCACATTATTAATTTAATTTCATGATCCACGCAAATGATGTCAACTGCCATAAAATTCCCTAAATTTCGAAATTGAATTTTTTTGTTGAAAAAGGTGCAAAGTAGAAAAAATAGTGTATGATATCTCGTTTATAAGGCATTTTGTCACACTTACTCCATTATGGCACTCCTCGCTGCGCTCATCGTGCCCCAATTCCGTGCGTGCGACAAAATACGTCTTATTCGTACCATAATATACTAATTTATTAATTTATTAATTTATGGACAACCGAAACTTTTGTTTACTGCATTGCATAGTACTCTCCTTTATTTTACCTGGTTATAAGAAACATATAAAAAATGAAATAACAAAAATTACAACAAAAATAATTAACTAAGTAAATTGTTGATAATTACACAGAAAAGGCTTTACTTTTTGTTATGAATAACGATAATACACAGTGAACAAATTAATAGTTATATAAATATCATACTTTCCACTAACTGCTATTACTATTTACGAGCACAACGGTGGCGTAAGCTTTTACCCGACCACACCTTTGAAAATTTTTATTTTGAAAACGAGAATTTACAGATAATTTTTTTACTGTTTTTCCCAGTATGTACTTATTTAATACTACCAAGGGTAAAATTCTGTCGGTCTGTGTAAGTATAGAACCAAGTGTTTTATGTCTAAACTATTTACGAAAAAACTTATTAGTACATTATCAAGTCCGTTAAAAATATGATCATTATTCATTATTTAAGAATATTTTTTTTCGAGAATTTTATAGATTTAGAGTTATTCAAAAAATTTATCTTTAAACGGCATCCTACTATAGCGATTGGAAATATGCAGGATGGCCAATGTCAAGATTGCAAAAATACCAGAAATTTTTTCTTTCAAATTGTCAATTAACTCAAGAAGCTTGCAAAATGAGTACTTGCTTTCGGTGAAACTAATTTAATACACGATAATATTTAAATTCTAACATAATTTCATTGTAAATAAGGTCAAAATTTATTTTGCTTAAAAATTTTATTCGACTTTTCTCGAATGTCAAAAATCAAACGCAAATTACGTTCCTAGCCTACCATGTTTGTGCCTCAACTTTAATAGAATTTTATTTTATTTAAATATTGGATTAAAAATAATGTGATTGTGACTAAAATAGTATACAAACCTCGATGGGAATGACATTACCCCTTGTTCTCTATCCGTATACAAGCTGATTCTTTTAGGGCTTACATTAGAAACTTTTAAACTTCTAGTCTAGCTCGAGATTTAAAATTTTGTGTGCGATTCAAATCGGCCATTCTGAGTTTAACTAAATTACTTTTAAAATGGCTGAACTTCCGGAACGATGAGATTTTGGCGCCAACTTTGAAATTTTAAATAGTAACCATCTATTTTTAATGCATTTTTGAATTCACCTTTTGAAACTGACTAAAATATACCTAGTTGTTAGTACTATCTGTCATAGTTTTTGACGTTTGTCAATTTTTTGTGCAAATTTTTAGTTGCAGGGGTTTATTTAAAATATCACAGTTCCTGAATCCTTTACAGTAAGTGCATTTAATAACCAAAGGTTCAAAGCGTCTTTTAAAATTTTCAGAATTTTCAACTGTCAGATTGCAAGACTGCTATGATTTTTTGAAAATGATGATCAAAAAATAATTGTAATACAATTTGTTCAAATGGAGTGACCCTATTTTTTCAATAGTAATCTAAAGAACATCGATTTTTATGGAGACTTTTCTCAAAATTTTTTATATCTATCTCTTACAGATTTTGAAATATTCGCAAAAAACGAAATTTTAGCTCATTATTTTCATTTTTAATCGAGTAAGTTTTCGAAAAATACGATTAAATTGTCCTAGTAATTAAAAGAAGTGTCCGATTTGTCCACCATTTTCATTCAAGAAGTTAAAAATTGTATGGCATGCTGACTGAGTTACTTTACATAATTCACTAAGTTATAATAAACCATAATTAAATATTATTGTTTTACTGTTTATTCCACAATGAACCAGCTAAAAGCTAAATAAAATGTTGAAGTTTGTTGACCATTTTGCAAGGCCTACTTGATTAACGATGAAAATTACAAAGTACAATCCGTTTTTTGTGATTATTTCAAAAACTATAAGAGATAGGTATAAGGCGTGTTGATAAAAGTCACTATAAATGTCGATGTTCTTTCGATTGCCGTTAAGAGATCGTTCCATTTGAAAAAATTAAGTTATAGCCGTTCTTTGATAACCATTAAAAAAAATCATACTAGCCTTGAATTTTAACAGTTGAAGACTCCTCAAACCTTTGGTTATCAATTGCAAAAAATATTATTTACTTATCGCAAAGGGTTCAAGGGCTGTGATATTTTAAATAATCCCCTGCAAATGAAAATTTTAACAAAAAAATTGACATATTTTATGTCAAAAACTATGACAGATAAGTACCAAAACTTGGGTAAATTTTACTCTGTTTGAGAAGGTGAATTCAAAAACGTAATAAAAATATGTTTAAAATTTCAAACTTGGAGTCAATTTCTCGTAGTTACGGAAGTTCAGCCAATTTGAAAATAATTTCGTTAAACTCATCATGGTCAATTTGGATCGCATACAAAATTTTAAATCTCTAGCTATACTATAAGTTAAAAAGTTTCTAATGTAGGTCCTAAAAGAATCACCCTGTATACGAGAACTCGGGGTAATGTCATATTTCCATCTCGGTTGTAATATACTATTAAACTAACGATAGCTAACCACAAGAGAATAAAATACAATAAATAAATTAATTATAAATTTCTAAAATCACATTTCTTTTAAAATGTAAAGGTTGGTACTATTTTTTTTTCAATATTTACAACCATTCTATGCAGTTAAAAAAACCTAATTGTATATTAATACTTACTATTTGTATAAACACACTTGTCAAAAAAATTAAACCTATGCAAGAGTATTTTATTAATTCGCAACGAACGGCACAACATACACCATCGAAATGCAAGTGTAACTTTCTTCCGACTGCTATATAACATTGAACTTGAAGTCGCCAAAGGTACTTGCTATTCGTAGTTTCTTTTATCCTTCTTCAAAAGAATACTTTTCTTATACACGTCACGCAACTGAATGTGTGCTTTTTGTTGCTTTCCTTGTTTATTGTTAAGGCTGGAAACTAGGTATTCATTGTCGCTTGGTGAAGACGAGGCGGTACTTGATTTCCGATCGTGAAATTTCTCCCGTAATTGAACTCTTAATTTGTGTCAAGAACATCTTACCACTTTCGCGAGGTTCATATATCTTTAATGAACGTTGATAATATTTACATGATCGTATTGCTTTTTGTTTACTTATAAAATCTCTTGCTAACAGTTCATAAGAAAAATGAAACTAATTTTTTAAGAGTACTATTCAATAAGAAAAAATATAAAAATATGCGTATGGTGGTAATGCCAACACCCAAGTGTCAGAGTTTTTTTACTATACAGGGTGTTTCAAGTTTCAGTGCCAATCAAAAAATAAATACTTCTAGTTGCCCAAAATAAAAAAATTAAATTATATGGCAAACGATAGAGTTTCTAACACGCTTCAATTTGATGCTTTAACATTATTCCAAATTATCATGGTATGAGCGTGAAATGCAAAAAAACTACATTAAAAAATTTTTGTTTTTAAATTATTGCAATCGTTTTCTCATAATAAAATTCCTCCTTTCTACTTGAAGTGCACAAATTAAAAATACTTTTTATGAACAAGGTGCTGTTACACCGCAGGGTAGACCAAAGTTATATACCTATTTAAAAAAAAACACCCCTTATATTTTTACATTAATAGATTCTATTGAAAAAAATTATGAAACTTTGTGAAAACTATCAGGTGGGTTCCGTTTCGGAAAGACATAAATTTTTTTTTATAAAAAAACGACATATGAGAATCACTGGAAATCTCTTATAAATACGAGTATTCTCCAAACTTACAAAATAAAACTAAAGAATGCCTTGTAGTTATAGCAAATCGTCGACTTTTAGTTTAAACATGCAGAAAGTGTACAGGGTGCTGCATTTTGGATGTCCGAATAGGGGATCTCCGAAACTAAGAAGTTTAGAGAAAAACGAGTGACACATTCTCGGGTCCGTTTATTGAGAAAATAATTTTGGTGAAAACCGCATCCCGCTATCGTCTTTTGTTTTCGACTTATAAACAAAAGTTGACATTTTAGCGAAATCTTAAAAAAATTATATCTTCCTTATTATAAAACATACACATTTGAAATAAAGACATTTTACAGAGAATTTAATAATGTTATCAGCGATTTTTTTAATCATTCGTTTAGCTGTAATAATATAAAGTTGTATTTTTTTAAATAGGAATCAGAGTTGGCTATGACATTTTCAAAAAGGTTTTTTTTGAATTAAGTACAATATAAATACAGTTTGATATTTTTATATACTTTTGATAAAAATACGTTTAAAATATTTGAAAGTAGTTGGCCATGGAAAAATTATTTCACATAAAAGGTGTGAATAATCTAGAAATTTTGTGAACGGCTATTAAAGTAGAAAATGTGAAATTATAAAAATAGCTATGTTAAAGTTATTTTCAATTGAACAAATATACGATATTTGGTAACACTTTTTTTATGAGTTAGTGAAGTGCAATGGAGGTGACGTTGATAATGTTATGTATTTTTTTACCGCAGATGGGATTTGATATTGGTGTTTGGAATGGCATTTTTTTGTAAAATAAAATTTTATTGACAAGCAATATGACACAATTAATAAGATTTTTCTTTTTCCGACATTGCATGTTTAATTAGAAAATAGAATAGCAATAAGTAAGCTTGCCATTTTAAATCTTAAAACAAATAATTTTTATTAATTAATAATAATTTATTATGCTGTTTTTGAATTAATTAGTGTTTAAAAAATTATAAAAATTATAAATACTTGTTGGGTAATATATTTTTCATAGTTTTAATTGAAAATCCAAAATTTTTTCATGGCCTACTATAAAGAAAAAGCGAAATGTTGTTTTTTTAAATATTTAAAAATAATGTATTACACAAATAGACATATCAAATCAGAAAAAAATAAGCTTTTCAAAAATATCACAGCCGCCTATGATTCCTATTTAAAAAAATACAACTTTATGTTATTACAGCTAAACTAATGATTAAAAAAAATCGCTGATAACATTATTAGATTTTCCGTAAAAAAGTGCCTGTATTATGTTTTTGTTTCAAATGTGTATCTTTTATAATAAGGAAGATATGAATTCTTTAAGATTTCGCTGAAATGTCAACTTTTGTTTATAAGTCGAAAACAAAAGATGATAGCAGGATGCGGTTTTGACCAAAATTATTTTCTCAAAAAACGGACCCGAGAATGTGTCACTCGTTTTTCTATAAACCTCTTAGTTTCGGAGATCCCCTATTCGGACATCCAAAATGCAGCACCCTGTATAGAGTGTGCCAAAAAGCAAAACATCAAATAACTCATTTTTTCTAATAGAATTTGATTTTGTTTTTAAGTGTGGATTATGAAAACATTTAAAATAGATGTACTTGAAGAAATTAACAAAATAAGTTTATAAGTTTATTAAAATCTGATTTTAGAAATTTGTTGAAGATTTTTTTCCGAACTACTTAATTGGTGCGTCAGCCAATAACTGCTACTGAATTAAAAATTTGTCCAAACTTTTTTAAACGCTCTGTATAGCGGCAGCAACCGAAGTCGTCGAGGGGCTCTTGTGCCCATAAAATTGTATATACAAATTTTGTGTTAAAGTATTAGAATTATTTTTAAAATTTAAAATTAGTTTATACCTTCCTATCTTTATTATTTTTGAATATATTTATTTTACATGCATTTAAAAAGATTTATACAAATAATTTATTTAAAAATATGAGTCATTTTAGATTTTAGTAGTTTCTATACAGGCTGTCTCAAAAATAATGCATAACGTTCATAATTTCTTTATTATTCTTTTTGTAAGTGGTAAAGTAAAGCGTTTCAGATTTTTTTGTTGAAGATACTCAAATCTCATCGAGTATTATCACTGAAAACTTCAAAATAAAGTAGTATTGAAAAGATGCAAATATTACATATACTGTGTTGGGCAAAAGTGTGGAACCAAGCGTTTTGTGCCTAAACTATGTATCTTACGAAAAAACTAATTAGTACATCATCAACTACTTTAAAAATATGATCATTTTTTAAGAATAAATTTTTTCGAAATTTCTTTTAGTTTTCGAGTTATTCAAAAAAATTTTTTTTCAAGTGGCACCCTACTACGGTGATTTTTTTGGTAAAAAATTATGCTCCAAAAATAACTTCTACTTAATAAAATTAATTTTTAACCAGTAGTTTTTTTTTTATAAATTATTAAAGTTGTGTTCCAAGCTCATACCAAGATTTTTCGAACTTGGTCGAACTGGTTGTATCCATGGTTGTTTATGTTTGCGAAAAATTTGACGAATCCAATTAGTGGATTAAAAGTATCTATGGATACTAGAGGTGTCGATTCTCGTTACTTTTGAGTAATCGTTACTATTCGTTACTCGAGTAGTCAGTAATCATTTTTTATATTCGTTAATATGATTACTTATATTCATGGCACTACTTTCAGTATTCCGTATGTATCATTTCAATGTGTCGGTAATGTTGAAATCGAATACGAGTTTCCAATCAATTATATCCCATTTCAGTTCATTTTAAAAAAAATTAAAAACGCATTTGCATTTTTTTTAGTGAAATGGAGCACAAATTGAGAGTTTTTGGTCGTTTTTTTTTCACTCCAAAAATTCAAATGCGCTGTTGCAATTCTGCTATGCACTAAAATTGGATTTATATGTTTTCTTTAGTCGAATGTATTAGCTGTTTCAAAACTATGTAACTATCTGTATAAAAGTAATCAAATTGTATGTAACGATTCCCATTATGAGTTGCTACTCGTTACTTCGGGTATCCTCGTGTAACGAATACTCGAGTACCGAATAGTTACTTTTTCGACATCTCTAATGGATACAACCACTTCGGCCAAATTCGAAAATCTTCGTAATGAGTTCGGACCGTAGTTTCAATAATTTATTTAAAAAAAAATAAAAATTCAACAAATTTCAATAATTTATTTAAAGTAGGTGGTGATGTACTAATTAGTTTTTTCGTAAAATAAATTGTTTAGGCACAAAACGCTTAGTTCCATACTTTTGCCCAACGCTGTATGTAGTATTACATCCTTTCTTTTTATACCATAATAGTGGCTGCACTCTTTAAATGAGTATCTTAATAGTATATTAAAAAACAAGTTTCATAAGACCACTCTTGAAGCACGAATTCAGTTTCAATAACGAGTGGCGTTAGCCACGAGTTTTTTGAAAGAATGAGTGCTTCAAGGTCTTATGAAACGAGTTTTTTATACTATTTTTTGTAGTTTACCCCCTTTCTGTCGATTTTAAACAAAAATTGTTATTTTTGTGGATTTGGGGATTTTTATGACAGTTGGTAAACTGTCAATTTTGAAAGTGAAAAATTGATTTAAAATTTTTGTTTTATTTAAAATTTTTATTTTATCCAAATTTTGTCAAAAACACGAGTATGAATGATAATGAAGGTAATCTTGTCTGTACGCCCCCTGAAATTTGTGAAATTGGCAAAAATACGGTGGCAAATTCGCTTCCTGCCAAGCTAAAAATTTTCGTAAAATGTTCCGTGAAATTATGGCTGTTATGACATCGCACTTGATGACGTTGCGTGCTTTTAGGAGCCCATTAAAGCATCCAAATGACGACACATTACAAAAAAAACTATAAACAATCGAATAAAACAAGTTAAGTTATATTTTAATATCTTTAAATATGTATAATGTTGGTTAAATTTCTTACACTATTATTAAAACCACACTGGACTTTACGTGGTGTTTTTTTTATTGATTTTTTTTGTATAATTTTTCATCGTTCTGGTTTCCTGTTATTCATAGTTATAGTTGTTACATTTAAAATAAATCTAATTGAGTAATACAAAGCGATCAAAAAGTCCGATCAAGTAAGCTTTAAAATTAATAAAGATATGTCTGCGGAACTCAAGCCCAATGTCAAAGGAAAAATGTCAAATAAATTAGGCAAATTAAATTATTGTCGGAATCCAGTTTTGCCCCATAGACACCATTTATGAGTCGTGTGGCGTTCGGGTGTTATTTGTGTCATGGATTCTAGGCAGTTTACGTTTGAGGTAATTTCAGATTAAATTTTGACAGCAAGCTGAACTAATAGACAACACCGGACACACGTTCTCAAGTAACACGCCTACTTGATAAAAGGACTTTTTGATCGCTTTGTACAACATTAATACATAATAAATTTAATAACTGGTATACATCTTGTACAACAAAGTAAACCGAGCTGGAAGCACAGTAGAAAATAAATATTGTTTGATTTGTGAAAAACAACTGACTGTTAGTAGTCACATATCAGACTAATGGAAGTATCGGGCTTGTAACAACTTATTTACTTAGAAATGTATGATTAAAGAAATTACTGTCATTGTAATGTTTTTTACATTTCGAGATACGTGATATACAAAACAAAAAAGCAGACATTATATTGTCAAAGTTTTTTTTCACTTTTGGTTTAACAGATAATAAGCCAATCGATTCTTATTGGTAAAGGATTTATTTCCATACAATTTAATTAACAAAAGCAATAAATTAAAAATTTTCAATATTAGTAAACACAAGACTTTTTTACACTTTTTTGCTACTTGGATTATGAATTTCAACCAAATTCACTTCATCTTGGTTCATATCTTTGTCACCCCATCCCCAAACAGTGTCTTCATGGCAATGGTGTTTTTCATTTTCCACCAAAGTGTCAACCATACCGGTGCCATCACCGGTTCTCTTTCTTCGCTTGTTGATCATTTCAACGGACACAGTTTTCAAATCATAAGCCTGTCCAATTCTTGCCATCAGATCAAGAAAAGCCGTAGTAAAATTCATCCTGTAGTTTCCTAGTTCTGCAGCTTTGTAATCCCAAGGAAAGACATGGTGGTAATTATGCCATCCTTCACCGAAAGCGATGATAGCGACGCTTATGTTGTCTGTGGCATTTATATTCCTAAAAAAATACTAAACTTTTGAGAAATTAATGAAAATGACTTACTTGTCGAATGGTTTGTAGCCCCAGATATGAGCTGCGCTATTTACCAACCAAGCCCCATGAAGATTTAAAATATACCTCAAGATTGCTAAAGAATAATAGCACACAATCGGATTTTCGTTCCAGAAGTACCAGGGAACAATTGCAGGAAAAACAAACGTAAGAATCGGAGCCAAAATTAAATAATATCTACAACAATGCAAATCATTATTGTTTTTTTATTTTTTCTAAAAAATTATAAATACTTTTTTTGAAACTGGACAACTGGATCAGCTGCCACATCACTCAAATCAAGAGTTTTGCCTTTAATAAAAACATCTTTGTGTTTTTTGACCATCAACCAACCCATATGTGAGAAGAAGAATCCTTGATTGGAATTATGAGGATCAGCATCCGTGTCTGTGAATTTGTGATGGACTCGATGATCTCGCACCCATTCATAGATGTGATTTTGTAAAGCAACAGTCTGCCAAAAAGCTAAATAAATGCGCAATGGGAGTTTTGCTTTATATGAACGATGAGCCCATAACCTATGTGCTCCTCCGGTTACTCCTATACTTGCAAATAAAATAACAGCATATCCTGAAATATTTTGTAAATACAAGGATTTTTTACAATTAAAAAAAAACTTACCCCAAATGATACTTTTCCATTGAGCTAAAGTAATCATGTAATATAAGCCGTAAAAAGCTGCATAATGAAGATAAGCAAATATTAAGACGTTTCTCCACACTATTTGCCATCTGTTGTGAGGCAAGCTAGATTTATTTTGAGTTTCTATACTGTATTCAACATTTGGTTTACTAATAATTTGGACTGGTTCTCCCAAATATTCCGATTTGCTAAGCGAATTTGGATCCATTTATGAAGAGCCCTAAAAATAGGAAAACTAAAGCCACTACATAAATACATAAACTGTCTTAGTAATGGTAAAAATTGCATGTTCATTACAGATATTTTTTGTTAAAGAATTTTGATTTAAAAAGGGTGCCCATTTTTGGAGCTCCACCATGAAGATTTCTAAGTATAAGAGATACGAGGTCGGTTAAATTAACACAAAGTTGCGCAATTTTATGCTCAATAATAACCCAAAAGAACATATTGTGTCAGTTTTAGTTTTTGATTTCTTAAAAAAAAACGGAATTTTGTAATTTTCGTTTTTATTTTTTTAAGCGAAAACCAAAACAACTGGACGTTTTTAACTAAGACTTTCTTGAGGCACTTTTACAAGAAATCTATTTAAATCTATCATCACTTTTTCCAAGGCGTTCTTAATGTCAGAGTTGCTACACTCAACTTTGTTTTTTTGAAAAGCCTTTTTGTCTTGATCAAATCGAATATGACCTCCTTGAGAAAAACCATAGTTTTTGGCTTAATTTATTCAAATTTAGTACTGTGACTGTGACACTTAAAAATGTGTGCCATTTGTTAAAATCATTTTACTGTCGATAAATGGTACTTGTTTCACCTTCTATTTAAAAGAGTCAAATCAATCGAGGTCATGAGATGAATCTATAAAAAGAAAGTACCTGCTCTTAGTTGGCTTCATTTTTATGATTATACATACAGGGTGTCTCACACAACTTTACGAGTTCTGCGCCTAATGTGTGCACCAAAATAAACAAAAGTCACAAAACACACAAAACAAAAAGTACACATTTAATTATTTAATGTTTGTCAAGCTATGAGAGTCTAGTTGTCACCCTAATCACTGTTTCAAAAATAGTTTTGTATTGCTTTTTTAGAGACAATTCAATTATACTGATCAACGTGATTTCTTTTTTAATGTCCAGTACGCGTCTCTTTTGTATTTTTTTATGCAAATTTTAAAAATGTACTCAAAAATTGGCCATCTCGTCAGGTCTTTGAAAAAAATTATAAAATATTTTTATAAAAATATATTAAGTTCTGACATACTCAAACATGTTTAAGAAGCAGGTTAAGTCAAAAGAGCATTGCTATGTCGATTGCTAAACCTATAGTTTGGCGTGCACAAATGGATCATTCAAGAGATTATTAATCGTTACTTTTGTTGCACCAAAACCTTTCTGAATATTCGCAAAAAACGAAATTTTAGCTCATTATTTTCATTTTTAATCGAGTAAGTTTTCGAAAAATACCATAAAATTGTGCTAGTAATTAAAAGAAGTGTCCGATTTGTCCACCATTTTCATTCAAGAAGTTAAAAATTGGATGGCATGCTGACTGAGTTACTTTACATAATTCACTAAGTTATAATAAACTATAATTAAATATTATTGTTTTACTGTTTATTCCACAATAAACCAGCTAAAAACTAAATAAAATGTTGAAGTTTGATAATTGTTGGCCATTTTGCAAGGCCTACTTGATTAACGATGAAAATTACAAAGTACAATCCGTTTTTTGTGATTATTTCAAAAACTATAAGAGATAGGTATAAGGCGTGTTGATAAAAGTCACTATAAATGTCGATGTTCTTTCGATTGCCGTTAAGAAAATAGGATCGTTCCATTTGAAAAAATTAAGTTATAGCCGTTCTTTGATAACCATTAAAAAAAGTCATACTAGCCTTGAATTTTGACAGTTGAAGACTCCTCAAACCTTTGGTTATCAATTGCAAAAAATATTATTTACTTATCGCAAAGGGTTCAAGGGCTGTGATATTTTAAATAATCCCCTGCAAATGAAAATTTTAACAAAAAAATTGACATATTTTATGTCAAAAACTATGACAGATTTACCAAAAACTTGGGTAAATTTTACTCAGTTTGAGAAGGTGAATTCAAAAACGTAATAAAAATATGTTTAAAATTTCAAACTTGGAGCCAATTTCTCGTAGTTACGGAAGTTCAGCCAATTTGAAGATAATTTCGTTAAACTCATCATGGTCAATTTGGATCGCATACAAAATTTTAAATCTTTAGCTACACTAGAAGTTAAAAAGTTTCTAATGTAGGTCCTAAAAGAATCACCCTGTATACGAGAACTCGGGGTAATGTCATATTTCCATCTCGGTTGTAATATACTATTAAACTAACGATAGCTAACCACAAGAGAATAAAATACAATAAATAAATTAATTATAAATTTCTAAAATCACATTTCTTTTAAAATGTAAAGGTTGGTACTATTTTTTTTTCATTATTTAAGACCATTCTATGTAGTTAAAAAAACCTAATTGTATATTAATACTTACTATTTGTATAAACACACTTGTCAAAAAAAAATAAACCTATGCAAGAGTATTTTATTAATTCGCAACGAACGGCACAACATACACCATCGAAATGCAAGTGTAACTTTCTTCCGACTGCTATATAACATTGAACTTGAAGTCGCCAAAGGTACTTGCTATTCGTAGTTTCTTTTATCCTTCTTCAAAAGAATACTTTTCTTATACACGTCACGCAACTAAATGTGTGCTTTTTGTTGCTTTCCTTGTTTATTGTTAAGGCTGGAAACTAGGTATTCATTGTCGCTTGGTGAAGAGGAGGCGGTACTTGATTTCCGATCGTGAAATTTCTCCCGTAATTGAACTCTTAATTTGTGTCAAGAACATCTTACCACTTTCGCGAGGTTCATATATCTTTAATGAACGTTGATAATATTTACATGATCGTATTGCTTTTTGTTTACTTATAAAATCTCTTGCCAACAGTTCATAAGGAAAATGAAACTAATTTCTTAAGGGTACTATTCAATAAGAAAAAATATAAAAATATGCGTATGGTGGTAATGCCAACACCCAAGTGTCAGAGTTTTTTTACTATACAGGGTGTTTCAAGTTTCAGTGCCAATCAAAAAATAAATACTTCTAGTTGCCCAAAATAAAAAAATTAAATTATATGGCAAACGATAGAGTTTCTAACACGCTTCAAGTTGATGCTTTAACATTATCCCAAATTATCATGGTATGAGCGTGAAATGCAAAAAACTACATTAAAAAATTTTTGTTTTTAAATTATTGCAATTGTTTTCTCATAATAAAATTCCTCCTTTCTACTTGAAGTGCATACTTTTTATGAACAAGGTGCTGTTACACCGCAGGGTAGACCAAAGTTATATACCTATTTAAAAAAAAAACACCCCTTATATTTTTACATTAATAGATTCTATTAAAAAAAATTATGAAACTTTGTGAAAACTACCAGGTGGAAAGAAATAAAATTTTTGTTATAAAACAACGACATTTGAGAATCACCGGAAGTCTCTTATAAATACGAGTATTCTCCAAACTTACAAAATAAAACTAAAGAATGCCTTGTAGTTATAGCAAATCATCGACTTTTTTCCGTTTTTTGAGAAAATAATTTTGGTGAAAACCGCATCCCGCTATCGTCTTTTGTTTTCGACTTATAAACAAAAGTTGACATTTTAGCGAAATCTTAAAAAAAATATATCTTCCTTATTATAAAACATACACATTTGAAATAAAGACATTTTACAGAGAATTTAATAATGCTATCAGCGATTTTTTTAATCATTCGTTTAGCTATAATAATATAAAGTTGTATTTTTTTAAATAGGAATCAGAGTTGGCTATGACATTTTCGAAAAGCTTTTTTTTTGAATTAAGTACAATATAAATACAGTTTGATATTTTTGATTTGAAATTTTGTGAACGGTTATTAAAGTAAAAAATGTGAAATTATAAAAATAGCTATGTTAAAGTGATTTTCAATTGAACAAATATACGATATTTGGTAATACTTTTTTTATGAGTTAGTGAAGTGCAATGGAAGTGACGTTGATAATGTTATGTATTTTTTTACCGCAGATGGGATTTGATATTGGTGTTTGGAATGGCATTTTTTTGTAAAATAAAATTTTATTGACAAGCAATATCACACAATTAATAAGATTGTTCTTTTTCCGACATTGCATGTTTAATTAGAAAATAGAATAGCAATAAGTAAGCTTGCCATTTTAAATCTTAAAACAAATAATTTTTATTAATTAATAATAATTTATTATGCTGTTTTTGAAATAATTAGTGTTTAAAAAATTATAAAAATTATAAATACTTGTTGGGTAATATATTTTTCATAGTTTTAATTGAAAATCCAAAATTTTTTCATGGCCTACTATAAAGAAAAAGCGAAATGTTGTTTTTTTAAATATTTAAAAATAATGTATTACACAAATAGACATATCAAATCAGAAAAAAATAAGCTTTTCAAAAATATCACAGCCGCCTATGATTCCTATTTAAAAAAATACAACTTTATGTTATTACAGCTAAACTAATGATTAAAAAAAATCGCTGATAACATTATTAGATTTTCCGTAAAAAAGTGCCTGTATTATGTTTTTGTTTCAAATGTGTATCTTTTATAATAAGGAAGATATGAATTCTTTAAGATTTCGCTGAAATGTCAACTTTTGTTTATAAGTCGAAAACAAAAGATGATAGCAGGATGCGGTTTTGACCAAAATTATTTTGTCAAAAAACGGACCCGAGAATGTGTCACTCGTTTTTCTATAAACCTCTTAGTTTCGGAGATCCCCTATTCGGACATCCAAAATGCAGCACCCTGTACAGAGTGTGCCAAAAAGCAAAACATCAAATAACTCATTTTTTCTAATAGAATTTGATTTTGTTTTTAAGTGTGGATTATGAAAACATTTAAAATAGATGTACTTGAAGAAATTAACAAAATAAGTTTATAAGTTTATTAAAATCTGATTTTAGAAATTTGTTGAAGATTTTTTTCCGAACTACTTAATTGGTGCGTCAGCCAATAACTGCTACTGAATTAAAAATTTGTCCAAACTTTTTTAAACGCTCTGTATAGCGGCAGCAACCGAAGTCGTCGAGGGGCTCTTGTGCCCATAAAATTGTATATACAAATTTTGTGTTAAAGTATTAGAATTATTTTTAAAATTTAAAATTAGTTTATACCTTCCTATCTTTATTATTTTTGAATATATTTATTTTACATGCATTTAAAAAGATTTATACAAATAATTTATTTAAAAATATGAGTCATTTTAGATTTTAGTAGTTTCTATACAGGCTGTCTCAAAAATAATGCATAACGTTCATAATTTCTTTATTATTCTTTTTGTAAGTGGTAAAGTAAAGCGTTTCAGATTTTTTTGTTGAAGATACTCAAATCTCATCGAGTATTATCACTGAAAACTTCAAAATAAAGTAGTATTGAAAAGATGCAAATATTACATATACTGTGTTGGGCAAAAGTGTGGAACCAAGCGTTTTGTGCCTAAACTATGTATCTTACGAAAAAACTAATTAGTACATCATCAACTACTTTAAAAATATGATCATTTTTTAAGAATAAATTTTTTCGAAATTTCTTTTAGTTTTCGAGTTATTCAAAAAAATTTTTTTTCAAGTGGCACCCTACTACGGTGATTTTTTTGGTAAAAAATTATGCTCCAAAAATAACTTCTACTTAATAAAATTAATTTTTAACCAGTAGTTTTTTTTTATAAATTATTAAAGTTGTGTTCCAAGCTCATACCAAGATTTTTCGAACTTGGTCGAACTGGTTGTATCCATGGTTGTTTATGTTTGCGAAAAATTTGACGAATCCAATTAGTGGATTAAAAGTATCTATGGATACTAGAGGTGTCGATTCTCGTTACTTTTGAGTAATCGTTACTATTCGTTACTCGAGTAGTCAGTAATCATTTTTTATATTCGTTAATATGATTACTTATATTCATGGCACTACTTTCAGTATTCCGTATGTATCATTTCAATGTGTCGGTAATGTTGAAATCGAATACGAGTTTCCAATCAATTATATCCCATTTCAGTTCATTTTAAAAAAAATTAAAAACGCATTTGCATTTTTTTTAGTGAAATGGAGCACAAATTGAGAGTTTTTGGTCGTTTTTTTTTCACTCCAAAAATTCAAATGCGCTGTTGCAATTCTGCTATGCACTAAAATTGGATTTATATGTTTTCTTTAGTCGAATGTATTAGCTGTTTCAAAACTATGTAACTATCTGTATAAAAGTAATCAAATTGTATGTAACGATTCCCATTATGAGTTGCTACTCGTTACTTCGGGTATCCTCGTGTAACGAATACTCGAGTACCGAATAGTTACTTTTTCGACATCTCTAATGGATACAACCACTTCGGCCAAATTCGAAAATCTTCGTAATGAGTTCGGACCGTAGTTTCAATAATTTATTTTAAAAAAAAATAAAAATTCAACAAATTTCAATAATTTATTTAAAGTAGTTGGTGATGTACTAATTAGTTTTTTCGTAAAATAAATTGTTTAGGCACAAAACGCTTAGTTCCATACTTTTGCCCAACGCTGTATGTAGTATTACATCCTTTCTTTTTATACCATAATAGTGGCTGCACTCTTTAAATGAGTATCTTAATAGTATATTAAAAAACAAGTTTCATAAGACCACTCTTGAAGCACGAATTCAGTTTCAATAACGAGTGGCGTTAGCCACGAGTTTTTTGAAAGAATGAGTGCTTCAAGGTCTTATGAAACGAGTTTTTTATACTATTTTTTGTAATTTACCCCCTTTCTGTCGATTTTAAACAAAAATTGTTATTTTTGTGGATTTGGGGATTTTTATGACAGTTGGTAAACTGTCAATTTTGAAAGTGAAAAATTGATTTAAAATTTTTGTTTTATCCAAATTTTGTCAAAAACACGAGTATGAATGATAATGAAGGTAATCTTGTCTGTACGCCCCCTGAAATTTGTGAAATTGGCAAAAATACGGTGGCAAATTCGCTTCCTGCCAACCTAAAAATTTTCGTAAAATGTTCCGTGAAATTATGGCTGTTATGACATCGCACTTGATGACGTTGCGTGCTTTTAGGAGCCCATTAAAGCATCCAAATGACGACACATTACAAAAAAAACTATAAACAATCGAATAAAACAAGTTAAGTTATATTTTAATATCTTTAAATATGTATAATGTTGGTTAAATTTCTTACACTATTATTAAAACCACACTGGACTTTACGTGGTGTTTTTTTTATTGATTTTTTTTGTATAATTTTTCATCGTTCTGGTTTCCTGTTATTCATAGTTATAGTTGTTACATTTAAAATAAATCTAATTGAGTAATACAAAGCGATCAAAAAGTCCGATCAAGTAAGCTTTAAAATTAATAAAGATATGTCTGCGGAACTCAAGCCCAATGTCAAAGGAAAAATGTCAAATAAATTAGGCAAATTAAATTATTGTCGGAATCCAGTTTTGCCCCATAGACACCATTTATGAGTCGTGTGGCGTTCGGGTGTTATTTGTGTCATGGATTCTAGGCAGTTTACGTTTGAGGTAATTTCAGATTAAATTTTGACAGCAAGCTGAACTAATAGACAACACCGGACACACGTTCTCAAGTAACACGCCTACTTGATAAAAGGACTTTTTGATCGCTTTGTACAACATTAATACATAATAAATTTAATAACTGGTATACATCTTGTACAACAAAGTAAACCGAGCTGGAAGCACAGTAGAAAATAAATATTGTTTGATTTGTGAAAAACAACTGACTGTTAGTAGTCACATATCAGACTAATGGAAGTATCGGGCTTGTAACAACTTATTTACTTAGAAATGTATGATTAAAGAAATTACTGTCATTGTAATGTTTTTTACATTTCGAGATACGTGATATACAAAACAAAAAAGCAGACATTATATTGTCAAAGTTTTTTTTCACTTTTGGTTTAACAGATAATAAGCCAATCGATTCTTATTGGTAAAGGATTTATTTCCATACAATTTAATTAACAAAAGCAATAAATTAAAAATTTTCAATATTAGTAAACACAAGACTTTTTTACACTTTTTTGCTACTTGGATTATGAATTTCAACCAAATTCACTTCATCTTGGTTCATATCTTTGTCACCCCATCCCCAAACAGTGTCTTCATGGCAATGGTGTTTTTCATTTTCCACCAAAGTGTCAACCATACCGGTGCCATCACCGGTTCTCTTTCTTCGCTTGTTGATCATTTCAACGGACACAGTTTTCAAATCATAAGCCTGTCCAATTCTTGCCATCAGATCAAGAAAAGCCGTAGTAAAATTCATCCTGTAGTTTCCTAGTTCTGCAGCTTTGTAATCCCAAGGAAAGACATGGTGGTAATTATGCCATCCTTCACCGAAAGCGATGATAGCGACGCTTATGTTGTCTGTGGCATTTATATTCCTAAAAAAATACTAAACCTTTGAGAAATTAATGAAAATGACTTACTTGTCGAATGGTTTGTAGCCCCAGATATGAGCTGCGCTATTTACCAACCAAGCCCCATGAAGATTTAAAATATACCTCAAGATTGCTAAAGAATAATAGCACACAATCGGATTTTCGTTCCAGAAGTACCAGGGAACAATTGCAGGAAAAACAAACGTAAGAATCGGAGCCAAAATTAAACAATATCTACAACAATGCAAATCATTATTGTTTTTTTATTTTTTCTAAAAAATTATAAATACTTTTTTTGAAACTGGACAACTGGATCAGCTGCCACATCACTCAAATCAAGAGTTTTGCCTTTAATAAAAACATCTTTGTGTTTTTTGACCATCAACCAACCCATATGTGAGAAGAAGAATCCTTGATTAGAATTATGAGGATCAGCATCCGTGTCTGTGAATTTGTGATGGACTCGATGATCTCGCACCCATTCATAGATGTGATTTTGTAAAGCAACAGTCTGCCAAAAAGCTAAATAAATGCGCAATGGGAGTTTTGCTTTATATGAACGATGAGCCCATAACCTATGTGCTCCTACGGTTACTCCTATACTTGCAAATAAAATAACAGCATATCCTGAAATATTTTGTAAATACAAGGATTTTTTACAATTAAAAAAAAAACTTACCCCAAATGATACTTTTCCATTGAGCTAAAGTATTCATGTAATATAAGCCGTAAAAAGCTGCATAATGAAGATAAGCAAATATTAAGACGTTTCTCCACACTATTTGCCATCTGTTGTGAGGCAAGCTGGATTTATTTTGAGTTTCTATACTGTATTCAACATTTGGTTTACTAATAATTTGGACTGGTTCTCCCAAATATTCCGATTTGCTAAGCGAATTTGGAGCCATTTATGAATAACACTAAAAATAGGAAAACTAAAACCATTACATAAATACATAAACTGTCTTAGTAATGGTAAAAATAGCATGTTCATTACAGATATTTTTGTTAAAAATTTTGATATAAAAAGTGTGCCCATTTTTGGAGCTCCACCATGAAGATTTCTAAGTATAAGAGATACGAGGTCGGTTAAATTAACACAAAGTTGCGCAATTTTATGCTCAACAATTACCCAAAAGAACATATTATGTGTCAGTTTTAGTTTTTGATTTCTTAAAAAAAACGGAATTTTGTAATTTTCGTTTTTATTTTTTTAAGCGAAAACCAAAACAACTGGCCTTTTTTTACTTTCTTGAAGCACTTTTACAAGAAATCTGTACCGTTGCTAAGGAAAACAACTCGCCTGTTATAAACGGATGTTTATGTTTGCGAAAAAGTTGACGAATCAAATTAGTGGATTAAAAGCAACCATGGATACAACCACTTCGGCCAAATTCGAAAAATCTTCGTAATGAGTTCGGACCGCAATTTCAATAATTTATTTTATAAAAACCATTGGTTTACAATTATTTTTATTAAAACAGAAGTTATTTTTAGAGCATAACCTTTTACCAAAAAATCGCCGTGGTAGGGTGCCATTTTAAAAGAAATTTTTTTTGAATAACTCGAAAACTAAAAGGAATTTCGAAAAATTTTATTCTTGAAAACTGATCACATTTTTAAAATAGTTGGTGACGTACTTATTAGTTTTTTCGTAAGATACATAGTTTAGGCACAAATCGCTTGGTTCCTTTGCTTTCGCTTTGCCCAACGCTGTACTTAATTAGTATGGAATAATAAAATTAATTTACTTATTTCGTTTTCATTTTCTATAAAACCTGACCTGTTACAAACAAAAAAGTTTTTATCGTTATTATCCATTGTATTAAATAATAATAATAAGATAATAATAATTAATTTGGATATAAAAATTTGTTATCCAATGTTATCACTGGACAAGAGAGAAATCATTATTAATCTATCTTAATCACCGCAAAGTAACTAAAATATTTGCAATTTTTTGAAAGAGTAAATAAACTAGAGACAACTATGCAACTTTTCAAAATTTGATTTCGAATGCATAATGGAATATGTATTGTTGATATTGTATTTTACCAGCGTATAGACCTCTCAGATTATGTGAAACATCCCTGTAAATATTTTACAAATATAATAGTGCGTAAACAGTGTTAATATTTTTCAAATATGTTCGTGTTTTTACTTTAACTGAATTTATTAAGAGATTATCAAATTTTACCATAGTCTTATTTGCAAATGTAATAAAGTCGTATCACCAAATTTTTTTGCCTTTTAAACTTGCGTTTATTCACGTCAAAACAACCTATTAAAACAATTGTTTACGTAGTATCATGGTATATTTTAATCAGCAAGTTGATTAAAATTTTTTAACCGCTGTTTAAAAGATATGTACAACTCTATTCACTCAAAATTATCTTAAAATAATGTGTTCCACAACAGAAAAAAATCGTGATTCATTTCTTGACATAAATTATTAATTTTTTGCTTCGAAAACAACTTCGATACGAACAATTACATATATTCAAATTTTTTTCCAACTTTGGAATTGGGATAATCGTGTATGTCTGACGACTTGATGACTAATATTATTTTATCTGACCAAAGGTTAGAACAAAAATAAACAAAGTATAAAGTAAATAATACAAGATTTTTCACATAAGACTATGTGCCCAAACATTTCAAAATGCAACACAAAATACACATTACAAAGCATATCTCTTGGTTTTATATTTAAAAATCAAATCACAAACCTAAAGTTACTTATTCACACCACTGTATTGTAAATAATAATCTTGTAGTATTACGTAGGATATAACAAAGAAACTAAATTTTAAAAATATGTCAAAAATAAGAAACTGAATAATTAGATAAACGAAATAATTTCCAAGTAATAAATTACTTACAGTTTGCAGCTATTCACAGCAGAAATAATTACATTTACTTGATATAATAGTAATTACTTTCAAAAACACAACTGCGCTTTCGACAGATTTTCAACATTGAACTTGATCACCAAAATGGTATTCGGCTATTTGTACTGTCTGTATTACTATTTAGGAAAGGTGTGCTCAATAATTTGGGTTGCCTTCCTCCTCCATCATTTCGCTAAACAAGCACATCATTTTGGCCACTCGAGTGAAATGGTACTTGCCAGGGACGTTTTTTACGTTTACATGTAAAATATGTGTAAAAAACGTAAAATACGTAAAAAACCTCAAAATATTTGGTTTGAAGGTTAGGTACAGGCAACAGAGAATAGGAATGTTAAAATATTTAGTTAGTTTAGGTTATGAGGTTGGTAGTCAGAAAGTAACTAGGAGAGAAGCTACTGTGATGGCGTCGGCCTGAAATGTGTTTTTGTTGTTAATCTTCCGAAATCAAGTTCATCATTAAACTTTTGTTTTAACAGACTGTGTTTTGTGTTCCCTGACACTCAAATCTAACAATCAGAAGTGGGATTTTCCCAAAAAGTCCAGTGTGTGGAGAAAATAAGTGAAAAGCAAGTGTGCGCGTGTGTTTGGCGTTTGTAAAAGTGGTGTTACAGCGTCATTCAATTTTTTCTCTTTTGACGAATTGCGATCAGCCGATCAGTGGAAGAAATCATCATCATGAGTACCGAGAAGGTTGTTGCGGACATGATGACGATGTTCACGGATGCTTTACGAGTCATGGAACAAAACCATGTTGCCAGCGAAGAAAGACTAATGAAAATGATGCTTGAACAACAAAATCGTGGAACAACGATTCAAACTGTGCCCGATTTTTCGAAATCAGTTGAGACATTTGATGGCGATTGTGAGAGTGGTGCAGCAATCGAATGGTTGGAGAAGATAAACGTCACGGCAGAAATCCATTCGTGGTCAAACGAATGTTGCTTGGAGACAGCCAGGAACCATCTTGTGGGAGCGGCAAGAAAATGGTATGATGCCCATCGCACGGAAATTAAAACATGGACCGACTTCGTTACCCAATTTAAGAAAACCTTCGAAATCAGAGTAAGCACAACGGAGTGTTGGCGACAAATGCAAAGTAGGCAACAGATACCCGGTGAGTCTGTATCCACATATTTTCACGATAAATTCCAATTGTGCCAAAAATTGAAGTTACCTTTCGCGGAAACAAAGGAACAAATAGTTGTGGGACTATCGAATAAAAATATTGTGCAAGGACTAGTCGCGAAATCGCATACAGACGCGGATGAACTTCTTCATGACATCATTGAATTTTCGAGAATTTTGAATAATTCGCGCGCGTTTTCCGGTATAAATGAACGTTCGATAAAACCGAGTAAAAACATTAACGAAATTAAGTGCTACAATTGTTTACAAGCGGGACATTTGGCGTCAAAATGTACTCAACCAAAACAAACGATTTGTTTTCAATGCAAACAAACGGGTCATGTGGCAAAGGATTGTAAAAATTCTTATGGGGAAAAGAGTCAGAATTTTTCGCGAAAACCAGTTGCAACAGTCAAGAAAGAAGTTAGTCTTATTTCGTCCCATCAGAAGCCAAGAGAAGATAGCGATGGAATTGAAAAATATTTACGAGTGGCAAAAGTAGACGACGTAAATATCCATGCAATGATTGATATGGGCAGTTCTGTTTGCACAGTTAGAAGTTCAGTTGTCAAAGAAAACAATTGGCCCATCACGAGAAAAGATGTGCAATTGTTTGGTTTTGGAAATAATTCACCAATACCATGCTTAGGTGTAGTGAATACTGGTATTCAAATCGATGAAGTTCGCGTAGATAATGTTGATATCTGCATTGTTGCTGATGATGCCCAAAGTGTGGACATGATTATTGGCAGACCATTTACTGAGAATGAAAATCTAATCTATCTTAGAGTGGACGATAAGCTAATCTTTAAAAAACGAGATAATTTTCCCTTTTCGGAATGGGAAATTTCGACCGATGAACATAAGAAAACGGCAGAAGATTCAGAAGTTGTTTCCGAAGAGTGTGAAATTACTGAAGATCAAATAATAGTAGACCCATCAACTCCTCCTGAAATTACACACGAGCTAATCAAGCTTTTCAACGAATTTAGGTCTTGTTTTGCATTTAATTTAAAGGAACTAGGTTGCACAGATGTGATGAAAATGAAAATTAGAGATACGAATGTTCCAGTAAGTGCCAAACCATATCGAGCAAGTTTGCGAGAACGAGAAATTATTAAAAATATAGTCCGTGATTGGAAGGAAAATGGAATAGTGACGGAAACAAATAGTCAATATGCTAGCCCAGTCGTCTTGGTCCAGAAGAAAAGTGGTGAACCTCGACTAGTTGTTGACTACAGGAGATTGAATAAACAAACTGAAAAAGTTCCTTTTCCAATTCCAAGTATTGATGAACAGTTTGAGATGCTGAGTGAATCAAGAATATTTTCGACATTGGACCTCGCTCATGGATATTTGCAAATTCCGTTAGATGAAGAATCGAAGGAGAAGACTGCTTTTATAACTCCAGACGAGACAGGCCAGTTTGAGAGGTTAATGTTCGGATTAACAAATGGGCCATATGAGTTTTGCCGATTAATGCACATAGTCCTTGGTCCACTCAGAAATAAAGTGTGCATGACTTACATTGACGACATTTTGCTTGGTGCGAAAGATTGGACAGATATGTTAGACAAGTTAAAAATGGTTTTAATGGCTCTTAAGAAAGCAAAGTTGACTTTAAAATTGCGTAAATGTGTATTTGGACTAAAAGAAGTTGAATTTCTTGGCTACACAATTTCAAGTGAGAAGATGCAACCAGCTAAATCCAAAATGAGAGCCATATCAGAGTTTCCAACGCCGAAAAATATTCATGAATTGAAGAGATTCTTAGGACTAACAAGTTATTTTCGGAGATTTTTGCGAAACTACGCAATACGTGCCCGACCTTTGACGGATTTGACAAGGAAGACTCAGACATTTACGTGGGGAGAAGACCAAAGTGCAGCTTTTGAAGATTTGCGCGATAGTTTGTGTGCTGAACCGGTTTTAAAACTGTATAATCCAAAAGCGACTATAACCGAATTACATACGGACGCATGTAGTGCGGGCGTGGCGGGAATGCTACTTCAAACGGACAGTGCAGGACAACTACATCCCGTATATTATATCTCGAAGAAAACCACTGACGTTGAGGAGAAGTATCATTCGACGAAATTAGAACTGATGGCGGTAGTTTGGTGTATCGAGAGATTACGCAATTTGTTAATCGGACTAAAATTTGTGGTCTACACGGACTGTCAAGCCATAACATTTCTAAATAATTTTAAGACGCAAAATGCCCAGATCTGTCGTTGGTTTAATTTGTTACAGGAATATGACGTCGAGATTAAACATCGTCCAGGTGGAAGAATGGCCCATGTGGATGCCCTTTCCCGTGCTCCTGTCGATGACTCTCAAGACACTCTTGACCACATTCATGAGAGACTAGAAGTCCTGCAAACACTTGACGAGACCGACTACGTGCTAATGATTCAATATGGAGATGCTGAACTTCGTGAGCTAATCCAAATTTTGAAAAAACCTAATGAAGAGAGAACACCAGTGGAACGTCAACGAGTGCTTCCCTACAAGTTAGATAGTGCGAGACTACTCAGAAACGTTAACGTGAATGGTTCTGGAAAATGGCTGTATGTGATCCCAAAATCAATGAGGAAAAGTATTGTAGTGAAACATCACGACCAATTAGGACATTTCGGCGTTGACCGAACAGTTGCAAAAATTCGAGAAAGATATTGGTTCGCGAAGATGAAACAATATGTACAAAGACATATCAGTGCGTGTGCGGAGTGTTTACTAAATAAAATCCCATCAGGAAAGCGACCCGGAGAGCTACACCCACCGAGACCACCACGACGACCTTTCGAAAAAATTCATTTAGACCATGTAGGCCCTTTAGTAAAAACCGACGACGAAAATTCTTACATTCTTGTGGTAATCGATGCTTTAACGAAGTTTGTGAAACTGTACCCCACGAAGAGTACAAAATCCAGTGAAAGTGTAAGCGCCTTACAAAACTGTATTGACAATTACGGAATACCCCGTCTCGTAGTGGCGGACCAGGGTTCATGTTTCAAATCAGATGAATTCGGTGAATTTTGCGACAGCTTAGGCATACAGGTTTTATTAATACCTCCCCGGTGGCCTCAAGCAAATGGACAAGTGGAAAGAGTAATGCGAACTCTTATACCCACATTAATGTGCGAAATGGATATCGAAGAACAATGGGACAAAAAGATTGTCAAGGTAGAACGCAATTTAAATTCTATGTTGAATAAAACCACTGGTAGAGTTCCATTTGAAGCCCTTCATGGATACTTACCCGTGTTCGACGATGGAAAACTCACTAAGCTTGCAGAAGGCGAAGATTGTACCTGGACTCCTCCCGAAAGTATCCAAGCAGAAATTCGTGAAGCAATTGTTGAAAAACAAAAAGCATATAAAAGACGATATGATAAGAAGAAGTTCCAAGGTGTGACATACAACGTTCGAGACATCGTTATGTTCAAAACCTACATCCCTGGAGGAACCGGACAATCATCAAAAACTAAAGCCAAATATAGAGGACCATTAACAGTTATTGAGAAATTGCCTTCGGATATATATCGTATCTCCAGTCTTGCGGATGAGGGACGCATTTTTACGACTACAGCCAATGTTTCTCAACTCAAACTCTACAGAAACCCAATCGAAGACACAGAACCCGAAGACACAGAATCCGAAGACAGTGACAGTAGTGAAGATGAACTTCCACAAATCGAAACTGTTGAAGTTCAGATACATTCTACACCAGATGCAATTGTAACCGAAGAACTACCAAAACGAAATAGACGGATGCCAAAGAAACTGGCTGACTATAAACTATTTTAAGTGATTTTGTTTCATTAGTGTATTAAATTTCATTGCTCCTTGTTTTATGTCGAGCGGAGGTCCGCTCGAAGGTCAGAATGACCGAGTGTTAAAATATTTAGTTAGTTTAGGTTATGAGGTTGGTAGTCAGAAAGTAACTAGGAGAGAAGCTACTGTGATGGCGTCGGCCTGAAATGTGTTTTTGTTGTTAATCTTCCGAAATCAAGTTCATCATTAAACTTTTGTTTTAACAGACTGTGTTTTGTGTTCCCTGACACTCAAATCTAACAGGAATAAGAAATAGTGGTGGCACACTATCGATGGTGACTATCGATTAATCGATAATTAGGTCACTATCGTACTATCGATTTTAATTTTATAACTATCGATTCTGCCCGTTAAAAATTATTTGCTTTATTTGTCGAATGGACACCGTGAAAATTTGTGTGAAGTGAACGAAAATGCCGTTTGCCGTTTTAGTTACTTTTTGTTTATTAAGTTTTCCAAATCTGTCAACTGTCAAGGACTCAAGTCATTCTCAGTATGTTACAACACAGATGACAGAACACAACCCAACCTCAATGTTCCATGACAAACATTTCGTTTTGCGGTTCTATGATTTCCCGATGTACTGACTTTTCCACTCCGACTTTGGCTGTTTATTCGCGTAACAATAACAATGCCAAAACGAAAGCCCTCGATGATATGGAACTATTTTGAAAAGGATTTATTTGGGAGAAACTTTGCCACTAGTTTATTATGCCATAAGGAATACAGAACAAGTGGCAACACTACAAATTTAAAGGATCATCTTAATCGGTTTCATAAAAATGAAGATGTAAATACTTCCGAATCCGATGAACAGGAAGAAGTACAGGCACAGAGAGATGTCTCATCTGAGGCTTCTTCGAGGTAAGAATGTACCAATCCAATCTATCATTTGTTAAACTTTTGGTTTTAGCCGAAGACAACAAAGTATTAAAAAATTTGTAAAACGTCCTAGTACTGTGTATGGGAACAACGACATTAAAAAAAAAGAGTTGGATGAATTATTGGCATTAATGATAGCACAAGACTTGCAGCCTTTTTCGATTGTAAACGACAGTGGTTTTCGAAATTTTGTAAATGGTTTAGATCCAAAATATAGCTTACCCTCTAAAGGCACCATAAGAAATAAGCTTTTGCCTGAAATGTTTGAAAAACAAAAAGATAAGCTTCAAAGTATTCTAAATCAAATCAAATTCGTTTCCCTGACAACTGATACATGGACTTCTGTAGTTGGAGAAGGATATATAACTACAACATGTCATTTCGTCTATGAAGGAAGCTTAAAGTCAACTGTGTTAGAAACGATTGTTTTGGAAAATAATCATACAGCGGAAAATATTAAAGAGTATTTGCAAGTAAGTTTAGGTTGATGAAAAGTACAAAACATGAATTTCTTATTTGTGGTTATGTTTTAGAATTTAATTAACAAGTGGCAGTTAACAGGAAAGGTGCAAACCATCGTAACTGATAATGCAACCACTATGACGAAAGCTTGTCATTTGTTAAAAATTAATCATCTAGGCTGTTTTGCCCACACTCTGAATTTGACAGTAAATGATGGATTAGATGACAAAGAAAATCAAGAGTTAAATAATTTGTTGGACAAATGTAAAAACATCGTCAGACATTTTAAAAAAAGCACTGTGGCAATGTCCAAATTAAAAGATGAGCAACAAAAGAGGGAAAAACCGCCGTTAAGACCGATACAAAGTGTACCTACAAGATGGAACAGTGTATTTTATATGGTTCAGCGACTTCTAAAGTTAAATGACGATGACTGTTTAATAGTTGCATTATCCAGGTTACCAAATAGCCCTGGCAACCTAAGCTACGATGACTTAGCAACTTTAGAAGAAGTTGTAAAAATCTTGGAACCATTTGAAGAAGTAACTAAGCAATTATCTGGGAATTCTTATGTTACAAGTTCGCTCATAATACCCGCTGTGGTAGGAATAAACCAAAGAATATTGGAAATTGAAACTAATTTAAACACAAATGTTTCTAAAAAGTTGTGTTTAAAGTTGAAGCAGTCTGTAATTAACAGACTTTTTCCATATGAGTTGCGAAGTATGTTGAGAGCAGCTACGCTCTTAGATCCACGGCTAAAAACATACGCGTTTAGGAACCCAGAAAATGCGAGCCAAGGCCGAGTGTACTTAAAAGAAGAACTTGCTAAGCTACAATCAAAACGAGCTTCTCTTCTAGTGAAGTAGACTCTGAAACCAAAAAGGTACTATAGTGAGACCGTGATTAAAGGTTGATTGATGTTTAACTTATTTACAATTTATTTATTTAATTAATCTTGAATTTTGTTTTTGATTTTCGAAATGATTTGGCTCGTCTAGTTAATTGAGTCTCTAAATGATTGTTTCACTTACCTACGTTGTGTCTGTTTGATGTACGAAGTCACTCTTATAGTGATATTGCAATTGTAGTTTAATTCTTATCAGAAAGGGTCCAGGATTTATCCGTAACACAAGTCCGGATTCAAAGTAGTGTCAAAACGCATGGGAGAAGAAATTTAAACCACAAGTTTCCTCCAAAGTTATTTATTACAAGAAGAATGAATATTCCGTTGGATGGATTACAATAATCAATGGTTATGAAAGTTTGATCAAATTTGGCCAATTATTTATTTGGATTTCTATGATAAAGTCGTCAAATATATCCGAGTCGTAACCACAATTCGTTTTGAATTTGAATTAAAATTTGTTTTGTTGTAGCTGAGCGATACGAAGAGGTTTTCTTGATAACTCTTTGTTATTTAACCTGAATTAATTTAATTCAGTAAAGTCCAGCAGATTTAACCTACGTTTCAGACGATATTGTTCGAACTCGTATGGTCCAGGCAACTAAAAGCGCGTTTTTAAACTACTTGTACCAGAGTCGGATTATAACATGCTCGCGGAATGTTTGATAAGTGCATCGCATTTAATTATTGCGCCCTAGTGCCGGAATACCGTCTCCGGTAAAAGTCAGGTGGTCAACACCTGGAACAATTCCGAACAAAACCCGGACACACAAGATTTTACAAATCAATCTGAATAAATGTAGAAGTAATTTCTCTCTAAGGGTTTCACGTCCACGAGCTTTGACAAAGACTTGTTCAGAACCTTGCCATTTCGCGATATCAGTTTATTACAGATAATCACGGATGATTATGTCTGCTCGATCGTCCGTAGTAGCCTGCAAGTACATGGAAGTACTTCCCGTTGGGACGGGAATTACAACGTCCATTCTAAGTACAACGGGCGGAAACTACGACCTGCCACCGCGTCTTAGACCTTGTTAAAGTTGGGGAAGAGCGTCGCCGAGGACTACGACTCTTCCCATGAAGATGGCCAACTCACGAGCCTGTAATTTCTGATCTGGGCGCAAAGGAGAAACCTTCCTTTGCTTTATCGCCTAACACGTCACGACAGAGAAATCGTTCTACTCTAACCCTATCCTTAACTAGCAACAAATCATTCTATTTCGTAAGGTTTCGGAATATGAACAGTTAAACTATTTGTGTACAACAGTTTGACAAGCACCATGGTTTTTGGTCTTAGATTTTGGTTGTTGTTTAGTATTTGTTAGATGCCGTTTCACTCAAATTTGTTGTAACAAACTGAAATTTCAATAATGAAGGTGATGTGTGAATTCTAATATTGTAACTTAAACCTGTGATATTCAAATCGGAATTAGAATTGATTGTTGCGAAGTGTTTTAAGTTAAAATACTTTATTTAAACTTGAATAATTAATCTCTGGTAAAGCACGAAATTTTGAAAAATATTTTATCTCCGAAATTTGGGTGAACAAATAATTTGTGGTCACGAGAACTTTATGAGATGAATGATAATGTTCACTATTACGCAATGACTTTGAAGAAACTCAAATAATATTATAAAAGTAAATGAATAAAATTAATTAACCCTTTTGAGGGCCTACCTAGAAATTTTAATCCTCCAAACGCAAGGGCTGTTAGCTGCTCCTCAGGCGTTGCAGTTCGCAGCACTAATTAATCGAACTAACACTAAAACTTGTTTTTAACTTATTCCACTAATCACTTAACTCTAGCACTTAATTTAAGAATTTAAATTAATTTATTTTAAAATTATGATTAACTGTATTTAGCACACTAAAAGTAAAAGACGACTTTGTTTTTTTTAACTTTCTAGAAAAAAAATTAAAAGCTGCACGAAAATCGACTAACTTGAAAGGCAGTCAAAAATCGAATCCCTCTCCAAACCAAGGGCTAATCTTGCGTAAGCTACGCTAACTCGCTTACCCCACTACCCTCGTTAAGTAGTTTCCACATATGCGACATTATGCAAATTTGACTCTTATGATGTCTTGGCATTTGATCAAACCTCGTTTAACTCTCTTAATATTATTATTAACTAACAGTTGGGGTGTTTTCCGATTGTCAATTTCATTATTATTTAACATTAAATTCGGTAATCGTCGTTCTAAACTGAATACAATACAATAACGCTATGGAATTACCCCAAACATCCTGAAAGAGAAATTAAACTCCAAAATTGGTTGTTGTTAGATCTGAAGTTGTTTTTGGGACTTAAGGAAGTGAGTTTGATGTAACAACAAATTTTGTTTGTTTAAATAATACAGAAAATATATGGAAGAACACCGTGAGGGTTACTGTAATTTTGGTCGTACTACCCCTTGTTAGATGTCGCCCCCAGTACTACATCGGTACTATTTTTACATTTCCGCGTTTTCCTTCAATTTCCTTAGGGATTTTCCTGTCTACTTTCCTCCTAGGATTATGTTAGTAACGGGCAGCAATCGTGTCATGCAATATTTGCTTACAATAATTTAATTAAATAAAATGATTTATAAATCCGAATTACGACGGCTACAACTTAAATATAGGGTTGAATTTTACACCAAAATGTTCAGAAAAATTCCGCGTGTTTTTCTACACTACCGGTTTCGTGATCTGATCTTGATTAAACAAAGAAATCGTTAATTACGCTGCAATTTCTTATAAGGAATGCACATGTGCGCTTGTAATTTGATATTCTTTTAAAAGCTCTGTTCTGTAACGAATTTGTCAACACCCCCGATTCAAGCGGCACTTGACCAGCGTCGTTTTGGACTATGCTAATCTATTTAACAGACATGCATTTCAACCGGCCAATTCGTTCTTGAAGTTTTACAACAATTCGTTAACAATTACTCCGAATCAAATTAATTATTTAGTTTTATTCTATGACTGAAGTACACTGCATAAAGACTCAACTTTTTGATACGAAAAGTTACGGGAATTTTAAATAAAAAGAAATTTCGATTCTTTCTCGAGTTGTTTACTGATCATCATCGTGATTTAAATTAGCTAATGAATTTCTTTCTTTATAAAACGTGACTAGTTAATTTCTAAACAAAACATTGGATTTATTTATTTAGTTTTATCAATAAATTTTGACTATTTAAACAAACTATATTAATTATTATTTTGTGAGAAAATCATTGAATTATCTGGGCGACTGGGGTGCAGAGCCAGGCCGTCGCCAACCCCCATATCTTTGCATATCCACTTGTTAAAACACATGGCCTTTTGACCACCCAATTCGGCGATTTGTAACGCTCTTTAACAGTTCTTGGAAAGTTTCGTGGGCACGATAATTTTCTAAACATTTTAATGCTAACAAAGGAATAAATAAGTTAAATTAAAATTGTTGGAATTTGAATGAATATTGCAACGAAGCCAAACGTTTAAACTGACTCCGAATAATTTGTGCTGGTTAATAAAATAAAATTATAAATACCGCGATCATCACAGTACCGACTGATTCCGGGTCATCCTCATCAGGCATTTTCAATTTTGTCTATGAAAGAATAAGCCAAGCTAGTCAGCAGTCGACCCCTCAGTCAGATTCGATTATTTTACTGAGACAATATATGGAAATGGAGGCAATAAATTTTAATTCCAATCCAATAGAATATTGGGAGCAGCAACAAAACCTCAGTGATTTGTCAAATTTAGCGAAAAGATTTTTTTCTATCCCTGCTACATCTGTGGCTTCAGAGCGGGTGTTTTCTAAGGCAGGGCAGATAATTTCGAACAGAAGGGCGAACTTGAAACCACAAAATGCCAACATACTAATATTCTCAGCTCAAAACCAGTGGCTAAATTGAAGACTGAAATAATGTGAATCAAGAGAATTGAAGTTTTATTTGTTTATTTTTAGATAATTATGTTTTTGTTTTTTTATAAACCGTTTTATATTTATTGCATGTTTAATAAAAGCATCTTTTCGACAACAGGTATTGCCCTAATCCAAAATTTCGATAGTATTATCGATAATATCGATAGTGTGCCCAGAGGACTATCGATATATCGTCTTAAAACACTATCGATAGTTTACCCCCACTAATAAGAAATAAGTAGAAGGTGAATTGGAGTAGAGGGGGTAAGATTTGATGTCCGGCGTGGTCCGGCACTGTAGATTTCAACTGGTAGTAAAAGCAGGCAACCAACTAAAATGTGTTCTCCGTTGTATTAAAAGTTGCCTATTGCACCCAAGTTTTAAAAAAATACACAAACAATTTTCTTCTTTTTTATTAATATAATTACAATTGAAATATATGTAATAGTTTCCATATTTTCTAGAATAAGATTCTTTTAAGAGAAAGAAATGATTCAATGATGTCATTGCTCGCGAATTTACCTGTAAGAGTATCTAATAATTTAAATTAATGTTTATTTTTAATTCTAAATAGGCATACAGAGTAATTCATTAAACATTACGTTATTTCAATTTATTAGCAGCAGTTGCAGATATTGTAGTATATTGAATACATTAATTCATAGTACGATATCCTAAATGAACTCTTATTTTTACGACAAAATGCCCTTTTTTATTGCTTTTTGTTGTCTATTTGTACGAAACACTATTATGTTTCAGTGTTTTTTAAATATGATTGTTTTAACTTTCTTGCATTTGCTTAATAATAACACTTTTATCAAAGATTTGATTTTGATTTACACAAATCGCCAAATAAAATTTGATTGCAATTATACGGACTGGTTATAAAAGAGTGTAGGATCTCATAAAATTTGCCGCATTTACATTCGGTTCAGTTTCATAAAAACCATTGTGGTGGAAATTGGGTACTCTTGGCATTAACTTTTATATGAGTTGTCATGGTAACCGGTTAGACAATTCCACCACAATGGTTTTTATGAAAGTGAACCGAAAGTAATTATTTTGTTCTTATGAAATTTCTGAAAAGTGAAAAGTACCAATTTTTATCTACTCAAGCAACCAGTAAAGCCAAATTTTTCATATACTAACATTGTTCGTTTTTTCTGGAAAGAAGCGGCAAACTTTTAATACCTACTACGATCCTGCATTCGTTTATAGACATATTGTATAAATGTAACATGTAACTTATGACTTGATTTTGAAAAATATAAAATGAAATTGGGCACAATATACAATTTACTGGTGCTTAAAAAGCACAATTTTATTTAATTTTTGACGGATACTGGGACCTAATTCACTTGCAGTATATTTTCTATTAACATAATGAATCCTGATTTTTAGATATTGTAAGGCTATTTGTTTACTCAATTCCGTAACGTGATTAGCACCAAATGTTTCAAATTCTAGAAGATGATTGTCTAAATTTTTAGGCACACTTCTTATGGGAAATTAAGGACCACTCAAATTGGATAATTTTTATATTAGTCGCTGCGTCTCAAAAAGCTGAACAAATCATATCATTGCGGCAAACGTGTAGCTTAATTAGGAACGAGGGAAATCGCAATCAAAGTGAAGATTTGTCCCATAAGAAAAGCATTGGGGCCGCTTTTCGGTGTGTACAAAGAGCTTGTATATCTTAGAGATTTACAACATGCGGTATAACTACAATTGCTGGATTGGGGTTCAGGTATAGAGAAATACCACTTTTATGGATATAGGGATTTAAGCTGACAGAAGTTAATATCTCCAACAATAGGAATAATTTAAATTCAATCGCGATTTCTGGCGTTCCTAATCAAGCTACAAATTTGGCGCAATGATATGAATTGTTCAGCTTTTTAAGACGCATCGGTTAATATGAAAATTATCCAATTTGAGTGGTACGTAATTTCCCATAAGAAGTATGCCTAGTCCTTTGAAAAAATTACATTTGTAAGATGAAATAATAAATTATTAATAGAAGCAGGCCGATTTCTAGTTGCAACTAATAATTTTCGACAAACGTTTTCCGCCTCTCTACATATTTTTAATACATCAGTTGATGGTATTATTAAATAACCTTTACTGACAAAACCAGTAAATTTAGCAGCAGTGTCTTTGTTTGCATTACAAGTCAGAGCTTGGGCACACACCAAGCATTTTAAAGCTTTTAAAACTCTTCTAACAACAAAACCTGAGATATACACAACAATATCATCAATAATGTTGAGTAAGGTGTTAGAAAAGTGCTCTAAATATTCATCACTTTGTAATGCGGTGTTATCGAACAATTTTAATCCGCCTATAAATTTTCCGACTGTAAAATCACTTGCGCTAAGGAGACTTTCTCGAAATTTCGTTACGTCACTAGTGACACTTAAAATTATTGTTTCGTCCATTTGAAGGCAGTTACTTTTTATGTGTTTTAATTCATGATGAATTAGAAGCCTTTCAAATGTTGCGATAAATTGAACCGCCGTTGGGTTGTTGTTGTGTCCACCTTTGCTTCTAATAGATGAGAAGAACAGCTCTAGATGATCTTGACTCATTTTATACGTTAAAAGAAAACTGCAAAAATCATAACGAGCTATATAATACTAAACATTCATAGTTAATGTTACTCCATTTTAGGTGTTTCTCCTTTGATTAGGTTATCAAAAATCCCTTGAATACTTTTTACAAGGCACAATATTCCTAAGAAACCGGTTTTCCGCTTGGATTCACAAATGAGTTGCTCACATTTTAATTTTAGCGAACTAAAATAACTAAACGCATAATTTATTAATGGACGCCAAGTACCTTCGTTAGAAATTTTTAAAGGAGCCTTATAAGTCTTTCCACATAAATTTTTACTGTTAAAAATATCAAATAAACTACAAAAAATAATATTGCCTACATAGTTATAAAAATATAAAAAATACCTATCACACATGCGTACAAAATGAGATGTTGCTTCTGCCCTTAAATTCTTCTAATTTTAAAATGTCTCGACAGTAATCAATAGTATTGGCAACACTATAAGAAAGTGTCTGCACTGCCAATTTGACCTTCATTGGTTGTTTTTTCCAATTCAGATGGGCAGTTGTTAATTTATTTGCCAAATGAAGCCCTATTTGCTCTTGAATTTTGTGCAAGGAGGTTATATAGTTCACATTAATTTCCTATAAGAAAAAATAAATACACATAATAAACATAGCATTAAATTAAACTTTAACTTAGATAAAGTGATTACTTTGTGATTACTGTCGTAGAAACGTTCGCAGTCAAAAAAAGCATTTCTAATTAGTTTTGTAACGTGACATAAAAAACATTTTTTCTCCTGAGTAGGGATTTAAGAATGATGTCTTAAAATTATTTAAATTAAAAGACACCCCCAACGATTGTGCCATAGCAAGATGTGCAGTCGGACCGTCACAAGTCAGTGAAACTACATTTAATTTTAAATCATGAAGTTTTTCTAAAATAGTTAGTGTTATGCTTTTTTTTCTTCGCCGGTTAAAGAGCCCACAAAGAAATAAGCTATTGGAACCTTCCAACTACCATTTAAACAAACAATCATATACACTAAAGCGCTGCTAGCGGGGGGAAGCTCTTCCATTTCCATAGACTCTTGGTTTTCATCAATACCATAATCAATAAACCCTCTATTCTTCTTACCATCAAATTGGATGTGGTTTCTTATAGAAATTTCATCAAACATTAAAGCCAAAAGTGGTGCTGATTTATTTAATCCTTTTTGAATTTCACTGTGTCTTTGCAGTGCCTTTAATGCTTCCTCGCAAATTCCAGGTTCACCCTCTATATGTGAATACCAATTCTGTAAAGTAGATCTATGTGGAAGAACATTGTTAAACGTTTCACGCACATATTCATATGCTTTGTTAGATAAAAAATTAAATAGCCTTAATTCTGGAGGATAAGCTCTAGAACCGAAATTTTCTTTATTCAGTTTGGCAAAAAGTTCCTTTGGAGCGCCTAAAAGTTTGTAATGATTTACAATATAGTTATGTTTCATAAAAAGTAAACCTTTAATGGAATTGTTCATTAATTGAGAGGCAGATTTACTAACTAAGTCTTTTTCATTTAATTCTTGTAGAAGTGAATTAAAATTGGTAATTTTATTGTCCCTTCTTTGACATTTTCGTCGTAAATTTTTTATTTCATTTCTTGCTTGTTCCAACTCTGCTAGTTTTAAAATAAAGTTTTTTGTGTATCATCTATTGCGTACGCATGGTCATGTTTGAGCTACAAACATATTTTTACTTATTAATATTCTTTTGCTTACACAGTTATTATTTATTACTATCTCGCTTTCAGACTGAAAATAATCATTGTACAACTTTCGTTTTGCTTGATGTCTTGACACTTTTTATCTTACAATCTTTATCTTGATTCTGAAAGTCATAATTAAGCTAAATATTTTATTAAAACAACACGTATGCAGTGTAAGGATTGTCTAGCAATTAGATAAAAAGTAAAAAATTAGCCTATTTTAATAATATTGTCGCTACATAAAAAGCCAGGAAAAAGCACTGTTTAAAATAAATGTTGATTTCTTACCTGTGTAAAGCAGTGGAAATTTTGAGTCTAAGAAAAGCTCTACTTAAAAGTATACTAACTAATAAAAATGCACTACGAAAAAAACATACACACAAAATAAAATAAAAAGTCTCTTCTTTAAGAAAAAAATTGTCCTAGAAAAAGACACATTTTTGAAAAAAAAAAACCAATTTCTTAGATTTTCAAAGAAATATTTGCATTTAAAGTTCCGTAGTTTTTTCTACCTCAGCAGATCTCAAAAATAATGAAGGGCATGCATCAGGTCTTAGTCTTATATTTGTCCCAGTTGTATTAAAATCTCCTTCAACAAAATGCCTAGAGCATATTTTTGTTGATTTTGAGATCTTGATATTACTTTGTCCAATATTTTGAATACATAATTTTAATAAATTGGGTTTGGAAAATGGTAACCTTAAATTAAACAAATAATGTTAATTATTTAATGAATTTTCTTGAAGAGTCCAAGGGAAAACAAGAAAGGTGTAACATTCTGAAGAAAGACAAATTTTAGCTTTAAATTGTGTTCAAATATGAGTTTATACTGTTTATAGATTCAATAATTCAAATTCTCGAACAAATGGCATTCCTTGTTTTTGCCCTGCGGTACTTAATAATTTTAATTATTCGTAGGTACCAAGCTAACTGGTGAAAACTTCGGTCCGGATCGCTGGATTTACAGGATCGAATATAACGATATTTTGTAGTCATTTTTGCACTTTTGCAGTACTTAGGTGTCTAGCGGCTGTATTAAATTAATGGTTCATTATTATTCTGCAGCTGATCATTTTATACTTACCAAACAACAAATAAAAGAGGCCGTTGTCTTGAAAAAGACAGGTTTTTAAAAAGTAGCGAAAGCAAACCGATTAAACAAAACGAAAAACACAAAAGACGATTCTGGGGCCACAAGGCATGAAACAGAACCAAGAAAGATGTCAATTGCCAATTGTCAATCGCAAATTATTATAGGTATATTTTTATTATTTTTAATATATTGACATATGCTTTTTAGGCGTTGTATTGTTATGCAGAAGTGTATTGCTAGCTGCATACAAAGGCGCATTGCTGGTTGCATAATTTAGTACGACTTGTATCTGCCCATGCGAGGGCCTGTATGAGCTTAGTCTAAATTTCGGAAAGTGCGCTCATGCGCAGTGCAGAACAGCTGTCAATTACATAATTACAACCAAATCCCAAATCCAACCAACTGAACCAACTAAAATGGCTTGCCAAAATGGTAACTTTTAATTTATAAAGATAAAATGCGTTGAAGCTTTGAATGAAATTATATATATTTATATTTATGAAAACCTATAAACTAATTAGAAATTAAAGAATAACTGAAAGTGTGGTGAAAGCGAATTTATTTAATGTTTAATTTTTTTGTTAGAGAAAAATGTTTGTTTGTCAATTTTCTTTCTCCGACGAGAAGTGCTTGAAGGTAAATTAGCATTACTCAAGTGCTGTTTCACTTCTAGGATATTTTTCAGCAGAACATTGAAGTCTTCATCACTGCTGCACCGACTCAAAAGCAGTTCGACATGCTTGACGTGCTTCCTCATTTGATGTGTTGAATTATCAGTTTTGTCACCAATTTCTGATATCCTTATGTTAAGTTCTTCATTAAGTTCAACTTGTGAATCAGGTGGAATATCTATATCCAGCGTAGTTTCATCCTCAACTGTGATAGCTTCATTTTCTCTTGTCGAGTATGTATTGTTTTTAATGTACAATCCAACCAAATGTACATGTTTGCAGAAATGATTTTTTATCGTGGATTCATAGCATGTACACCTAAACCGATGAACACAAAATTCGCAAATGGGACACTTCAGAGTTCGGCAAGTGCACGAACTATTAGTCCTCGTTACCTCGTAAAAATCAAGTTTGGATTGTGAATGAACAAGGTAAGTCCCATTGTTCGCTTCTACAACTTTAGTTATGTCCATTCTAGTAGCTTGTTTGTGGGCTTTGTTAACCAAGAGGTCCTGGTGTGTGGCTGTGGGTCTTAATATTGAGGATATTCTTTTCCATGATTTATCGGTAATAAGTTTATCTAAGGCGTCAAGGCATGTTTCAAGTCGTTGAACCGTTTTTCCACCGAAATACTGATGTTTCAATTTGTGGTGGAATGATTCCAAATGCATGTTTGTATTAATCCCCAGATGTTGCCGGTAACAATGTGCCCACGACGTGACACGATCTTCGTTTTGAAAGTAGTATGTTTTCAAATAATTTAGAAATGAGTGTTCTTGATTGTTTTCTAAATATGCCAATAAATTGTTTTTTAGCCTGATAAATTCTACCTTGTCTATTTCTTTTAATAAGGTATTCAATTGACCTTCAACAGTTTTTCGAATCTCTTGATTTTGAATTTTCGACTTGGCATGTATGGTCCAGTTTTTCTTAACATGCCAGGTACATGTTAATCTTTGAGGAATTTGGCCCATAACTGTCGTCCAGGCGTTATAATAAATCGGAGAATCATCAGTCATTAAATATTTGGGAATTAGTGTTCCCATTAAATCCTTTAATTTTGAAATCACAACTTCCTGGACGACAGCGTCTCGTCTGTTCGAAATTAAAAAGATGACGGGATACCCCAAGTTTTGGTCATCGAGTACCAGATATGTTGCTAATTCAAATTTATAAGGATTCGTGCCATGAGTGCCATATGATCATATAACTCATATTTTGGTTCATATATGCCAAAACAAAATCATCGGTGTCCAGTATGTCATGACTCTGTCCAATTTTCTTGTATAAAAATACATTTTCCTTTCCACCTTCATTCCACTCCGTAACTTTCAAGTCCACCGCAACAAAGTCATTTTGGCTTCTTTTTCCGTGTAAATTATTTTTTTCTGCCAGGTAATAAATGTCCTTCTTCGTTAATAAATTAAGTCTTTGGCATTCGTCATTTTCAATGTGTCTTGCTTTTTTTTAAATTGTTTCGTACGATACGTCTAACTTCAGTTGTTCTACAATACAGTTCTTCTTGTTTCAGACAAGGGTTGGCAACGTAGTTCCTCTTTATGACCAACATGGGTTTCGCCAAAGGTGACAGATACTTTACCCGTGTCCCTATGAATTTCAGCTCTTATCCTTGATGGGCATACACAACTCATTTTGATGGAGCCACTGACTTTAGGAGCTCGTAGTGGGTCTCGATTCTAAACCAATATTTCGACTCGAAAAGGGTTTCGACTGTCGCAATGTGATCGTGGAGCCATCTGGTGGCGCGAACGCCAAGCGCTTGTGACGTCATCAATTCCCTTTTCAAGTCGAAATAAAACTCAACTGCTCCATACATGTTGAGTAAAGATTTCGACTTGAAATAATTTGACGTTTGGTGGTTATGTTAAAGTTGGTTATGTGCAAGGTGGATTGCACTCAAAATTGCCTGTATTAACACTATTTAAGTGTGTTTTATTAATAAATTCTATTTGAGAACGTTAGAAAAGAAATTCAACGGCGTTAGTGATAAAAGTGCGAAGAATACCAATAGTTAAAAGTAAAATACTATTAGATTTAGTCAAAATTAAAACAGTTTATTTGAAATTTAATGAATACAACTCAAAGACAAGCAAAGAACGGCAATTAATCCAGGCCACCTCGTTCGCCCGCTTGCTAGTGAATCCCCCGCGAACCCTGTGGACAGGCAGCGGTTCCTGCTATCCCCCCTCTTGGTTGGGCGTCAAATTCAAATACTGACCATGTTTCGCTCTCGAAACATCTACTTCTCGCCTCTCTGGTGCGCCCCAACCTACAAATTCAAAATGATCTTTACACACTCACCTAGCTTAATGGCCCAGGTAGTAACATTAAAACTCAGAATACATGGGAGTTTGCAGACCCCATCTTGGAACAGACAATACTGATTCCGTACACTCAAATCTTACACTCAATCTCACAAATAATATGTACTGACACTGCCCTCTAACATTCAGTTATAAACGCTATGGGAGTATGCTGACCCCATCTTCGGAATAGTCTCACGCTGATTCCAGCAAACAACATTAGTATGGGAGTATGCTGACCCCATCTTCAGGATAGACTCACACTGATCCTGGCAAACATCATTACTATGGGAGTATGGTGACCCCATCTTCAGGATAGACTCACCCTGATCCCGGCAAACATAGACAATCAACAAAATTCAACACTATGGGAGTATGCTGACCCCATCTTCAGGATACACTCAAGCTGATCCTGGCAAACATCTGACTCATTCACAACAACTATCAAAATAACATTACCTTGTAGGTAGTAATCAACAAGTTTCACCATCAAGGAGCTCTAAAAGCTCGCTCATTTCGTCAGCCAACGACCACTCAGATGGCCAACGTCGTAACTGTTCCTTGGCAGACTTAACTATTTTGTGTTTGCGAACTCCTACCCGCTTGAGCTCATATCGTCCTTGCTCAGTCACATTCATGATTTCGTACGGTCCCAAATATTCAAACTCAGTTTTACTCGCATGCAACTTACTAACCCGATGCAAGAGGACAAAATCACCAACTTTATAAATGGCGTTATCTCGGCGTTTCTTGTTGATTTCAACAATTTTTGAATTTTGACCTTGTAAGCGATCTCGGACACGCTTTCTATCAACCTCTAAATTTCGCACAGGAGTGAGATCTTGTGACAGATCATTTAAAGCAGCTTGGATCAAAGGAGTAGTTGTGTTGATCCCTATCAAAGTCTTCAATGGAGTAGTGTTGGTTGTTTTTTGAATCGTAGTGTTCAGTATCAACTGAATTTTCCAAAGGACGCTCGGCCACTCTACCCTGACTTTAGTTTCGACACGGAGAAGATTCATGATGGTTCTCATGTAGCGCTCTACTTGACCGTTCGCACGATGAATATCAGGTGTGACGAAATGATATTGGATGTTCCACTCATCCAAAAATTTACAAATTGACAAGTTATGAAAATTGGTACCACTATCAGCAATAATTAATTGCGGTGTTCCAAAACAACCAAGAAATGTTTGCAAAGCTTGCTGAGTCTCATCAGCCTTGACTGATTTTAAAGGAATCAGGTTACAATACTTGGTAAACGAGTCAACTAAGACCAAAACGTGTTTGTGCTTGTCATGAGAAGATGGTAACGGCCCAAGACAGTCTATATGGACTGTATGAAACGGGACAGATGGCTTTTCTGGTGACACAATGAAGCCTTGGAGAGGTCCTGTTCGTGTCTTTTTCACAGCACACACCAAACAATGCCTGATGTAATTCTGAACAAAATGGCGTAGACGAGGAAACCAAAAATGCTGCTTAATAGACTCAAGAGTTTTATCAAGACCGATATGACATTGTTCATCATGGAAAAGTCGCAAAAGACCAAGACGACTTTGTCGAGGAACGAAAAATTGAATTAATTTCTGCTTATCGGAAGTAATTTGTTGATGACATAAAAGGCCATCTTTTTCCACATACTGTGTGGAATCTAGTTTGCCATCTCTTAAATCATTTAGCATTTGGTGAACTTCAGCATTGCCTTTTTGCTGAATATGCAGCCAAGATTCATGTTTAGTCGCACGCAAAACAGATACTGGATTTCGACTAAGAAAATCGACATGACTGAGAGATGAACCCTTTCGATAGACAATATTAAAATGGAAGTCCTGCATATACGTCCACCAGCGTGCAATCCTGGGAACGATGTCCTTTTTATTAACTGTTGCCTTAACGGAATTACAGTCAGTAACAATGACGAATTCAATACCAATCAAATAAACGCGAAAATGTTTTAATGAATTAACAATCGCCAAAGTCTCCAACTCATAGGAATGATATTTAGATTCCGAAGGTGTTGTTCGCTTACTGAAATAAGCCACCACTCGATTTTGTCCATCCTGCTTTTGGATCAAAATACCACCGTAACCAACAGAACTTGCATCTGTATGTAGGTCGGTAGGAAGACTAGGGTTAAAGACACTCAGCAAGGGTTTTGATGTAAGACAATCAATAACATAATGTTGAGCCGACTCATGTTTTTCCGTCCAGTTAAACAAAATATCCTTCTTGGTCAACTCATTAATACAGGTAGTACGACTGGCAAAATTCGGAACAAATTTACGAAAGTAGCCCGCAAGACCCATAAATTGCCGCACCTGCTTAACGTTGGTAGGTGGAGGGACCTTTGTTAAAGTCTCAACTTTGGTTTCACTAGGGCGAATGCCATCTCCGGAAACTATCCGACCAAGTTACTCTACCTCTGACTGCAAGAATTTACATTTTGAGAGATTTAAGGAGAAACCCGCTTTTTGTAGTGCCCCAAAAACTTTATCGAGAAGTTGCAAGCCTTCTTCCGCTGTCTCAGAAGGTATGAGAATGTCATCCATATAGACTAAAACGGAATGATACTTCAAATCCCCCAATGCTGCATTTATTGCGCGTTGAAAAACAGCAGGAGCATTGGCAAGGCCAAAGGGCATTCTTAGAAACTCAAAATGTCCCTCTGGGGTGACAAACGCTGTCTTATGAATCGAATTTTCGTGAATCGGAATTTGATAAAATCCTGAAGCCATGTCGAGAGAAGTAAACAATTTTCCCCGACCAAGTCGGTCGAGTTGGTCATCAATGCGCGGCATGGGAAATTTATCCTTAACAGTATGCGCATTTAATTCACGAAAATCGACACACATACGATAAGTCCCCTGTTTTTTCTGAACTAACAAAATGGGACTTGCAAAAGGAGAAGTACTTTCCCGTATAATGCCATGAGTTAATAAATCGTTAATAATTTTTCGAACTTCTGTCCGCTCGCTCTCCGACAAACGATATGGACGTTTAATCACAACAAAATTATCAGTAAGGTTTATTTCCATTGAAATATGTTTGACTTGAGACAGAGAAAGCCCATGTGCAACCAGATCCGAATAACGATCCAACAGTGAACGAAGCTGTGAAAAATACTGCTCAGGAACAATGAGGCCATCCAAATGATCCTCGGTCAAACGCATAACACCTGGTAATTGCTTTTGGATAACTCGAGTCCCGGCACTATCAGTCACCGCAGCTAAAGCATCGTTTTTAAATAGGTCGCAACCAATAATAACGTCATAATCAAGAATTGCAGCTGGGACTACTAAGAACGATAATTTGGTTCGCTGACCAGTAATTTCTACGTCAGCATCAAATTTGAAATTCGAAACGATATTACCGGCAGTAATACCAGAAATTCGAGTGAAATGATTTTTGAGTTTAGGTAAAAATTCTGATTGAAATTTGTCAGATATTAAAGACACATCAGCACCGGTGTCAACAAGCCCCAGAAACTTCCGTCCATCAATTTTTACAACTGTCGGAGTTGTAGTTTTTCCCGAAGAGACAAAATTAACATTACGTCTCGCGTCAATGGCTTTTTTCGTAAAACAGTCGGTCTCATTGTGCCCCTTTTTAAAACAAAATGAACAAGTGTTGTCACGAGAAACACCAACTTTTTCATCCGCTTTAGAAGTACTCGAAGAGGCCATCGGGGTTTTATTATGTGAACGAATTGATTGGCGGCAGTTAGTTTGCTTATGACCTAATCGTCCACAGCGAAAACAAAGAATTCTATTTTTGGATGATTTGCCCATTCCTGGTCCTGAATCGACACGTGCAGATTTGTCCGGAATTGGAGACGCCGCTGAGTCAACTGGAAAAGATCGTTTTACGGCCGGTTTAGCCACTGAACTTAAATGCACAATTAAATCGGAAGTATTGTCCAAATTTCTGAGTACAATTGCCTCTTGTACCCTTGCATCGTCAATGCCGTAAAGAATTAACTCGACCAAATCAGGTTCAGTCCACTGAGCCCGCAAATTTCTCAAAAGGCCTAGTTTCTTATGTACATACGCACTATAAGTGTTAAAATTGGAACTACGACAACACGAAGCTTCATGCAACAAGCGCCCCAGGAGGGAAAGCCTCCAAAAAGTCACGCTCGAAAAAGGCCCAACTACGAATTTCTGGAGACCAATTGGCAAATCAAACCTTGGATTCGCTGGTTAAGAAACGCCCTACTCCAGAATTTGAAGATCAGACCAACCAAATTCCTCCTTTATCTCATCCACCTGTGTCAGCCACACATTAGCGTCGTCGGTATCAGGATGAAAATAAGGAAGATCCACTTGATCTGGGGTCGTCCTGCTGCTTTTGATAGTTTTTATCATCTCACTCAAAACTTCTTCCATGATGGGATGCACTCCTTTTTTTTTTAAGTCAATTTACTGCACTTCACTGATAGTACTGATACAACCGGAAATGGGACACTATCCCACCGCTGCTATTAGATTTAGTCAAAATTAAAACAGTTTATTTGAAATTTAATGAATACAACTCAAAGACAAGCAAAGAACGGCAATTAATCCAGGCCACCTCGTTCGTGAATCCCCCGCGAACGCTGTGGACAGACAGCGGTTCCTGCTATCCCCTCTCTTGGTTGGGCGCCAAATTCAAATTTGTTCAAATAGCTAACAATACAATTTTTGTTAAAGGCGTTTGATAAATTTTGGTTGAAAATAATTAGTATTGGGACTTTATAAGCAAAAGTGTTTAATAAATTGTAATAATGTTTTTAAATAAAATACATAATTATTTTTAATTTTTATTTACAAATTTACGTGCAATGTTCGTCCGGCTCTTTGTAGTGAATCAGGGTGTTGAGGTAGGAAAAATTGCTTTTGACCCTAATTATTTTTTCTAGAAACAGTGTCACGGTCAAAAGTATTTTTATTTTATTTGAACGTGTTGATTTTTTTTAAATTAAACATAACCTCACTAAACGTGAACAGATTATTTCGACTGTCGAAATATTGACAGTCGCGTAGGGCAAGTCGCTTTGACGTCATCAGATTTCGACTCGACTTGCCGCTTCCAGTCGCAATGAATTAGAATCGACACCCTGAACACGAACTTTGAAATTTTGCCAAATTGCTAAACTGGCATTCATAGTACTGAGTCTTCCCTGAAGTACTTTCAGCAGTAGAAGTTAAAGCATAAAAAGATTTTGTTTCTTTTCACGAAACAAAATGTTCTTTAGAATCAAATGATAGATTCGTAGATTTACAAGTGATGCCATGATTGTTGGATAAATGGATGGTTAAATTGTTAAATGAACCAAAAGAAACATGACACAGAGGACAAGATATGCGCGCTTTATTATTGGTTGTGCGTGTTTCTTGGTGAATGTTTCTCAAATGCCGATTTTTTGATGAAACGGATTTGAAAGATTTTGGACATTTCCCACACAACAGGGAGCAGGAAACATTGGAACTAAAAATGAAATTTTTTTGTTATACTTCAAGTTGATTCACTTTATTATTTTAAAATAAATTTGTACCTAGACATTGTTTTATCAGAACAATACAGCCCAATTACCCGACTTCAGTAAACTAAATACTTATACTGTACTAATAAAAATTATTGAAAAATGCTCATTTGTCAGCGGGAAAATTTGCCGCCACTAATTGACATTTATAAAAATTAGGTGAAACGTAAAAAACCCTAAATATACTAAATCACTGTTCTGCGCATGCGCGCATTTTCCGATATTTAGACGAAGCTGCCAGTATGGCGGCACTAATTCACATTCCATCCATCCTTGTTCTTTGTATTTCTATAAAAGTGAGTGAACAATGAAAAATTTTGCCTGCTTCCCGTTTTCGTTTGATTTTGGAATGTTTATTGTCTTAAATAAAAGTTTAAAAGTTATCGTTGGATTCGTTGTGGAAATTTCGATGGCAAGAAGCGGGAGATGTTCAAATGTTCAATATGACCAACCATGTCTCGAGCGTTCAAATAAAAACCTGGGCTCAGGAGGCTGTGGAATCTTCTTTTGTTTTTTAATTTTCCAGCGTAGAATTTGACGTTACGAAATGTCAATATTGTCAAGCGAAAATCTCCTTTGACTTCACTTAAAAACCTGCTAAAAGTTAAAACAAGGGCCACAGTACAGAGTAATAGCCACAGCAGTAAAGCGCAGTGACCCAAAGCAGCCATAAAATCAAAAATTTGGGTGGGAAAATATCTAACCTCAAATCTTTTTGACATTTCATAAACGATAAATGACTGCAAACAGCTATTGCCGGATCCGGTTACACTGTTCCCATGTTCAAATTTAAAGCACTGCCAACTGGGCCAAGATTTTTAAATGAACGCACGATATATTGTAGTATGTACAAATCGAAAATCCCTATAGTTGTCGGTGTGTGTGTATCTTGAGTTCTTTATTTTGTCGTTTTTTAATACAAATCACGATTATGCCTCGACCAAGAAATAATATATACGAGAATCTGGAACTACAGTTAGGGACAGATCTATTTGATCTACGTCACAGTCCATACCTTGTCGTTAGACTATATAAAGCACAAAAACTAGATAAGAGTTAAAATTTAGGGACTTGGGTGTTGAATGTGTTTGACAGATGACAGATGTAAACAATAATAAAAATTTAAATATTTCTTTATTGTAGTATAGTACGGCAAAATTTACCCACTAGAACACTTAAAAACAAATAGCGAAACGTTTAAATGCCTTGGAGTACCGTTGCTTGATTAATTTTTTAGGTTATGTTTGACCTCGGTATGAGTATCAGCAGGTTTAAAGTTGAAATTTGCATTAAAAGGCCATAAAAAGCCTCGAAGTACCTATTGGGGAGTCATGTTCCAGTTGCATGGCCCCTCTGTGCCACATCAGCAAAATTGGTCACAAATGTTTTAAAAAACGACTTTAAGCAACAAAAAAGGCCCCATTCTGATTCAGGATGAGACATATCATGCGGCACGACATAAACCTCAGAGGCCAGTCTCACTGTGAATGGTTTTGTATCAGAGGTTTTTTGCATCGCTGAGATCAATTTGAGACGGTTTCACTGAGACCGACTTCGTCGGTAGGCTGAGATCTGCCTCACGACAAGTCTTTGCATGAACATTCGAAATCGCCAATGGCTTAGAAAATCTTCTGTGCTAAAAATCATAAGCTGAGGGCGTCCCAGTTTGTGTGTCTCTTGAGATTGGTCTTTGAGACCTGTCGCACCTCATGTAGCGAGGGCAGAGAGGCAGACCTCTCGTGAATGGGTCGATTGTCGCGAGACAGGCAGGCAGGTCTCAGCCTACCACAGAAGTCGCTCTCAGTGGGACCATCGTCTCAGAGATGCAAAATGTAATTCGATTCGAAAAAGATTTCCAGAAATGACGGATCACTTTTTTGAAACAGAAATAAAAATATGGTTCCGTCTGGCTCAGCTTAGATTCCAACGAGAGCTCAAAAAACTGAACAAACATTTTTAATTACGTACAATGGCGAACAAAAAATTTCGGACACTTTTGTCATTTCCTTGTCAAAAAGGATAGGGAATTACACACGATAATGTCAGGGAAATGTCAAAGGTGTCCGAAATTTTTTGCTCGCCAGTTAGTTTATTTATTTCTTAATTTTGTTTTTGTTTTTTTTAGAATATCTATTTGTTTTTTATTTTTAGTTATTAGTAATTAGTAATCTAGTATTAATGAAGTTTAATTTATTTTTTTGTATTTTATTGTATTGTATTTAATATATTACTCTAAACGTAACATGCATTTGCATAGGTATTTTATTAATTATTACCCAGTTCTGAAAGGTATGATTTAAGACTGCAATGACAAAAAACATAGAAGTCTCATAGAGAAATCAGTATCGTCTCAGTATGATTAAAAAAGTACTTCCTGAATGTTTCATTTGCAACGTTTTGTCAGAAACGTGTCTGAGGGCGGACATCTTGGGTTACATAGATCTTTATGTAACGTGTTTGAAGAAAACAATCGAATGTTTCAAGTTTTTTTGGAACATTTCAGAGACATTTAAGAAATGAATTTTTGCTTTGCGGGCAGTGTCTTGATTATCAGACAAGGACAAAATGGAGTTGAGGGCAACCCAGAAATAAAAACACTTTAATTTCCTTTATTAGTAGGCTATATTTTTTATACAAAACTCTCAGCTCTCTACTCTCTCTACTCTCAGCTCGAGACGTGCAAAAATGTAAATAGAGTAAAGGTGGGTTTTTCACAATGTTTCACACTATTCTTCCACATGTCCACAGTAAAATTAGAAAGTGCTTCTTGTCATAAACCCTTACCATGTTTTTCGACGATGGCCGAGACCTTATAATGTGTTTGTTAAATGTAAGTTTTCAAATACTCCATGTCAGTTCAAAGGGGTGGTATTAACAAATTTATGAGATTATTTTAAACTTTACACCCATTTTGCTTGAAGCAAGAGTGGTTACCATGAAATAACAACGAAAAAGTGGACCGAAAAGGCTTCAGCTGCAAATACAAACACTACTTTAGATTTTGTTTACAAATAAAAGTGCAATGACAATAAACATGTTAATATTAAGCTTTCTGATTTCGCTTGGTTTGAATTTGATATATGAAAACAGAAAACTTAACCCTGTACACAAGAAAAAATAAAAAACATAAAGAAAGTATTTGAAAACGTCGTGAACTTACTTTCAAGTAAACAGTAGGCCCCATCTATAACTCATAATTACTTGAACACTAACCCCCATCGTCAAAATGTGCAAACTACGATGAGTGAGGTTCTGCAGTTAGGCACTTTGTTTTCCAGTTATTCACTCCAAATATATCAGAAATTGCACAAATCATACAACCAGCGACGTCACAGCAGCTATCTCCAGCACAATTATTGACTGCAATTCTGTGCTGTGCCATTCCCGTCTCATCGCATAACCTAAGAAATTGTTATGTGACAAGTCATGTTTCTGCCTTCAAAAACACTTGCTTAAACATGTCTTTATCCGTCAGTAGACACTTTTAGAGCAGACACTGATTAGTGATTACATAGGGTTAAAATTATATTTGCTTTGCTATTGTGTTATTGTTTACATCAGTCAGCTGTTTACTGCCATTTTGTAATGCTACCAACCTAAAAAATGTTCCTGTTTTAAAAGCTCAAAGACTAGAATGAGAGAGAGAACATTTTTTGTTCTTATAAACGCCGTACACACGTATAAATTTCTGTCAAGGTCGTTTTTTATGTCCAAATACAAAAGTCCCAGACTGTAAAAATAAACTTCTGTTAATTTGTTTTTTCGTTGATTTTTAGAATAATATTTTTGTTTTTATTTTAAGAATTTTATTTGAGTTATTTTGCTAATCGGTGAATGTATTTTAAGTAAAAATTTTGTATTTTTTAGCGTTTTTACGTTTTTTACGTTTTTAACGTTTTTTACATCTAAAGAGATAGTGTAAATTACGTATTTTTTACGCATAAAAAACGATGGTTTTTACGTTAAGTAATTTTCGCGCCCATCCCTGGTACTTGCACATCAATCATAAAATTTCTCCCACATATAAAATGTGTGTCAATACCGTTATTCCACTTTCGCATTGTTACTGGTTTAATAAAAATAATAATATTATTGAAAATTTGGTATCCATAGTAATGACTAATGAGGCAAATTATTTTGAAGCGCTAATCATAGAGAGGGCTGAACTAAAAATTCTACAAAACTACAAAAATTATCTCCGTTAAGAAAAACATTTTACTAGCTAAAATTCTTTAGAATAATGCATACTTTCACATGTAAAAAGGATGTAACCTGAAGGTTACAACGGTTTAGTAAAATTAAGTAATTATATTTTTTTATTATTTAATTTCTTGAAACTTTTGACAAGGTGGACTTATTAAAATATTTCGGGACAATTTCGCTGGAGTGAGGGGCGTTTTGGAGCCTCACTTATTGCCTGGGTACTTTCCATCGTTGGTGCAACAACATCGAGCACTCAACTAAAATAAAAGGATTAAATCATTTTTTAAATTATCGCATCATATCGTATCGTGTCACATTTTATCTTTGTAAGTAGTTTCGGGACAGATTTACCGTGCCGTTTGACTTTATCGTTCTGGGTCCGAAACCCAAAAGTAAAATGCTTCCTTTGGTTCCGGTAGTTTCGATATATTTTTTTTTCTCGTTTTCCTTTCAATTTTCTATTCCATCGTTGGCCCCGGCTTTGGAGGGAGCTGGTGGGAGGCCTGTATCCTCTCTGTTTTCGTTTTCATTGTATCGTCTGGCTGTGAAAGGACTATAAGGAGTGGGTAGTCCTAGAGTATTTAATAACCGTCCCCTTAGTGTAGTTTGGGCATCTCCACTAAGAATTTCAGTGCCTTCGTTCCTTCTGTGTTCGTATCGATGAACTGTAGGGTGCCTCATCGAGATGTTAAGCCTTTTCGTCCCTTCATGTGTGCACATGTTCTCAAGGCACAACTAAAATATCTTTTATTCATTATCATTCTAAGTAAATTCACGTCTCTTACCTTGATTTTCGAATTACCCTTCCTTCTTGAAGTACCAATACCGCTTCCTTTCCTCATTTCACAAACACCTTTTTAATTCTTATTTATTTCCCACTGTAAACATAACCCCTTTACCTTTCACCTTTGAACTCTTGTACCGCGCAGTACCAATCTGGTACCAAAACCCTCTGATTGGTCGAGAACAACGGAAACGCGAACACGCGCGCCACCTACTCGTTTGAATTTATAATTTTTTATAAACACCTTTTCCGTACAAACTTTCGCGGGTAGATTTGCGAATCAAGAGTCTTTTAACAACCCTCCCTTGGAAGGGATTCATTTCCGTTACCTTGGGCGTCTCTCGTGTGGTGCATCAACCAGGTTCGGGTTTTTAAAAGTAAATCAAAAAAATCCGTATCGATCGTCGTTTTGAACCATCTGAATATGGTGTAAATGTGATTCCACGAGATACATACCGTTTACTCTCTCTTCCAAGATAGCGTCCCATTTATTAAAAAGGTAAAATACTCTTTTTCCTCTATATTCCGTCAATTAGAAAATTATCAGGGTCGTTTGTTGGTCTGGACGCTTAATAACGGAATAAAGCCATCTCAAAGAGGAGATCCGCCGACCAAAAACCTCACAAGAAGGCCTTTAAGGCAGCGGCCATCTTTTCGGCGTGGAGCCCTTGCCGTTCTCGTCTACCGTCCCCTAGCTACCGTACCGTATCGATATCGTAAATCAGCGTCCAACATTCATCACCGTCCGAGGAAGCACATCAACTTCAGAACCCCGTACAAGCTAAGTTTTCCGTCCTAAATACCTTCATTCTTTTTTTCTATCCTTAATTTCTTGATATAACTTAAACAGCAATTTCTTAAAATATTAAATTCTATATAAGTTCCTTTTTGTAAAGAAATAGCTATTTCTAATTTGCTTAACTTCAATTTTTATAATTTTTAAAATTAAAAAAAAACAATAATTTCATTTAGACTGGTCCACGGTTCCAGTCTTCCTCCCTTAAATAATCTTTTTAATTTTAAACCGTGGTGGCGCCCTCCCTTTTCTTGTTAAACTATTGACAATTATACAACTATACACAATATTTTTTTTTACATTAAACGTTATTTTATTTAAGACAAAATTTATTAACCCACGACCCCGCTCTCCCACTAGTTTGAGCTGCCGTTCGCTGGCCTTTACCACAAGTAAAGGTTACAAGGAATGCCTCAACTTCGCGAACATTCTGTATTTTCTTCAGCTTATTTGAGTTATTTGAGAAGAAAAATAAGAATGTCCTATAAAAAGTACCTATTCATTTAAAAAAGTTAGAAATAACGTCATAAATATTGGGATATAGTTAATGTAATATTAAAAATAAAGTCGACATGTTCTAGCAATTTATAAAAAAGTGACCCATAAATTTTTGTACGCTATTACTTTTGTTTGAGTCGGTATAAGTTTATAAAGCTCGTATTGCTAAAGGAGAATTGTGTGTTGCCTACCAAACAACCTTAAATATAATTTTTTTTCTTCTCGCAAATGTTGCCCGGTCAATTAAAACTTATAACATTTTAATATTGGCGACTTCATTAGAAATACCTATACAGGTGGTCCAGGCCAGCTCCCGTCTTCTGTAACTCAGTTATTATTAAAGTAGGAGTTTTGATATTTTGTAGATGTTGTTTATACTGTAGAACATATTTTAGGAAAAATTTTTGACTATACAGAGAGTCCCAAAAAAAATATGCTCATAATAATATTTTTTTAATGGCATGCTATTATTTTTTTGTGGTCATTATGATACCTTTTTAGCTTCTTACATGTCCCTAAAGTCTTTTTCAAATCGGTTCAGGGATTACTGTTAAAAAAAAATAAAACAAAAAAAATCGGTTTTACACCTTTAGTTTTTAAAATAATTACAGAATAAAAACAGTATTTTTTTGATGAAATTATTACAAAATGCGTGTAGAACAAGGTCCAACAGACTTGTTAAGTAGGTGTGATTAATTTGAATTACACCCTACAATCTATTTCCAAACTTTTAAAACTTTAGAGCCTTTTATTTTGCTTATTTTAAATGACAACACCTATTTATTTTTATATCATTCGATGCGAAATTGAATAACGAACATTTTTTGTTACCACAACTCTAACGTAAATCCTAACACACTGGGAGTTATTTGTTGAAAACTCGTTTTGTCAAGTATTTTAATGACAATTTTATCGAAGATGGTTTCAACACCGTTTCTTTTTATGTCAATCGATGGAGAATTAAAAAACAATTTTTTTTTGTTATCACATTCCTATTGCAAATCCTAACACATTCGGAATTATTTGCTAAAAACTCATTCTGTCAATGACAAATGACTAATGAAATGAAGTCAAACATGGTTAATGTTTTTGTCAAATAACTTCGAAAGTGTTAGGATTGGCAATAGGGTTGTGATAACAAAAAATGTTGCTTTTTTAATTCCGCATCGAACGATTTAAAAATAAACAGGGTTGGAGCCATCTTCGACTTTTATTCATTAGATTTGTCAACTAGTGGAAGCGCGCAAATCCTCTCGGATTCGCAAGAGCTCGGTGTTGTGCCGTTGCTGAGCAAAGTTGTAGAACACCTCGCCCCCCCTACGACCCCCTCTGACCTCCTTCAACCCCCTTCGACCCCTTTAATCTGGGGCATTTAAAAATTGGAAAATAACACTCACCCCTCCCCCCCCCTTTTGCACAGACTTCGTAGAAATGTTCCTTTTGTCGTTTTGGATCGGCTAGGGCTCAATAACACCGGTTTTGTATCGTTTTGGCCGTATGCTGTTGTTTGCTTTTTTATGGCACGTCAAATTTGACAACTAACATTAATTTCGAGATTTTTTCGCCTAATTCTAGTTGACGGGGCTATTAAGTCTCAAACAACACTTTACCATTCACCACCCCACTCTTCCAAGTCAGAAAATTTGGAAAAATTGTATTTTAAACGGCCGTCTAACTGACAATGACGTCACACGATGACGTCACAATCACGTGATAATCCGGTGCAAATAAAGTGCCCACTTTGCACTTTAGAACCACCCAGCACGATAAATGACTGGTTTCGTTTGATTTTCTAAGATAACAACACCGACTATGACAATCTCAATGACAAATGTCAAAATTGTAATGACAGATGGCCGATGAGTGTGAGTGAAGAGTAAGGAGCGTCGCGTGATTGGTGCAAATCAAGGCCCTTGGTTTTTTCCTTAAAAGTTGGAATTTAGGCACTTTTAAACGGATTTTGGCAATGAAATTCTCCCTTTCGATAAAGTTTTGATTGAATTTTCGTTTTTTCTCTTTATTTAGTTGTTACCTAAGTAACACAAGTTGGTGCCAGCCGGCTCTGGGTGTTGGGCGTGGGTGATCACAAAGAACTATAAACCGAAGTTATTGGGCGCCACTAGTTGTATAACCCCAACTAGAGGGAAAAAAAGAAAGGAAAGAAAAAGGGGTTTCCCCGAAACTAAATTTTAATGGATTAAAATATTATATAACAAAAATTTAAAAAAATGTAGGAAATTAAAAATTATTAAAGAAATAAAAAAAGTACTATTCTATCTACGCTGGACAAGTAGACAGGAGAAAAGTGATTCTCTTATACCGATCACGTGCTCGGAATATTATTCTTTGTCGGTCGCAAACTCATAGATCTATGTTTTGTGACTGATATCGATAAGCGCAAAATTAATAACCGAATCTACCAACCGATATGTCCAGAGACGATTTACAACGAAATTATATATATTAAATTACAAAATGAAATCAGCAAAATTACTTTTGATCGTGAGGCGATCAAAAAAAAAAAAATGGAAGAAAGAGAATACACGAGGCAGCAAAAAGGCTCGAGGTTAGGGGGTTCCGGCGCGTCCGTAATTAACAAAGGCTTGCCTGACCGTCTTTTCGATGAGGGGCTCCCTCAGAGGTAGCTGTTGACCTCGCAGATGGCGGGTTTGGTGATAACGGCGAAGGACCACGTCCGGAACGAGAGATTATGGGATGTTAGGTCCCCTCGAAGGTTTTACTTCCCCAATTTGAAGCCTTTAAATCGAAATACACACTGAACCAAGAAAACAAAGAAAAGGGCTCATCAGAATCAATTCGGTACCTTTGATGTTGGGCGGCTTCCTCGTGTTAGCAAAAGAATTTTGTCCTGCGAATCCGACTATTCGGCTACGGCGATGGTGCGAGCATTTACCACGAAAATTTTAGTGAAGCTGCACTCACAACGAATCACTCCATACGATACTTAAATTTTCACACTCGATGACCGCAAATCTCCACAATAATGTGAGATGATCTAAAATCTGATCACTCGAGATGACTCCCACAACGGAGCTAGGACAAAAGTGCTAGAACGATTTCCGTTCGGAGTTTTAAAGAACGAGACTCAGAAAAAAGTGAAACGGAAACGAAAATTTAAAATTTACGCGCTAAACAGAAGATAAGAGGAAAACTAGGGAGTTTAGAAAGGTAACTAAGATTGACAATTACAGGTTAGATTCAAATTCAAAACAGATAAGAAAATGTAAACAATGACATGGGCAATTAAACTAAGGCCCCCATAGCCCACATGGGAACCCCTAGGGCAGGCAAAAGGAAATAAGGAGGCTATCCGGCCCTAACGGATAGCATTTCCGACGATTTTCCCAACTAAGTTATCAAGGTACCAACCTACGGTTTTAACCAGAAACATTTTCAGGACAGTGGGCACTAAAAGGCTGCGACATTCAAGTTTGCCCACAACTGAATGCGGGACGCACCGAGCCACATATAAGGAAGAAAAAAACATTTCTTTGTAAGGTTGACAAAAAAAAAAACGGACATCACAGAAGGAACAGGAACATTGACGCTCCGACGTCAGCCGTTCACTCTGACGCCGTTAAGGGCATTAAAATTACACCCTGACCCGCCCTTCTAAGTCAGGGTGGATTTTTCAAACGTAACAACCCCCCCTTACCAAAAAAAAAATGGACCCACACCAGGAAGAATTTAGTCGTCGCCGTGGTTCAGTTTCAAATCTTTAACATGCCACGACCCAAGGTTTCTCCTTGATTCAAAATCCAGTAGTTCATACACATTGGACGTAACTCGACGGTGTACGATACATTTGACGAACTTCGGGGCGAGTCCGGCCGCAAAATTATCACCCGCTTTCGACAAAACATAATTCCGCTTCCAGACGACTTGACCTTTCTCTAACGATAGGGGGCGAGTCCGTAAATTATAACGCCTAGCACTATGAGCGTACGCTTGATCTAACCGCATTTTTACTATTTCGCATAGCTGTTGCAATTCCTTTACGTGACAAGCTAAACTATCTCTCCCCGCAAAATCTATGACATCACCCTTTTCATTAGTTTGGAAGATTTTATGGAGCTTTCCCGATAAAAACAGTTCTCTACCAAAGTTTAAATAAGCTGGACTATACCCCGTGACCTCATGTACCGCAGTTCGTAACGCAAAACCGACCTTACTTAAATTTGCGTCCCATTCTTGGTGCGTAGAGTCTTTTAGATAACACCTAATTGCAGTTTTGGCGACTCGGTTGATCCTTTCGCTAGGATTGGCTTGCGGATGATAGTTTGGATTAAACGTTATATTGGACTCATAAGACGCAACCATGTCTTTAACCTTTTTACTTATGTACTGCTTCCCATTGTCACATATAATTAAATTTGGGACTCCATATACCAAAAACAAATCGTTTTCCAGGTGATATGCGACTTCTTTACTCGTTGCCGATTTTAATGCGAACAGAAGTACATATTTGGTAAAGCAATCAGCTACAATCAAAATAAACCGATTTCCCTTTTTGGATCGGGGAAAAGGACCCATAAGGTCCGTACATACTAATTCCCACGGTTGCGAGACTTCTCTTCTACCCATCTTCCCGTATGGGGGGCGTTGTTCGGGTTTCTGGCTCTGACAGACCTCACATCGACGAACGTATCGAGCAATATCTGCATCCATTTTAGGCCAATAATATAAAGCAGCAACGCGTTTTTTCGTTTTGAAATACCCCAAATGACCTGCAGTTGGTTCATCATGTTGCTCTATCAAAACGGCTTCGCGACGCGATTTTGGGACAACTAGCTTCCACTCGCTATCCGGATTAGACGAGCATGGTCCAGAACGAGCTAATTTATAAAGTTTTTCGTTTCTAACACACCACTTGGGATATTCATTGGGAGAAGAAGTGACTTTTCGTATTAAGTCTTTGTACCAGTCGTCCTGGTCCGCCCGAGAAACATCAATGTATTCAACCGCCCGCGATAAAGCATCTGGCACCACATGGGATTTCCCTTTTCGATGAATAATGTCGAACTCGTAACCTTGTAACCTTAACGACCAACGAGCTAATCTACCTGAAGGATTTTGGAGTTTATGGAGCCACAGTAAAGAGAAATGATCGGTTATCACACTAAACTTAGTCCCCTCAATATAGGGCCGAAATTTTTCTATTCCCCACAATACCGCGAGACATTCGAGCTCCGTTGTTGAGAACCGAGACTCACCGTGGGTCAGAGACCGACTAGCGTAAGCTATGACTTTCTCGCCGTCCGAAAACTTCTGACTAAGGACACAACCTAACCCGACTTGTGACGCGTCACATTGAAGAATAAACGGCAAGGAGAAATCTGGACACGCCAGGATCGGCGCAGTTACGAGACACTGTTTAATTTTGCAAAAAGCCTCTGCTTCTTTTGACCAGACGAACTTTTGCGATTTACGAGTAAGTTTGGCCAAAGGGGATAATATAGTCGAAAAATCTTTAATGAACCGCCTATACCATGAAGCAAGCCCTATAAATCGCCGCACTTCTCGAACATTTTTGGGGGTGGGATAATCGACCATACACTCCACCTTCGACAGGTCCGTCCGAAGACCATTTTTGTCCACAACATATCCCAGATCCTTAAGCTGGGGTTTTAAAAATTCGCATTTTTCCTGATTTAGTGTCAAACCCGCCCCTGAAAGTCGATCTAGAACTTTTTTCACTACTTCACAATGAGTGGCGAAATCCGGAGTGGCGATTATCACATCATCTAAATAAACGAAAACCATAGGTTCTAAATCTGCTCCCAGGACCTGGTCGACAAACCTTTGCCAGGTGGCAGGGGCGTTATTCAAACCAAACGGCATACGACGGAACTGAAAGAGCCCCTTACCCGGTACAGTAAACGCGGTTATTTCCTTACTTGACTCCTCCAGCTCAATCTGCCAATATGCACTCTTTATGTCAATTGACGAGAGATACTTTGCATTGCGTAACCGATCCAAGATAGTGTTGATGTAGGGAAGTGGATAGGCATCGCGTTTGGTAATCTGATTGACCTTCCGAAAATCTATACAGAACCGATACTCGTTATTTGGCTTCTTCACCATCACAACTGGTGAAGACCACGCCGACCGCGACGGTTCAATTACGCCTAGAGTAAGCATTTTATCCACTTCCTCATTAATTTTCTCCTGAATGAACGGCGACACGGGATAGTACCGCTGTTTAATCGTTTGGTGATCACCCACGGTGATTTTGTGTTGTATGCCTCGTGCACACCCTAGCTCCGACCCCATTCTTTCAAAGAACTGTCCTATCATTTCTTTAAACTTTAACAACCCTTGTTCCGAAACCTTTTTATCAGCGATTGTTGATATGTGATCCGGTATTTGTCTCGAGCCGAAACAATAACGATTAGTCCGAAAACAAGGGATAATATCCATGTCCTTCCAAAAGTCAATTCCCAAGATAAGATCACTCTCTAAATTGGCCACCACCAATACCTTAATTAACTTCACGCGGTCGTTCAAAACAATTGGCAAATTGGCCGACCCCATAACCTTGCAACATTCCCCATTTGCAACCCTAACTGAAACACTACTTGGTGGTTCTAAAACTACACCGGATGAGCTTACTTTAGCCCACCCACTACAACCTAATACCGTTTGAGTGGCTCCAGAATCCAACAACGCAGAGAACTTAATTCCGTGTATCGATACGTCTAAATAGGGTCGCGGATCCCCCGTCTGCTTTGCGAAAAGCGCTTCAATCTTGGCTTTTTTAAATTCGGTACGAATAAGGTTAAGCCACTCCTGCCATGAATTATCCGCCGTTGCTCCCGTTACTGCTGAGATCGTGGTCCGGCTTTTCCACGATCCCCGTCCGCGTTTCCCGAACTGCAAGAGCACTGACTTTTTACCACATCTTTCTTCCCACATCGATAGCAAAACCTTTGTCTTCGCGGCTTTTTACATCCGGAAAAGTAGTGTCCCCGCTCGTTACAGTTCCAACAGACACTCTCGATCGGCTCAAGTTTAATGTCTGGCTCCGAAGTTCCGGGACCTGCAAGGTCTGGCTCTAATAAATTTACCTGATTTATTGCCGGACGAGTGACAGAAGCATATTGCTTAGAAACTTCCAGCTTTTTGCAAAGTTCTAAGAGGTGCTGGACGCTCGTTACATCGCTCAGCCCGAGACCGCGGATATAATATGGGGAAATATTCCGACGCAATACTTTTAGTTTCTCTTCCTCGGTAGGTTTTGTGGGGAGACGATTAAATAAATTCACCATGCAAGCGAAATAGTTGCCCACGCGTTCAGACGAGTTTTGAACCCGTGATAGGATCTCGCCCCATAAATCCGTTTCGTAATCGAAGGGCAAAAACTCCGCCCGCAACCGTTGCACAAAATCCGTCCATGTCGAAATTTCCGCCCGAACCGACCGGTACCAAATGAGGGCGCTACCTCCCAACAAATCTATAATTGAGTCGGTCAGTTGGGCCTCGGTACAGGAGCGTGCCACTCGGTACTCCTCCACCCGTTCAATAAACGCATTCACGCTTAGTCCGTCCTTCTCTCCGGTAAAAGTGATGCCCCATTTATAAACCGGTACTGGTGGTTGTGGATGACTACTAACCTGAACCGGCAAACCCTGGGCGCCCTCCACTATTGGGGATGGCAAACTTCCCATCGCTACAGAAGGGTCGGCACTCGAAAGTTTTAAGTTCAGGGACATGTCTATGTCATCCAATTCCTGAAGGATGTTGGCGATAGCGTTTTCGACAGCTTCGTCAGGTGTTTCCGAGCTAAGAGACTGCTGCACCCGAATTACCCGACCGTACAGATGGCGTAACTTGCTTTCAAAAACTCGGTGGTCATTACTATTTTTTTGCAAGCGCGCTACGGCTTCCAACGAATGCTTTAATTCAACCACTTTCGTGTTGGCAATTTTTAATCCATCCACCCTATCTAACTTTACGCTACTATCTAAGACGAGTTCCCCGAATGACTCGGTACGCAGCAGCTCAGACAATTTCCTCCGCAACGAGCTCAATGTTTCTGCCCTAACATCGGAAAAACCCCTTACTAATAGCTCATATCTTAATTCATCACGTCCTAACCGATGTGGATCCATCTTTTAACAGTAATAACGACCAGAACGGCCAACCCGAATATTTCTAACTCAACGACAAATTCCCACACAATTCAGAAAACGTGGCCCCACGTTGGGCGCCAAAATATGTTACCTAAGTAACACAAGTTGGTGCCAGCCGGCTCTGGGTGTTGGGCGTGGGTGATCACAAAGAACTATAAACCGAAGTTATTGGGCGCCACTAGTTGTATAACCCCAACTAGAGGGAAAAAAAGAAAGGAAAGAAAAAGGGGTTTCCCCGAAACTAAATTTTAATGGATTAAAATATTATATAACAAAAATTTAAAAAAATGTAGGAAATTAAAAATTATTAAAGAAATAAAAAAAGTACTATTCTATCTACGCTGGACAAGTAGACAGGAGAAAAGTGATTCTCTTATACCGATCACGTGCTCGGAATATTATTCTTTGTCGGTCGCAAACTCATAGATCTATGTTTTGTGACTGATATCGATAAGCGCAAAATTAATAACCGAATCTACCAACCGATATGTCCAGAGACGATTTACAACGAAATTATATATATTAAATTACAAAATGAAATCAGCAAAATTACTTTTGATCGTGAGGCGATCAAAAAAAAAAAATGGAAGAAAGAGAATACACGAGGCAGCAAAAAGGCTCGAGGTTAGGGGGTTCCGGCGCGTCCGTAATTAACAAAGGCTTGCCTGACCGTCTTTTCGATGAGGGGCTCCCTCAGAGGTAGCTGTTGACCTCGCAGATGGCGGGTTTGGTGATAACGGCGAAGGACCACGTCCGGAACAAGAGATTATGGGATGTTAGGTCCCCTCGAAGGTTTTACTTCCCCAATTTGAAGCCTTTAAATCGAAATACACACTGAACCAAGAAAACAAAGAAAAGGGCTCATCAGAATCAATTCGGTACCTTTGATGTTGGGCGGCTTCCTCGTGTTAGCAAAAGAATTTTGTCCTGCGAATCCGACTATTCGGCTACGGCGATGGTGCGAGCATTTACCACGAAAATCTTAGTGAAGCTGCACTCACAACGAATCACTCCATACGATACTTAAATTTTCACACTCGATGACCGCAAATCTCCACAATAATGTGAGATGATCTAAAATCTGATCACTCGAGATGACTCCCACAACGGAGCTAGGACAAAAGTGCTAGAACGATTTCCGTTCGGAGTTTTAAAGAACGAGACTCAGAAAAAAGTGAAACGGAAACGAAAATTTAAAATTTACGCGCTAAACAGAAGATAAGAGGAAAACTAGGGAGTTTAGAAAGGTAACTAAGATTGACAATTACAGGTTAGATTCAAATTCAAAACAGATAAGAAAATGTAAACAATGACATGGGCAATTAAACTAAGGCCCCCATAGCCCACATGGGAACCCCTAGGGCAGGCAAAAGGAAATAAGGAGGCTATCCGGCCCTAACGGATAGCATTTCCGACGATTTTCCCAACTAAGTTATCAAGGTACCAACCTACGGTTTTAACCAGAAACATTTTCAGGACAGTGGGCACTAAAAGGCTGCGACATTCAAGTTTGCCCACAACTGAATGCGGGACGCACCGAGCCACATATAAGGAAGAAAAAAACATTTCTTTGTAAGGTTGACAAAAAAAAAGCGGACATCACAGAAGGAACAGGAACATTGACGCTCCGACGTCAGCCGTTCACTCTGACGCCGTTAAGGGCATTAAAATTACACCCTGACCCGCCCTTCTAAGTCAGGGTGGATTTTTCAAACGTAACATAGTCTCTGTATTATGCCGTTTTTGACTTTTCGGCCGACCAAAATTCTCCTCATCTGTCCCCCTCCCCCCAGAGTGACCAAGAAAGACCTATTGATGGTTTTGTGTGTGTAAGACAGGGCTCAACCTATCAGATATTAGTATAGTATAACTAGTGGAAGCGCGCAAATCCTCTCGGATTCGCAAGAGCTCGGTGTTGTGCCGTTACACCTGGCCCCCCTTCGCCCCTCTTCGACCCCCTTTGTCCCCTTTGATATCCTTCAACCCCCTCTCGCCCCCTTCGACCCCCTTAATTTGGGACATTTGAAAATTGGAAAAAACCACTCACCCCTTTTGCACAGACTTTATAGAATTGTTCCTTTGGTCCTTTTGGATCGGCTAGGGCTCATTGAAACTGGTTCTGTATTATTTTGGCCGTATGTTGTGGTGTGGTTTTTTATGGCACGTCAAATTTGACAACTAAACTTAATTTCTTCTCTTTTTCTTCTCTTCCAAGTCAGAAAGTTTAGAAAAATTGTATTTTAATCGGCCGCCTAACTGACAGTGACGTCACACGATGACGTCACAATCAGGTCATAATCCGGTGCAAATAAAATTAACCTTCAAATGGGTTTTGGACCGCAAAGGTGTAGGACCTACCTTTCTGTAACCGAAAAATGTGTCTAAAACAGTTTTTTGAACCGATATTTCCTCGAGTACGTCTGGGGTGTTCCATCATAAACACAATCAAGGGGCGCGGGCGGATCGTGCACCGGCGCGCCAACTTACCGCCCGGTCCTTCAAATTCTCAAATATTTCACAAAACACGTGTTCCACTTTGCCCATTTGAACCACTGAGCACGATTAATGACTGGTTTCGTTTGATTTTCTATAAGATAACAACACCGATTGTGAATTGTGACAAATTAATGAGAAATGTCAAAATTGTAATGACAGATGGCCGATGAGTGTTAGTGAGGTGTAATAAACGGCGCGAAATGCACCAAGTCAAGACGCTTTTGGAAATTTAGGAAAAAATGTGATTTTAGTCATTTTAAAGCCTTTTTTTAACCCCAAAAACTTGCCCAGTCTGTAGAATCTTGATTGAATGTTCGTTTTTTACTTTTGCTCAGACTGTGGGTATTGCCGTTTTTCACTTTTAGTGCTTGCAAAATTTCAAAGAAAAAACAAAAGAATAAATGTGACAAAGAAATACCTATTGACAGTTTTAAGTGTGTAAGACAGGGCTCAACCTATCACGTTTTAGTATAGTATAATTAGCTCTCTCCAGGGGGGCCTACCGGCCCCCCTTCCGTTCACTACGTCCCCCTTTGAGCCCTTTTGAACCCTTTTCAGGGGCATTTCTGGTACCGTTGCTAAGCAATAATGCACCTAGAACCTAGAATTGTCTCTGACTGCCTATAGAGGCGCTCTCCCAGCCACAATTGAAGCACTTAAAAAATGGAGAAAAATCGCTCACCCCCTTTGCACAAATTTCACAGAAATGCTCCTTTGGTTCTTTTGAATGAATTGGGGGTTCTCAACAGTGGTTTTGTATCGTTTTGGCCGTATTTTGTGGCACGATTTTTAACAAACGTCAAATTTGACAGATGACATTTATTTAGGGATTTTCTCACACACAGGGGGGCTAAATGGGGCTGTCGAGTCTCAAGCAACACTTTACTAATTACCACTTACCCCTTTGAGCCCTTTTGAGTTGTTTAAATGTGATTAAATTCGACCCTCTAATCAAATCTTCGTACGCTGAATGAGCCGGCTTTTGGGGGTCACAAAAATTGTTTGAGGCGCAGCGGCCGCTGAAAAAATGCACTCAACACCTCCCCCACACTCCATTTGTACGATTTCTAAACACTCCTGACCGATGAATCCCTTTTTTTATGCAATTTAATTCGTAAATATCAAATTTGACAGTTGATTTTAATTTTGAGGTTAATTCACACACAGGGGGGCTAAATGGGGCTATCGAGTCTCAAACAACACTTTACTAATTACTACTTACCCCTGTGATCCCTTTTGAACGCTTTTGAGGTGTTTAAACGTGATTAAGTTGTATGGAAAAATTGTTCTCTGCCACCGCATATCAAATCTCCGTACGTTGACTGAGCCGCTTTTTGGTTGTCACAAAAATTGTTTGGGGGGCAGCGGCCGCTAAAAAAATACGATAAATACCTTCCCCACATTCGATTTGTACGATTTTAAAACACTCACGACCGGATTTCTACTCGATTTCTTCGTTTTTTAATCAATTAATTTCATAAAATGTCAAATTTGACAGTTGAATTAATTTCGGGATTTTCTCACACACAGGGGGGCTAAATGGGGCTGTCGAGTCTCAAGCAACACTTTACTAATCACTACTTACCCCTTTGAGTCATTTTGAACCATTTTAAGGTACGCAAATGTGATTAAATTGTATGGAGAAATCGTTCTCTGCCGCTGCATATCAATCTCCGTGCCGGCAACGGAGCCAGCCGTTTTAGGGGGGGTCACAAAAATTACTTGGGACGCAGCGGCCGTTAAAAAAATACGATAAATACCTTCCCCACACTCCATTTGTACGATTTTAACACACCCACGACCGATTACTGCCCAATTTCCACCTTTTTCACACAATTTGCAAACTGACACAATCGAAATGACAATCAAAAAAATCAACAACACAATCGTTGCCAAGGAAACGCAATCTTTTTCAACCAATGAGAATGGGGCATTTTCCATCTCATCTCGACCTCCGAAAATCACTCAAAACCACCCCATCTGTCAAAAATGTCAAACTTTAATCAACTGCCGCAACTTTAATCGCCCCCTAATTAGAATCACATACCCCCCTATCCAGCCATTCATCCTTTTCCAATTAGTCGACAATAAAAAATCCAAGTAAAAATACCCATTTAAAGAGTTAAATCCCTCTCACTAAACCACTGCCAACCATGTAAATTCAAGTCGATTGAAAAAGGATGCAGCTATCATGATTTAGTATAGTTTAACTAGCTCTCTCCAGGGGGGCCTACCGGCCCCCCTTCCGTTCACTACGTACCCCCTTGAGCCCTTTTGAACCCTTTTCAGGGGCATTTCTGGTACCGTTGCTAAGCAATGATGCACCTAGAATTGTCTCTGACTGCCTATAGAGGCGTTCTCCCAGCCACAATTGAAGCACTTGAAAAATGGAAAAAAATCGCTCACCCCCTTTGCACAAATTTCACAGAAATGCTCCTTTGGTCCTTTTGAATGAGTTGGGGGCTCTCAACAGTGGTTTTGTATCGTTTTGGCCGTATTTTGTGGCACGATTTTTAACAAACGTCAAATTTGACAGATGACATTTATTTAGGGATTTTCTCACACACAGGGGGGCTAAATGGGGCTGTCGAGTCTTAAGCAACACTTTACTAATCACAACTTACCCCTTTGAGCCCTCTTGAACCCTCTTCAGGGGTTTAAATTGTATGGAAAATCGGCATAGGCCACAGCATATCAATCTCCGTGCCGGCGACGGAGCCGTTTTAGGGGGGTGAGAAAAATTGCTCGGGGTCCAGCAGCCGCTAAAAAAATACGATAAATACCTTTCCCACACTCCACTTGTACTATTTAAACACATCCACGACCGATTACTGCCCAATTTCCACCTTTTTCACACAATTTAAAAACCAACAAAATTGAAATGACAGTCAAAAAAATCAACAAAATGGTTGCCAAGGAAATGGAATTTTTTCAGCCAATGAGAATGGGGCATTTTCCATCTCATCTCGACCTCCGAAAATCATCAAAAACCACCCCATCTGTCAAAAATGTCAAACTTTAAGCAACTGCCGCAACTTTAATAGCCCCCTAATTAGAATCACATACCCCCCTATCCAGCCATTCATCCTTTTCCAATTTGTCGATCATAAAAAATCCAAGTAAAAATACCCATTTAAAGAGTTAAATCCCTCTCACTAAACCACTGCAAACCATGTAAATTCAAGTCGATTGAAAAAGGATGCAGCTATCATGATTTAGTATAGTTTATTAGCTCTCTCCAGGGGGGCCTACCGGCCCCCCTTCCGTTCACTACGTACCCCTTTGAGCCTTTTTGAACCCATATCAATCTCCGTGCCGGCGACGGAGTCGTTTTAGGGAGGTGAGAAAAATTGCTCGGAGTGCAGCGGCCGCTAAAAAAATACGATAAATACCTTTCCCACACTCCACTTGTACCATTTAAACACATCCACGACCAATTACTGCCCAATTTCCACCATTTTTCACACAATTTGCAAACTGACACAATCGAAATGACAATCAAAAAAATCAACAACACAATCGTTGCCAAGGAAATGCAATCTTTTTCAACCAATGAGAATGGGGCATTTTCCATCTCATCTTGACCTCCGAAAATCACTCAAAACCACCCCATCTGTCAAAAATGTCAAACTTTAATCAACTGCCGCAACTTTAATAGCCCCCAACTCGCAATCGGATAGTGACGTTAATGTTTATTCATCCTTTTCCAATTAGTTTACAATAAAAAATCCAAGTAAAAATACCCATTTAAAGAGTTAAATCCCTCTTCCTAAACCACTGTCCAACCACGTAAATTCAAGTCGATTGAAAAAGGACACAGCTATCACGATTTAGTATTTTCACACAATTTGCAAACTGACACAATCGAAATGACAATCAAAAAAATCAACAACACAATCGTTGCCAAGGAAATGCAATCTTTTTCAACCAATGAGAATGGGGCATTTTCCATCTCATCTTGACCTCCGAAAATCACTCAAAACCACCCCATCTGTCAAAAATGTCAAACTTTAATCAACTGCCGCAACTTTAATAGCCCCCAACTCGCAATCGGATAGTGACGTTAATGTTTATTCATCCTTTTCCAATTAGTTTACAATAAGAAATCCAAGTAAAAATACCCATTTAAAGAGTTAAATCCCTCTTCCAAAACCACTGTCCAACCACGTAAATTCAAGTCGACTGAAAAAGGACACAGCTATCACGATTTAGTATAGTTAACTAGCTCTCTCCAGGGGGGCCTACCGGCCCCCCTTCCGTTCACTACGTACCCCTTTGAGCCCTTGTGAACCCTTTTCAGGGGAATTTCTGGTACCGTTGCTAAGCAATAATGCACCTAGAATTGTCTCTGACTGCCTATAGAGGCGCTCTCCCAGCCACAATTGAAGCACTTGAAAAATGGAAAAAAATCGCTCACCCCCTTTGCACAAATTTCACAGAAATGCTCCTTTGGTTCTTTTGAATGAGTTGGGGGCTCTCAACAGTGGTTTTGTATCGTTTTGGCCGTATTTTGTGGCACGATTTTTAACAAAGGTCAAATTTGACAGATGACATTTATTTAGGGATTTTCTTACACACAGGGGGGCTAAATGGAGCTGTCGAGTCTTAAGCAACACTTTACTAATCACAACTTACCCCTTTGAGCCCTTTTGAACCCTTTTCAGGGGTTTAAATTGTATGGAAAATCGGCATAGGCCACAGCATATCAATCTCCGTGCCGGCGACGGAGCCGTTTTAGGGGGGTGAGAAAAATTGCTCGGGGTCCAGCGGCCGCTAAAAAAATACGATAAATACCTTTCCCACACTTCACTTGTACTATTTAAACACATCCACGACCGATTACTGCCCAATTTCCACTTTTTTCACACAATTTAAAAACCAACAAAATTGAAATGACAGTCAAAAAAATCAACAACAAAATGGTTGCCAAGGAAATGGAATTTTTTCAGCCAATGAGAATGGGGCATTTTCCATCTCATCTCGACCTCCGAAAATCACCCAAAACCACCTCATCTGTCAAAAATGTCAAACTTTAAGCAACTGCCGCAACTTTAATAGCCCCCTAATTAGAATCACATACCCCCTATCCAGCCATTCATCCTTTTCCAATTAGTCGACAATAAAAAATCCAAGTAAAAATACCCATTTAAAGAGTTAAATCCCTCTCACTAAACCACTGCCAACCATGTAAATTCAAGTCGATTGAAAAAGGACACAGCTATCACGATTTAGTATAATTAAAAAATTAATAAAATAGCAGACAAAACAAGTATTTGGTAAATAAGTCCGAATGTATTAGGATTTATGTTAGGGTTGTAATATAAAAAGTTCTTCGTTTTTTAATTCTTATTCGAATGATATAAAAATAAGGCAGCGTCTCCACTGGGCAAAGGTGCCCAAAAAATAGATGGATGGCTGCCGGCGTCAGTTGCCCGCGCATCTTGCTTTAGATTCCTAGTTAGTTTTTTATTCTGATCTCAACGTGCTATGTATTGTAAAACGAAGCTTCAAAAAAAATTTGATTTTATTACATTAATTTATTCATTAATTAACCGATCAGCGGTTGATAGACCATCACTGCTCCGCTTTACCTGTAACAAATAAAAATGGGGTCTGAGTATTTGCGTTAACGTCAAGAATGCGGAAGTAAATAAATAAACAGTACGTTTCGACCCGAAACTGCATGCATCAATCGTTTAAAAACAATCTCAAAATTCCAAGTACTACTCAAAGACTTCGATATTGAAAAACTGCACTTTGGAGACCCAAAAGTGTTAATATGAAGCGCTTTCAATGCCCAATCCCCAGCACTCTGGAGAGCCAAGAGGTGCTGCGCAAGCCATATGATTACTCCCGGAGTACCACGGAGAAATCGGCTGGAAGGCCAAATATCACTAGGACCTGGTGGAGAACCAACCAGTCACAGAGTCGAGATTTGTGCAATAGGAAGGGCGGAGAGCCAGCCCAGCCTAACCTCACTCTCATCACAACCACGTGGCAAGACCAAGACATTGAAAAGCATTACAACCCTTACTATCGCGTAAATAGGGAGTTTAGCAATAATCAGATTGACTTATAATTAAATATTAACGGTAAATACTCTGTGAGAAACAACTCACCTAATTTTTTACGTCCTCACGCTACCGCACTCAATTCAAAAAGAAATCCTTTGTTCCCTTGTTTCGAACAATTGACAGAATACAAGTGAGGGTTGCGCACGCCAATCGGTACGACCGAAAGTTCATTTTCCCGAAAGAATACGTTCAAATAAATAACACAAATTACTTGTCAACAATATTTAATTATAATATAGGCAATTATGTTACATTCGGCCAACCTGAGAATCGGCTCGACCCGAGACGACTTCGGCTCAAGGTTCACATTGATCGTCTTCGTTAGAACCATCGGACTCGTCTGAAACTCCTCCAGGTTTGGTCCATGGTTTCATCCTGTCCACGGCGATGACACGCTCATAGATAGCTTTCCTCCGGGTCCGGTGTGAGCTGGGCATGTCCGTGACTAAGTACCGATCATTTGGCAATACTGCCTTTACAATCATAGGCTGGCTAAATGGAGCCATCAATTTCCGGCTTTCACCCGTCGATGCTTCCCCTTTCCGGACCACTACCACATCACCGACTTTATACTCTCTAGGTGGTTTCCTTTTGCTGTCGAAGAGTACTTTTTGCCGTTTCTGCACCTGGACCACCTTCTCAGAGGCTTCCGAACGCAGTTTGATAAGGTCGTCCACAACCGCTGGGATCTTCTGCACCTCATCTCTCAAGTGCGAGTCACTACCGTGCCGTGGTTTGTACCCCAACATCAATTCGCTTGGGGTTCTTCCAGTCGAAGCGTTCACCGCGTTATTGATAGCAAATTGGGCCATTGATACATTTTGGTCCCATAGGTTGTCCTCTAAGGTTCCCGTCATCAACACCGATAGAATGCTTCGGTTGAGCCGTTCTACTTGCCCATTGGTTCTGAGAGTTGCTACCGCGACCTTAACATGTCTGACTTGGTTTTGGTCGCAATGTTCTCTAAACTTCGTTGCAGTGAAACAACTTCCTTGGTCGGTAATAATCACTCTTGGTTTTCCATAGGTCACGTAGAGTTCGTTGAGGAAATTAACAACGAAAATGGTCTTCGTTGACTTTACAGGACGCATAAATAGAAATTTAGTAGATGCGTCAATGCAAGCGATAATGTGGACATTCCCTTTTTTACTTCTTGGAAACGGTCCCAGATGGTCTAAATGGACCGTATCAAAGGGCTTGGTCGATTTCGGAATAGGATGAAGAAAGCCCTCTTGTTTCCCGGTTGGCTCCTTTTTCATTACGCACGGGATGCAGCAAGCAATATAATCGGAGACGTAGTCCCGCATTCTGGGAAACCAATAGCAGTCGGAGAGGCGGCTCACCGTCTTTTCTGTGGCGAAGTGTCCCCGTTCGTCATGGGCAGCCCTAACCACTTGTTGCCTCATACCTTTGGGTACCACCCACTGCAAGCCTTTCGTCGTGTTTCGGTATACCCTTTCTTCACGGAGTGCATAATTCTTATGCACCTTGTGTTCGTATTCCGTAGAAGGCGATTTGGACAAAATGTTGTGTAATTCCTTGATTTTGGGGTCCGTCAGCTGTCCCGCAAGCACCCAATCCGCTTTATCTAAAGCCAATACTTCTTTAGATGCCTTGGGATCATCGGGATTGCGGCTTAAGGCATCGACGTGGCTCATTTGAGTGCCTGCTCTGTATTTTACTGTAAATCTGAATTCCAAGAGTTGCAACCACCACCTGGCAATTCTTGGAATAAGTTGGGACTTGTTCGACGTAGCTTTAAGCGCATTACAGTCAGTAACGATCGTAAACTCGAGATCGAGCAAGTAAATTCTGAACTTTTTAACACTTTCAACAACTGCCAAAGTTTCAAGTTCGAACGAATGATAATGTCGCTCATGTTCGTTAGTTTGCCTGCTGTAATAGGCTATTGGGTGTAGTCTGCCGTCCGTCTGGTATTGTAGCAAGATACCAGCGACACCCAAGGAGCTCGCGTCCGTGTGTAACTCTGTAACAGCTGTGAGGTCATAGATGGATAACACTGGTCTCGTCGTCAAAATCTGTTTAAGTTTATCAAACGCAAATTTCTTTTCTGTGCTCCATTTCCAATCTACACCTTTTCTTGTTAAATTAGTCAATGGTCTAGCAATCAGTGCGTAATTCTTCACGAAATGTCTAAAATATCCTGTTAGACCAATAAACTGCCTAATTTGTTTGATATTTTTCGGAGGGGCAAAATTTTTTACTGCTTGAATCTTATCAAGACCATGGCGTATTATTCCGTCGCTTACTTCAAATCCAAGAAAATGGACAGTTTCTTTGAGAAAGGCACACTTTTGGAAGTTTAAAGTCAAGCCCTTCGCTCTTAAGACGTCCAACACTTCCCTCAAGTCACATAATGCTTGTTCTTCGGTATTTGAATGCAGTAGAACGTCGTCTAAGTACACAGCAGCAATTTTAGAAACAGGTCTAAGCAGGTTACTCATAAAACGCTGGAAAACTCGGGGTGCATTTGTCAATCCAAATGGCATACGCAGGTCCGCTTGGTGTCACAAAGGAAGTGTAGTGACGGGAATTCTCGCTGATAGGTATTTGATAATACCCAGATTTCAAATAGAGACTAGTGAAGTACTTAGCACCTTGCAGCCGATCGATTTGGTCACTAATTCTGGGGAGAGGATGACTATCTTTGACCGTCAAGGAATTCAACTTGCGGTAGTCAATGCAAAGTCTTTTCTCTCCATTTTTCTTCTGGACCAGCACAATGGGTGAAGCGTAATTTGATTGCGATTCCTGAATAATTTCAGCTTGTATTAGTTCCGTAATCATCCCATTAACTTTTTCAACCTCGCTAGGTGCTAGTCGGTACGGCCTGAATGTAAAGGGCTTTTCTTCTTCTAGGCGAATATCCATTTCAACGTTTTTGGCGCATCCCAACTCATTCACCGTAAGTGCGAAACAATCCCGGTATTCGGACAGCATATTTATTAGATGTTGTTTAGTTTCTGATCTGACATGCCCACATCTAACTGGTCCAACGGTAGGTCTGGTTGAGAAGTTTTGGAGATGTTCAAAATGGTAGGCTCATATTTATCCTCACAACAGATTCGTCCTCTGGCTATCGTCGCGTTCATTTTAAAACGAATTTCGTTTTTGGAGAAATTTATAACAGGGAGCCTTGCGGGTGCGTTTTCTCGTAGTTGTAACACTATGCTTGGTATTTCGTATTCGTGTTCAGGTTCCAGTCGGAGACTATAGTCGACAAAAACCTCTCCGTTTTGAATGTCGCTATAGACGGACATATGCCCGTAATGCATGGGAGGAATTGCAGTTTCCTTAGCCACAAATAATTTCACTTTCCCAGTTTGTACTGGACGCGTTTCCATCGGGGAGAGAGTAAAGAAACGCAAACTCACATCATCTTTCAACATGCCCACATTGGTCAGCTCGGTAAAGTTGCGCCCAACCAGAACAGGAACATTCTGGACAGCTTCGGAGACAACATCAGCGATTATTTCGTATTGTACAGCGTCTATTTTTAAAGTGATTTTCACGGTGCCCATTGTAGTGACGGTCCCGTCGCCATATCCCCGCAAAGTGGAAATCTGCGTAGTATCCACTTTGGTAATTTTTAGTCGTTCGATTTCTTTATTTGTAATGGTAGTGCACGAACTTCCCAAGTCGATGTACACACGAGTAAGTTGTCCATTTATTAAAACATCCTTGTGGAACTTTTGATTACCTGGGTCACCCAATATCGGATTACCGATCAACGCTACGGTTTTCTGCTCACTCGGTTTATTCGTGGTCTTATTCCGACAGTCCCTTGCTACATGTCCATGAGAACGACAAATTGTACAGCGTACTTCTCGGTTCCGAGCCGAACAGACGTTAGCTGTATGGCCGGGTTTCTGGCATTTGAAACAAATCAACTCTCTTGAAGATTTTGGATTATTTTTCCCAAATGATGGTTTTGGTTTGAACCTTGGATTAGAGAAATGTCGACTCTTACTGGTTTGGGTTGAGGATTGAGTCTCCGTTACACTGCATAGGTATTGCAGCAAAGATTCAGGTGTTTGGTACTGACCTGCTCTAGCACCGGTTTTTACGATTGTGTCAGTTATACCGCCAATAATACATGAAAGCTATTCTTCCCCGCTATTCCCAACTCGTTTAGGAGTGCCAGTTTGCTATAGTAATAAGTCGTGTAGTCTTCATCAATTTTCTTTTTCCTGTCCATCGTTCGCTCCAACATCGAATAATAATCAGTCTGTGTAGGAAAAGCTGTTTGCAGTTGGATTTTCCACTCATCCCAGGTCCTCATCATTGTCGGTAGGCTGCGATACCAAACTTCAGCCATGCCCTTAAGCTTGGTGATGGCAAAATAAACTGTAGTTTCTTCGGTCCAGTGAAATACAGCTCTGCACTCGTCGACTTTGTTACACCATCTCTCGCTGTTAAAGTCGGTATTGCTTGGATCAAAATAAGGGATTGCATCACCTCCAGTTACTGTTGTGTTGTTTCTGCGATTTGTGTTTTCAACAAAATCCGCCATAACGTCAGTTAAACGGCGGAGAACTTCCACACCAACAGTACCGGTGGTGTCTGGGCTTTGAACAGGAGTCACGGGTGCCACTAAACTCCCATCGGGTGGTCCACCATGAACTGGGACTGGGCTCTCTGCACGAGATTGAGCCTGTCTTTTCCGTCCTCTGGTGGGTGCCATTTTATAGTCGCTGTTAGCCGAAAGAACACATACGCCAATAAATTGTTTTAATCATTTCGCAAATAGGTAAAGTCGACAGATAAATGAGTAACGCATTTTGATTAAAAAGTTTTGAATCGTTCATTTACTTATGAATAATGAATACTTATGAATGCAATTTAAGTTGAGCTGTGTAGGTCTATCCCATTTCTGAAAAATTGTAAAACGAAGCTTTAAAAAAAATTTGATTTTATTACATTAATTTATTCATTAATTAACCGATCAACGGTTGATAGACCATCACTGCTCCGCTTTACCTGTAACAAATAAAAATGGGGTCTGAGTATTTACGTTAACGTCAAGAATGCGGAAGTAAATAAATAAACAGTACGTTTCGACCCGAAACTGCATGCATCAATCGTTTAAAAACAATCTCAAAATTCCAAGTACTACTCAAAGACTTCGATATTGAAAAACTGCACTTTGGAGACCCAAAAGTGTTAATATGAAGCGCTTTCAATGCCCAATCCCCAGCACTCTGGAGAGCCAAGAGGTGCTGCGCAAGCCATATGATTACTCCCGGAGTACCACGGAGAAATCGGCTGGAAGGCCAAATATCACTAGGACCTGGTGGAGAACCAACCAGTCACAGAGTCGAGATTTGTGCAATAGGAAGGGCGGAGAGCCAGCCCAGCCTAACCTCACTCTCATCACAACCACGTGGCAAGACCAAGACATTGAAAAGCATTACAACCCTTACTATCGCGTAAATAGGGAGTTTAGCAATAATCAGATTGACTTATAATTAAATATTAACGGTAAATACTCTGTGAGAAACAACTCACCTATTTTTTTACGTCCTCACGCTACCGCACTCAATTCAAAAAGAAATCCTTTGTTCCCTTGTTTCGAACAATTGACAGAATACAAGTGAGGGTTGCGCACGCCAATCGGTACGACCGAAAGTTCATTTTCCCGAAAGAATACGTTCAAATAAATAACACAAATTACTTGTCAACAATATTTAATTATAATATAGGCAATTATGTTACAGTATGGATGCTTTAGTCCGTGAACTGCATAACCTTATAATACAAAAACGCTAATTCTTTGAAGAATCATATTTTCAAAAATCTTTGAGATATTTTATTTACAAAGAGAGATTTGCGAAAGTGTTTTGATGACAAAAAGCCTAGAAGCTGTTAGAAGTGTTAGACTTATTCGTTTAAATAAAAGATTCAATCAAAATTGTGGAGGAAACACAAGATTCAGAAAGAAAACGTTAACACTCTAAATGATGCTCAACAAACAAAAAGGCATTTGTAAAACAAAGTAGGTATGTTGCTACACGAATAGCCGGGAATTTATAAAGAAAACAAATCGTGGTAAAGAAATTGAAACGACTTTGGTTCAATATTAGGATACAAATTACGATCTAAATATTTTGATTTTTGAGTTTTTGACCCAACACCGTCATGCTGCTTTCAAAATTATTTTTTGACTGACAACTGATAAGCGACTCAATTTTTTGCCCGAAAATTTAGAGTACAACGTATATCCGTACACGCAGGGTAGCTTTAAAAATGATAAGAACTAAGAAGAAGCAAAAGTATTTAACTTCTATCATAAGAATGTGTAGATGTACTACATAGTTAAACCAGCAATAAGAATAACACCTAATTACTGAGATATACAGCGTGACCCAGGGGTGCTTAATCGATCTATAACTTTTTTGCTATTGAAAATACTGCGATGCCGTTTTCATTATCCGATAGATCAACTTAAAGTACACAAACTAAAAATATTTTTATTATACACAGGGTGTTGTATACAGGGTGGTGAACCATAGTTATATTTTTTTAAATAGAACATCCTATATATTTTTGCATAATTAGATTCTACGTGAAAAAATAATGGCACTTTGTATAAAGTTTTATAGGCCTATCTTTTTTTGTTTCGAAATTATTCAACTTTTTGTGCTAAAAACAACCCACTTTTAAAAAATCACTGTGAAGCCGCCAATAAATATTTTCCGACAAATTTGCTACAGAAAAACTTAGAATATCTTGTAGTTTTAGCAAATAGTCGACTTTTCGTTAAAACGCACAGATAATGTACAGGGTGCTGCATTTTGGATGTCCGAATAGGGGATCTCCGAAACTAAGAGGTTTAGAGAGAAACGAGTGACACATTCTCGGGTCCGTTTTTTGAGAAAATAACTTTGGTCAAAACCGCATCCCGCTATCATCTTTTGCTTTCGACTTATAAACAAAAGTTGACAATTCAGCGAAATCTTAAAAAAATTGTATCTTCCTTATTATAAAAGAGACACATTTGAAACAAAAACATTATACAGGCACTTTTTTACAGAGAATCTGATAATGTTATCAGCGATTTTTTTTAACCATTAGTTTAGCTGTAATAACATAAAGTTGTATTTTTTTAAATAGGAATCATAGGCGGCTGTGATATTTTTGAAAAGCTTATTTTTTTCTGATTTGATATATCTATTTGTGTATCACATTATTTTTAAATATTTAAAAAAAACATAACATTTCGCTTTTTCTTTATTAGTAGGCCATGAAAAAATTTTGGATTTTCAATTAAAATTATGAAAAATATATTACCCATCAAGTATTTATAATTTAATTTTTTTTTAAAAACTAATTAATTCAAAAACAGCATAATAAATTATTATTAGATCAAATTTTTGCAATTAATAAAAATTATTTGTTTTTAGATTTAAAATGGCAAGCTTACTTATTGCTATTCTATTTTCTAATTAAACATGCAATGTCGGAAAAAGAAAAATCTTATTAATTGTGTGATTGCTTGTCAATAAAATTTTATTTAACAAAAAAATGTCAATCCAAACACCAATATCAACGTCACCTCCATTGCACTTCACTAAATCATAAAAAAGTGTTATCAAATGGTAGTGACACATCGTTTTCAATTTTCTGCACATTTCTTATGTAATTAAAATCTGCGACGATCGTATATTTGTTCAATTGAAAATAACTAACATAGCTATTTTTATAATTTCACATTTTTTACTTTAATAACCGTTCACAAAATTTCTAGATTATTCACACCTTTTATGTGAAATAATTTTTCCATGGCCAACTACTTTTAAATATTTTAAATACATAAATATATTTTTCATCAAAAGTATATAAAAATATCAAATTGTATTTATATTGTTTTTAGTTAAAAAAAAAATAAGCTTTTCGAAAATGTCATAACCAACTATGATTCCTATTTAAAAAAATACAACTTTATGTTATTACAGCTAAACGAATGATTAAAAAAAATCGCTGATAACATTATTAAATTCTCTGTAAAAAAGTGCCTGTATAATGTCTTTATTTCAAATGTGTATGTTTTATAATAAGGAAGATATAATTTTTTTTAAAATTTCGCTAAAATGTCAACTTTTGTTGTCAAAAACAAAAGACGATAGCGGGATGCGGTTTTGACCAAAATTATTTTCTCAAAAAACGGACCCGAGAATGTGTCACTCGTTTTTCTCTAAACCTCTTAGTTTCGGAGATCCCCTATTCGGACATCCAAAATGCAGCACCCTGTACAGGGTGTGCCGAAACGCAAAAAGTTGAATTACTAATTTTTTTCAAATAGAACACCCTGTATTTGTTTATACCTATCAACAGCATTTTTGATAAGCTTTCTAATGATATGCGGTTTGTATAGCAAATTTAAAAGATTTTCTCGAGATCTTCAAAAAATTGTATTTTATTACAAAAAAAAAACAATTTTTCAAATTGGCTGCTGCCATAATGCTTTCAAAGTGAGACGGTTATTTATCTCGCTAGTGTTATTAATTACTTGATACAAAAATGGATTTACTCAGCAAGAATTAATCAACATGGTATACTGTATTGGTGAAGCCGATCGAAATGTTTTGTTAGCCAGCAGAATCTACCATCAAAAAAATCCTTATGCAAGAACACCATAAGATCTTTCTTTTCAGAAGCTAAAGGACCGATTTGAGAACTCTGGTAGCACTATATACGAAACGAATGAAACACTAGGTGGGAGGACTGATCAAAACAAATAAACCACCGTTTTCCTCGTAACAAAACGACAATCGCCTTTCAAAAGACAATTTGACTCTTGCTAATGTCTCTTGGGGGATTGACTGAAATGCTTCAGAAATTCTATTCCTCATAAATGTCGCTTCATCGGTAAACAGAATTTTGTTTATAAAATTTCTGTTTTCGCCAATCAAATTAAGCATAATTTCAGAAAAATTTATCCTCTTTCGAAAATCTTCCCCATGCAATTCTTGGTGTAATTTTAAATGGTATGGGTGAAATCTATGTTTCAATAAAATCCGGTTGACACTGCTCTGTGAAATATCTGTTTGTCTTGAAAATTCGGGTTTTCTTCTAACATGAGCAGAACATTTAACCAATACAGTAAACCATGTTGATTAATTCTTGCTGAGTAAAATCCATTTTTGTATCAAGTAATTAATAACACTAGCGAGATAAATAACCGTCTCACTTTGAAAGCATTGTGGCAGCAGCCAATTTGAAAAATTGTTTTTTTTTTGTAATAAAATATAATTTTTTTAAAATCTCGAGAAATCTTTTAAATTTACTGTACAAACCGCATATCATTAGAAAGCTTATCAAAAATGCTATTGATAGGTATAAACAAATACAGGGTGTTCCATTTGAAAAAAATGAGTAATTCAACTTTTTGCGTTTTGGCACACCCCGTACATTATCTGTGCGTTTTAACAAAAAGTCGACTATTTGCTAAAACTACATGATATTCTAAGTTTTTCTATCGCAAATTTGTCGGAAAATATTCATTGGCGGCTTTACAGTGATTTTTTAAAAGTTGTCTTGTCCCGCTTTTTATTAAACCAATTGTACATCCATTCAGGACGTGAATTTTTGCAACAATTCCCTGTTTCTTATTTGAAAAATTAAAAAAATATAATTGACACCTGTATGATTATTTTATTTTATTTTTTTATAATATCTAGTTTTACTGGGTAAAATTCACATAGAAACTATAAGAAATTATTTGAAAAATTATTTATTTCCTCTAAAAATAAGTAAGTTTATACTGATCTTTTATGCCAATATAAAAATATTGAATTATCCCTTAATTTTGCGGCGAAGTGTATATCTTAATTTTTACACATTTAACTGTCTGGAAATTATAATTATTGCAATAAGTAGGTATTGTTCATAATACTTTCTAATTCTTGACGAATTTTTTTCTCAGATTAAATGGTTATAAGTATTACTAAATTCAAATAAATGTTCATTTCAATCAAAAAAATAAGGGAAAATCTGTTACAAGAAATAACATAAATAGCATTATTGCAATATTGAACATCGAATTGTGAGAAATTTAAATACTGTAGTCTGTGCTTCAAATTCAGAGACAGCGAACATTGTTATCGAACGATGTTTTGCTTACGCACTACACCTAGTACAGGTGATATTAATAATGACATTAATAATGGTGCTTTTTACATACACTCTTTTTCTCGAAGCTACAAACCATCTTGATTTGCTAGTCATCTAAACGCTTTGAATTGCAGAAAACAGACTCTCCACTTCCTGCTTCACTTGAACTTGGAACCACTCCTTCCGGTTGTTCCATAAGCAACTTTCAACAATTACATCATATCTACAGGTTGTTGTCGAAGGCGTGGTGGCAGGCAATACGCACGTCTTTCCCCGCGAGCACCAAAACATTTCAAACGCTAGCGAGCAGATCGCAGTTGGCGTTGAATGTGTTTGTGTTACGTTTGCGTAAAGTTCACTCATTACCACGTGGCGGGGCTTCGGATCTGTCAGCAGGAGATACGGCGACCGATCGCAGCAGGCCGTTATCTGAAGCGAGATTTAGTGAATGAACGAACGTTGAATGTGAGATGTGCGCTTTTAAGTAAGCGAAGTTGTCTTGCAATTTTGACTACGTTTTTACGAATCAAGTAAGTTGAGGGTTGGGGGTGTTAATGTCGCTTTCATTTTGCGTCTTTTGAACGCATTTTGATTAAAAGGAGAAAAAATGTTAACACCTGCAGCACTGAGTATGTGTTTACTTTCACACGGTTTGCGGTACGCTTGACTATCCCACGTTTCAAATGAAAGTTCTTGCGTTTTTTGAAATTTTAGGATTGACTGCGGTTTAATGTAATTGCAAATTGACGAACGAATTATTTGTTGCAATTTTATGACAAAAGTAGTTCTGCTTGTTTAACCTACTTTGGTAATGATTGTTTACATAATTTACAATGTACCTACGCTTACCTCATACAGTCATTATAAGAGATTAAAAACTTACGTTTTGTCATTGTTCGCTATAATGTCATTATATTTTTAGAGGATGGGTCATGTTTTGTGATTAGGGCTTGGTATATCAATTTCTAATGAAAAACAAAGTACTACACTTTAAAAATTTAAAATTCTAATATTATTGGAAAAATTGAACTACATACAGGGTGTCCCACCGAAAAGGGCACCCCCCTCATAACTTTTTTATTTTTCAATTAATTTAGGCGAAATTAAAATTACACATGTTAGCACTGAAGGTCCACATTTTGGAGTAACTACTTTTTTTGGAGGGTTTAAAGTTTGTGAGATAAAAAATTAATAATTATGAAAAAAGGTATAAAACCTTTAACATTCATATTATTAGAAGAAGCCAGGTTACATTAACCTATTGACAAACTTTGTTTTAACAGAAGTCATTCAGATACCCTCAAACCTTTTTTTTTAAATCTCACCAAAAATCTTTTTTTTAGTGCGAAATATCGTCGTCTATGGAGCGGTGTTGTGAGATTGTAAAAACTACCTGTGAATTTATACTGCCACTCTGACATTGAAATCTCAAAAAATGTTGTCTAATCAGGATTGTGTCTTACAGGAAAATAAACCCTTTTAGGTTTAACCACTGAGCTTGTGTCTTCAAATAATTGGACGACTTTGCGGACTTTTTTCAAAGAGTAATGCACGTCTGGAAAGCGCTCTTTAGACTCGCGTTGTAAGTCGTAAATTTCTGCCACATTCACACACATTTCTCGCTTTTCTTGATTTGATAACATTTTTGAAATTAGTTGTCAATAGTAGTTGTCAACAGGTTGTCAAAATCTTACAGGTAATTGTTTACAGCAATCTCACAATACCGCTCTATGGACGATATTTCACACAAAATTTTCATTTTTTTTGAGATTTCTAAAAAAGAATTTAAGGAAATCTGGATTACTTTTGTTGAAACAAAATTTGCCAACACGGCAATGTAACATAGCTTCTTCTAATAATATGCAATTTAAGGGTTTTGCATCTTTTTTCATGATTTTTATTCTTTATCTCACAAATGGTATACTCCTCAAAAAAAATGGTTACTTTAAAATGTGGACCTTTGGTCCAAACATGTGTAATTTAAATTTTGTTCGAATTGATTAAGAAATAAAAAAGTTATGAGGGGGGTGCCCTTTTCGGTGGGACACCCTGTATTCATTAAAATGTTTTAACGCAATTTTGTTGTATTTTCTATAACAGTACACGGTGTCCGTTTTTCGAGCTTCACCATGGGGATCTCAGTTATTGTAAGAGATACGAAGTCGGTTAAATTAGGGCAAAGTTGCACATTGTTATGCTGAACAATTATCTGAAAGAAAATTTGATGTATCATTTTTAGTTTTTGAATTTTTGAGAAAAATCAAAAATTTGTAATTTTTGTTTTTATTTTTTTAAGCGATAACTAAGAGAAGTAGACGTTTTTAAGTGAAACATTCTTCTGGCACTTTTTTACAAGAAATCTAAATCTGTCATCGCCTGTTTCAAGGCGTTCTTGATGTCAGAGTTACAACACTCAACTTTGGTTTTTCTTATGGACGCCATATTTAATACTTGTATTTTTAAAAGGTCTTTTTGTTCCTGATTACAACGATGTATCACATGATATAGTCGAATCTTACATGATGATTAAAATAAAGAAAAAAGCATTTTTGCAAATAGTGCTTTGGAAAAAAACGCCAATTTTGTTTAACAAACTAACTTTTGACAGTTCTATTAAATATGCGAGCACAATTTTTATAACTTTGTCTCGTTTTGTTTTTCAAAAAATACACTTCTAGCCAGGGACCCAGACCGAACCGAAAAGAACCGAAAACCGGACCGGAACCTAAATTTTGTTTGGAACCGGAACCGAAACCGGAACCGTTATTTTGATTTAATTGTTTTTTGCTACCGGACCGAAATCAAAATGTTTTTAATAATATAGAAGCGGAGCGGGAACCGTTACGACAGAACCTTTATTTTATTTGGAACATTTTTTCAATTAAGAAAAGTAAAATTTTGCTACATTACTTTGATTACACACATGTGTGCAACTACAATTGTAATATTATTCATTTCTTTACATATATCTCATTTCAGTTCATAGTAGAATTTTGCAACAACTCATTTGCATTTTTTGGAGTAAAATTGAGAGTTTCTCGGCTCAATATTTGTCGCTGGGATTTTGTTTAACCCAGAATTGTATTTCTTGTGCAGAAACTTTTAATTTGTGCTTTATTTCACTCCAAAGAATTCAAATGAACGGTTGCAAAATTCTACTATGAACTGAAATGGGATATAATTATTAACATCAGAATATAAAATTTATACAATAGTTCCAGTTGTACCTTAGAACATTTTTAGGAAATACAATAATTAGAACAAATTTAGACTAAAAATTAAGTTAAACATATTTATAACCAAAGTAGAATTGGAAACCAGACCGGAACCAAAACCAGCAGAACACGTATTATGTTTTATTTTTTTTTACTATCGGAAGGGCATCCAAATTTTCTTGCTCATGTAGTACCGGTACCGTAACGGAACCCAAAATTTTTTACTCATCTGGAACCGGAACCGTAACGGAACCGAAAATTTTTCCTAATTTAGAACCGGAACCGTAACGGAACCCAAAATTTTTACTCATCTGGAACCAGAACCGGAACGGAACCCTTATGTCGTTTGGGTCCGGGTCCCTGCTTCTAGCTTATCATGTCGTTTAGTTTTTAAATAAGTAAGCTTGGCAGAAATGTGAACCTTCCAGGTCAAAATTCAATTAAACTTCCAAAATCTAGTTTGTTTAAAAACAAAATTGTTGGCGTTTTTCCCAAAGCATTCTTGCTTTGCTTTTTTTCCGTTTTGATCAGTATGTAAGATCCGATCATATCATGTGATACATCGTTGTAATCAGAAATAAAAACACTTTTTTCAACACAAAGTTGAGTGTTGTAACTCTGACATCAAGAACGCCTTGGAAAATGCGATGACAGATTTAGATTCCTTGCAAAAAAGTGCCTGAAGAACGTCCTACTTAAAAACGTCTAGTTCTTATGGTTTTCGCTTGAAAAAATAAAAACGAAAAATACAAATTTCAGTTTTTTTCCAATAATTCAAAAACCAAAACTGACATCAAATTATCTTTCAGATAATTGTTCAGCATAAAAATGCTCAACTTTTCCCTAATTTAACGGACCTCGTATCTCTTATGATCCTCACGATGGAGCTCGAAAAACGGACACCCTGTATGCTACAATAATAAACATTTAAAATGAAACTTCAGTGTGTTGGTAAAGCTTCTACCCATCACCTACTATTGACATTCAAATGTTACATTTATGTCTGCTTCACCTGAAATAAGGAAGATTTTGTAATACTATACAGAAATAAAGGGTAATTAATAGAACCCTATACTGGGTGTCCGTTTTTCGAGCTCCACCATGGGGATCTCAGTTAATAAAGATATACGAGGTCGGTTAAATTAGGGCAAAGTTGCGCATTTTTATGCTGAACAATTACCTGTAAGAAAATTTGATGTCATTTTTACTTTTTGAGTTATTGAGAAAAATCGAAAAGTTTTTAATTTTTTATGTAATTTTTAAGATATTTTTAATGTTTAAATTTTTGTAATTTTTAATTTTTGTTTTTATTTTTTTAAGCGAAAACTAAGAACTAGATGTTTTTAAGTAAGACCTTCTTCAGGCACTTTTTTACAAGAAATCTAAATCTGTCATCGTATTTTCCTAGGTGTTCTTGATGTCATAGTTACAACTTTGGTTTTTCTTATGGACGCCATATTTAATACTTGTATTTTTGAAAAGTCTTTTTGTTCCTGATTACAAGGATGTATCACATGATATGATCGAATCTTACATACTGATAAAATTAAGAAAAAAGCGTTTTTGCAGAGAGTGCTTTGGGAAAAAAACGCCAAAAATTTTGTTTTACAAGCTAACTTTTGACAGTTCTGTTAAATATGGGAGCAGAATTTTTATAACTTTGTCTGGTTTTGTTTTGCAAAAAATAATCTTCTAGCTGTCGTTTAGTTTTTAAATAAGTAAGCTTGACGGAAATGTGAACCTTCCAGATTCAAATTCAATTGTTTAATTGGAAGTTTTTGAATTGGAAGTTTTTCCAAAATGTAGTTTGTTTAAAAACAAAATTGTTGGCTTTTTTCCAAAGCACTTTTCGCAAAAATGCTTTTTTTCCATTTTCTTCCTGAACATTGTGTAGATATACTCGTAATTTAACTATGTCTAATTATGCTTCAAATTTGTGGATGAGTTTGATTACAATAAATCCGACTAAAATGTCTCGTTTATTGGCACACATTATTACTTTTTGATATCATTATTTACTTATAGTAGGCATTAACATAAAACTTTTTGTAGGTTTTCTTTCACGAATACTTTTTAAATTTTTCAACAACAATAGTACTTTCTTAAATTTATCGTAAATCTAATAAAATGCAGTAATATATATCTGGATACTGAATATAAGCTATACAGATAACACATCTGTTTAATTTCATTCTTTCTTATTGGCTTATATCGAGACTTAAATTATCTTTATTACATGTACATGACAGGTATTTTTATTAATTCAGTGAAGGTTATTGTTACTGTAACTATTATCTATAAGAAATTTGTGGTTATTAAGTATTTATAAAACATCTCTAGTGTTGTTTTTAAAATAAATTATTTTTTGTTGGCAGTTCAGTATTACTATTAGTCCTATTTCTTTGAAAGTTCCGTAAGACAAAGTAGATTAAATGCAAATGAAATATTTAAATTACATACAAAATCTTACAAACAGTCCAGTTGGATTTGCTTGTGCTTACGTTAAAAGTGTTTGTGTAATTAATTTTCTTTTGATAATGCTTTTTACACTTATTTGGAATTATCTATTTGCTTCAAGAATTAAAACATAATTTTCTCGTTTTTCTAAAACTTGTTAGATTTTGTTTAATTTAACTGTTGTTAGGTTGACTGAACTTTCGTTAAAGATTACACGACAGTGGCACAAGGTTGTCTGATAGAGGTCAGCGAATTGGCAACAAAAGTATAGTTTGTTTATATGATACCTATCAAATCATCAACGTTTAAGCGGTTAACACCACAAGAGGTCAAAAGCCGAGCTTTAGGTCAATTTCATATACATACATAATTGATAATCACGGAATATATTTTTATCAAATAAATTCATTATTCATTTTGTTATCAACATACTTTTGTAGACATATTTTTGTGTGCATATTGATATTTTCAATACTTTTGAGGGAAATTTAGTTAATAATAATTAACGAATATTGATTGTAAACAGTTTGAAAAAGAAAAATTAAATGAATATTAATAAAAATCTTGATAGGGAAATGAAGGACACATTATCTAAAATTCTACGTTTCTGTAATTTAACTAGTGTTAGTAAAACCGAGAAGACATTTTTAAGTTTGGGTTTGTTATTTTGATACAAAACAATTCAATAATCATGAAACTTTAGCTTAAAAAAAATCGTAAAATAAACAGTGTATTATTTTTCATTTGGAGATTGTGATAAATAGATAAGATAGAAGTTAAGAACAACAAATCAGTATTTTTTATGGTAATATTTAATTAAAATAGTTGCACGAAAGTTTAAATGTATCTTGGTAATTTTATTTTATGATCACTCGGTAATCAACGTTAATTTTCATTTCAATTAACAAACGAAATCATCTGCAACATTCATATTTGTCTTGTGAAATTGCTAATTGAAAAATTCACAGTTTTATAGTGTCTTAATACTCAACAAAAAGTAGGTGAAAATTAAAGATGAATTTAGAATCGATTTTGTTGTAACTACATTTAACACGATTCCTTTTAACCGAAATTGATAACAGTGAATTGTATTCTTCTAGTAAGCCATAAAAGAACCCATTTACTAATAGGATCCACTTGTTTGATTGAACAAGTGGTGATGAGCGTCGATAAAATAATAATTTCGGATAGGGCGTGAAATTAAGGGGGAAAGACAAGATTGAACTTTTCATGTTATTGGTCAGGTGTTTCGTGTAATAATTTATCAAAAAACGTATTGATTTCCTTCTTTGATTCTAGTTAGAGCTTATTCCAACTGGTGGCGAACTGACATTGACAAAAATGACTGAATTTTTGCATTAAACATATGTTTACTATTAAGAAAAAAATTGCCCCTAGGCGTCGTTATAAAATGTTTTCAAACCCACTGTTAGTCTTTAAAAAATTATAATAAGATGAAGAATAATAAAGAAATTATTAATAATAATAGTAATATTTCTGTGTATCTTTGTCCTCAAAATTTATTAATGTTAAAATGACAACTAAGTAAATTTTAGAGAAAAAAATGCACGCCCATATATTTCATTATCTTAACCAAGTGGGTGCATTTCAAGAGTCTTTTATGTCACTGTCAGTTCGCCACCAGATATGGAACAGCCTCTATAGGTTTTGAAATAAAATTTGTAAATTTATGTCGGTTTTAACAAATTTTGTTTGTATGATAATTAGCAATGTTTGCATTATTTAGTGATTTACAACTTATTTACAAATTCACAATAATTATGGGGAAGGGTTTGTGTTAATCGAAGAACCAGGAGGCTTTATAAGATTTAAAATAAAACGTTATTCTTTCTTTTTGTTTACACTATTTACAAGGTCTTGGTCTAGGTTCTCGGGTAACTTTTGAACACAATCCTAAAATAGGGGGAAAATACAACATGAAAGATGCTATAATTGCTATGCTATGATTGGTATTTTTTTATAGTTATTTATTTAACGAGTTTGAGTGTAATTCGGGTTTTTATTGCATGACGTTTAACATCCACGAGGTGAAATAAATGAACCGATTTACACGAAAACGAGTTGGATACAACATTTTATTTTTCGAATTAGACTCAACTCTCAACAAGGCTTAAAATTGCTTTAAATCTGCTAAAAATAATCTGACGTTTCGTATTGACAGTTGTCAAAACTTCTTTACACAGGAGAAAAATCGTAAATTTTGACAGTGTCAAAGAATAATTTTTTTTCTATTTCGCATACACAAAATGCAATTTTGTGCAACTGTTGTCATGGGAAACAGTTAGACAAAATGAAATTTTGTCTCATTGAAATAGTAACTTTTTTGTTATGATTGGTAATGAATTTCTGTCAGTTCTGTCAAACCGCAAACCTCCCAATTTTTATATTCAATGTTCGGAAGGAGTGCACAACATCCATCAGAATCCATATTTAATTAAACGAAGTAACGAGAAAACTATCAAATATGCAGTAACAATGCAATAAGATTTGAAATTTGTAATTTATTTTCAATAAACTGTCATTTCATCCCATACGTCATTACCAACCCAAAATCTCAAAAGTTACTAGGTCATTATTTAAATGATTTTAAACAAAAAATTTCAATAAATAAAGGCGAAATAGAAAAAATAGCATATTACACTCGTTGTACAAGACATCTTGTCGAACTCGTTCCTTTGGAACACTCTCGTTCGACAATGGATTGTCTTGTACAACTCGTATAATAATATACTATTATTCCACAGTTTGTCATTTATTTTGTCCAGGTTTTTGAAATTTGGACTGTTTTGTAACATTTGGAAAGCAATGTTTATATTTGACATTACTAGTGTTAATTTTTATCTGTAGATATGCTATCACAATTGATAACACAGTTAACATATATTGAATGTAAATATTGTCAAGAAAACGTATTTTTCACAGAAATATTGCGGTCTTTTATTAGTCATTTATGAAATCATAAGAATTTAAGTTTTCTGAGTAGAAGCTTTAAGTGGTTTTCTGAAATGTGCTACATTTATACTTACGAGTATTTATGTGAACTGTACTTAAATAGCAACTAAGACGCAAAAATTATTCCAAATTTAGTGAAGGTTGAATTTGGTTATGACTGACATGTTGTCCAGATGTAACAGATTTTCAAAGTCACTTAATATTGCCGCTAAGTAAATAAGTAAAATTTGTTGAGAATAGTTTATTGAGGATTAGTGAAATATTTATTCACTTATTTTGTTTATGTAGGTAATTTGCGGATACGTAATGATTATTTTATTTGAAAATGAGTAAGTTGTTACGAGTTTAAGAGAATTTCAAATCTAATTAAGCTTTGTAGTAGATTAACTAGAAAAAAATGGATATGCAAAGCAATAAGACTCTAGAGAGCAAAAACTTAGTACTAGGTTATCGTAAGACGCCTGCTTGTTCTCCTGCCATAAACTTCATTAAACACGCTTGGAATATGCCTTCCAGAGTTCATAGAAATCAAACAAACTTTACTTGAACTCTTCTAGAGAACTCGTCATTGCTGTTAGGGCAGAAATACGGATGAATTTGATAGTGTTCCGGATATTTGAAGGGCTGGTAGTAGAGCTCAAAAGAAGTCAAAATAACTCAACTTGCATTATCTAAATGTTTATCTTTATTTCGCCTGGGCATTAGTCAAGTTTAAGTGATTCCCGTCAGCCCTACAGTTTGCGCGGAATATTTGACACATCCTGTACTTGACGGTAAATTGTTTTTCAAAACTTCAAAATATCTCTTACATATGGTGTTTTGTTGTATCCTTTCTGTCGAGCTTTTGTTAGTTGCGTTTTTCTTTGGTTTCTGTTTCGTTGTTCGTGCGTTTAAAAATTGGCATTGTGGACAGCTCATTAATAACTTGACACTCTTAGCAGTTGACGACAGAAGTTGACGCACTACACATAGCAACGCGCGGAATTATGGAATCACAGTTTCAATGCATTTTTTACGAAATGCCCAGGCGGGATATTGATACATTTCATTAAGGAGGCGGTGGTTTATAGTTTCTGAGATATACAGGCTATGGCCTATAATAGATTTCAACTTATAATACAGCGTGATTCTTAAATAGACCGACAAACTTCTACTAATGGTAGGATGAAATGAGTACAAGCTGTGAAAAATAGTAAAAAAATTCTTTGTATAATTGTTTTAGAAGTACATTCTTTCAAAGTTATGTTGGAGATAAAGCGGACGCCACTGATTTGTTCGTAAGTAGTATTAGCGCAGTTAGTAGAAAGCATGATATTCATTTGATGATAACGTACTTGATCATTGCAACAAGGATCACTGTGTTATCGAGGTTCTTGATAAAAACGAGCAATTTTTTTTCTAATACAACCAATTTAAACTCATGAGCGCCGAAAGTAGCACTCCTAAATACAAAAATAAGAACATTGAAACAGTTGATAGCAAACCATATGAACTTATCACGCAACCTACGTTCATGCTAGAAAGAGAAAACCACAGCAAACCAGACCAGAACCATTATTGAACACTTGTTACTTATCTGTTATACTTTTTAATGGATGTCACTTTTTTATGCAAATATTTATTAGCAGAGGTTCATTTAAAATATCACAGCTCTTGAACTCTTTACAATAAGTGAATCATTATTTTTGCATTTGATAACCAAAGGTTTGAAGGGTCTTCTTAAATATTCAGGATTGTCAACTGTCAACTTGCAAGGCTACTATAGTTTTTTGAAAATGATGATCAAAAATATGATCAAAAATGCAATAAAAATAGGTGGTTACTATTTAAAATTTTAAAGTTGACGCCAATTTCTTGTAGTTCCGGAAGCCAAGTTAAACTCAGAATGATCGATTTGGATCGTATATAAAATTTTAAACCACTAGCTTTAATAAAAGTTAAAAAGTTTCTAATGTAATCAAGTCCTAAAACAATCAGCCTGAAAGGTTGGACCTTCACTGTAGTCTCGGAACATTAGTCAAAAATGCAATGTAAACGAAATTTATGTCTTTTGAGTACTTTATTCCGAAGTGTGCGTGGCTAATAGGCGGGGACAGTTGAGAGAATAAAATTATTTGTGAAAAAAATTGTTGCAAAATTTTTACCCTTTTTGTAATTTTTCTAATGTGAAGACAGTTTTTTCTGTTGCTGTTTTTGGAAATTCTAACAAAATTTCTTTAAAGGAATGTAATAGATTGTGAAGAACTAGCCTCAAAGATAATATTTTTTTACAATTTTTGGTAAAGTTTAAGGCTGGCCTTTATTTATTCGTCAACTAAAACCCTCTATAGCTCCTCACGTTATTAGGTTTAACATAAATGTTAATTATAATTTACATTACTTTGAAATTTGAAAGAACTCAACCGTCTTTCTTCAAACATTCCCTCGAACTGTAAAAACCCTAATAACGTTACTTATTACGTAAACAACTATTTACACTTACATTTCCAGTAGGTAGTCGTATGTTTTTATTTTAGTTTTTAGCTAGTCCATAGCATTCAAATCATGGCAAACATCTCAATACTCTCAATAGAGAATGTTTACATAATTCTGTAAATGATATCAGCAGTTTTTTTTATAATTAGAGTATTGCATAGAGTATTCCATTCATTAATTACTTTAGATGATTGCGATCAAATTTGAAATTTGTTTCAGAAATGACGGAAGGCAGCGATGAATGTTCAAAAGGTGCTTGTTCAACTGCTGCTAAAGAGACATCACGACGTCTGAACGCTTTAACCAAAACCGAAATTCCAGATAACAAATCGAAAAAAGAAGAATTCCGGCCGAAAATTCGGTGGCCAGATTTAACAGTACAAGTATTTATTCATGTAGGATGTTTATATGGACTGTATTTGTGCCTTGTGTCTGCCAGGTTATACACAACGCTTTTTGGTAAGTAATTTTCGGTAAAATGATTCATAGACAGGTGTCAAATAGATTAAGCGATTGATTTTTGTGCGATAAAAAGGTGACTAAGCAAAAAGCCTATCTAAATATAAAGCTTCCGTTATCTTCCACCAGTTACAGTAATAAAAATCATAATTATAAACATGGAATTATTACTGATTCAATTTCGGCGAATCAAAAATAAACGCGTCACGTCACACAATTTTAATTTTTCTACATCTGTAACAATGAAATGTTGATCAGTTGTTAAGTGGTAATTTATTTCTATATCAGTTGAACTAAATTAATTGTAATGGATTCGTTCCAAGAGTTATTTATGACGGGTAAATAAATTTTTTGGCGTTTACTTTCGTGCTATTCACGCTTGTTCAATTGTAAGAGTTTGAATATTTCAAGTTACATTTGTTATTCAACATTTCCAAAAATTTAAAATAGTGAACAGTCGGCAAGGCCGAATTGGAAAAATGTGTGATGAAACAATAAAATTATAAAAACAACAATGTTTCTAAATGTGTATTAAACACTGAAAAGTATTCGTTTATTCATTTTTAACGAATAATAAAATTGTATTTGTTTACTTACTTTATATTTACGCAAGGTTTTAATGATTCTATGAGTAAATTTGTATTATTGAAAACGTGTTTAGGTAAAACATATGTGCCTAAATTAGGTCATTTACTTTATTGGAAATGTAACATATTTTAATAGTTTTGCGGGAATATCTAAGTATAAATTGGTTCAAATTTTGTATATCAAAATGAATCAAAATTAGGAAAAGAAAATTAAACATCTTATTAGATTTGGACAGTTTTCGGTGTGGCTCTGTATTGCTGTTTTTTGGCAACACTGTTTAAAACATGTTCGGAAAAATATCTATCAGAGAATTAGTGACAAATAGTATTTAACAAATTGGTAATGTGTGGATGAGTTGATCTAATCTTTACACCGACCAGGTGCGTCAGAAGTGAATCATGTTTTATGGCTTTTTAAAAAGTTCGTACAATCCAAAGTAGCGTCAGCTGCTAAAACCAGCAGGTATTAATTTTCCTTACGCACTAATATAAAAATATTTTTATCAGTTATGTCACAGTGTTAAGAGTCATATGATTTATGGTTTTTATTTTTCACATTTATCCGATTTTTACCACAAATTATCAATGGAAAATACAAACATTCATATTAGCACTGTTTACAAAATTTATGAATATACTCGTACTTTTTTTCTTGTGTATGAGACAGGTCTGGGTTTATTTCATTACACATAAAAACAGGACACATGTGCTTGTATTAACATATTGGACTGATTTTCAATATCAAAGATTACTTTATCTGTCGATTTATTTAGACATGAAATTCTCAATTAAAAATGGATTTTTAAAAAGTATTTTTTCATTGATAAATAGAATAAGTGCTAAATTACAAATAAAAAGTTTATAAAAACAAACTAAATAACTCGAAAACGGCTAAACCATTTTATTAGAATAATTTGCTCAAGTAAAGCGTATGTTTAAATAAATATTATACATACTGAAACATTAATTTGATTCTGTTGGAACTTCGGGATAAGATACTCGATACTTCTAATAAAAGTATATTTAATATGAAAGTCAATCGAAATACAAAATGACGGAATTATTAAAAATATATACACGGCACACTCTCATAAACAAAACTATTGTTCACACGGAAACGAAACGCGACTCGTTAAATTTAGATCTCCAACACTTCCCCTCGAGTCGTGTGTCGTTAGAATGAACACTTCCAAAAAAATGAACTCGTCCTTTCACTAAGACTTCTGGCAACTATCCTAACTATTGATAATCTGTAATCCCGCTGCATCTACACCAAACATGTTTTTCTTTTGCGAGCCCTTTATTTAGGAAATCGGCCACTTGCTTTTCTGTAGGGATATGCTCGAGAGATACTTGCTTGTCTCTCAAAATTTCGCATACAAAATGCTGACGGACATCTATGTGTTTACTTCTCGCATGAAAAACAGGGTTCTCAGCAAGACGTATTGCACTTTGGTTATCACAATGGATTTTTACGTCAGCCAGTTTTTCAAATCCCAGCTCCTGAATGAATTTTTTAAGATAAATCGCCTCTTTGGCGCACTCTGCCATGGCCATATACTTAGCCTCGGTTGTAGACGGAGCTACGGTACGTTGCTTCTTTGTGTCCCAGGAAATTGCACTCCCGTTCAGCAGGAAGATGAATCCCGTGAAAGATCTGCGGTCTTCAGTACAATTTCCCCAATCTGCATCTACGTAAGCACGAATAGGTTTGTGCGTTGCTTTAAATAACAACCCCAAGTCAATGCTGCCCTTAAGGTATCGCAACACGCGTTTAGCTGCTTTCCAATGTTCCTCGTCGTAGCAATTATTAAACTGTCCAAGTTGACTTACGACAAATGCGATATCGGGGCGCGTGGTCATTGCCAAGTAAGTGAGAGCTCCTACAAGCTCACGATACGGCAATTTTTCGTTCTCGTATACTTGGTCTTCTTTCTTTTGTAGTCTCGTGCCTGGGTTAGTTGGTGCAGATACCGGCTTGCAATCGGTCATACCAAACCGAACGAGAATTTCATTGATGTATCCTCGTTGGTGCATGGTTACTCGTCCGTCTCGTTGATCGAACTCTACACCTAGACAGCTCTTCACGTCTCCCAGACTCTTTAAGTCGAATCTACTAGACAAACAATTTTTGACTTTGGAAATCATGTTTCGATTGCGTGATGCAACCAAAATATAATCAACGTAAACAGCAATGAAGGTGATATCTTCCCCTGAACCCAAACGAAAGAAACAGGGATCTGAGGATGTGGGGACTGCTCCAGTTTCCATGAGTGTAGAACTCAACTTCTCGTACCAATTTCTACCAGCCTGCTTCAAGCCGTATAACGATTTCTTTAATCGGCACACTTTGTCTCCACTTCTTAGTTGTTGTAGCATCTGCTTGGCTCTTGATCTGATAGTACTGTTGCTCTCTCGTCTTATTATTTGTTGCAAAATCTGCTCGAAATTTTTCGGTGGCTCCATAAAAATTTCCTTTTCTATTTCACCCTTGAGATAAGCAGTAGTCACGTCGAAATGCTGGATTCTCATACCATGCTCGACGGCCAGTGCTGCCAATAATCGTATCGAGCTGAAACGAGTGACTGGGGCAAACGTTTCGTTGAAATGAATACCAGGTTTCTGACTAAAACCTTGAGCTACTAATCTAGCTTTCCTACGTTCCAACATGCCATTTGATTTGAACTTGTTTCGAAGAATGACTCGACTTCCAACGACTTTACCATCTTTAGGTCGGTCAACTAGTTCGAAAGTGTCGTTAAGCAATGGCTTGAAGCCACTCGCTTGCATCGTTGCTTGCCATCGCCTCGCGCATTGGAACTTCTGACAAAAATGTTTGCTCGACATTTTCGGAAATTTCGTTCTCTTCATGCTTCAGTTCATTGCCACCATTATCATCCTCTGCTTCTCGACTTCTCATTTGAAATATCTTTTTCGGTCGGCCTATACGTCCAGTTCGCTCAATTCTTGGTCGACCTCGTGCTTTTACACGATTATCTTTTGTTGCGTTTTCGTTCATCGGAACTTGTTCGGTGACTTTGAAGTCTAGAAAGTCTTCCTCGTCATCATCGCCGACTGCTTGAGAAGGCGTCACTACTTCATCAGAAATACGTTGATAAATATCAGAGTCATATTCTGTCGACTCCAACGGTGTCTTGTTCTGCGAAGATGAGAACTCTATATCAACAAACTCTCGACTTGATGATGATTCCTCTGGATCTGGAGGACTTGGAAAAACGTCGAAGTTATCTTCATCATCTTCATCATATTTTAGTAATTTCACGTCCCGAGTTATAAAAACTTTACGTTTTTCCGGCGACCAGATTCGGAATGCCTTAGAATTTTCGGCATATCCAAGAAAAATCCCCTCTTGTGCTCGAGGGTCGAATTTTCCTCTCTCACGTTCTCTATTCAAGTAGAAAACTCGAGCTCCGAAAACTTTGCAGTGTGACAGGTCAGGTGCTCTGCCTGTCCATGCCTCATACGGTGTACGACCATTTAGACTTTTTGTAGGTAGTCTGTTCCTGAGATAATTGGCCGTGTTGACAGCTTCGGCCCCGAAGGAACTCGGTAGTTTGGACTCCATAAGAAGACATCGTGCAGTGTCCAAAAGGGTCCGGTTTTTCCTCTCCGAAACTCCATTCTGTTCAGGATTATAAGGTACTGTCAATCTTCTCGAAATGCCTCTTTTCTTCAAATATTCATCAAGTTCTTTGTTCGTGTATTCTGTTCCATTGTCGGATTGAAGGCACTTTACGAATTTTCCGATTTGATTCTCGACGAGATTGACATACTCGGCTGTCGCCTTGAATACGTCAGATTTATTTCTCAAAAATCTAACCTCGCACCATCTCGTAGCGTCATCAATGAACTCTACATAATACTTGGCTCCCCCCAGGGATTCGGTCCCCATTGGTCCACAAACGTCCATATGTATCAGCTCTAGGATACTGGTTTTTCGATTTGACCTTTTCGGGAATGGTGTTCTAGCCATTTTTCCCTTCACACAAACAGAACATTCAACATCTTCTCGATTTTTCATCTCGACTCCCTTCAAGTATCCATTTCGTATGGCACTCGTGACATATGTCATGTTGGAATGTCCCAATCTGCGATGCAATAACTTGGCTGAGACTTTTTGACTTTTCTGCATGGTATATGCAGCTCGTGCGTCGTTTGATGAAGCACGTATGTAGTAAAGATCACCAACACGATCAGCACACAAATAAACCTCTCCATTTGAGTCAGTAATCACCGCTTTGTTACGGCTAAAACAAACCTCGAATCCTCGATCGGTAATTTTACTCACAGACATGAGATTTGATCTCAAGTCTGGCACTTGTAACGTGTTATTTAACGTAACGTGAGTTTTTTCACCGTACACGTTCTTGAAACTGTCCAGATTTATTACACATGTGTGTCGTCGCACCACTGTCCAAGTACTAATCGTCAGATCGACTAGTGAATTTGGATGAAATTTCCAAACACACATTTTTTGCACACTTTTTAGTGTCGTATTTACCTTTATTTCTGCAATCTGCCACTCGATTTCCAATTTTATTGCATTTGAAGCATCGTATTTCTGTAGTTTTGTTGTGCTTTCCATTGTATACCTTATTGTTTGTGAGCTTCTTCTTGTACTCCCGTTGTCCACTCTTATTTGCAATCATTGCTCCTGATGAATTTTCACGTGAGTTACCTTTTTGCGCGTCACTTTCTTCAATGATTTTTATTCTCAGGGCTTCTGGTGTGGGCAAATTATCACGAGATTCTATTGCACATCTGAAATTATCGAAGTTTGGTGGTAAACTGTATAGCATCAGTATCGCAAGTAGATCAGGATTGATGTCAACATTCATTTCTACTAGTTTGTCAACGGAGGCGAAAAAATTGTTGAGATGTGAGCGTACGTCGTTACCATTAGGCATCTTGCACAAAATGAGATTCTTCAACAATGTTGCCTTTCTCGCAGGTCCTTTTGACTGATAACACTCTTCTAGTTTACACCACATTTCCCGTGACGTTACACAATTTTTGATTTGACGCAATTCGGTTGAGCTGATTGACAAGATCATTTCGGATTTTGCTTTTTGATCATTTTTGATCCACTCGTTTATGGCGGCTACATTTTGATTTTCTTCACCCGGTTCAGGTTTCACATTGACCCCGTTCGTGTAGTCCCATAAATCACACTTGATTAACACAGCTTGCATCTTTATTTTCTTTATTTAAAAGTTCAATTCGCGATACACTAGAGTTTCCCGACATGATAGTCAATTCACTTTCAATCACGTATCAAACCCGAACTACAATCACATGCGTTTCTGGCGTTCCTAGGGGTGTATTCTTCAATTTCGAGTGGTGCATCTCGAATGCGAGATATTGTAATTCTCACACAAAAATTAATTTTTGTATTCTTGAAATTCGTATGCGACAAGTTTCTCTCAAAAGTCATACGACTTTATGTCGGGCGCTCAAATTGCGATCGAGTTTATAAGTCGCATGAGAAGTAATGCATCTTGCTAGATCATTATCATGTTATTCAATGAGTGGATTTAAATTAAGAAAATTAAAATTTAAAAAATGGTAAATGGTGAAGAAATATTTGTGTTTCAACTTGAAAGAGCAGCCAAGAAAACAGTTTTATTTAGGGCCAAATCCATTTAGACTGATTTACACATTTAAGGGCAGCGTTTAGAGCGCTTTTCGCCCTATCCCAATACATACAACACGTCACCGGTTTATTCAACTTCCTGATTATATAAAGCCAAAAAGTTTGTTAAATTTAAAGACACCTAAAAGTAGATACTTTGGGATGGGTTGTGATGGTATTTTAAAGTCAAAAATGTTTTTTGTTTCTGTGATAAGGATGTATAAAATCTGGGTAAAAATTGCGTTCAAAAAACATACAATTTCTCACAATTTCTCGAAAAGTATTAATTTATTTCCATCGAAATGTGGCTTAGACCCTCTTCCTCAATCTAGAGACTATGTTTACAAAAAACTGCATTGTTTAAGCCTTTCGTTTTTGAATAAAGTTGAATTATTTTTTGAGATCAAGTTCGCCACAGAATTCACGTATAATTTACAGGGATCTGTAGAAATCACATCTAATCGGTGTTTCAACTACTGTTGTTAATGTTGCATACTGCCTTCCAGATGGCGCTTTTAAAAATGCCAATGGGTAGGGAGAAGCAAATTTTAGAATGGTTGTTTCTCTAGCCCCTCAGGGCCTATGTTGACCCAAAAGTAAACAAGTGGCAGATATCAATCATCCGACCTTCACTACGGGCTATCTGGTCCCTTCAATGAAAAAAATAGTAAACCTAATGATAGTAGTACCATGCGATTTTCTAAAATTTTGATCTTATTATCCATGACAGTTACGTTAACCCGATATCCATTACGAAAATAAGATTCCAACATAATTTTTTATGTTCTTCGGTGAATATTTTAGACACATTTACAGATAAAGTGATGCTGAAGTTGGGCGTATCCGAGTTCCTCCCGGCGGTTACTTCTTTACCTGCAGTACCCTTAGCAATAACTGAGTTACTCCCGAAGATATCAGGGATTACCGGGGCGGTAGCTTTATTGCATTAGCTATACTCGTAATAATTCACAATTCATTGCGAGAGAAGGAAACAATTTTATTTACAATATTTATAAGGGTAAAACATAGTAAGCGGCACTTGCAAATTGTAGTGCATTTATGCGTCCATTTTTAAATCGTAGAATCAAATTAAGCAGTAAAAAATTTTTATTCTGATTAGTGATCACTGAATTTGACAATTATTTTTTTAGCTTTGAACATACCCCCTGGGTTCAATTGGAAAAAATACAGTAGAATTTTTTAAAACTGAACTTAGGGAATGAGGTTAGCTTAGACTCAAAAAAAAATACAAAATTACTTTTAGAATAAGAATGAAAGCTTTCACACGCATTTATGTGTGGAGTTGTGTTCGCCAAAAAGCAACCCAGAAATGGGGATGAAAACTCCAATCACCTAATTTCTAAGTACCAAATAATTATTGTCACCGTTAATCCCTTACCGTTCACTACCTGTTACAAAATACCAAAATTTGTGACCGCCGGGAGGAACTCGGCTGCGCCCGCAGAAAGTTATTTACGCAATTCGTTTCAGGGCTGGCGAAACATTCATGGATAACTAGATCAAAATTTAAAAAATCGCACGGTATATCCAGTTTCAGTTCATAGAGAATTGCAACAGCGCAATTGCATTTTTCAGAGTGAAAAATAAAGCATAAATCAAGAGTTTCAGCATTGATTAACTTATATATAACTTATATAACTATATAATTAATCAATGGTCTCAGTAAAAGAAGAATTCTGTGTTCAACTAAATCCCAGCGCTACGTTTTGAGCTAAAAAAAAACACCAGAATCTCTCAATTTGTGCTCCATTTCACTCCAAAAAATTCAAATGCGTGTTGCAAAATTCTACTATGAACTGAAATGGGATGTACCTATAGGTACTTGAGTACTGAAAGCTGGTTTTGCACGAATTTTATACAATCAATTTATAGTATCAATTTCGATAAGAGCATAAAGCGCTAAAATATTTTGATATGTGAAAATAAATGAAAATAGTTTGTAAGCAAATATGCACAAAAAGTGTCAAAACATGCAAGTATGCTTCTAAATATTCCCCCATACTTAAATCAGAAACCTCTCCTTTCTGACCAGTGCGCAGCTTTCTTCCGGGGCTCATAAGATTTTAAACCTATTCTAAGTAACAAAGCATTTTTTTTTATTTTGATAAAGGTGTGTCATTAATGTTATTATTCTGCACTAACAATTTTTTTTGACAAAATAAATAAAACAGGGACACTTTCGTTAGTTCTTTTTGTGTCCTTATCTAGGTGCCCTTAAGCGATAAAATTTTCAAAAAACAAATCTTTAGGTTAGAGTTGCATTAATTTTTTTTGGTTCTGATTTTATCAACTACCTGCTGATAGCAGTATTTTTATCTCAAACCGCAATATCGAGAGCAATAGCCGAAGTACACTGGCTTAAAATCAACCCCAAATTTTTTAACAAATGGGTTAAGTTCCCTAAAAAAGAGTTAAATATTTTTCAGAATAAATAAGTTTTAATTTTAATAGCCTTAACTCAAGTGAAAATTACTTTTTTTGAGAAGGTGTTATAATAAATTTAATTTTCTTGGGAAAAAAGATGAACTCAGTCTAACTTTACTAGTTAAGTAAAAGAAAAAAGTGCTCTTTTTGTTCAACTATTAAGCAAGATTCGAAAACCTGTGGAGTTATTTAAGTTAATCTTATAATACTGAAATATAAAAAAGCATTTTTTCTTTCACCACGAGCATCAGTGAGGCAAAATTTTTATTTAGCTCTTTGAGAATGCTTAATTTTTTCTTTATAATAATTTTCTGTGACGATGTTTTCTTTTTGAAGTTTCAGCCATCACTTCACTTCACTTTTTTATTGCTAGTTTTTTGCCTTTTTGGAGTATTTTGATGGGGAAAACTGAGTTATTTTGGGTTTCAGTTGATTTGTCACCAATTTCTCCCCCTTGTTCTTTATTCCCGTCTTCATTTTCAAAAATTAAATGTTGCACCAGACAAAATCATGTCAAAATTAATAAAAAAATGCGATGTTGCCACTTAGACCGTGCGAAAATAATTCGTATACGAAAATTGCTTTTCGTACAAGATTCAAGAATGCAAATTATTTGAAGTGTGCGACAATACCCATTCGAAATATAACGCATGCGACATAACCTAATCGAAATTGAAGAATACACCCCCTGGGCCCATAACCTGTTGGAACTTCGGGATAAGATACTCGATACTTCTAATAAAAGTATATTTAATATGAAAGTAAATCGAAATACAAAATGACGGAATTATTAAAAATATACACGGCACACTCTCATAAACAAAATTATTGTTCACACGGAAACGAAACGCGACTCGTTAAATTTAGATCTCCAACAGATTCATTTAGATTTTTTTTAACGTTTCTGTCTGAGTTAATTATCCTGTCGTTTGATTTAGTAATGAAAGTTCAAATTATCTGTCTACTTTGTTCACAGACATTTATATTTTATTATAATCAACAAGGCTTTTTAAATTTGTTTAAGCTCAAAATAAACCGAGATAAGATAATGATTTCATGCCATGGTAATCATGGTATACATGTTGTTAACGTCTTCTCTAGGTTGGGCAAGTTCGAGGACAAACAAATGGCTTTTCCTGTCGACGACATAATAATGCGGAAGTGAGAACTTAACATAAAAGAACAAACTAACATTACGAAATTTAAACAAATAAGAGTGAATAATTTATTTAACAATCAAGTCTTGTCATAAGACACATTGTTGGCAAAGTTAAATTTACGTAACATGAGACAATTAACAAAGTAACAGATGTTATGATCGTTGAAAAAATATTACATTACTGAGTCAATCTTTAAATATACCTAATTGTTTGCTGTAACAATAGAAGGCTATTAATTTAGGAAGTATTTAGATCGATTGTTCTTTCTTTATTTCTTATTGTTCCACAAATGACATTGGGTGGTAGCGAAAAATTTTTGATTTATTTTTAATTATACATTTTGATTTAGAAAAAAATGTTTTCGCCTCGTGCGACATAAAGCAATTTAAGCTTAACTTATTATTAATTAATACACTTGCTCTAAAGTTTTATTAATTTTAAGAAGCAACACACTTCTAAAACAAAATTATTATACTAAAGGGATTAAATTATGTAGTAGCACACCTTCAGTTCGAATTGAGCCATTTGTCGATGTAAGAAAACTTGTACATTTAAAAAAATAGAAATAAAAATATATAAAAAAATGTTTTTTAAAAAAAGCTTTTATTTAAAAGATGCACTAAAAAGTAAAAAATACAGGTTAAAATTCTAAAATTTATAAAAGCTTTGGGAGTTGTCAACTAAACAAAGTAATTCTGTAATGCCGTAGTTTTATAACTCCCAAAGCTTTTATAAATTTTAGAATTTTAACCTGTAGGATAAAATATTCTCGTGTGATTGAAGTACACTATTTTTTACTTTTTAGTGCATTTTTTAAATAAAAGCTTTTTTTAAAAAACATTTTTTTATATATTTTTGTTTTTTGCTTTTTAGTTTTTATTTAGATTTATTGTTATTACACTGTGCATCCATCGTGACGTTCAAATGACCAACATACCGTCTATGTCGGTATAAGTTACGGTATGTACAAATTGAGAATCCCTTTGTAAACATAACCTAAAATTTGAAAACCCCATTTAACACCTTTAGGGGGTAATTATCTATATAGAATTGCATTGTCAGGCAGATTACGTAAGCATGTTAAATTTTATTTCATTGCGACTACAGGAACCCTCTCAAATTTACAAATCGAGAACCCCTTTATAAACATAACCTAAAACTTCAAAACCCCATTTAACCCCTTTAGGGGGTCTTTAACTATAAGCCGTTTCAAAACTATAAAAACGCCAACGTCGCATTTTACCAAATTATTTTTTTAAATAAGGTTTATAAAAATGTAAAATAGTTATTAATGATTCAAGTGCACAAATAATTTATAACAAATAATTTTGAGAGAAAATGCGACGTTGGCGTTTTTATAGTTTTGAAACAGCTAATACATGGGTTTGCATTGTCACGCAGATTATGTAAGTATGCCAAATTTCACTTCAGTGGGACAACAGGAACCCTTTCAAATTTGGCTCCGAAAAAATAGCAGAAAGAAAGATAACATTGTGAGCTAAATAAAAGCTTTTAAAAATTAAAGTTTTTTTACTCCAAAATAAAGCTAATTTTTCAAGAAATTGGTTTAGATTATTCTTCTCCACAATCATTTACTGTCTACATCATAAGTAACAATAAACACTGAAACTTTTAGTCTGCATTTAGAAGAAAACGCAATTCAAAAAGTGATCTTTAAACCAGTGTATTTTTGTGAAGAAGCCCCGATTTTTTTCTCTATATTTGGACTACTGAAGTGATTCTCTCCAATGCTCTGAACTCGGAATTTCCCAATTTTGAGACATTTGCATATTTTGAAGTGAAATAGAAGAAAAGAATTCTATGTTAAACTGAATCCCAGCGACAAATTTTGAGCCAAGAAAACACACAAACTCAAAGGAATTATCTGAAAGAACATTTGATGTATTATTTTTAGTTTTAGAATTATGAAAAAAATAAGAAATTTGTACTTTTCGTTTTTATTTTTTAAGCGAAAACCAAAAGAAGTAGACGTTTTTAACTAGGCACTTTTTCACATGGTTTCTAAATCTGCCATCGTATTTTCTAAGGTCTTTTTGATGTCAGAGTTACAACACTCAAATTAAAAATTTCAGTTTTTTTCCAATAATTCTAAACCTAAAAATGACACAACAAATTTTTTTTCAGATTATTGTTCACCATAAAAACGCACAACTTTGCCATAATTTAACCGACCTCATATCTCTTATAATATGGTGGAGCTCGAAAAACGGACACCCTGAGTATTTTTTATATTGAGATTTTTCTATTAAATTCATGAATCGTTGATTGGACGTGATGTTCGGACAAAACATTGCACTCAACTTTCCTTGTTAAATTTCCCAATGATGATATTAACTCGGTAAATTGATACAGACAGCGGCGCCTTGTGAAATGAAAGCTATTGATCCAATAAAAAATGGACTTTGCGTCTTCATATTTTCCCATTAAATCTATTAACAAATGGAATATCTACTAGCGTTATAGATCTATATAAAAAATATATAGTTTTCTTTTTAATTCTTTTCTTAAAAGTTTCACGAATTTAATTGAATTAATCGTCCATTTTAGTTTGCTATCAAGAATAATAATTTTTAAAACCACAAATTCATAACTTTTATCTGGTTAGTGACACGAGTAAACGAGTGGTACAATAAAATTAAGATAATGTATTATTCAATACTGCTTGGAAGCCAGAGTTTTAATTACAAAATAAGAATCTAAATTAAGGAGTGCTAAATATAAGGAGGAGGTATTAACTCTATTCACATAGAAAAAAAGTTTTATTCTTTAGTGAGTTAATGGGCTTTTTTTCTAAAAAAATCAATATTTGGAACTTTGTATTTTATTACTTTTGAGATGCATAATCGAGGCGTGAGTAAAAACCTTTTTTCCACTAAAAACAGAACATTCAATAATTAAGGTTTAACACCTGAAAAAATGAATCTGAAATTTGTTGTTTTTGTCTTGACAAGATAAACAGTTATCATTCATTTCATCTGTTAATAAACAATTATTTTTCAATATTAGATCTACCTAATAGTTATTTTGCTTTCCCTGTAAATAGTTATTTTTGTAACAAGCACCTAAAATGATGTTTTTGCGGACGAATCATTGCTGAATAGCAAATGAGTCTGCAAGAACATTTTAGGTACGTGTTACAAACAATATTTTTTTGTTAAACCATGTGAACTTTTTAGGACTGAGTCCGAAAAAGACTCATTTTAAAGACTTAAATGAGTTCCTAAAAAACATATTTTTTGGGAGTGTATACAAAATTTTTTTTTTGTTGCAGCATTCCTAACGATATACCTCTCAGGGTTTGGCATCACCGCAGGTGCTCATAGATTATGGTCACATAGGGCTTACAAGGCCAAATGGCCACTTAAGATACTTCTACTCGTCTTATTTACGATTACGGGTCAGGTGAGCATTTCTTTAATTTGAGTTGTCTGAAAAAAATTTAATATTAACGGAATTTGATCTTCTATGATTTTGAGATCAAAGTGGTAAGTTATGAGTAGGTATAGCACATATTAATAAGGGTCAGGTCCCAAAGCTCGTAAAGGTTTCAGAAATAAGCTGAGAAAAAATGTTCTTCCCTAATAGATTTTTTTTTTTTTTAGTAGGTACATTTTTTAAATAAAAGCTTTGAAAAAATATTTTTATAATTTTTTTTACCTATTTATTAGTTTTTTATTAAAACATTTGTCTATTGAAAATTTAGGAATTCTATGTTCTTTAGCAGCTCGAAAAGCATTCGAAAAACGAGCAAAAGTCAATCTTGATAATTGGCCGTTTTATAAAAAACCTACTTTATTTGAATTTATTCTTGATTGTAGATAGATAACCAGTTTTCTAGAATTTCTTATCCAAGTGTGCATTGTGTAAGGTTCTTACCCCCAATTTAATCGATCTGCGTTCAAACACCACATACACATGCATTAACAAATTTACGACCATATATTTAATGACCCAGTAATGTAATAATAGGTACTTCACTTTTTACTCGATTTGAAACTCATTAGCAAGTACAGCAAATTACTTTCCATATCGATCTATTTTAATGACACAATTCGGTGTAAAATACAATTACTGAGAAAATATTGGACTTTATTTTGTAGACACTAGTGAATAGGTAACAAATTCGGGGAAATGGGAATAGACCATCAACAATGATTAACACGAACAAATAGCGGTTGCTGTCAACAGACAAATCTGGTTTGGGCTGGATTGGATTTAATTGAAAATCGTTTTCACATGTCACGAGGGAAAATTTTACTTTTAAACGCAAATTTTTGATCATAAATCCAAGTTTGCAAAACACATATTTTGCAATAAATAGCAGTTTTTGTTAAACTATGACTAAATATTGTCAAGATAATGAAAAAAAACAAATAGTTCATTGTGCGAAATATTTAATTATGAATACTTGTCTTGTTACACTTAGTAGAATTGACAGTGACCTGTATTATTAATTGAGCATACGAGTACCTACATTCCTACATACACTTACACTTTGCGTGTTTACTCATGGTGAAAAATTAAGTTTGAAGGATCAATGATCAAGCGGAAATAATAATACCGAACCATGTGTAAAAATTTACTTTTTCTACTTTTGTTTCGTACTGAGGTCATTACGATGCGCCATTTGGGTTTCGTAATATCCAACGGAGTGCTATAATAATTACACTAAAAACCAGGGTAATTTAGTTGGAAAATGATGGCAACCTAGTTTTTTGACAATTATCTGAGAGAAGTGTCAGTGTCAATCGTCACCTGTTTCAAGTGATAATTTAATCAAATGAATCAATTTCGAAACTTTAGAGGCTTTTGTACCAACCCTGATACGTAGTCCCTTCGAACACCTTTCGAGTTGTGTACAAACATGACTTCAAAAGCCAGTGCAAGTGAGTAATTTGAGATCCCATTCTCCTTAGGCCAATGTTCAAATTCCGCGTATTTGCCACAAAAGCCCGTATTCGTTGAGGGGCAGATAGATTGCAAAACGTCTTGGACACTTTCAGAATACATTTTACGAATAAACTAATGACGATCCAAATTATTAATTTAATTTCATGATCCACGCAAATGCTGTCAACTGCCACAAAATTCCCTAAATTTCGAAATTGATTTTTTTTGTTAAAAAAGGTGCAAAGTAGATAAAATAGTGTATGATATCTCGTTTATAAGGCATTTTGTCGCACTTACTCCATTATGGTACTCCTCGCTGCGCTCGTCGTGCCCTAATTCCATGCGTGCGACAAAATGCGTCTTATAAAACTCGTATCATAATATACTATTTCGATAAATAACAACACGAATCATTAAAAGCAAGAATTTTTCTGTGGGTAAGCCAAGACATAACCATGCACATGCAGTGAGCATAAAAACAACTGAAATTGTTTCAAAAGACACATCGACTTAATTTCTCAATTTATTTAGAAATTTTCAGTTTCATTATTAGCTTTGTTGCAATCACAAAACGAATAATAAAATAAAATTGTGCTGGTTATTAATATTTTTGTTAACATCAATAATATTGCTATGGCACTTTATGTATTGTTTTTTTAACAATGTGCGGCTGATCACCAGTTCACTAATTAATACTAATTTCAGTAAAATATTAAAGTCAAACGTTTGTTCGAAAAATTTCTCGGGGAATGTTAATGAATTTTTAAGTTTATGATGCAATAGTAATTTATTCCTGAGAATTGGCGACATTTACAGATCGGTTGGCATATACATACAGTGGAACGCGGTTATAACGAACACTCAAGGGACTTTAGAATTTGTATACGTTATAACCGATCGTTTGTTTTCACTGAACGTCGTCTTAATGGAGCAAGTTAAATAAATTCTAAGCTTGGAATAGATACCCGAAATCAAGTATTAATCCAAATTGTTAAGAAACATAATTTACATAGTATACCTATGTTTAATAGTTTTGAACAATTCAATATTTTTAAATTTTTTAGTCGAATTTAAAATTTTCTGATTACTTTGTGCGGCGCGATGGGGCTGACAAAGAAAAAGTCCCTGGGTGTACCTGTACCTAGAAGGTAACAAAAGTGCACATGCGTACGTTATAACCGAGTCGAACACCGCTTTTTTGTCTAAATATTTGACGTTAAAAGCGAGAGTTTATTGTATCCGAATTAATTTGTTACTATAATAAAGGGCTTTAAAACTGGACTTTCAATTTTGTTCGTTAAAGGGCTGTTTTGTCTAAACCCCACATTAGAAATATTGGGAGTTCTAATAATCATAGTCTTCTGAAAATTTGTGTACAACTATAATCTTTTAGGTCCTGCTCAATGAAAATATTCTCAAGATAGCAGCACTTCCTTATTTTAAATGGAATGCTATATTTTTTAATGCGTTTTTGAATTACTAGAGTTATTTTAAGGTAGTTTTCATAAGCTGTTCCTATACCTAAATTTAGCCGTTTACGAAATATTTATGGTTTTTAAATTTTTTTTGGATTTGCACCTTCCAGATCAAAAATTGATAACTCTGCGATTTTTAAAAATTCATAAATATTTTTGAGCTTATTTGAAAGAGAAAGCCTAGATCTTGCCTTTGGTGTTTTCAAATTTCTAAAAAAGAATAACAAACTCTAAATTTTTAAAATTAAGTTTGTAGAACTTTAGCACCCATAACTCATTTTTTTCAAATGAAATGACAAAAGTTTTATTTCACTAAATGGTAGAGAATTTAATTCTGCTTCGATTTGTGTTAACATTCCCTATACTTATGCTTAATAGTTTTCAAGTTACAATACCTTTTTGTTGGGATTGAGAAATTCATTAGCCATAGGCCTTTTCTCATAGGTTGCCATGGAAACGAATGAAAAAAGGTGAGAAATTAAAGTTTTTCAAACCAACACCCAATGAATTTATTTTGTTTTCACAGTCTGATAACACAATTTTGAACAGAGTTCGTCGTTTAAGTTTAATCAGAAATGTTTTTATGGCAAACTATGCAAAAATAGCTGCGGTTAGTAAGAAATTTCCTACAATAACAAAAAAACCAATATAACTTGAAAATTATCACAGATAGGTGTAGGGAATGCTAATACAGATAGATGCAGAAAAAAATTCTCCTCCATCTAGTAGAATTTTATCTCAAATGGGACATCCCATTCAAAAATTAAGTTTTGGGTACTTGCAGTTGTCCAAACTTAACTTTAAAATTTTTGGGTTTATTAACTTCAATTCCAATTTTGATCACACTGAACAACAGATATAGGCTTTCTCTTTCAATTCTTCAAACATGATTTCGAAATCTCTAAAACTAAGCGAGTTACCGTTTTTTTAAGGGACAGGTGCAAATTCAAAAATCTTCAAAAATCCTAAATATCTCGAAAACGGTTAAACTTGGGTATAGGGAAAGCTAATAAAAACTCCCTTAAAATAACTCAACTAATCCAAAAACGCAGTGAAAAGTAGAGCTTTCCATTTAAAATAAGAAAGTTAATAGCGACTTCTGGTATAACCGGAAGTGCTGCCATCTTGAAAATATTTTCATTGAGCATAACTCAACGGTTTATGCCTGAGTACCAACTCTCAGAAAAATATCTTTATTAGAACTTTCAATAATACTTCTAATGTGGGGTTTAGACTGAACACCCTGTATCCAAGAATTCGCTATAAGCCGGGTTCGTTATAACCGATTCCACTGTAATTGTATTATTAGTAATAAAATAAAGAAAAACAAGTGAAGCCTGTCAAATATAGGGTTTTCATTTTTTGTTTCTTCCAATAAGTATTTCTTTTTTTCTGTAGCTGTTTTTAGTGTCGCTAAATTGATTTTTTCTACTTTTGTTTCGTACTGAGGTCATTACGATACGCCATTTGGGTTTCGTAATATCCAACGGAGTGCTATAATAATTACACTAAAAACCAGGGTAATTTAGTTGGAAAATGATGGCAACCTAGTTTTTTGACAATTATCTGAGAAAAATGTCAGTGTCAATCGTCACCTGTTTCAAGTGATAATTTAATCAAATGAATCAATTTCGAACCTTTAGAGGCTTTTCTACCAACCCTGATACGTAGTCCCTTCGAACACCTTTCGAGTAGTGTACAAACTTGACTTCAAAAGCCAGTGCAAGTGAATAATTTGAGATCCCATTCTCCTTAGGCCAATGTTCAAATTCCGCGTATTTGCCACAAAAGCCCGTATTCGTTGAGGGGCAGATAGATTGCAAAACGTCTTGGACACTTTCAGAATACATTTTACGAATAAACTAATGACGATCCAAATTATTAATTTAATTTCATGATCCACGCAAATGCTGTCAACTGCCACAAAATTCCCTAAATTTCGAAATTGATTTTTTTTGTTAAAAAAGGTGCAAAGTAGAAAAAATAGTGTATGATATCTCGTTTATAAGGCATTTTGTCGCACTTACTCCATTATGGCACTCCTCGCTGCGCTCGTCGTGCCCCAATTCCGTGCGTGCGACAAAATGCGTCTTATAAAACTCGTATCATAATATACTATAAAAGCACACAGGGCAGTTTTATCAGAAATTTTATTAGTAAGTAAATGTACATACACGGTGATTTTTTTTTAAATTAAACGAAAAATTAATAATGTTTATTTTAAAATTAAAATTATGTATATCGATACTTTATTGTTATACAGGGACATTTTTTAACATAGCCAGCCCTATGTTCAATCTGAAAAAAATCATATCAAAGCATTGATCTACTTTACGTTACCAACGTAAAGGTAAAGGTAATTATTTGATGTCGAGTTATTTGAACCAATTTGAAGTGATTTCGAATATTCGTTAAAGTAATTTATCATTCCTTACATGTTACTATTACCTGATGATTAATAAATTTCATAAAAATTAATCTTTCTTTACTTAAATAATCTTGGAAAATTTAATTGACAAATTGAAATTTTTGACAGTGCGTAGAATAATTAGTTGCATAGCAATACTCGCAATGCTTTGATCTGTTTTTTTTTTCAGATTGAACATAGGACTATGTTCAGAGTTAAAAAAATGCTCCTGTAGATTTTTTTGACAGATTTAATAGCTTTAATTTAACTTAACTTTTATTCCCGACCTAGTACACACATAAATGTCAGTCAGTCTCGCGCCACTAGAAATATTCAAGACCTAGATAACGACGTTAAGCGTAGCTTGTGTGACCTAAAAGCATATCGATTTTAATTTTTTATTATTCACAAATAATTTGGTTTACTTTACACGTTTCATTAATGCACGAAAGTTGCTACAAACACTGTCACAACTCACGCTGATTGCGCGATATCGATCTTACAATAATAATGATTCGACTGTTGTTTGATTGGAAAACATTGCTACTATGGTTTTTGTCTCAAAACCACAATAGAAATTTTCGTTTGTTATTGTAACACTTTTGTTACTTGTATTAGCACAGTTACTCTGGCATAGAGATTACGAAGTTGTTTTAATTATACTATTTAGAAAAAAAATCGTACAACTACTAGATGTTTTAAGAAATGTAATTTTTTTAACACTTGTGTTCTTTATTTTAGAGGCATGTGTACGTCTGGGCATTGGACCATCGAGTCCACCACAAGTACAGCGAAACCGATGCCGACCCACACAATGCGAAACGCGGTTTTCTATTTTCACACGTCGGTTGGCTTGTCTTAACTCCTCACCCTGATGTTGTCGAAAAACGAAAGGCCGTTGATATGAGCGACTTGGAAGCAGATCCGCTCATAATGTGGCACAAAAAGTACTAACAAACACACAAAAAATTAACAATTTTAATCCAACTTTTGATTTTAGACTATATCCACCACTATTTTTCCTGTTCGTCATTTTTCTACCAGTTTTTATTCCCGTGTATTTTTGGAACGAAACCATTTGGAATTCGTTTTGGGTGAACTTTAACGCTCGATTTTGTATCACTTTAAACATCGCGTTTTTCGTAAACAGCGTTGCTCACATGTGGGGACAGAAACCTTACGACAGGTATTTATGAAAAAAAGATCAAAGCGTTTATACAAGTTGATTTGGCAGATACATAAGTCCTGTGGAAAATTTGGCCGTGTCTTTGGCAGCATTGGGCGAAGGTTGGCATAACTACCATCACGTCTTCCCATGGGATTACAGAACCGGAGAACTTGGAAATAGCTACAATCCATCCACCACTTTTATTGATTTCTTCGCAAAAATTGGATGGGCCTATGACTTGAAATTCGCTTCCAATTCGATGATTTCAAGAAGAGCGAAGAAAAGTGGCGATGGAAGTCATGTGTGGGGCTACGGAGATGCAGATATAGAAAAAGAAGATTTAGAAGAACTGAATAATATGGAGGAATTTAAAACTGATTAAAGTCAATGCCAGTAACCAGTATTAGCCAGTATAAAATAATCCCTAGAGTTTTTGTCAGTTGCTTTTTTTAGCTGAATTTTTAGTGCTGATTTTTTTGAAAAATTTACAAAACCAAATGGTGCCATTTAGGCAGCAATGCTTTTGTTTGTTTTTGAAAGTTTTAGTCTTGAGTCACAAAGTCAAAAATAAAGTGTAGGTACTTAACACTTAAACATTGTTGAACAGTTTTTTTTATCGAAATCTAGTATCCAGTCTAACTTAAAATGTTTTGAGACTTCTTTTTACTTACAGCCACAGTTGTGTGGTGGGGTTGATTCAAGGAAATCTTGCAATGAAAGTTAATTTTGAATCGGCAGTGTTTCCTTGAATGCGCCAGTGACTTACATAATTTGTTTTTGTTTTCTTATTAGATTTATGATGTTTTTTGTTAAGTCTGAACATATAATAAAAACGTTTGAAAAAAATCCTTGTTTCCTTATACATACACCAGAAAAGTCTAGGGATATTAGTAATTTTTCGAAATAATTTTGTAATAAAAGAAATTTTTGGCATTTTTTGAAACGAATTGTGATTTATTAGCATAAGTTTCACAGAGTCTATGAAAAGGACTTTGTTTGCCATTAGTACAATTTAAAAAAAAAACAAAATAAATTGTTGTCTAACTTGATTTACAATTAAAAATTTTTACAATTAAAAAAACCAAAAGTAAAATAATATTTTTGGTAACTAATGCAGGGTGTGATCTCCCCTACTGGTTAGGTTTTGAGCTCAACATCCCCGTGACATTCTTGCCTATGTTCTTTTGGAAGATTTCTTGCCACGCTGCACTTAGAGCTGCGAATAACTTCTGATAATTTTTTTGTGGAACATTTATCCATAGAACACTTCTTTGGGGTGTATCCCCAATTTGGGCCAGAAGATTGTTCTGGCCTCAGTACAAAAAGTAAAAAAATTTCGTTACCTTCATGAAAATTTCTTAACCACTTGAAGTATGCGGTTGGTAATGTATTGCATAAAAATCAAACCATCACTGTAATTTTCTGTGAAAAGCAAGACAAGAGGTTAAAGAATAAGATCCCTATACCGAATTGCGGTTAAAACTGGTTTAATCAAAACGAGATTGGTTTTTCGTCCGGTTTGTATTCCTACACCATGATTGTTTTACTGAAGTAAGGATACACTCCTCGACACGCTGGAAAAGATTTTCTTTGCCAGGTTCTCTTCAAATACGCATTCTCGTTTAATCCTGGTGGATTCCAAATTGGGATTCATCAGTAAACAAAACATTAGCTCACTGTTGCAAATTGCAAGCAACAAATTCCTGAATGCATGAAAGTCTGGCTACGCGTTTTGGCTAAACCACTTTTAACGACAATTTGGTCCAAGGATCTTGTTCGTTAACCTTTTTTCTTGCCTTACACCAAAAATTACAGTGATAGTTTAATTTTTATGCAAGATGTTGCCAACCGAACACTTCAAGTGGTTAAGGAATTTTTACGAAGGTAACGAAATTCCTGTTTTACTGTGGCCAGAACAATCTTCTGACAAAGAAGAGTATTGTGAATAAATGTTACACTAAAAAATCATCAGGAGGTGGTCGCAGCTTTAAGTGCAGTGTGGAGAGAAATCTTTCAAGAAAAGATAACAACTATGCCACAGCGATGTTGAGCTGTAGTTACCATTAGGGGAGGTCACACTCTGCATTACTTAACAAAAATATTTTTTTATTTTTGTTTTATTTAATTGTAAAAACGTCACACAAGATCAAGTTACAAACAACAGTTTTTATTTTTGTTCTTTTTTTAATTGTAACAATGGCAAACAAAACCATTTTCATGAAATCTTTGAAATTAACATAATCGTGTGTTTTACTATAATCATCAAGAATGAAATTGACATTAAATGTGACAGCATTGACAGCTATGTCATTTGTAGTGGATTGTTTCCAAGGTAATGGTACGCTCAAAATTCATACTTTTTGATTTTGCAGCGTGGTGTAAAGTTTTCTTTAAACCCAAATAACTCGAGAACTATACATTTTGGCGATATGAAACAAAAGTACCTTTTTTATGAAAAAATGATTGGGCTTTCGATTTTTGACATCAAAAATACGTGTTAATAGGCCGAAAAATTGAGTTATGACCCAAAAACTAGAAGGGCCCCCTTGTCACCGAAAATGTATAGCTTTGACAAGATTTCCGTTTACATCATATCAAAGAGCGTCTCTTTGTCTCTTGACGTGCAAAGTTTCATAATAATCGGATAAACGATAACAAAAATATTTTCAAAAAATCATTTTTACATACCGATTTTTTAATAGCTGTAATTTTTCTATTTTTGGAGGTGGGCGAGTAAATACTGTCCTAACTATTATCATTTGCAGAGCGTTATTCGTGGTTAAAATTATGCCACATGTTTTTGAATGACCCGATATAGTGAAAGATACTTTTAACAGACTCACTCCGTATATGAAGCTATACAGGTTGTCCCAACTAAAACTTGCACCCAGAAAAATCTCCGATTTCGTTCAAAATTGGAGAAAATGCTGAAACAGGTCAATTTTAGTTTAAAGGGGGACCAAATTTTATTTTAGTTTGAAAATGATTTCTGCATCCCTTTGAGTCCAGAGCTACCCCTTCAAAAAATTTAAATGGCAAGAAGAGTTGACTGACATCATTTTGAAGCTGCTTTTATTGTCTATGCAACCATTTGTTGCGATTTGTTGTTAAGAAAATGTTCCAAAATGTCAATCTGAAATACTTTAGCTTAAATTACGAAGAAGTTTTTTGGTATGGATAGACTATAAGAAATGGTATCTTATATCTGGTCTACTGTTTTTATGTCTTGAAGTAACAAGAAATTGAGGCTGAAGGTGGTAAAATCATCATTTTTACCCAGTATTTTACAAAGTATGTACTTGATTCCGTAAATTAATTCCGTAAATGATTGTCATTAAATTCTTAAAATAGTTCACAGTACAGAACAAGAAATTTAATTATCAGAGAACCGTTTGATAACGCCAGAAATGTTGCAAAATATTAGTCAAAGTTTTGTAAATCGATCGTACCATTGTATGGAAGTTGGGGATGGACATTTTGAGCAATACATTCGTTAAATTAAATTGTTTTCTTACAACTTTTATTTCCTCTCACATCAATCTAGGCAATGTTTTCTAAAAGGAATTGGTTAAAAAAACAATAATAAACATTTTTTTTTGTTAAAAAACAATAAAACGTAGTTGTATAGACAATACAACCAGCTTCAAAATGTTTTTCCCTCGGATTTTCCATTTGACCTCTTGCTATTTAAATTTTTTGAAGGGGTGGCTTTGTTATTTTAAAAAGGAGAAACATTAGCGCAGATAACATTTCTTAGTCAATTTATCTCAAAAAAAAAAGTTCAAAATTTGAACGAGAAGGTTCCAGATTAACAATTTTTAAATTATCAATATACATAAAACAATTTTGTGATTCTCGACAATAAATCGTTCAAAATTTAAAAAAGTATTAGACACGAAAATCTGCCTGACGTGTGAAGGTTACGTGCGCAGTAGACTCAGGGGTTGAACGGTTTCAGTTTAAATGTAAGTAAGTGAGAACGCACTATTTCTATCTTTCATTTTTCGCGCATCTCACACACCAAGGAAATATTGCTAAGGAATACATGGTTGCATAGACAATGAAAGCAGCTATAATGATACGTCACTCGACCCCTATTGCTATTTACATTTTTTGAAATTTTTAAAATTACGATAAAATTTATAAAATTTGATCCCCCTTTAAACTAAAGTTGACCTGTTTCAGCATTTTTTCCAAATAAGATAAGATTGGAGATTTCACGGGATGGAAGTTTTAGTTGAAACACTCTGTACAATCTAGATGTTTTGTATCCACACAAAAATGTATGATTAATAATTAATAAATGATATATTTTTAATTAAGAGAAGTTTTACTAAACTACTTGAGTATGTTACTGCTAATTATGAGAAATCTTTAGTTTCTTTACTTCCGGCATTTGGTAAATAATGCATTTAGTTAGGTAGTACGAGCCTTGTTTTGTGGATAATTAATCAATTAATAATCAAAAACGCAACTAATAAAAACTGGGATGGTTTTGGTTCAACAAAACAAGATACACAAAAGAGAGTTGAATTTTTTTCAGGTAAACACACTTTGGCCTTAAAAAATGGATTTATAAAAAATGTGCAGCGCCACCGCGTCCATTGTGTGTCATTCTATAAAGACAGCGATGATGCATACATCGAGAGGTTGAATTGGGCCACAGTTATCGAATAATTTGAACCTCTGATTTGAACTATCCAATGAATCATTAATTTATTTTTTCTACTACTAGCTATGAAGTTGGCAATTATTGCGTCTCCAAGTCAACTGAGAAGTTGAATTTCTCTATTAGTGGTTAATAATTTTTTCCATTGTTAACCTAGTTAATAATGAACAAATTCAAATATTTTGAGAATCCAGGGATAGTTGTTCAACAAAAACTTGTGCAACATAATTTTGTCTTTAACGTATTTGCAGTTTGAAATTACCTAACACAATAAAATTATTTGAATAAAAAATGCCATTATTTTAAAATTCGTGCTCAACCGATAAATGACAGCTGACGTCCCGTAATAGCGGGATGCGGGAGCTCGAGGTTGGTTATGTTAGAAGATTATGCAAACAAGTATTTAAACAAGTATTAATACAATGGACACAAATTATTGTTTACCAAAATTATAATCAATTGGGCAATTGTGGCAAGTTATAGTGATTGTTGCACCGGATGTGTTAGTTGGAGGTTGTAGCTGTTGTTGGTAAATTGATTACCGTATTAGAGTACTGGTTTCATTCATAGTATTAGGAGGAACTCTTAGCGGTGAAGATGAGTTTGATGGAAATGCAGCCGATGAGGGTGAACGCTGTGACTCGGCTGATAAAGCCACAGAAGTTGAAGATGTCGAAGACTAGGAGACGCAATAATTGTCAACTTCATAGCTATGAGTGGAAAAAATAGTATATACACTACGGTGGCGAAGACGTTTATAGACCTCGCACCTTATTCCGCTCAGGGCAAAGCCCCTCGCAAAATAATCTTGGTGCTCGGTCAATAATAATAGTCTTCGCCACCTTGGTGTATAATATACTATTATTCAATCGTTTGACCAAATACATAAATGGTGGTGTAGCACCTAAGCAAATGATCAATCGTTTGTATCGCATTGTAGAATGTTAAGTTTAAATGTTTTACAATTTGTTTTCAATTTTTGCTATTTTTTAATTATTTATTTAATAGATAAGTGATGTTATTCGAATAAATTTTCATACGCACATGTGCTTGCCAACTTTCAGTAGGTAAAATTCGATTAAATGAAATATACATATAGAGTGAGATAAACACATTATGCCACTCTACGTGAGAAACAATAGTAGATTGTTTTATTAGGATTAAAAGTGGCATTTTGTTCGACGAGCAATTAGCATTTAGCCGAGCTATGCAAACTAACTGCGAGCCACAAAACCACGTTTAATCCGGATGAAACATAATATTTTTTCTCCAACCGTCTTAAAACTTGACAGTTCTAATACCATTTATGAAAGTTAAAATTGACGTTTTTGTAACTAAAAAAAAAAAGTTCGAGTTACTAAGACAAAGGGTCTGATTTAATCCGGCGAATTAAAAAAAATTTTTTTACTAGGAAAAAAAAGTGACTCCAAGATTTTTTAAAGAAAAAATAACATGTTTCATTAGGATTAAAAGTGGTTTTGTGCCTCGCAATTATTGCATATACTCGGCTACGCTTCGCTTCGCCTTGCAATCCATACTAATTGCTCGTCCAACAAAACGCCACTTTTAATCCTCATAAAACAATTTACTATTTTATCCAGCCAAAAATCGCCATTATTAAAAAAAAATGACGATAAAATTTATAACTCGTAAAATCTAGTATGAAATTGCAGGAGAGGTTCATGTATCCGTAGACATTAATATTGAATGGCAACTTTTTTTTAGTAGGAAAAAAATCTCTTTTTTTATCCTAGACTAAAAATATGTTCCAGTTGCTTAGCAACGCAACTTCTTTTTCTTACTATAAAATCCCAAATTTTAGCTCACAAAAATGAGATTAGAAATGTCAAATTTTAAGACGGCTGGAGAAAAATGATTTTATTCGATATCGGTATTGCGCTCATATTCATTTCTTCTCAATGAATGATTTTGTATCGAATAATTCGGATTACAGACAACTATCGAATTATTCGTTAAATTCAGTCGATTGTGCCCCTCACTAGTTAATTTGCATATTAACTAACTGCATATTACTCGTATGTAAAATCTAGATATCGCATATATCGGGTGTCCTGTGTGTTCAATCCAACTACTAGTTTTTGTAATTTATTTTATTTTATTACCGATTTAACTAGATTTGTGAAAATTAAAACTATTTAAACTATTTGTATTTATCAGGAATATCAGGATAATAGACATATCCAACTTACCCATTTTTTTATATTTTGTGTTGCATACCCGCGTAAAAAATATGAACTTCAACAAAAATACAGTTACTACTAGGTACATAATGAAAACTTGCAAATTCTTTCTGACTTGTTGCTGCACTTTTAAACTGGTGTTCTTAACTCATTTGAAAGCCAAAGGAAGTTTTCCTCCAATTTTTTTTGAAAAATTAGATAATAAAACAAGTAAACATTAAAATAAATCATTAAAAACAAAGTTAACAGGTCTGCTTGTCCTACAATTCCACATTAAAGTATGCATTTTTTGCAACTTTTACGAGCTGCTGTATCTTAAGTAAGGAGCAATGATTTTTTTATTATTTTTTTAAGGGTTAGTAAAGCCACTAGTATCCACTCTCAAGAGCGCGTCCGTCCTTTTTGACAAACCTGATATACCTAAATACAGGGTGTCTGTTTTTCGAGCTCCACCATAGAGATCTCAGTTATTATAAGAGATACGAGGTCGGTTAAATTAGGGCAAAGTTGCGCATTTTTATGCTGAACAATTATCTGAAAGAAAATTTATTGTGTCGTTTTTAGTTTTTGAATTATTGAAAAAAATAAAAATATTGTAATTTTTGTTTCTATTTTTTTAAGCAAAAACCAAAAGAAGTAGACGTTTATAAGTAAGACATTCTTCAGGCACTTTTTTTACAAGAAATCGAAATCTGTCATTGCCTTTTCCATGGCGTTCTTGATGTCAGAGTTACAACACTCAACTCTGGTTTTTCTTATGGAAGACATACCTATTTGACATTTAAATTTTTGAAAACTGTTTTTGTTCTTGATTACAATGATGTATCACATGATATGATCGAATCTTACATGCGGATTAAAATTAAGAAAAAAACGTTTTTGCAAAGAGTGCTTTGGAAAAAACGTCAAAAATGTTGATTAACAAACTAAATTTTGACAGTTCTATTAAATATGCGAGCAGAATTTTTATAACTTTGTCTTGTTTTGTTTTGCGAAGAATAAAATTTTAGCTTATCTTGTCGTTTAATTTTTAAATAAGTAAGCTTGGCGGAAATGTAAACCTTCCAGTTCCAAATTCATTTAGACCTCTAAAAATCTAGTTTGTTTAAAAACAAAATTGTTGACGTTTTTCCTCAAAGCACTCTTCGCAAAAATGCTTTTTTCCATTTTGATCAGCATGTAAGATTCGATCATATCATGTGATACATCGTTGTAATCAGGAATAAAAACACTTTTTAAAAATACAAAAAACAAATACGGCTTCCATAAGAAAAACCAAAATTGAGTGTTGTAACTATGACATCAAGAACGCCTTGGAAAATATGATAACAGATTTAGGTTCGTTGTAAAAAAATGCCTGAAGAATGTCCTAGTTAAAAACGTCTAGTTTTTTTGGTTTTCGCTTGAAAAAATAAAAACAAAAAGCACAAAATTTTGATTTTTCTCAATAATTCAAAAACTAAAAACGACACATTACATTTTCTTGCAGATAATTGTTCAGTATAAAAATGCGCAACTTTGCCCTAATTTAACCGACCTCGTATCTCTTATAATAACTGAGATCCCCATGGTGGAGCTCGAAAAACGGACATCCTGTATAGCACTTTTTGAAAATTTTTGGTTTTCCATTTTTAACTTCAAACATCGGTAACTCTGACATTTTTAAAAAATTTGAAATCATTTTTCGGGCATTTTACAAAAGATTCTTAATTTTTTCCCACAATGTGTTCAAAATTGAAAAAAAATACTACAAAATGTTAAAGTTAAATTTGGAGAAATTCGAATACCCATAACTCGAGCCACAACTCAATTTTTTCAAATGAAATGTCCCAATTTTTATTTTACTAGATGAAAGAAAATTTAAGTAACGCAGGATCGCTTTGTACAGGGTGACTTTTTTAAAACGAACAAGCCTGAATACCTCATAAACCAAACAAATACTTAGAAAATTTGGAGACAGGTCAATATTTATTTACAACACCCAACTCCTTTTATAATACAAACAACCTTTTCAAAATTTTAAATGGTTTACACCCCTCATGTGATACCTCACCTCAAGTGATATGATGTAGTATTTGTGCGTATTTTCATTCTTTTATCACCATTACGACACTTAAGCTCTTCTGATTAATGCAAATTTCTATTATACAGCCTGAACCAAAAGTAACGCACAAAATTCATATCTTTGTTATTAGTCATTTTTAAAAAAATCCTTGAACAGGTCAATTATATTTTTTGAATGCTACATTTTGACACCAAATTGAGATTCATTTTTACGTATGATCTCATTTATTTTTGATTAGTGTTTTCGATAGTACACGTTTTTATCTTTCTAGTATGTATAAAAAAAATCAAAAAAATAAAGCAAAAAAAAAATAAAAAATTAAGAAAATAAAATAAAAAAGTTATAAAACTTTTTATTTTCATGCTAATTATACAAAAAAGTATATAAAAAACAATTTCCGGTTATAAAATAACTCAAGGGCAAAAAGATAATGTCTTTTATACAGGGTGTCCGTTTTACGAGCTCCACCATGGGAATCTCAGTTATTATAAGAGATACGATGTCGGTTAAATTAGGGCAAAGTTGCGCATTTTTATGCTGAACAATAATATGAAAGAAAATTTGATGTGTCATTTTTAGTTTTTCAATTATTGAGAAAAATCAAAAATTTGTAATTTTCGTTTTTATTTTTTTAAGCGAAAACAAGAGAACAAGACGTTTTTAATAAAGACATTCTTCAGGCACTTTCTTATAAGGAATCTAAATCTGCCATTGCCTTTTCCATGGCGTTCTTGATGTCAGAGTTACAACACTAAACTTTGGTTTTTCTTATGGACGCCATATTTGACATTTGTATTTTTGAAAACTCTTTTTGTTCCTAACTACAATGATGTATCACATGATATGGTCGAAAAAACGTCAAAAATGTTGTTTGACAAACTAAATTTTGACAGTTCTATTACATACGTTATCACAATTTTTAGAACTTTATCTTGTTTTGTTTTGCGAAGAATAAAATTCTAGCTTATCATGCCGTTTAGTTTTTAAATAAGTAAGTTTAGCGAAAATGTGAACCTTCCAGATCCAAATTCAATTAAATCTCTAAAATCTAGTTTGTTTAAAAACAAAATTGTTGACGTTTTTTCCAAAGCATTCTTCGCAAAAATGCTTTTTTCTCCTTTTTGATCAACATGTAAGATACGATTATATCATGTGATACATTGTTGTAATCAGAAATAAAAACACTTTTCAAAAATACAAGTATCGAATATGGCGTCCATAAGAAAAAGTTGAGTATGGTAACTCTGACATAAAGAATGCCATGAAAAAGGCAATGACAGATTTAGATTCCTTGTAAAAAAGTGCCTGAAAAGCGTCCTAGTTAAAAACGTCTAGTTCTTTTGGTTTTCGCTTGAAAAAATAAAAACGACAATTACAAATTTCAGTTTTTTCACAATAATTCAAAAACTAAAAATGACACATTAAATTTTCTTGCAGATAATTGTTCAGCATAACAATGCGCAACTTTGCCCTTATTTAACCCACCTCGTATCTCTTATAATAACTGAAATCCCCATGGTGGAGCTCGACACCCTGTATTTAATTTTCAATATTTTCTTAAATTTAATTTTTTAAATTTTAATTTAATTTTTTTTATTTCTTTTTTATAACCAGAACGATAAAGATGTGTTACTTTCTAAACAGTATACTAAAACGTCGGTTGTCATTTAAAGAAATTAAGAATGACGTCACAGCTCAAAAACGAATGACGTCATAAATGTCATTATGATGTCAAAATGTAGCATTTAAAAAAATAAAATCGACCTGTTGAAAAATGAACAATAACAAAGTTATAAATTTTGTGCGTTACTTTTGGTTCAGTCTGTATTTGTGCTTCCTTTCACCCTTTTATCACCATTCCGACACTTAAGCTCTTCTGATTAATGCAAATTTCTATTAGAGTCATTCAAAAGTGTCGGAAATGTCAAAAATTAAGTCACTTGAGGTAGCATAAAGGTGGTAATGGCATTTAAAATTTTGAAGAGGTTCTTCGTATTTCAAAGGATGTTAGTGCTGCAACAGTACACTAAAAGGTGTCCACCTGCAAATAAAATTAATCTGCTTCCAGAGTTTTTAATTTTTTGTTTAGTTTTTGTATTAATTAAAAATTTGATAAGCTTTGTGAATTTAGTTTCTTGAAGACTTGAAAAGGAAATTAAATTTTTCGTTTCTTGTTTTATAAATAAATAATTGTCTACGGTATTTATAAATGTGTTTTTATCTAGGTAAATTTCAATATTTTTTATGTGTAGGGTTATCTATGTATGATAACAAACGTATCATTACCTTGAAAAATTATATAAAATTGAAGATAGTTAAACAATTATGCGAAAAAAATAGTCTTAAAAATTTACAATTTTTTGAACGAATTTAATTTTTCATAGTGTTCTTTTCTACTCAAAATTGTAAATTAAGTATCTTGTTAACCACAAGGTTTTTTTACATTGTCAGTTAGCACATAGGCGATCATCGTAGCTTGTATTCCAAAAACTTCCATCGTACAAAGATAACACACACGAAGAATAGTTATTTACCTATAACGTGTTTAAAAAAAATCTAGTTTCCACTGCCGAAAATCAAAAATAAATATTTTTTTTATAATGTACGTTATTTCCTGTTGATGGGTTGATAACAGGTTAAACTAGTGCATTAGAATTAAAAAAGCTATGAACTCAAAAATTATATTTAATGAGACAAGGAAATAGTCGATTAAAAGAAAATATTGTGAAATAATCTCGATGTAGATGTACTTAGAATGAACATTTGTTTCCTAAAAAATTCAAAAACTAAACAGACAATATTGTATTTTTTCTCTGCATTGAAATTATTACCGTAATAAAAAAAGTGTACTGTTTCTAAGCAGGAATTTGGTTTTACGATTTTGTTATTTGCTACAAAATCATTTTGGATACAGTTTTCAACACAAAATTTACATACAATACATTTTAGGGTTAAAAGTCATTCGAATGTTTTACTAAATCTCATTACCATACACTGCTTAGTCATGAGAAGGGTTTAATAAACTGTGATATTTTTTTTTTAAATATTGTAGTTGAATTACAAAACTGTACGAAAATAAAAATTTTCAATACCTAATTAACTAACAGTTGGTACTCGTAATGTTCTTTGGATTAAGTTTCTCCTTACACAGACGTAACAGTTTCCATTTAAAAATTATGGTGTAATAAAGAACGCAATGCGGTGTAGCAAGTGATAACTGTTGTGAAAACTCTATCCTTACACTTATTAAGTTATTAAGTTGCGATTTTATAATTGGACAGGAAATAAAATTATTTCGTCTACACTGCCAGATTTATGAATGTCTTTAAACTATTTATTATTAATAATTTAGTTTCCTATAAACAAGCTCTGTCATTTTCATATTATAGATCCATATCAGTTTAAAAAGATATCTTCCAGCTCATTAATTTTACGCGGAATGTCCACTTTCTTTTCAACTGAGCAAATAAATTGAGCTAATAATTCAATATTGTTCATGAAAATGCGATTTGCTGTTGTCGCTAAAAGCTTTCTATCGAATTTCATTCGCCATACAATAAACAGTCGGTGGAAAGTGCACAGTCGGTGCGCTTCTATGTTTACGTATTAGTCGTGAAACATAATTGTTAAATATGTCTGAATCAAAAGATGAAAAATTATCGACTTTACGAGAAGTCGACTGGTTATGCGTTGTACTTAATCTTCAAGTGGCAATTTCTTGTTTTTGTGGATTACATTTTGTTATTTATGATGCCTATTTTCTCACGACAAGTTTCAGTAAGTTTATGTTTTATTCATTCATAAAGTTACAATAATTATTAAACAAAACTGCTAAATTAATTTAGGTTTTAGGAACTTTTTCGCTTGTATTGTATTGACAATCTTGTATTTTCACAAAGCACTAAGCATGTAGAAATATCAGAATGATTAGAGACGAAAGTTATTTGAATGTCATTGATAAATTGCTTTTATAGTCCAGTCAAATAAGCCTTTAAATCGAAATGTCGTGGAAAAGCTTGCATTTTTTATATAAGTTACTGTGAAGTATTTAAAAACGTTTGGTCAAAAAATTTTTTGTTTCAACCCCCGAGAAACTCGAGGAGGGGTTGAAATAACGAAAATAAAGTGTTTTTTAAAGATTATTCAAAATCGGTAAGAGCTAGAAAAAAAAGTTTCAAATAAAATTTATAAAGCATAAAATTCTCCATAAAAATGTTCTCTTGACTTTTTAGATTAACAGAGTTTAGGGGGATTAAATGTAACGCGATGTCAAGGGATGAAATGTAAAATTTTAAAAATCCATCAGAAACACTTGATTGTTACGTAAAATTGTCTGCTGAATTCGAATCCGTAGGTCATTTTTGGATTTGAAATTGCCTTCAGTTTGAAAAAGACGTTTTAGCGAAAAATTCACAATAACCTAAAATCGAACAATTTTTGCGTTTACATCGTCGTATCTTCCTTCTGGATAAAGCTATAAACTTGATTTTTTTTTAAAAGATTCCTCAATGAATGCAGATTTCAACGTTGTCACACAAGGCTGAATTTTGATAAAAGAAAACTGAAAAAAATACAGTTTTCTTGAAACATCGCATATCAGTGTAGTGAAATTTTCGAGATGCGAGAAAGTTTTTTATTTTAAAAGATAGACCCCTACATAATCGAGACAAAATGAAGCTAATAGTTTCAATAAGTTTTTGGTGAAAGAATTATTTTGAAATCTGCAATAGTTAACAAGTTATTGCAATTTTAATTTCTGCATTATGCGCTCGAAACGCGTGGCCACACAACAGAGGAGAAAATGACACGATCTCCGTTTTGAGCCCATATTGCAGAAATTAAAATTGCAATAACTTGTTAACTGTTGCAGATTTCAAAATAATTCTTTAACCAAAAACTTATTGAAACTATTAGCTTCATTTTGTCTCGATTATGTAGGGGTCTATCTTTTAAAATAAAAAACTTTCTCGCATCTCGAAAATTTCACTACAATGATATGGGATATTTCAAGAAAAGTGTATTTTTTTCAGTTTTCTTTTATCAAAATTCAGCCTTGTGTGACAACGTTGAAATCTGCATTCATTGAGGAATCTTTAAAAAAAAATCAAGTTTCTAGCTTTATCCAGAAGGAAGATACGACGATGTAAACGCAAAAATTGTTCGATTTTATGTTATTGTGAATTTTTCGCTAAAACATCTTTTTCAAACTGAAGGCAATTTCAAATCCAAAAATGACCTACGGATTCGAATTCAGCAGACAATTTTATATAACCATCAAGTGTTTCTGATGGTTTTTTTAAATGTTACATTTCATCCCTTGATTCCCTTGACATCGCGTTACATTTAATCACCCTAAACTCTGTTAATTTGAATAATATCAAAAAAGTCAAGAGAACATTTTTATGTAGAATTTTATGCTTTATAAATTTTATTCGAAACTTTTTTTTTAGCTCTTACCGATTTTGAATAATCTTTAAAAAACACTTTATTTTCGTTATTTCAACCCTCCTCGAGTTTCTCGGGGGTTGAAACAAAAATTTTTTTGACCAAACGTTTTTAAATACTTCACAGTAACTTATATCCAAAATGCAAGCTTTTCCACGACATTTCGATTTAAAGCCTTATTTGACTGGACTATTTATACAATACAGTCTACAATAATTATTGATAAGTTAGTTGCATAGACTAGCTGATTTCATAGGTTTTCATTAGTTTATGAAGTTAAGCAGCACTGACCCCGGTCATTCCTTGGATGGGTGACCGGGTAATGTAATGCCAAAAACATCGCAACTAACTCGTCTTTCGGAGGAGACGTTAAGCCGTCGGTTCCGGTTACTACTAGTTAGTGGTCGTTAGGTCAGGTCAGAGGCTGTAGATGCGACCTGAAAACTCTGGCACTTGGGTGATGGCATTACCACCATACGCATATTTATATATATATTTATTTTTTATTGATAAGTGATAACATTTGATTTATTTGAATAGTAAACAATTCTGTAAAAAAGTGAAAAAAAGTGAATTACTCATCTGCAAGTACTGCAAGTGTTATTTTTTTTAAGTATACATGGGAGCTAAACGTATACTTTTATTGTATTTGAAAAAGCAATAATCACACAGAAGTCACTTTTTTGTTTTCCTAATGATTTTTTTAAGCTTTTTTTGGCAATTCTTTGTTATAAAAATTAATAAATAAATATTACGAGTAACGGGCTGATTTCAAGTTGAGCTACGACGCAAATCGGGATTGCGACCAAACTTGAAATCAGCCCCTTAAGTCGCTAAAAATGTATTATTTTTAATGACATTCTGAAACAATCGAAGCTTAACTATTGTTCAGGCAAAAGTACAAAAACACCCAAAAAAATGTGGCTAACGTCCAAAAAAAAGGTTATTTTTTGTGTAGCTCACATTATGATCACTAATTGTAATCAACTTCTGATTCGAGATAATTTTGACTTTTACGATAGTGATTGTGAATAAATTAAAGGTACACTATTGTTTACCAGGTGTTTCAGTTAAGTATTCGCTCCCTTGTAAATTTTCATTTTTAGAAAAAGTATAGGTACCATGCGATCATTTGAATTTGTCATTAAAGTATACGGTTTTTTCATTGTGATTGATAAACTAGTACAAACTGAGCGACAAAATGTTTGATTTTGAATTTAATTCTTTGAGTCATCAGCTTAATTAGTTATGATACTCAGCGTTTACATACAAGTTAAAAAAATATTTAAGCTTACTCCACTTATAAATTTAAAAGCATGGTATACCAAACCATACAGGGTGCTCAAAAAATGGCGCACCAACTCGGTGATACGTTGTTGAGAAGCATGTGTAGATTACGAGAAAAATCTTGAAAAAATTCCTAGTCATATTTAAAAAAATCTGGAGCTACAAACTTATTTTGTTAACTTCTTCAGTTTTCATTATTTTTTAATGTTTTTATGTGTCTCACTAAATAATCGTTCGCTAACAAAACGATAAATAATTATTTTTAAATTTACTATCAGACTTCAGCATTTTAAATTAAAAAAAAATTAAAATTTATTAAAAAAATCACAATTTGTAGATGTGCCAACACTGGGAATTATTTCCTAGGAAACCGTTTCAAAATTAATTTATTTTTATTGTGGATCAAATTCTATTGCGATCACGACTCTTAGACAACGTTGCCACATATCATTTATTTAAAATTTGTTATTTATCAATAATTTTAATACAAAGAATTTTTTTACTATTTTAACCTTTATATGTAAGCAATTGTCTACCACACACACACCATTGAGTTGGTGCGCCATTTTTTGAGCACCCGGTATACAATGTGTTTTTAAATGATTCTCATCTAGTTAACTTTGAAATTGGTTTACATGTAAAAAAATTTGTGCCGCTCTGCTCAATTGAATTCTCTGTCAATAAACGTCAAAACTATCAGACCTGACAGTTTTGACGTTTATTGACTTTGTGAAATTCACAAATTGTCAATTAATTAATTTTAAAAATTTCATTAAAATGCAACTAAATTGTTACACTGTGCAAGAAAACACTTTTATTATCGAAGCATATTTCCGAATTGAAGACTTAATAAATGAAAAATGGTAATATTCGGTGTCTAAATGCATGTCATTAGTTCTACAAAGCGGCATTTTTGATTTTACATGAGAAATTCACAGACGACTACTTAGATCACATTGTATTATTAAACAAGGTTTTGCAATTATTGTAGGGAACCAAACAACTTGCTTAATATCCACTTTGTAAAAAAACTGATGGTACATTATCAAGTCTGTTATTTATTATTTGAAGAATACAATTTTCAAAATTCATTGTAGTTTTTTAGGTACCTATGCATTTTTTTAGCAGCTTACTATGATTATTCTTTTAGTTAAAGGTTATGTGCTCTTAAAAATGTGACTTTTCATTCAATAATTTTGTTTTTAAATCAGTGTTTTTAATAAATTATTATTAAAATTGCGTGCCGATCTCGTCACGAGGATATTCCTAACTTGACCGAAAGAAGCTGTTCCAAGCTGTTGCAGAAAAAAAGTTCCTAGTTAAAATGACAGTTGACACTTTGGCAAGATCATAAACGTAAACAGGGCAAATATGAAAAATAATTAATGTTCGTTTCAAAAAATATTGTACGAACCTCTATGCGCTAAGACGTATTCGGCGCATTCTCACTCGTTCTTCAAATTATAGGCTCATGTGCGAAAAATGTCTTCTCGCTTTTGGTTCGTAAATAACTATTTGCTAACTTTTGTTAACTGTTTTTATATTTCACACTGAGTTTCACACTATTTTTAGTCATTCTATAACATAATGTTAATGAAGAATAATTCTTTTTACATGTACTGTCAGTTGCTAATAGTTTTTTCAATTAAAAAAAATTAAATTTATTTGTAGGTGACAACAATGTGTATTATTTTCTGGGAAACCATAACTAACGTTTTAAGGATAATTCATTTTTATTATTAATCTAATTCTATTGCGATCACGATTGTTAAACAACTTTGTCACATATCATTTATTTAATGCTATTTAATATAATAATATAATATAATATATAAGTACAAGATGCGAAAATTTTGTGTTAATTTACAATGTGTATAGGTTAAGTTAGGACACAAGTATACTTGATCTTTTCTTATCGTTGAAACATTTAATGCCATAGAACAAAAAATGATTTCATACTTTTTAATAACAATAACATTGATAAATAAAATTGCTGAATTCAATCGATGTTTAAGACCATTGTTTAAAACAGTATAATTTTGTTTGTAATTGTTATCTGCCTTGTCAATTTTGTTGTGATCTGCAATAATATGTAAACAATAATTTTAGGTTTATTGTTGATCTTACTTTCCACAATTGGAGTAACAGCCGGAGCACATCGATTATGGGCACACAACTCCTACCAAGCAACAACTTCACTAAAAGTATTTTTAATGCTTTGTCAAACATTGGCTGGACAAGTAATTATGAAAAATTTAATATTTTAATAAAAGTAATCACTTTTTTTTCTCAGACCTCCATTTACAACTGGGTTCGTCTTCATCGCCTTCATCACAAGTATTTCCAATCAGAAATGGACCCATTTAACCCTCAAAAAGGTTTCATTTATTCTCATTTTATAGCAAATAATTTGAAGCTGAGTCCGGCACAAGAAAAATTGTTGGAAGAAATCGACATGTCTGATTTAGAACAAGACAAAATTGTCATGTTCCAGAAAAAGTAATTATAGTAATTAATCGAAAATAACTAAATAATTATTATGTTGTAGGTATTATTGGTTCCTTTTTGTAATTGTAACTTTACTATTGCCAATTAATGCTCCTGTGGAATATTGGGATGAAACCATTTTGAATTCGTTTTTCATACTCGGATGGTTACGTTTGGGAATTAGTTACCATTTAACTTTACTAATTCACAGCGCAATAAATATTTTTGATTTAAAACAAACGGACAGGTAACGAAAACCCATAATTAATTTATAATTATTTTATATGGTCGTTTGGTTAGGAATTCATATGACAGCAATGCAGTTTTCTTCATAAACAAGTCTTACTGGATTTCTTACCACTACATGTCTCCTTGGGATTACCAAACGGGTGAATATGGCAAATATGGAAATGACTGTACTTCAAAATTCATTCGAGTGTGTGCTGCTTTGGAACTTGCAACAGATCTTAAAACTGTCGATAGTGAAATGATTCGAGAAGCATTGACTTTGTGTGTTGATGAGAAGAAACCAATAGAGGAATGTTTGACACGGATAGGAAAAAAATCTCATGATAAATTGTTAAAGCACTATTTAACACCCTCAAAGTTTCATTAGTTTTTGAAATATTGGTTTTATCAAATACATTAATTTGGTTCAGAGGTTTATTTTACATTGTTGTGAGCAAAGTTGTAATAAAATTTATTAAATAGATGTTTGTGTTTAGTGTTTTTTTTTAATGTATTTATTTTAGTATATTTTTTTCAGCACTAACTCTTTATACTGTTACGGAAGTGGAAAAAGATCAAAAAACAATGTGGGTGAGAACGAAATGACAGTAGAGGAGTTTATGAAAATATTTTGTGATAAGTTGTATTGGGTCTATTTAAAATAAATACTTTGTTTTAATTCGGAAAGCTCTTTAAATCTACGAAGGCAAGAAATCGTCACAATACTATGCAGAGTGTAAGCGAAATAAGTATATTAATTTTAACTAGTGGTACCATCAAGGCAAACACTTTTTCTATGTACCATTTTTTCAAAATCGCATTTTTAAGATAATTTTTCCCCCTACAAATTGAGTCTTTTATGAATTGCTCCAACAAAGAAAAATAATAAAATTTAATTTTATTTTCATGAACTTGCTTGGAAACGGTAATCTTGTCAATTAGGTAACTTTGCTTCCAGTGGCGTGTAAGAAAATTGTGTACCTAAGATTTTAAAATAATTTTAACTCAAAAACTAAAACGTTTTGGAAAAAAATTATTCAGAAAAATTGTTGGTTTTGACGAGTTTTATTGCCAGTTAAAATTGATGTACTTATTTCATTTACAGCCTGTATCTGTCTATCTCGAATTTTGAGGTCTAATTTTATTATACTTACTTACTGTGTTAAACTAAATTCCAGCGAGAAATTTTGAGCCTAGAAAATCCACCAGAAACTCTCCAGTTCACGTCAAAAAATTCAAATGCGCTGTTGCAAAATTCTACTACGAACTGAAAGGGGATATACAGGCTGTAAATGAAATAAGTACATTAATTTTAACTGGGAATAGAACTCGTCAAGACAAACAATTTTTCCTAATAACTTTTTTTTCAAAACGTTTTAGTTTTTGAGTTAAGATTATTTTAAAATCTTACACAATTTTCTTACACGCCACTGGAAGCAAAGTTACCTAGTCGACAAGATTACCTTTTGAATCAGTTACCTTGGTTGCGGCTATTATTTATTGTTACTTTTCTTTGTTGGAGCATTTCATAAAAGGCTCGTCAATTTGTAGGGGGGAAAAAATGATTTAAAAAAATGCGATTTTGAAAAAATGGTACATAGAAAAAGTGTTTGTCTTGATGAATTCTACCACTGGTTAAAGTTAATGTACTTATTTCGCTTACATCCTGTATAAGGCACATTCTCACGGATCCATTTTAGTTATTCATTTATCAAAACTGGAATGAAAATTAGAAAACATTGATTTTAACTAAGTTGATTAAGTTTTTACGTTGACTTTCATTCAAATTTTGTGGACCAATTTTAGTTGAATAACTAAAATCGATCTGTAAAAATGCAGCTTTAGCTTGATTTTGAAACGTCAGATCGTAATCTCTGAGACTGTCAAAATTTTCAACCAAAATTTTCACGTTGTAAATACGGAGTTGTAAATAAAATTACAAAAATGAAGCTTTTTGACTTACCAGATGGTTTTAATTTTTGTTAATGTTAATGTTTCTTTAATGTTCTAGAAACTGATGACGTGATGAATGAATTTGGCTGATATGAAGATTTGGATTAACCACTACAGTACAGTCACAATCAAAAAGAATGACACTCTTAACAACCGGGCCAATAGCAACAGTCCGATTAAAATCTTTCAGGTCATAAATTTCAAGAAAAAGTCAGTTTACAAACTGTCCAGCTAGTTTACACAATATCCAGCTGGCTTATAAACTAGCCAAACGTACACATTAACTGTACCATATCGAAAAGATTTTTGGCTGCGGTTTTAAGGGTGTCACTCTTTTTGATCGTGACTGCACCTACATACCTGATATTGCACGTTTTACACAAGTGGTAATTCTATTTTTCACTCTTTTAAAAGCAGACCCAGTAAACACGAAACATGTATGAAACATATAAACGGATTACTTACAGGTGTCCCACCGAAAAGGGCACCCCCCTTATAACTTTTTTATTTTTCAATTAATCTAGGCAAAATTAAAATTACACATGTTAGCACTGAACGTCCACATTTTGGAGTAACCATTTTTTTGGGGGGTTTATCGTTTGTGATATAAAAAATTAATAATTATGAAAAAAGGTATAAAACCTTTAACATTCATAATTTTTAGAAGAAGCCAGGTTACATTAACGTATTGACAAACTTTGTTTTAACAGAAGTCATTCAGATACCCTCAAATCTTTTTTTAAAAATCTCGCCAAAAATCTTTTTTTTAGTGCGAAATATCGTCGTCTATGGAGCGGTGTTGTGAGATTGTAAAAGCTACCTGTGAATTTATACTAAAAAAAAAAAAAATAAATATGCGTATGGTGGTAATGCCATCACCCAAGTGCCAGAGTTTTCAGGTCGCATCTACAGCCTCTGACCTGACCTAACGACCACTAACTAGTAGTGACCGGGACCGACGGCTTAACGTCTCCTCCGAAAGACGAGTTAGTTGCGATGTTTTTGGCATTACATTATCCGGTCACCCATCCAAGGAATGACCGGGGTCAGTGCTGCTTAACTTCATAAATTAATGAATACCTATGAAATCAGCTAGTCTATGCAACTAACTAATAATTTATACTGCCACTCTGACACTGAAATCTCAAAAAATGTTGTCTAATCAGGATTGTGTCTTACAGGAAAATAAACCCTTTTAGGTTTAACCACTGAGCTTGTGTCTTCAAATAATTGGACGACTTTGCGGACTTTTTTCAGAGTAACGCACGTCTGGAAAGCGCTCTTCAAGGACTCGCGTTGTGAATCGTAAATTTCTGCCACATTCACCGTAGACTAGAATGATTTTTCGCTTTTCTTGATTTGATAACATTTTTGAAATTAGTTGTCAACAGTAGTTGTCAACAGGTTGTCAAAATCTTACAGGTAATTGTTTACAGCAATCTCACAACACCGCTCCATGGACGATGATATTTCACACAAAATTTTCATTTTTTTTTTGAGATTTTAAAAAAAGAATTTAAGGAAATCTGGATTACTTTTGTTGAAAAAAAGTTTGCCAACACGGCAATGTAACATAGCTTCTTCTAATAATATGCAATTTAAGGATTTTGCATCTTTTTTCATGATGTTTATTTTTTTATCTCACAAATGGTAAACTCCTCAAAAAAATGGTTACTTTAAAATGTGGACTTTTGGTCCAAACATGTGTAATTTAAATTTTGTTCGAATTGAATAATAAATAAAAAAGTTATGAGGGGGGTGCCCTTTTCGGTGGGACACCCTGTATTTGTTCAAATATGAAACATTGTCACACTTTGTTTTATACACATTTCAGAAACGTTTCAAAAATTTGTTTCATTAGTTTCATTTCAAGAAGGTTTCAAAAATATTTCTTTTCTCCTTTTTTTGATCATGCGCATTCCTTTGTAATTTAACGACTTATTCAATGGCAGGTACACTTGATGTTTGATGTGACTTGATGTGCTTCTAGGGGGGTTGTTTATTGAAATCGACAAAATATTATATTGTGTTGACGCTTTTAAGTAGTGTGCTCCATGTCCAAGAAAATTAAAGCATTTTTTAGTTAAAATATTGGAAGTAAATGTATAGAAGACAGTATACAGACAGTGCTGAAAATGTGATGAAGGTTATCCAATGTCCATATACCAAGTGTGTAAATGTGAGGGTTCTTAGATTTTTCAAATTGTTTTAATTCATATTTGCTGTGATATTTGTAACTAATTTATACATTAATCAACTTTTTTCAGTCTGCAATAACTACAATAATCGCTATTTCTAAAAACATGGAATCACATAACAATAATAATGGAACCGAAGTGATTATACATTTTGGTACTGTGGCCAAATCGCCATTTAAAACATACGCGAAATTGTTACAATACAACTACCTTATTGTAAAATCATTATTTGGAGGTGCAACAATTAGTAAGGAAAAAATATTTGTCACAATGAATTTTTTTTAATATTATTTTTAGGAAACATTAGCGCGTATTCTATAATGAAACCGTTAAAATTTAAAGGCAGTTAATCGTTGTTGTTGTAGGAACAACCAATAAAATTCCTAGATTTGCAATTTTAACCAGTGTTAAATTCTAACAGCCCGTTAAAAAAGTTACAGAATACGCGCTATTGAATATTATTTTTAGGCATTGTTCAAAAAAAATGTTTTGTTAAAATTATATTTGTGTCTGTTTTTTATATTAATAATAAGTAGTATATAAAATGTTACTTCTGGGCCAGGACATTTGGCGTCTTAAAAAATAAGGCAAAATCTTACAAATTTAGCTGTTTGATCAAAAGCAAACAACCGAAAAGGGCCCAAAACCTCTCAAAAATCATTAATTTTTATCCACCCCAAAAGTTCCCAAATATGTGTGGACCACCAAAAAAAATTGGGCACACGAAAAAACCGTTACAATCTCCCAAAATAATGGAAAATTACCTCAAGAACGCCCTAAAAAACTAACAAAATACCTTGTTTTTACACACCCCAAAATGGCTTTTTACTTCTGGACCAGGACATTTGGCGTCTTAAAAATCAAGGCAGAATCCTACAAATTTAGTGTTTTCCCAAAAGTAAACATTCGAAAAAGATCTAAAAAATTTACAAAATGTCTTGTTTTTAACATCCCAAAATGGCTTTTTATTTCTGGACCAGGACATTTGGCGTCTTCAAAAAACAAGGCAGAATCTTACAAATTCAGCTGTTCTCCCAAAGGTAAACATCCGAAAAAGACCTAAAACCCTTCAGAAAGCATTAATTTTTATGCACCTCAAAAGTACCAAATATCTGTAGACCACCAAAAATTGGGCACACGAAAAAAACTTTAAAACTACTTTAAGAACGCCCTTAAAAAACTTACAAAATACCGTATTTTTACACACCTTAAAATGGCTTTTTATTTCTGGACCATGCTATTTGGCGCATGCCAAAAAAAAGTAAAAACAACACTAAATCAAGGAGGATACTACGATATTTGACGTCTTAAAAATCTAGGCAGAATCCTAAAAATTTATGTGATTTCCCAAAAGTAAACAACCGAAAAAGACATAAAATTCTTCAAAAATTATAATTTGTGCTTATTTTTTCATTACCATTCAACCACCAAATTGGGGGGGTTTAAATTTTTCCATAGTATTTTGTCTTCTTTGTCTACATCGGTTCTGAAAGCTTTATCTGTAACACCCCAATAATCGACTATGCCTTCATGATAATTCTTGGATTAAGAATATTTACAGAATTAATAAAAATAAGTGCAAAACATTCCCCGTTTTCATTCCGACTACAATGCGATCTATTCTTACAGCATCTCTTTCACGACAGCTTATACCGTTTATAGGTATATGTCTATCGAGGAGAATCATCCTGAATTCGTCTTCGACTCATGAGCTTTTGGCGAATCAACAGGACAGGTCATTATTGTGTTAAATTAACATTTCTCAACAGCATTATTTGTGATACAATTTATTACTTTTATATAAAATCTATCAGTTGGCTAGACAACTTAGTGAAAAGTTGATTTTGTGACATTTTATTTTAAATTTTTTACCAAAATATTTTATTATTAATAAAATATACAATTATTATTAATTATTATTTATTAATATAAAATATACAAAGATTCTTAGATTATTTCGTCAACTAACTGAAATGAAAATACATACACCTAGTAAACAAAAAAAAGAAAAAATATTAAAAAAACTTATTTGTTTCTACATACAATTTTTGCGTTGTTTATATCAATATTGTCGACTAAGTAATGCGCTGTCATATCCAAGTTTTTTTTAAAACACAGACCAACATAGATTTTGGTTCTAACATGCTTATATTCGTCTCTGTCAAAAAGCGTATGATAGTTTCTGTCAATAATTTGTTGAAGCGCAGCTTTTGAATTTTCGTTTGCTTGAACCTGCTTGAGTAATTTTAATTCGAATATGGCTCCACCTGTTCCACGAGTCACACATATGTGACACTCATTTTTTCTTCCACGTTTTTCTCTTCTCTTATTTTGAGAATTTGTCTTAGCATCTCGCAACTGTTCTGATACTTTCACAACTGGCCTACTAGACTGTGTTTTGAAAAACGTATTATTATATGTTAAATAAAACAGTATGTGATGTAACTCTGACTCATTAACTGGAATTGTCGCATCACCTGAGAAAAGAAGTGAAACCGCATTAACAAGGTTGCGCATTGCTCCTTCAAATTTTTCAGTTGTCCCTTCCTCCAGCTCACCTTTTTCTTCATTACTTTCTTCGTCCTTACTTTCTTGTTCATTACTACTTGTTAGTAGCAGTTGATTGAGTGCTTCTATGTATCTCTTTAAATTCTCAGATTTGAGCTTATATTTGGCTTCAAAAAGTGATTGAGTGTAACATTTACGTTGGATTTCCGTCTTAATCTCAAAGTTTGGTATCTTTAGTACTATATTATCATCATTCTTTTCAATTGCATTCAACAAACCATCATCCCACAGTAGCTGAAAGAAGAAATTCACTTGTGACTCATTCAACTTACTAGATGGACAAGAAATCGTATTTTTCAATTCCAATATATTATGAACTGTTGGCTCAGCTCTTACTATTGAAATATTCTCGTCTTTAATAAGTTTGTCGATTCTCTTTTGTATTTCATGATTCACAAGCAATTCTTTTAAAATTTCCAGTAAGCCTGACTTAGCCCAATAATTACTAAACAGTTTTTTTTCTTCTTGAATACTGTAGCTCAAATAACTTATAACAGACCAGCCACTGTAAATGGGTGCCCCATCTTAATTTAACGTTTGGTATCCATTATACCACTTTTTAACACCATCAAAATCATTTACTGCTTGAAATGCAGCATTCTCTAATAGATTATGTACTTCTTGTTCTGTGAATCCATATGTTTCAGGAAATTTTTTTTCTTGGAGGAACAGAGCATGATATTGATTGTTTACTTCCCAGGAATATACGCCTGATAAGCGAACACAGGAACTAACTAATGAACGTGCCAAAAATCTGTTACCCTTCAAGCCCGCTGACAACATTTCCCTAAGAAGACGCATGAGGTATTTCAGGGTTTCATCGGCCATATTGTCTGTAATAGCTTTCATAATGGGCGCGTCGGCCTCGTCTAAAAGTATAACAACTTTCTTGTTAAAGTGAGTGTACAAGATTTTAGACAAGAATTTCAAAGCATTTGTTACATCCTCTTCAAGCAGATGACATTCATAATACTTCAAAAACATTTCTATTTTCGCTATTTCTTGTTTTTAAAGGTCTTCGAACCATCCGGAGCTGTTTCAAGCAAGTAATCATGCTTCTCGAATGCCTCAGAAATAACTTCCTTCAAGCTGTATAAAACAACTGTTTTTGTTGTACCTTTCACACTTTTAAAGCTCAACGAAATCACAGGATATTGACCACAATGTTTCTTAACAAAATCACCATGCTTTTGACCTAGCTTTAAATTCATAAACATCTTGTAATTATCAGAACTTTGTGAATTTGAAATTGGCTTTGCATCTTCATCCACTGTTATCATCAAAAATTCCTCGATCATATTAATAAATGTTGATTTTCCAAATTGTCTCGGGGCTGTTATCTGGACCCCAGATGATGGGCATTCAAAAAAACGTTTTATGCCCTCGCTCTTATCAACAAAGGTGAGTTTTGTTCGGACAATCTTAAATTCTTCTGTGCCTAAATCGGCGATATTTGATGAATTTAATGTGTCCAGATCCTATAAACAAAATAAAAAAAATTCACTAATTTAACTAGCTATTAACCACACTTAAATATGCAAGAAAAACAATAAATCAGCAAAACGAATCAAAGCATAAAACAGAACGCATATGTAAAACAAAGACAAAAAACTACATTACCATAATTATTATGGTGGTCAATCCATTCGTTATTACCTTTGGTGATCTAATATCGGTAGCAACAACTTGGGCACCATCAGTTTTTTCGTTGTCATGATCCCGGTTGACAGATTCACCCTCCGTATTCATTCTTCGTCTTTTCTTGTCTCTCTCATCCATAAGATGTCTATAAAAGAGATATTAGTGATGAATAAATAAATTAATAAACATCAATGGGACTATAGCGAATTTTATTGGATTATTAATATATGTAATAATAAAACACTTATAATAATGAAACTAAACCGTTTTGGAAAGATTGCTTGAAATCTCATGTTTTACCCTGTAATTGCGTGTGTTCAATTAACTGGCGCAGCGGATGCATTGTTGGTTGTAAATACTGTTTATATTTCTAAAATTAGTCTCCTATTGTTAGTGCTCATATTTCGTAAATGTGTGAATTTCCTTTTTTAAGTTTAATTTTTCAATTCTGGTTTTAAATACTAACACATACAATTTCACCTAATCGCAATTATTTTGTACTTGGACGCTATTTTATAAACAACTTTGAAAGTTTCAACCAGCAATAAAGCAATTACTTCCATCAGGTAGGAATCTTTGTCACTAATCAAAAGCATAATAAATTTAATGATTAAATAATTTTTTTACAATAAATTAAAAAAATAACCAATACTAGAGAAAACAAAATAGTGGCAGAATATTACACACCATTAAAAACAAGACAACAATCTGACCTCCAGCAATATAAAAATTGTTACAAAACTTTTACTCAAGATAAAAAACTAAATGTACCAAAAAATATCAATGAAGTAACTCAGAGAAGTACAGGTAGACCTATGTAGCAAATTTAAAGCCTGAAGGGCACGATTTTATTATTCTAAGTTCGTTAAGTCCGAAAAATGGTCGAATATAATGCCGACAATGCTCTCACAGGACGAGTAATGACTTATCTTGTACGATGAGTTCCGGGATCAACTCGTCTCCTCGCAGGACCAAAATGATGCCCTAAGGCTCTCGCCTTCGGAACCCCTCAGATGACGTCGCTCGCCCGGAGTCAAAATGTGTCCCAGCAACCGGGCGGTGGAGCAAAGTGCCAAGTATATAAGGCCGAAGAAAAAAAAGAATGGAAGAACAGAAGACGAAATCCGAAATTGAAGGTCAAGTCAACGTACGACTCCTTCCTCCAAGTCCCAAAAGAAATCCCTAAGGAAAGAGAATTGCAGCCCCGTCTCATTCCAGTTCGAACTCACCCTAAGATGGCAGACGGGGATTTATGACCATGTGCTTGACACGGCAAAGGGTAAAAATGGCCCGAAATAGGTCTCACTCCCAAAAATATGTGGCACAAAAGCAGCCTCCTGGTTTCTCCAATAAATTTCCAAAACTCCGTCCAATAAACACCAGGGGATGCACAAATAATTCCGGGAATACCACGAAAAATCACTCTCACGTGAGACCTATCCTCTACCACGAGCCGAACCGAACAAGCAACCCCAATATGGACGATTTATGGTGAAATATTCAATCCACGATTGGTACTACTTAATCACAGGTGACATTTCAAATGTAAACACGGATCCCTCGTCGAGAAGTGAAAGTGAAAATCGGGAATTGACCTAAAGGACAGAAATGAACCTAAGGGAATCAACCAGGAGCAGTCTACGATGGGGGAAGAACGAGCAACAAGACCTGTAAAACTATTAACACAAGTATACCGTGAGGCTCCAACCTTAACCTCTTTTGTACTTCAGGTTAATAAACAAACGCAGGAAAGTCGGATTGTCTTAATGAAAAATTGACCCGTTACAAAGTCTACATAAAATAAATGAAAAGCTAGATATCAACGTAGGTTCAAGAGAAAAGACAGCAATTATTTTAGAATAATAATAATATAAATAAAGCTATTAGAAATAATTATATGATGAAGACAAATAACGTATGGAAAGAATTTTATCATCCAAGAAAGAAGAAGCGAAAAATTGACATCAGAGGGATTTCCCACAATACGGAAGCATGGCAATTGGAGCAATTGAAAAACGATAACCTGAAACTGAGACAGCTAGTATAAATGGGATCGGTCACCCAATAATAAAAAATAAATTAAATTATTGACATAGATAATACTGTTACTTGAAAGTGTATGATCAAGACGTATTTTTCATATTAGACAATGATAATCAACCTTTGTTTAAAGGTAAAGACTTAGCAGAAATATTGGGTTATGAAAAATCAACAAATGCTATAAGTGAAGACGTAGGTGTTGATTTTAAGAGGAAATTGATAGTCGTATTTTTTGGAAATATGTATGTTGTTTTTGCAGAAAAAGAAAAATATTAATCACAAATAATTTGCTTCAATTCATGGGATTTATTGAAGAAATAACGCGATTTTAAGAACTTGTTAAAAGACAAGGAAATCTCATACGAAGAAATAGATTATAAACATGCTAAAGCAAATTTGTATAAATATATACAAAATGATTAAAAATTTTAAAGAATTAATAATGATGTTGAATAACAATAAGACAAATAAGAGAGATGGTTAAAAATATTATCAAGTTAACCAAAGACTGTAATAGGATTTGTTGTAAACTGTTTATTTATTCCCACTATTACAATTAATTAATATTAAATTACACTAAAGGGTATACAGGATGTAAGCGAAATAAGTACATTAATTTTAACCAGTGGTAGAACTCATCAAGACAAACACTTTTTTTATGTACCATTTTTTCAAAATCGCATTTTTGAAAATCATTTTTTTCCTCCTACAAATTGACCTTTCGTGAAATGCTCCAACAAAGAAAAGTAATAATAAATTGAATTTCATTTTCATGAACTTGCTTGGAAACGGTAATCTTGTCAACTAGGTAACTTTGTTTCCAGTGGCGTGTAAGAAAATTGTGTAAAATTTTAAAATAATTTTAACTCAAAAACTAAAACGTTTTGGAAAAAGTTATTAGGCAAAATGGTTGGTCTTGGCGAGTTCTATTACCAGTTAAAATTAATGTACTTATTTCATTTACAGCCTGTATATTCACAAAATTTGTTTAACACTCGAATCAGCGCGGTTAGAGAACGCGGTAACCGAAAGTAAATATTCGCGGACTTCTGACCAATTTGGGACCCCACGGATGCCCTGGTGATGCAGAAGATAGCCCACGAGACCAGTTGGGACCCCAAGGATACCCGGTTGATGAAAGTAAGCAACTGGCGTCTTGAGCGTGGGTGGTTACAATTTATTAAGGGTTGATCGGTACTACTCGGGTAGAGGGCAAGTTCGGTACGCTTCGGACGGGGTTAGAACGACTGCAGCGCTATTCTGGTGGGCGCTTGACAAAGTATAATTTTACCGGTTACAAGACCATATAATAGTATAATAGTTTTACAGCAAAGATTCGATAATAAACAATATAACAACAATTGTGGTAAAGACATGTTTTCATTATAATTTAATCGATGATGACAATGTAAACAGATAACTCATCTTTGATAATCTAAGCACAACAAATTGTCCTTAAAAAAATCCAACTTTTAGATTACTTCAATATATTGAAGTAACGCGGTTCAAATTCAAATTTCCCGGTCTTACAATGCCAAGAGATTGGTGCGTTTGAGCGGTGCAAGGGTGCACCGGAATGCACCCTCAAGAAAAAGGAGGGAGGAAATAAATCGGCGGGAAGTCAGTCGTTCTTAGACTACCCCAAGTGGAAGACGTTGTTCGAGTGTTGGGTTGCGAAAAATAGTTGTTTAAAAGCTTTAGAGGGATTATTTATCGACCAACAGGTACTCTTATTGTATTCAAAGTTTCTCTAGCTATTTTAGGCTCGGATGTCTTGTCCCGAGTGAGATATTCCAAGATACGGCTGAGTGTGGGGACGCTACGGAGAGACGCCGAAAGGACGCCACCCTCGTTACTCAGTTAACTTGTTGCATGTGCATGTTTTCCTTACTTTTATGTGGTTAGGATGGAAAAGATCCCCCGTTCTTGTTAATTTGTTTAATTTTATGTTATTTACCTGCGAATTATGGGTCTTTTGTTGTGGGGGCGCGTCGAGAGAGGGTACACGGAAGTAAAATCTTAATTTGTGTCATTAATTCTTAAATTTCAACTTAATTTGTTCACTCTTTGAGTCATCTTGTTCTTAAACCACACAACCATTGTGAAATTATTAATTATTACTTTATCTGCGCGTAATTTGGGGAATTGCGACTGAAAGAGTGATATTTGGTTTCAAATTTAACTTTGCCTTTGTAATTCAATCAAGAGAACTTTTAATGGCTGGGTCTTTACAGCCGGATAAGTCAATGGGGGATAATAGTAGCGTCTACAGTGTCCCTAACATAGCACATTTGTATGATAAGTGCTTCATTGACACCCCCGGGGAGAAGACTAGTGATTGGACCTCGAGGCTGTGCCCCACGGTAGTTGGCGCCTCTATTGTGGGTTTGCAGTGAAAGGTTCATGCCATTATCATTCGCTCCCTTCAGGTAAACCTAAGATGCAGTGGTTACGTTCGGTTCAGGTAGTTGTTCACTCCGATGTGATGAGGAAGGAGGCGGTAGATAGTAGTGTCTACAGCTACTTGCCTCTGGGTGCATTTCTATTGGTTTGGGTAATTTATCTGACCCTACTTTCCGTTTTTTATAATACCGTTTATTTGTCCCATGAAATACAACCTCTCGACGCCTCAGGTGTAGCTTTATAGTTTAGCTTTTCTTATTTGTGGTTTAAACGATATTATCCGGGTGTTTTATTGTGGATACGGTTTGGGGAAGGTTTTATCCGGTCCTTCTTGCAGTAAATATTTAGTGCTTTATTTGCTTAATCGAGGTAACGGTAGTTGTTGGTTTGGTGTTGGTTTATTTTATTTTTTGTTGTTTGAATGTTAATTGTGATTTGTCCGAAAGTCTTGATACTTTGTTAAACAGTTACTCCATGAGCATGATGATTATTCCATTTATTTTACGATTTACTGCTGTTATATCTCCAATCAAACTCACGATTATTTCATGTTTTATTTAATAACGAGATACAAAACAGTACTCTATACTACGGCTACCGGGAGACTGCCCTCACACACATACGTTCGTATTGTATAGGCAACACAACATTCAATTCTTATTATAACAACTGCAAGAATCAAACAATAAAATAATGCTCCCTTCCAACTGGTTGTTTTATTGTATTCTCCCATTCGAACCCCATACGGTCGCATCCGAACGCAGCCGCCATTTGTTATCCACACAACGTAGGTTCTACTTTCCACCGTAAAATGATCTTATTTTGGCCAAACTTTTGAATTCAATTTTCCCGCGTTCTTTCAAATTTGGCGGCAAGCGTGGGTTACAATATATTTTTTGGAATGCAACTAACATTGAGAGAAATTGTGTTGTTGATAGAATGAGTAGGTAAGTTTATCAACGGTCAAGCTTATTTGCCTGTAAAGTATGCTATTATAAAGTAACTGCGAAAGGCAATTAGTTAACTTTAACAAGCAAGTTGAGTTTAATGAATAATTGGTATTCTGAATATAGGTATGCCTTTCTTCCGATAAATGAGATTATTCACTTACTTCCAAGTATAAAAAAATAGCTGCAGTCAAATACCTATTGTGTGATTTGGACCTTTCTGGATTATGATACTAGCAAACTAAGAATAGAAACAACTTACAGTACGAGTCAGCTTTAAGCAGATATTTTCTCTGCGATGTTTGAAAACCTTTACAAAAACACAAATTCAGATAAGCAATTTTGCCTACCGTACAACACGTGTTACAACTTCCCAGTGATAACAGTATAATAAATATAATTATTCTAGTTATTAATTACTACCATGTATTGGACGCGAAAACAATTACAACAATATAAAAACCACGTTCGTGGGTCAGGATTCAGTTATTTGATTTACTTTAATTTTAGACACAATCGTTGAAAATAAACATAATGTCAGATGAATTACATTTTACTTATAACATTTAATAAATATCAAGACATTGACTTACCTGTTAATTGATGCACAACATCGATGCTGCTGCTGCTGTGTCAACTGTCTACGCCAACTGACGCCAACATAATAAGTATTATAATCAGGCCCCTGAAGGTTTATAGAGATTATGGGTTCACTGCCAGCGGTGGGGCAAAGGGGGGAAGTGGATAAAATAGTTCAATTGCTTCACGTCTGAGGTCGCGTCAGTAGCAAAGAAATCTGCAAATTTAAAGGAATCTGTAAAGCCACTGGGAAAACTTCTTGCTAATGGACAAAGAAAGAACGCCGCGCGATGCACTTCTCTTTTTAATGTTTTGATTTAATAACAGTGGATTATTTTGCTTTCGTTGCGGTTTTTGGCGACATGTTGTTTAAAAGTGTTTTTTAACGATTTAACGTGATTTTTAGGGTATTTTTGTGATCAAACATCTTTTTTTATTTCGATCCTTTATTTTGATCTAGTGTATAGTTGTATAGTGTAAATTAACAGTCTTCAATTGAATGGAGGATGAATGAAGGTAAACGTTATTGAAACGTGTGTACAACAATTAATTGCGATTTCCAGTTGGTGATACATCGAGGAGGATCACACAAACCCCTCTAAGGGAATTTCCGGAGATGTTGGAGACACAGGTTGGAGATGACAACCGTCCTTGGAGATGACAACCGTCCTTGGAGATGATGACCATTCTTGGGATGAAATTGAAAAGCCCACGAAGAGGAGTTAAATGTAATGTGTAGTAATTAATATGCAGTAATAATAAACAAATTTACTGTAGGTGCGAAGCCAGTATTTTGTGAGAGCAAAGGAATTTAGAACTTGCTATGGATTAAGGTTTTCAAATTCGCCATGTCCGTCTACGTCTATATCTTTTATGCAGACTAATACACGATGTTTCAGACAATTTTATAAGGCCTATGCCTGCTAAAAACAACCAACAATCTGTGCAGCCATTTGAAATTATGTTTAGTTTTCTGTATAAGTGATACAACTCTAAATTGTCATGAGTTGTAGGCTGTGGTTGTAGGTGAGTTTGTGATTAGAATATAGGATGTCTTCTCTTTTCTTTGTTAGAACTGTTTTTGAAAAGCAACCCAAAGGTTTCCAAAAATCAGGTAAATACTAGTAAATGTAGATCTTTTCTATAGGTATAATTATCTGTGATGTGGTGACTACTGTAAGTTGAAATGCGACCCTTAGGGGCAGGCTTCGTAAAATTATTTGAAATGATTTAATGCTCTGTGGATTTTATTTTATAATATTGTAAGAAAAATACAATTGTAAATTAGCAGTCTCCATCAGAGACAAGTAAAGTAATTAGGTTTATGTATCAAGATTATACCATACGATCATTTGAATTTATAATTAGAGTAGGAGGTTTTTCTTTGTTATTTCTAAACTATTAGAAACTAAGAGAAAAAATGTATTCTAATTAAATATTACCGTTCCAAATTTCCAAATGATCAAACTTTTCATACAAATTAAACAATATTAAAGCCTACTCTAATTATAAATTCAAATTATTACATGGTATTAGCTGTTTCCGCATTTTCTCTAAAATTAGTTCTTATAAATTATTCATGCACTTCAAAAAGTTAATAGCTAATGTAATTTATACTTTCAATGAGAGATCTAATCATTAATTACTATTTTACATTTTTATCAACCTTATTTAAAAAAATAATTTGGTAAAATGCGACGTTGGCGTTTTTATAGTTTTAAAACAGTTAATAGTTGTAATCAGTTAACTTTCGATTATAGTAATGGATAACAGATATCACACTATTTATTGTGTCATTATTAGGTACAAATTTAAAATAAGTTTATTAACAAGCTTTAGTAACTTTCTAACTTTCTTGTGCACGAGTAATTTACTAATAACTATAATGCAGTTTATATTACTTTTAAAAAAATTACAAAACTTATCAAGAACTTCAACATTAAAGTATTATACGTTTTAGGGCCGCTTTTACAAACGTCCATAACTTTATAACCGGGAATATATTTCGAAAAATACATTGTTGAAACAATTGCATACATGGATTCAGCTTGGTTTGCATGTGGGGATGAGCTTCTTCCCTGTTATTCATGCTTTGATGACTAAAAATTCAGTCATAAGTGTGTAAACAAATAGTATGAGGGTCTATAAGAAGATAATATGTCGAAAAACTACATTACATTTACCATTGCTTTAAAAAATTGTTTAAAATAGTGAGCCACACGCAAACCGTAGTGAACTGACCCATAACCATAGTAATTATACCACAAATAATAACTTATCGGGAGTTTGTTCATCTGAGGGTCGGTTTCACCAACCCCAGTTAAATTTATTAGTAGAAAAAATCCACAGAAACGATTGTTATAATCATAGTAACAATTGTTTTTAACTGTTTATTAAATTTAACTAATGTTGGTGAAACCGGGCCTGAGAATTGTAAATTGTAAATTAGGAAAATTGTATATTAGGAACTCAAAAATTTGACTAATGTTGTTTTAATGTATATTTCGTAACGTTACTATCAAAACTTTGATATTTTTTTTGCTTTTCTGAACTGTGTATAAAATAGTAATGAAACCTGTGAATGAAACCAATAAAACTGGTGTATTTATTATATTTGGTCATTGTATTTATATTACTACATATACGTATGTTTATAAAGAACAATTCGAGTTGAAATAACTTTGCCTATACATTCCATGCCGTTATTTTTTTTTAATAAATTTTTATGGGAAGGACTTTGTTTCATTTTATTACGCGATGTTAAATGTTTTTGTGCTATTGCAACTGTTGCAGATGTTTTTTTATTAAAATGTCTCGTAACAGTGCACGGGTACAAAAACATTTAATATTTATAATCTTTTAAATATGGAAAATAAATAAAATGTCCTGTTTGAATTTCCCGCTATTGTCGAGTTAGTTCGCTTGCTTCTCGTCAGGTAGCGCTTTCGGTAAAAACGAGGGGTAGACAGAGAGATTCGCTTCTCCCTCTCTCTTGTTCTATGATTATAATAAAGTTTAATGCAAAACGATAATATGGATGGCGCCATCTAGACCAGGATCGCGCGCGGCGTTGTTTCGGTCGATAATTCAGTTTGGCTTTTTGAATTGAATTATCGACCGAAACAGCGCCGCGCGCGATCCTGGTCTAGATGGCGCCATCCATATTATCTTGCATTAAACTTTATTATAAAAATATCTAAGCTTTTTAATATCACAATTACAAAAATAAAAAAAAACTCAAATTTAGTAAGTTGTGTTACAAAAACAAATTATAACTACGTAACAATAATGACATCGTTGGTTGCCTATCGTTGAATAGTACAATAAGATTAAGAACAATTTCTATAACGGAAAAAAATTGCTTTTACAATAAACCCGTTTTTTTTTTAAACGAGTAGGCCGATGTGTCAGCGTATTTTTGAAGGATACCAACACTCGACCATCGACCGTCTTCTGTTTAATAAAAACGCTCAAAAGTCAAAATGCGTTATTCGTTAAATTTAAGCGCTGCACGATCGAGCGTATTCAGCGTATTACGTGCGTGTTTACCTTTAAAAAATTAATTTAATTTGGATACAATAATTGTTATGTACACTAGTGCGTAGCATGCGAAGCGAATTTAATTTCTTTAATCAATAAGAAAATTAGCATAATATTTTCAATCCGAAAACGACTGTAAATAGATCCATTATAGGCGTGTCGGTAAGATATTCGCTTTCAAACCTGAGTCTCGATCGAGCAGTTAAAGTGTGCGGACCTGTCCAAGCCTTTACCTGCTCATATTAGCGACAACCCTTTGCGACTTGCACTTGTGCTAGTTGTGCGCTCCACCTTGCGTGAAAAATCGTTTTTCTCAAAACGAACCATTTTCAAAGTGAAATCCAGGCCAAAACTCCCTTACAAAACTGTGTCTACAAAGCACACTTTTGATGCCAACGGGGATCGGACGAAAATCCGAAAACCGAAAAGAGTTCCGCTCATCAGAATTCCGCCTCCGGCGGAATTGACCCCACCGATACCAGCGACCAAGCCAACCACATCGGAACCGGAAATGGTGAATTCCAGAGACCTGTTCCAATCGCCTCCGACGAAGAAGATGGCTAGGACACCACCTCCAAGCCCAGGTAAGTCGAAGATAAAGACTAAAAACAGATTTGATCCATTGCAGGTGGAAGAAATGGAAGTCGGGACACCCGCAGAAGCAGACCAGTCTGCCGGTCCCTCCCAGGACACCACGGAGACACAATTAAAGAGAAGCCTCCCAGAAAGACCCCCACCGCCGATTGTCATTCACGGCAAAGCGAAAGATCATGCAGCACTTCTTCAATTGTGCAAGAAACAAGCTGGTGAAAATTTCACCATCAAGTACACCCGGGAGAGGACAATCATCTCCACAAAAACCAAGAAAGAGTACAATTCCATCAAGGAGAAGATGGAACAAGACGAACTGGAGTACCACACGTACACCACCAGGGAGGAGAAAACCCACGCGTTCGTGCTCCACGGCCTGGACAAAGGGCCTGAAATTCCTGAACTCGTGGCTGAGATGAAGGAGAAGGGTGTTGATCTCATCAACATGTATGAGATGAAAAACACCCAAAGGCCCCTGTTCCTCGTCATCACCGGGAAGTACGAGACGCTCAACAGCATCTCAAAGAAATGCCAGGCACTAAGCCACATTCGTGTGAGCTTCCACCGGTATCTCAAGAAAACTCGCATCACGCAGTGCCACAGATGCCAAGAATGGGGCCATGCGACAAGCAACTGTCGCGTGAAACCAAAATGCCTGAAATATGCCGCTGCACATTGGACAAGAGATTGCGAAATCGGCGAAGACGCCACTCCAAAATGTGCAAATTGCGGAGGCCCCCACACCGCAAACAATCTCAATTGCCCCGTTTATCAAAAGCGGGCCGCAAACCCACCCGCTACATTCCAGCCCCGGCCCCCAAAACCATGGCCTGGACGAGGGCCCCCAGAATGCAACCGCAGCCTGTGTCCCCCATGGCTGCATCACACTGGCCAGCGCTGAGCCAGCGCCACCCCCAACAAAATCAGGAGCCCCCAATGGTATCACAGCCCCAGGTGCCCCCCAAACTTCAACCCCAACCCCAAGGAACGATGACAACAGCCGAGACCCTCATGCAGCTCTCACAGGCGTGCAAAAGGTTAGACCAGTTAGTTGACTTATCTAAAATGCTCAAGGCGGTAGTTGATCTCACCACCCTGCTGGAAGGGTGCACAGATCCTACCTCCAAATTTATGACAGTTTTCGAATTCACCCAAAACCTCCACACTTATGGATTTTAAAGGCATTTGTGTAATTTGGAATGCTAATAGTGTCAAACAAAAAATTGACGAATTAATTGCTTTTTTACATTCTAACAACGTAGACATTTTGGCCATCAGCGAAACTAAATTAACACGTAACGATAGATTTTATATTCAAAATTACAACATAATAAGGCAGAACCGAGTAGACGGTACTAATGCGGCGGGGGGTGTCGCGATTTTAGTTAAAAAAGGTATTTCATTTTCAAAATTAACGTTACCACGAACCACAATAGAAGCCGTCGGAATTAAATTAACTAATCAAATTCATTTTATTGCAATTTATAACCGCCCGTGTTATAACATTTCACAACGCGATTTGGAAAACCTAAATAATATCGGTAATAAAGTAATTATAGCTGGGGATTTCAATGCGACTCACAATACCTGGGGATGCCATCGAAATAATACAAGCGGAAATACCATATATAATCTTAGCATTAGTAACAATATCATCATAAACCACCCGCGGTCACCTACTCACTTTCCGTCGAACAATTCTACCCCGACAGTAATAGACTTAATCCTTACAAAGAATTTCTTATTGGAAAACGACCCTCAGTCTCTTTCACAACTAAATTCCGACCATAATCCGGTAATTTTCGAAATTTCTAATCTCCCTAAAGATAATGATAACCGACAAATAACTTCCTTTAAAAATACCAACTGGCATAACTTTCGTAAAGATTTAGATAATGAAATCCAAATTAATCATAATATTTTAACCATCGAACAATTAGAACACGAAATTAATAAGTTTACAAAATCAATTAAAAAAATTAGGAAAAAACATTCAACCACGCGAATAGTCACTTCCTTAAGGAAAGACAAAATACCGGATAACATTGTTAATGTAATTAAAACTCGTAACCGCGTCAAGAAACGAATGCAAGTCACCGGTGACATTACACTCAAACCCCAAATTTCGGCATTAAATAGTGAAATCAAGAATCTAATACGCGAACATAAAAATAACGTTTGGCAAACAAAATTAGCTTCACTTAACCCTAACGATAATTCACTTTGGAAAATGACAAAATTATTGAAACGGAAATCATATGATATACCATCATATGGCCAACGGTATTACAGCAGAAACGGTAGAACAAAAGGCGGAGACACTAGCGACACAATACGAATCAGTACATAGAGCAGATCAAAATTTCAATAACGAACAAAATGATATTAAAGGGCAAGTTGAAGAATTCATAAATCAAAATCGCGAGCAGATAAATTCACAACACTATCTATCACGAATTGTAACAAACCCAACCGAAATTGCAGAAATAATTAAAAAATTCCCCAATAACAAAGCCCCGGGGCTAGACGAAATAGAAAATAAAGTAATTAAAAATTTCTCACGTAAAGCTTTAGTACAATTGACAAATTTAGTTAATGTAATGTTCAAATTAAATCATTATCCCCAATCATTTAAAATCGCAAAAGTAGTACCCATTTTCAAACCAGGTAAAAACGCGCAATTACCGAGTAGTTACAGACCGATTAGTTTACTTTCTTGTATCTCCAAAATTTTCGAAAAGGTAATTCATTTTAGACTCAGCACAATTCTTCAGAAAAATAAAACAATTAATAATTGCCAGTTTGGATTTAGACCGAAACACAATACCACACAACAACTTGCCAGAATCGTTAATGATCTACAGATTAATTACAATAAAGATAAAGTTACCACAATGGCTTTACTTGATATTGAAAAAGCATTTGATCGCGTTTGGATCGACGGTTTAATATACAAAATGATCCATTACAAATTTCCGAAAAGTTTAATCTTATTAATTCATTCATATTTAACAAATCGGGAACTCCTAGTACAATTAAAAAACACCCAATCGACGAGGAAATTAATTGGAGCGGGGGTCCCGCAAGGTTCAGTTCTAGGTCCAACTCTTTTTAATATCTTTATAAATGACACCAATATTCGCGAAAACAAATACGGCGCTTTACGCAGACGACACGGCAATATACGCGAGCTCCTTTTCGGCTCAGATAGCGAGCAAGCAAATTCAAATTCATATTAATTTATTGGAAAAATTTTATGAAAGGTGGAAAATCAAAATTAACGCGGAAAAAACACAACAAATCATATTTACACGAAAATTCACCGACCATAAAATTTGGGATAAATTACTGGTATACGATAGAAAAATTACAGACGAACCGCATGTTAAATATCTCGGGACGTACATTGACACACGTTTAAATTTTTTCAAAAACACTAAATATTTAATTAGTAAAGCCTCCGCCGCCCTTAAAAACATGTACTCGCTTATGAAAAGAAACAGTAAACTCACGCCACATAATAAAGTGTTAATATACAAAACCATAATTCGGCCAATCTTACCATACGCCGCCCCCGTATGGTGTCACCTCTCGGACACTGCCTTCAAACCGCTGGAAGTTTTTCAAAATAAATGTTTAAGATTAGCTTTGAATGAAAGTCGCTATGCTAGAATTGTCGATCTGCAAGAAAGATTGGCGACCACTAGCCTACGAGCATTTGTTAATAAACTTAGTAACAATTTTTATAGTCATCAATTAAATTTCAATAAATTAACTCGTAGAATCACTAAATTTAGAAGTTACAACACGCCCTTCAGGCTAAAACATAAATTATCGTATCAACATTTGAGCATCTACGATAAATAAACTTCCAGCAGGGCCTCAGATCCCTTAGACAGATTCATGGAATTTTATTCTCGTGTGATCTGTCAAAGCCTAACTGAATAAATGAATCAGCCACCAATCCAGTTGATTTAACGTCGGAAATCAAGGATCGACCTCTAGTTCGCTATGTGGTCCACGAATTTCCAAATTGCACTTTTTGTATATATGTAAATATCTTATTGTACATAAGTAGGCTAAGTTTGTTAAATTAGTAAAAATTTCACAAAATAAACATTTTCAAAAAGTACTACAGGGCTGGGGAGACCACTGGTCCACAATCGCGCACTTCGGTGCATAACTTAAATTCATTTAGGTAGGACGCGTAATTCATGGCTCGGCGGGGTCAACAGAAAAAGGGTTTTTGTATTTCTTTCCCTTAGTTATAATGATAATTTGTTACGCATGTTAGTTATAAGGAAATCTCATATAGGATCAATTAGCATAAGGCGCCTTCAGCGCACCAATAATTGTTTGCACTACAGGATAAGCATGGAGTTGCATGAACCTGTAAATTATAATTTGTAAATTAGGTTAAGATTTCTGTCTTTGTAGGATTTCTGATCCTCTATCATTTTTGTAATTACTGAATAAACGTTGTTGAATTGAAAATTGCTTTCAAACCAAGGGGTCTCGGGTTCGAATTATTGCGAATCCAACTTTTTTTTTGAATTCGTAATATTGCGCAATTTGATGGATTATTGTAGCTGATTAGAAATTATAATGGACAATACCTAAATAGCTCAGTTAGTAAAGAGTTAGACAGATAATTACAAGGTTATGAGTTCGATTTCTATCGCCGCCTTTTTTTTTATTGAGAATACAGTTGTTCTTAAATCTGAACTGGTGAGATCTCGAGTGACCATAGAGATGGAGGACCCACGAAGATTGACGGGCAACTGAGTGCTGCCAAATATTATCAAAACATTTCTCGGTTTTGGGACTCTTCCATCTATTCATGACTTACAATAATATCGAACAACAATGACCTGTCCCAAAGGCTCATGAGTCGAAGACGAATTCAGGATTGATGGTCGTGCCGATGATTCTCCTCGATAGACACATATCTATAAACGGTATAAGCTGTCGTGAAAGAGGAGATGCTGTAAGAATAGATCGGATTGTAGTCGGAATGAAAACGGGGAATGTTTTGCACTTATTTTTATTAATTCTGTAAATATTCTGAATCCAAGAATTATCATGAAGGCATAGTCGAATATTGGGGTGTTTACAGATAAAGCTTTCAGAACCGATGTAGACAAAGAAGACAAAGTACTATGGAAAAATTTAACCCCCCCCCCCCCAATTTGGTGGTTGAATGGTAATGAAAAAATAAGCACAAATTATAATTTTTGAAGAATTTTATGTCTTTTTCGGTTGTTTACTTTTGGGAAATCATATAAATTTTAAGATTCTGCCTAGATTTTTAAGACGTCAAATATCGTAGTATCCTCCTTGATTTAGTGTTGTTTTAACTTTTTTTTGGCATGCGCCAAATAGCATGGTCCAGAAATAAAAAGCCATTTTGGGGTGTGTAAAAACACGGTATTTTGTTAGTTTTTTTAGGGCGTTCTTAAAGTGGTTTTAAAGTTTTTTTCGTGTGCCCAATTTTTGTTGGTCTACAGATATTTGGTACTTTTGAGGTGCATAAAAATTAATGCTTTCTGAAGGGTTTTAGGTCTTTTTCGGATGTTTACCTTTGGGAGAACAGCTGAATTTGTAAGATTCTGCCTTGTTTTTTGAAGACGCCAAATGTCCTGGTTCAGAAATAAAAAGCCATTTTGGGGTGTTAAAAACAAGACATTTTGTAAGTTTTTTAGATCTTTTTCGAATGTTTACTTTTGGGAAAACACTAAATTTGTAGGATTCTGCCTTGATTTTTAAGACGCCAAATGTCCTGGTCCAGAAGTAAAAAGCCATTTTGGGGTGTGTAAAAACAAGGTATTTTGTTAGTTTTTTTAGAGCGTTCTTGAGGTAATTTTCCATTATTTTGGGAGATTTTAACGGTTTTTTCGTGTGCCCAATTTTTGGTGGTCCACACATATTTGGGAACTTTTGGGGTGGATAAAAATTAATGATTTTTGAGAGGTTTTGGGCCCTTTTCGGTTGTTTGCTTTTGATCAAACAGCTAAATTTGTAAGATTTTGCCTTATTTTTTAAGACGCCAAATATCCTGGCCCAGAAGTAACATTTTATATACTACTATAATATATTATAGTTCTACAATATGATATTGCTTAAATGTTTCCTATACCATCCATAATGTGATATGAAATATACCATAGATATTTCAATGAAATGTTTCTAGTGAAACATATCTTGGGGAGGACATTTGTTGTTTCACAGACGTTTCATCAACGTATCTGTGCTCTAAGGTGAAATGTTTCATGTAACAAAATATTGATCTCAATAATGTTTATGACACTAAAAAATGTTTACTGGGGACTAATTTTCTCTCAGGTGACTTAGTTTCTAATCTTTTAATTACTCTATTATCTTTTCGATGAGAATATCGTTTATTACATTACTTTGCTGCTGAACCAATATTTTTTAGCATTTTTCGAAAATTGGTATTATTTTTGTTTCTTTACTATTGCAAAATGTTTTGAGTTTGATGTAATTTCGATTAAAAAAACTCGAATAATAAGGACCTTACCCTCAACCTTACCGTAGGTGTCACATACAGGGAAATTTTTTTAATTCTGAACATAGCCCTATGTTCAATCTGAAAAAAAAAAACAGATCAAAGCATTGCGAGCAATTGCGAGTAATGCTATGCAACTAATTATTCTACCCACTGTCAAAAATTTCAACTTGTCAATTAAAACTTCCAAGATTATTTAAGTAAAGAAAGATACATTTTTATGAAATTTATTAATCATCAAGTAATAGTAACATGTAAGGAATGATAAATTACTTTAATAAATATCAGGGGCGTGCGGTCCATGTACGCAAGGGAAGCAGTGCTTCCCTTGTAAAATTCAAAAATTAATTCAAATAAATTTAAGGTAACAGGGTGTCCCACCGAAAAGGGCACCCCCCTCGTAACTTTTTTATTTTTCAATTAATCTAGGCGAAATTAAAATTACACTTGTTAGCACTGAAGGTTCACATTTTGGAGTAACTACTTTTTTGGGGGGGTTTATCGTTTATGAGATAAAAAATTAATAATTATGAAAAAAGGTATAAAACCTTTAACATTCATATTACTAGAAGAAGCCAGGTTACATTAACATGTTGACAAACTTTGTTTTAACAGAAGTCATTCAGATACCCTCAACTCTTTTTTTAAAAATCTCGCCAAAAATCTTTTTTTTAGTGCGAAATATCGTCGTCTATGGAGCGGTGTTGTGAGATTGTAAAAGCTACCTGTGAATTTATACTGCCACTCTGACACTGAAATCTCAAAAAATGTTGTCTAATCAGGATTGTGTCTTACAGGAAAATAAACCCTTTTAGGTTTAACCACTGAGCTTGTGTCTTCAAATAATTGGACGACTTTGCGGACTTTTTTCAAAGAGTAATGCACGTCTGGAAAGCGCTCTTCAAGAACTCGCGTTGTGAGTCGTAAATTTCTGCCATATTCACCGTAGACTAGAATGATTTCTCGCTTTTCTTGATTTGATAACATTTTTGAAATTAGTTGTCAACGGTAGTTGTTAACAGGTTGACAAAATCTTACAGGTAATTGTTTGCAGCAATCTCACAACACCGCTCCATAGACGATGATATTTCACACAAAATTTAATTTTTTTGAGATTTTTAAACAAGAATTTAAGGAAATTTGGATTAGTTTTGTTGAAACAAAGTTTGCCAACACGGCAATGTAACATAGCTCCTTCTAATAATATGCAATTTAAGGATTTTGCATCTTTTTTCATGATGTTTATTTTTTTATCTCACAAATGGTAAACTCCTCAAAAGAAATGGTTACTTTAAAATGTGGACCTTTGGTCCAAACATGTATAGTTTAAATTTTGTTCGAATTGATTAATAAATAAAAAAGTTATGAGGGGGGTGCCCTTTTCGGTGGGACACCCTGTATTGTGTGTGTTTAATTACATGTGCATATAAACAATAATATTCAAGCTATTTTTTGAATTGAAACGAAATGTCTAACTCTGTTGCCGATTTTTCCGAGAAATGTAATAAAATAATGTTCCAGGACTTCCAGGAGCGCTCGAGCTTGCGGTTGGAATGCCTTATTGCGCATGCACTGTAAATTCACCGTACTTGTTCCGAGTATTATGGCGTATTTCAACGTGCATTAGTTGCATCATTAGGGGTTTACGATTAGTGTAATTTTAATTTTTTTTAATATCTAAAATCTCATTCGATATAAATGTGTCGTTTGTTTCGATTATTTTTTTTACTCGTCCCAGTAAGTGTTGTTTTGCTGCGACTTTTATGAGACCTGGGTACGCGGACTTACATGGAGCAAGTCAGGAATTTTGCGAATTCCGTCTCTGTCTCCCTCTCCAAATTTCGTCTTCGTGAATCGGCAGTGGGTTGAGCTATTGTGCTAGTCGGTCATAATTATAATATCGTAATTAAAATGGACTTTTCTTCAAAAGCAAAGTGTGTGGATTGTTCGGTGTCTTCGTTATTAGATATTTCGATACTCAGTTTTGCGGAAACACAAGAAATAGTCAGGAAAAGCAGACCAAAACCGGTGTTGAACAAATTAACAAGTAAATTCGGGGGGAAAACCAAATCGAAGTCGTTTACAATGTCTTTTAATAATTATTTATAATCAGTTTGAGTGGCTAACAGGTTGTATAACTTTAAACAAAATATTTTGTTGGCCCTGTCTGCTTTTCACGAAATCAAAAATCGCATTATACATATTATTATGTAAATAGGTGTGTTTTGAAACTGCTTCCCTTGCTAAAAATTTCACTTCAAATTGGTTCAAATAACTCGACATCAAATAATTACCTTTACGTATCGTTGGTAACGTAAATTAGATCAATGCTTTGATATGATTTTTTTCAGATTGAACATAGGGCTATGTTCAGAGTTAAAAAAATGTCCCGGTAGATGACAAGAGAACACCCACTGTATTTGTGATTTGATTTTTAAATATGAAATTAGGACGTACACTTTATATTCTGTATTTTGTGTTGCATCCTAAGCAGGCGCGGATCCTATTATACCGTGAGATTTTCTAAAATTTTGATCATCCATAACAGTTACGTTAACCCGATGTTTATTACGGAAATAAGAATCCAACATAAATTTTTTATGTTCTTCGGTGAACATTTTGGAGATCTTAAGAGATAAAGCGATGCTGAAGTTATTTAGGCAATACATTTCACTGCTGAGGTAACTGTCATGGATAACAATATCAAAATTTTAAAAAATCGCTTAGTATTAATGCTTTTTTAGAATAATTTGCCTTGTTTAAGTTGTATAGGGATTCGCTCAAAAGAAATTTACGTTTCTTGATGAAAATAATTTTGTTTAATTCAAAAAGGTAAGTAAAATCATGTGATAGTTTGGCTCATTACTGTCGTTATAATTTCCTTATTATATTATGAGCTTCTTATTCGATTTCATATTGGCTAGATTTAATTGTTGCTAAGAGTAAAACGTTCTAACATACGATCTAAAGTTATAAACATAAAACATATGTTTTGCACAAACTCCCTAATATCTGCGTTAGTATAAAAAACACATTTAAAACAAAAATGCCTATTACAGGCCCTTATTGTGTTGTATAAAAACTGACGATCTCTTTAAAACACATACATTTAGAGCAGTCGTTGCTTTCGTGTTTTTTCTTCATAAAATTCTATGACATTGTTTGAATAGAAAATTAACAACTTGAACAATGACAGCTTTTTACTTTGATAATAGACTAGTCACCATCAAAGTTAGTTACATGTTAGCAAAATAACTGTGAAAGTTTTGTCGTATACGATTACGTGATTTTAGAGCCTGGGACCTAAGGACGAAATTTCTGTGTACTTAGAACTTTTTGCAAAAGTAGAAATCAACTTATAATAAAAAGTTCTAACAAATTTTACGATGTATTCATGAGGCTTTATAAATAATTAAAGTTAAACTAATTAATATTAATGCATCATTTTAAAATGGATTAAGTATTTGATAAAAATTAGTATGGTGTTTTTGTGTTAATATTATACAATAGAAGTAGTTTTTGCATAATTTCGTATTTAGTGTATTCAATTATTACGATTGTAGTGTTGAATTTTTATTTTTTTTTACAGACAAACTGAATTCAAATAAGAATAATATACTTACCTTATCTAATTACTTTTGTGTTTTTTTAAGTCTTAATTGTTTTTTTCTAATAAAAATACTGAGTGTTTTGTTAATTTTAATTATTTAATGCCAAACTCTTGTATCAATAATAATTCTTCAATTGTGTTTTCAGGGAATAATTTGTTGGTAAAACAAAGCAGTAAATTAATTCAAAAATAGTATAATTCTTCAATCATTTGTACATTTTATTACATTACAAAAACCTTAATTTTAAATTAACATTACAGTAGACCAACTCAACTAGCATTAATTACTTATTAGGTTGACTTATCCTATATCACTGTTGACAATCTACATTAATTTGAGACTAATAAAATAAATTAAAAAGTAGTGAATCAACACCAAACTGAGTGCACTAGTATTAAATAAAACATTTAACAAATAATACAACCATTGAATCAACAGCCAAACATAAGTTACCTAACAATCAGTCTTGAATGCATTTTTACGCACTCTTCCTATGGGTGATAATCGCATCTTGGTAGTCTTCCTGAGGCTGATCCTTATCACCCCATCCCCAAATTTCATGCGTTCCATCTCCGGTCCTCGTAACGCGTTTCTTGATCATTTCCGATGAAACAGTTTTCAAATCGTAAGCCCATCCGATCTTGGCGAAGAAATCGATGAAAGCAGTCGAAAAGTTTACACTGTATTTCCCCAATTCGGAAGTCTTGTAATCCCAAGGGAAAGTATGATGGTAGTTATGCCAACCCTCGCCCAAAGCCAGAACCGAAACCACGAAATTTTCAGCAGGATTGATAAACCTATCATAAGGCTTATCTCCCCACATGTGAGCAGCGGAATTGACCAACCACGTGGCGTTCAAAGTGAGACAATATCTGAAGAGATTGACCAAGAGAGCGTTCTTGAAGGTTTCACCCCAGAGGTACATTGGGACGACAGTCGGCATTACAAAACTAACCAAAGGCATTACAATAGTGTAGTATTTCTTCTGGAATCGCAAAATCGGATCAGCGTACAAGTCTGAGAGGTCTATCTGTTTGCCCTTTTCCTTAACTTGAGGGTGTTTGCGGCACAACAGCCAGCCAACATGAGAGAAGAAGAAACCACGTTTGGCATTATGTGGATCAGCGTCAGTTTCGGAAAACTTGTGATGGACTCTGTGGTCTCTTGACCAATCAATGACTGAATCTTCAAAGGCCAAAGTGTTGCAGAAAGTGAGGATTAGACGCAAAGGCCATTTGGCTTTGTACGAACGATGAGCCCACAAACGATGAGCTCCAGCCGTAATCCCGAAACCTCCAAGTTGGTAAAGTAGAATGCCTGTAAAATTGGTTGAGTCAATAAACGAGTTTACGACAGACAGGTTGGAGCCGCGCGCGACTGAATCAATTGATTACTCACCAAATAGAGACGTTGCGATTTTCGCAGAGGTGAACATGATCCAGATTCCATACAAAGCGGCCAAATGCAGATAAGCAAACAAAATGATGTTCCTCCAAACTAACTGCAGTTTACGGTCGTCCGGTTTGTTGACCTCTGGTGGAAGCGTAGCGTTGGAAACTTCTTCGTCATTTTCGTGGAGAACTCCAGTTGGAATTGAAGCATTTGGTGTCATTCTGGAAAAAAAGATTCATTACAATCACTGAATTAATAATGAGATCGATTTATTGATATGAAAGACAGGAAGGTCAGCAGATGATGCTGGAATTAAAATTATTTCGAATTGTTAGATTCGATTCACCCACTTTTCATTATGAAATCGTAACACTTGTCCTTGAAAAATTTGCATTCAATAATTATTATTGAAAGGAGCAACTTGTTTTTTTTATTAATTTGCTTGCATTGTAATAATAATATGCTAATAATGAGAGTAAATAGTTTTGTTGGTTTTATAAAAGTAAGAAAAGTGAGCAATTATTTTTACATAAGTTGGAAATAATTTATGTGAAACAGAATTCTACATACAGAATTAAGGTCAAGTTCAGCTGTGTTTGCATAGGAAAAAGCAAAAGCATAAAAAAATTATTCAACATTTAAAACAAAATTAATGACTAATATTTTAACATAAAAATGTAGCATATCGAAAAGATAAAAATGGCATTTTTTAATTTTTATAATATGCAAAAAATGTAAACATATTCTTTTTTAAAAAAGGACAAACGTAAAACATATCAATATCAAGTAATTGAAAAACAATGGAAAAAAAAAGGAAATGAAAATGTAGAATAACGTAAAAAGACAAATCCTAGAAAACGTGAATCTTAACAACTTTCACCGCAATTTGGTGGCATATTTTTTTCTAAATCTAATCTCTTAGCAAAAAAAAACAGTTTCACTTGATAAATTTAACTTCCGTTCTTTCACTTTTAATAATTACACTTAAACAATTTTGAGAGAAAATAGAAATTAAGAAAAAAATGTAAAGACGGTACTTACTTGAATAAAAAATGCTCGGTAACTATCCGTTAAAGAAAAACAAAAAATGTAGTAACTCAACCACCTTATTACACCTTTGGTGTTGTGAATTGACTGGCGTGTTGTGGGCAAATGTGTGTTTATATACAGATCTGTAAGCGTTTGATGATTAGATAGAGCAAATTTTCATGACATGCCGCGAGTCCAAAGATCAGACCTGAACTAGGTTTGATTGAGAATCGCCGGCATCGTCCCAACGCATGGTCGTACCGTTGCTGAAATATCACGCGATACGTTCGTAGTTCGCGGGCTTCGTTGATTTGGCGATCTGGTGGCGTGATCAAGCCCCTCTCCAGGGTTGGACGCTGCTGGTATGGTAATCGATATTATTGATGGAATTTGGCGGTAATTTTTGTGGTCTGTCGTGGTGTCTGCCGTGACATGTGTTGATCTAATGACTCAATGATAAGAGAAGAAAAGTTGAGGTCAGTCGGATGATACAATCGGAAGATCGGGCCATTTGAGGGAAAGTTTACTAAATTTTGAAAGAACTTTAGGCTTTGTTTTGTAGTGACGGTATTGTATGTGAAATTAATCAATTAATTTCTGGTATTGACACAAAAATGTTAAATTGAAACTTAATACATTTTTAAAGAATTTGTTTTTTCTACTCTTTAACTTGAATATCAGAAAAACAGTAATATAGGTACTACAGAATTCTCTTCTTAGTCGTTATTAAAAAAAGTTTACTTTACAAGAAATTAATACTTATTAGTTATTAGTTATTATACTGAAAAAAACATTTAACGGATTTGTGTTTAGTGTTTTATAATTTTTATTTTTTACTTAAGAAAAATTCTGAAGGAGTAAATCAAAAAATATACCAATTTCGGTGAGTTTTTCGTTTATTACATCATACACACTAACTTTTAATAAAGTTTTCAAACTCTCAAAAAAGTAATTACTAAGTAATAAGAACAATGTAACCTACAAATCGGCATAGCTAATTTAGTAGTAAACATTTTAAATTATAATGGAACCCACTATGCAACTCATACATAATTTTAATTGGGTTTTTCAATCAAAAATACGTACTTTTCGACTGATATAAAGTTTTCTTTTGAGTTTTTCTTTATACTATTCATTTTATGGCTTCATTTCCAAATAACTAAAAAATTATATATTATACTTCCCACAATAATTAGATTTAGGGCTACTTTTTGATGAAAAATTGAAAATACTGAAAGCACGCAGTGAGATTTTTTTGCTGAAAAATTAAATCTTTAAGTTGCAATACGTGTATTTGGATCCATTCAAAATAAACCTTAGGTACCGCATCAATAATGTTTTATACATGCCTTATTTTTTAAGTACTACTTAGTTAAAACAGTGAACTTTGCTCAAAAATTGCATAAAGTGTAAAATCCAGGTCACTGAATACTTACTTCAAAAGTACACACTATTAAATTTTTATAATGTAACATCAATTCGTTGATTAATGAGCAAAAACAAAGAGTTATGATACTAAAATCAGAAGCGTAGGCTAGTCTTCATTGGTAAGATAAGTAAATAAAGATTCCTTGACTTAATACGATATAATCTCAAATTTTCCTTTATTTTTTCTCGATTTTTCCTTAATTGATATTAAATTTTGAAATAATTTGATTTTATATTTTTTTATATCCACATAGGTGCATTCATTATACACACACCAGAAAAGTCTAGGGATATTAGTAATTTTTCTGAATATAATGATGTAATAAAGGAAATTTTTAGCATTTTTGAAACGAATTGTGATTTATTAGCATAAGTTTTACAAATTCTATGAAAAGGACGTTGTTTGCCATTGTTACAATTAAAAAAAAAGCAAAAAATAAATATTGTTGTTTCTAACATGATTTTGTGTGACGTTTTTAGAATTAAAAAAACCAAACATAAAATAATATTTCTGGTAACTAATGCAGAATGTGATCTCCCCTACTGGTTACTACAGCTCAATATCCCCGTGATACTCTGGTCTATTTTCTTGCCACGCTGCACTTAGAGCTGAGTATTCTCAGCTCTAAGGTGTTATTACTCCTGATAATTTTTTGGTGGAACATTTCTCTATAAAACTTTTCTTTGGAGTGTATCCTAGACGTGTTCAATGAGTATCAAGTCAGAAGATTGTTCTGGACACAGTAAAACAGAAATTTTGTTACCTTCGTAAAATTTCTTAATCACTTCAAGTGTGCGGTTGGCAATATATTGCATAAAAATCAAACCATCACCGTAATTTTTGGTGTAGGGCAAGACTAGAGGTTAAAGAATAAAACCCCTATACCGAATTACGGTTAAAAATGGTTTAATCAAAACGAGATTGATTTTTCATCCGGTTTGTATTCCACTCTACACCACGATTGTTTCACTGAAGTAAGGATACACTCCTGGACATGCTGGAAAAGATTTTTTTGACAGATTCTCTTCAAATACGCATTCTTGTTTAACAAGAATTTGTAATCCGGGTGGATTCCAAAGCGGGATTCATCAGTACACAAAACATTAGCTCACTGTTGCAAATTGCAAGCAACAAATTCCTGAAGGCATGAAATTCTGGCTACACGTTTTGGCTAAACCATTTTTAACGACATTTTCGTACAAGGATCTTGTTTATTAACAAGATCTTGTCTTGCCTTACACCAAAAATCACGGTGCTAGTTTAATTTTTATGTTAGATATTGCCAACCGCGCACTTCAAGTGATTAGGAAATTTTTACAAAGGTAACGAAATTTCTGTTTTACTGTGGTCAGAACAATCTTCTGACTCAATACCTATTGAAGTTGTCTAAGATACCTTCCAAAGAAGAGTTCTATAGATAAATGTTCCGCAAAAAATTCATCAGGAGTTATTCGCAGCCTTAAGTACTGTGTGGAAAGAAATCTTTCAAGAAAAGATGCCAGGGCGATGTTGAACTGTAGTAACCAGTAGGGTGCATTAACTACCAAAAATATTATTTTAACCTTCACACAAAATTAAGTTACAAACAACAGTTTTTATTTTTGTTTTTTTTTTAATTGTAACATTGGCAAACAATGTCATTTTTATGAAATCTTTGAAATTTGCGTTAATAAATAACAATTCGTTAAAAAATGACAAAAATTTCATTTATAACATGATTATTCAGAAAAATTCCTAATATCCCTAGACTTTTCTGAGGTGTGTAGTAGTACCTGGGTATACGTTTACTTTTTGCTTTGCAAAAGTATCACTTTATTTTAAATTTTTGATGGGTTGAAACTTAAAAACGAATTGACTCAACTCGGTAACACTGTATCGATTGTAGTTTAGACAATAGCTAAAATCTTGGCTAAAATATATAAAATGAATTCACAAGATCCTAAAATTTAAATTAGATACAAAAGGCGAATAAAATGGGATTTTTTATAGTAATTTCATCCATATCAGTTTATATCGACAGGACAGATACTGTGTTCCTTCAAGACAAATGCAACCTGAAATGTCGACTTGAAACAAATAATTTGAATAATTGTCCGAATTTTTTCAATTTAAGTCCTACACTCAACAATTTAATATTTTTTGAAATTTTAACTGTTTTGTTTAGCATTTTTAATAATCAATTTATGTCAGATTGCCAGACCCGGACGCTTTTAGAAATTTTATAAAATTTAATCTGGGTATCCCTCGTAAGGTAATTTTTGTTTAGTTAAATGGAGCAATTTGACAAAACGTTCATAATTTTTGACTATGGATTTAATTCTATTATTATGTACCTACATATTTAAAAAATAAAACACTCGTTTTTAACTTCATTTGGCAATATTTGTTTACCAAAATTTAAATTATACATTAAAAAAAAAGTCATTATTATGAAACATAAATATTACGAAAACATGGACAGGTCAGTCTTTTAGATAATTTAAAATTAATAAATAAAAACAATATTTGGCTATTACCTACTACCCTATGGCAATTTTAAATAAAAACGATATGTTTTTTAAAAATCATACGGTAGACGCTGAAATAATAAATGACCCTATAAAAATAAATATTTTAACTATTTCCACAAAGTTATTTAAGTTGTAATTTTCCTTGCTTTTTAATAATCTTTCTGACACTGATCATGTACTGATTCATCCATATCCATTCAGTTGGCATGATATTGCATCATGTGTGAAGCTTTTATTGATAGGTCACTGCCACTGTTGTAAATATAAACATAAGTATATCATTCTAACATTTTGTCGAAATTTCTTATTTCCAAATAATTAAAAAAACTTTCTTCAGTATATTTTTTCTGTGAATTCGAGTGTGATTTTTGTTTCAATTTTTAATAGCCTAGATTTAATTAACAAACAGATAACCAAACAATAGAATATGAGAATATAAATAAAGTTTATATTTTAGTTGACTGTTCAACACGGTGAACTTTAGGCATATCGTCCTACGTATGTCACTAAGACAAGTACCTATTATTTGAAACATTTTTTAACCTATATGATACTATAATTACGTATTTAAGTACATACTTGTATAAATAAGTAGCTAAAAATGTGTCGTTATCTTATCTAAAATTTAAAATGGCATCAAAATAGTAAATAATAAAATGAAAAAAATGCATGGTGGAATCCTCTGTAAATTGAATAATTAAATCGATTGTTAAGATTTTTAATTATTACAGTATCATTCAAATGACACTAAAGTATGTTAGGTCGTTTGAAGATCGTACGAATAAATAAATATCGATAAATATTAATAAGAATAAACCATTAGTAGGAGTAATAAAAAATAGATGAGAAAATATGTATTAAATGTGTATCATTTGTTTCTCTTACACTTCCGTAAAAATTTGTTAAAAAGCATCGATATTTTGTCTTACTTTAACTTCGAAACCCGTGTGATCCTTGGTTTTGCGAATTAAATCAATTCATGTGAGAGGTGAATGAAAAATACGCATGATAAGGATGTGATTAAATATCTACCTAATTACCAAATATTTTGTTTCTGTTTAATTAAATGTTGCAATATAGTAAATTAAACTCAGGCATTCATTTTTTTTTATTATAAATAATATCAACATTTACAAATTTCTTTTCGTAAAAGTGGCTTTAGTTAAATATTAAATTCTTAAAACTTAAAAAAATACAGCAGAAATTCTGGTCAAAATACCTTTTATTTGAGGTATCACAAGGGAGGTGATGCCATTTAAAATTTTGAAGGGGTTGTTTGTATTACAAAAGTACACTAATTGGTGTTTCCCTAAAAATAAAAATCGAATCGGGATTTTCTAATGCTTTATTTATTTTCTGAGATATTCAGGGTGGCTCTGTTTTACAAAATCATTTTGTATGATTTTTTAATACATTGTTGCTTTGTTCGAGTGTCATAATAGATACACTTGAAGAAAGTTAAAATTAAAAACAATTTATGTGCAAATTTTTATAAAATAAAATATATCAAAGTGGATTTTTCCAAATAATATATATTTTGCAATTTCTATAGCGAAGCATCTTATTAAATATTTCATAATGTCATCTGATTCTAGTGTTTGGAATTATTCTGAAATGTGATGACTTTATGATTAATATTCATCACCATCGTTTAAATGATGTTTCACATTTTTATAAATAAATCGTAAAAAAATCGAAGCATAATTATTACATAGATAAAGACCATAAACATAGTAACTAGAAATAACAATCGGATAAAATCGTTATTTTTGAACTCTGATTTTATAACACTATTTATAAGTCTCCACTCCAGTTTCAATAGTTTGTTTATATTTTGTTATCGTCGTCCACTTCCGTTTTATTTTTATTTGCCTTAATCATAGGTAGTGTTGTTGAATTATTACTGATTTTGATTATTAATTTTTTTTCCAAAACTACATTTTTGAGTTTTTTTCTTGTTTTGTTTTATTTAATTTTTAAAGTCACTTAAATAAAAATCAACACTTTGTCAGTAGAATGTTTGAGAAAATAAAATATTAGTCACGTGTATTATTTAAAATTAACTTTTTGACGATTGAGCTCTATTTGATTGTTTACCACGTCAGTGTCCAAGACAGTAAATTGTATTTACTTGTTGTTATCCCAAACTCGTCGGTAAGTATTTTATTTATTGTTGCTAACTAAAAACTCGTTCGTACGTATTCAAAGTTGTCGCCAAAGTATTTTGCGCAAAAAATGTCATAAGGCGTAAGCATCAGGAACGCTATTAAGGATTTACCGCTCTTAGGAAGTAATATTTGCTTCTCCTCTAAACAATTGTCTTCAATCGGTGAAATTTCCTTACCGTTCTTAATGCGTAAGGTACTGTTAGGTACCTACTAAAAATATTTCTTCAATGGAAATTTATAAAATATAATTTATTGTTTGACCAAAGTGCTTGGTAAAATATCACAAGGAATCTGACATAAATAAAGGGGACCTTCTCCAAGCATAGACTTTTTGGCCTATTTGGTTTCCCTTTGTTAAAGCATCCTCATCAGTGGCTTTTACAAAAATCGTTAATTTAAATCAACTTAACATATGTGTGAAATCGGTATTAAAATTGCCATTAAAATCTTTTTTACACAAACGTTGTGCCAATTGTTTTTTACTATTTTAAATGTTTTTTTAAACGGTAACATTTATTTTTAGGAAGCCATAAGAATGTATCCTTTTTTATCCAATTATTTGGACAGAAACTAAATTTTTAATAATCTGTAAAACCTTTGTTTATCGGATTATCTTTCATTGTTATTAAATAAAACGTAATCATTACGATCAGTATGTGCACTTTGACCACATCACAACATATTCCTGACGAGACTTGAGATTATTAATACTCTGATGTTATTATATAGGTTATAGACCTTGAACGTGTCAGGTGCCGAATTGAGTTATTTATTAAAAATGTGTTTTGCGTGCGGATAAGTATTGACTAATTCACATTTTCTGATTTAAGAAAGATTTATTACTTTTGTATTCAAATTTATTATTCAAAAATATATTTAAAAAATCGATTTTTCGATTGGAAAGCTTTAACAAACATGAGTACTCAAGTTTGCTATTATGGTGCATTAGAATGTTGCTTCAAAATCGAACGTTAGATTTTATATGAACAAAATTGGACATTGATTCTGATGCTAAAGGAAATAACTGTCTTTGAAAGTATAAATAAGTAGTTAATCATTAACCAATTTTTCACATTTTTAATTTTTTTAACAACCTAATAAGTATGCTTTATTATAGATAATGCATAATGACCACAGTTTTTGTAGTTATGTAAGTAATAAAAAGTAGAGAAATTCCGTTTTATTAGACAGACAGGGGGTGCTTTATGTATATTTTTGTTCGTTATCAACCGTATTAGTTGTTGTTCTATTATTTCCGATGTTGTCGGATTTAACTTAATTGTTGAATAAGTATTAAAATTACATTCAGGGTGTTCCGCGAGGTAGTGTATACATCGCAGCCACTTGGCGAAATCAGACATTTCATGAAATGTCTGGTCATTTCATGAAAAGCTGACTGATTGTGTAAATTAATAGTTTTTCGTTATAAGACTAATAATTATAGATTTTTCATGAAATGCATTATGATTTTTTTACACTTAGTGAAATATGTGAGTTATATCACATTACATCAATTTTGGAAATTTTAAATATTTATTTACAATTGGTTAGTAATTAAAAGTATTTTCACTGATAATCTTAAAAGAATATTTTAATTCTTTCTAAAAAATTTTTGAGAGCGTTGCAACACTGCCCACCACGTCGTATTAATTTTCCGAGCGGAATGCAAGGGCAAATTAGGATGTTGTTAGAGTGCACAAATTAGTCTATTATGATACGAGTTTTATAAGACGCATTTTGTCGCACCCACGGAATTGGGGCACGACGAGCGCAGCGAGGAGTGCCATAATGCAGTAAGTGCGATAAAATGCCTTATAAACGAGATATCATACACTATTTTTTCTACTTTGCACCTTTTTTATCAAAAAAAAATCAATTTCGAAATTTAGGGAATTTTGTGGCAGTTGACAGCATTTGCGTGGATCATGAAATTAAATTAATAATTTGGATCGTCATTAGTTTATTCGTAAAATATATTCTGAAAGTGTCCAAGACGTTTTGCAATCTATCTGCCCCTCAACGAATACGGGCTTTTGTGGCAAATACGCGGAATTTGAACATTGGCCCAAGGAGAATGGGATCTCAAATTACTCACTTGCACTGGCTTTTGAAGTCATGTTTGTACACTACTCGAAAAGTGTTCGAAGGGACTACGTATCAGGGTTGGTACAAAAGCCTCTAAAGGTTCGAAATTGATTTGGTTTTTAGTATTTATAGCACTCCGTTGGATGTTACGAAACCCAAATGGCGGATCGTAATGACCTCAGTACGAAACAAAAGTAGAAAAAATAATTTTCGGATATAAATTAATGTTCGATTGCAAATTCGGTAAGAAACGACACAAACTCTAAATATTTTCAAAACATTCTGTAATGAAGCTGTTTCAACACTAAAAGCAGTTTGAAATCAACAATTTCGACACCTAAATTTTAATTTATTATTAGAGCTTTTATTGCGACTAAAATTAAATTAAATTTGTGGATTGTTATTATTATAATTAATTTTAATACTATGCTACCAACAGGACTGCTAAACACATTAATTCCCTACTCTCACAAATTTGCTTTTTTGTGAAGTAAAAAGTCTAAAATGCGCAAATTACAAAAATAGATTAAAAAACACATTGCATAGGACATTAAAGGCACTCATGTTTTAGGCAACTCACGCTTCGCTGCTTGTTCTCTAAACAGATTAGTGCTTTAATAATTGTCTTATAAAACTAGTTTTTTAATATACTGTTTTACATTTATTAAATGGCTTATTATTCGATTTCACTGAATGCTTACATTTCGTTAGCCACTTGTGTTCCTGATTTAAAGTGAATTTAAGCATGCCATTTTTCTATTTAGTTTTTTGTTTGAGAGAGTTTTTAAGTGTATTTTTAATCATCAAAAATTTACACAATACAATAAACATTTGGTCCTTCGAACACAAATAACCAGTTCTGTGGAGAAACAAGAACGTAAACAAGCAAGAAAATCACCAATCGCCCAGCGTGTTGGAACTACAAGCAGAGTTTCCGCATCTGGCAGTCGAATAAGTGTCATTTCTACAAACAAGAAAATCATCAATCGCCCAGTGTGTTGGAACTATAAGCAGGAAGTCGAAATTCCTCAAGAATCTACAAACACTGAAAAGGTGATTTCAGTTCATTCAGGTTCTACAGTTTCAGTTAACAATTTAAATTCAGGTTCGGAATTTCATTCGAAGTTTCAGAATGTGGAACTCCCCACAATGCAACTTCCGAAATTTGATGGTCGCTATACAGGCTGGCTGGAATTTCATGATTTTTCAATTCAGTAATTCATCAAAATGATCAACTAAATAACGTACAGAAATTTCATTACTTGAAATCATCATTGGGAAGAGATGCGGCAGATATTATTAAAAGCATGACAGTTTCATCCGTGAATTATCCTATTGCATGGAAACTCATTTGTGATCGTTTCACTAATAAAAAATTGTTGATACAAAATCATTTGCGCGCACTATTTCAGATGCAGGAATCTACAAAAGAGTCAGCTTCTCAATTGCGAAATTTTATCGATACAGCGACAAAACATTTGCGCTCCCTTGAGTTTTTGGGTCAGCCAGTAAAATATTGGGATACAATTATCATATTCCTTATTTCCAGTAAATTTGACAAAATTACAGCTAGAGATTGGGAAACTTATAAGATCAATGATGAAATTCCAACATTGGAGGAACTAAAAACATTTTTAAGTAATAAAATAATGCTTGACAATTTATTTTTGTGTCACAACGAACCAAAACAGGGGACCAAAGTCTTACAGGAAAGACAATGGCAAGGCAGAAGTTAAAAGTCCTTTATTACTACCAAATTTTTCTTGTTACAACTGTAAGCAAGCTCATGGAATATACAATTGTGAAAAATTTCTGAAATTGGCAATTAGGGATCGTATTGCATTAGTTAGAAGGTTAAAGCTCTGTTCAAATTGTTTACGAGCCAATCATTCAGTTGATAATTGTGATGCAAATCGCAAGTGCAAAAAATGTCAACAGCCTCATAATATACTTTTACATATCGACAAGCATTCAACACTAGAAACAGGTCCAGATACAAGTGTCCAAAATTCTGAAGCAATTGCAGGTCCATCAACATCAACCGTGCAAAAAATATTTCCATCTCAAATTTCAATTGGTTCTTGCCAGGTTCTTTTGGCAGCTGCTGTGGTTCTGATCAAGGACAAAAATGACCAATTTCAGGAATGTAGGGTGCTTCTTGATTCAGCTTCTCAAAGCAATTTTATAACTCGAGAAATGATGTTGAAATTAGGGCTTCAAGAATCAAAGGTAAACATTACCATTCAAGGGATTGGTCTGATCTCATCTTCAGTTCAGTATCAATGTTCGGTTTCAATCAAATCAATTCTCTGCCAACTTCAAGTGTTTGGTGCTTGATCACATTAGCGATGAGTTACCCAATTCATTCATCCAACCAGATCTCTTGAAAATCCCTGAAAATCTCCAACTTTCAGATCCTTGTGCGGAAAGGTTAATCTTTTAATTGGTGCTCAATTGTTCTGGAGACTTTTATGTCAAGGTCAGATAAAATTTAGTAACAGTCTACCAGTTATGCAGAATTCAAAGCTGGGTTGGATTCTATCAGGGCCTTTTTTGATTACTACAACAAAAACAGCTTCAAAGTGTTTTCTTTCACATTCGGTTGATATTCAACAACAATTACAAAAATTCTGGTAAGTTGAGGAATGTCCAACAATTCCTTCATTGTCTTCTGAGCAAAAAATGGCTGAGACACATTTTTGTGATACATTTTTCCAAAATGACTCTGGTCGATGTGTAGTTTCAATTCCTTTTAAAGATTCGGTACAACAATTAGGGGAATGGTATTCAATTGCAGAGAAACGGTTTTTTGCCCTTGAAAGAAAACTCAATTCAAATCCTGATTTAAAAAGGAATTATATTGACTTTATGAGAGAGTATGACAGCTTGGGATATATGAAAGTAGTATCACATTCAGATATCAACATAAATGATGGTCAATATTACTTTCCACACCATGCTGTGGTTAATGAAACCAGTGTTACTACGAAATTAAGACTAGTTTTTGATGGATCTTGTAACACATATATCTACAGGGCTCTCCATTAATGATGTTCAACTAGTGGGTCCAACAGTTCAGGATCTTCTCTTCAATATCTTGTTAAGGTTTAGACAGCATCCAGTTGCATTTTCAGCAGATGTGAAAAAGATGTACCGACAAGTTTTGGTTAACCCAGAAGATTTGAAATAGCAACGCATTCTTTGGCGAGAGAATTCTTCACCGTTAAATACTTTTGAATTACAAACAGTGACATATGGAACGGCAAGTGCTCAATTTCTCGCTACTAGTTGTTTAATTGCAATTGCTAATAAAAACAAATCCAAATTTCCACATGCTTGTAACATTATCAAATCAGACTTTTACGTTGATGATATACTCTCGGCTGCTGAAACAATCGAAAAAGCTACAGTTCTATGTAAACAGATAATGGACATTCTTCAATCAATGCAATTTCCTCTCCACAAATGGAGATCTAACAGAACAGAAATAATCACAAATTTAGTAGAGGTAGCATCCAATGCATCAGGCATGTGTTTGGGACATGGGGAAATGACAAAAACCCTGGGATTATATTGGACACCATCAGATGATACCTTGAACTATAAAATTAGCCAGTCATATGGCAGATCTCTCACAAAGCGATCAATTTTGTCTGAACTTAGCCAAATCTTTGATCCACTTGGGCTCTTGAGTGCAAGTACAATTATTGTTAAAATGATAATTCAACAGTTATGGCAATCTGGAGAAGGATGGGATGAAAAGCTGCCAGAATCAGTTGGCAAACGATGGATTACGTTCAGACAGGATCTCCTCACTTTTAATTCAATTAGAATTCCAAGATTTGTTCAATGTAACTCAACATGCAATATCGAATTGCATTGTTTCTCAGCAGGATCAGAAGCCGCCTATGCAGCTTGCATTTTTCTTAAATCCACAGATTCCAGTGGTAATGTTTCTATTAATTTGCTTTGTAGCAAATCAAAAGTGGCTCCAATCAAATCACTGACAATTCCAAGACTGGAATTGTGTGCAGCACATTTATCAGCAAAATTGATGTCAGTCGTTAAATACACTTAAAGTTTTTGTAAGTCATCGAGTATCATATATCCAAACAATTTGCAAACAGGCTACTTGGCGCCATGTTCCAAGTCAGGATAATCCAGCAGATTTAGCATCTCGTGGGTAATTAAATTTCCTCATTTCCCAATTCAAATTTCCAAGTTTTCAAACTGAGATCGTTTGATTCGCACCGCTGCATATTGTTTAAGATTTATTTCTTGTCTCAGAGGAAAAAAAATTGTGGGCCCTTTGACAATAGAAGAGTTGAATAACTCTCAAACTCATTTAATAAAATTAGTACAAAATCAATGTGGGCAGATGAAATTAGTTGTCTTACTAATAAGATAGCTCTCCCATTTTCATCAAAATTGTTAAGTTTGTCTCCATTTATTGATGATCAATGAGTTTTTCGCGTAGGAGGAAGGTTGCAACAGTCTCAGTTGGTATTTTCTCAGCGTCATCCAGTGTTGTTACCTAAACATTATTTTACTCAGCTTTTGTTTACTCATGAACACATAAGATTGGCTCATGCTGGTCCACAACAACTATTGAATTCAATTAGAGAGAAGTTTGGGCCTATAAATGACAGAAATTTGGCAAGATTTGTTGTCCACACATGTATCAGATGTTTTAGATGCCGTCCAACAAATGTTACACCTTCAATGGGTGATTTGCCAGCAGAAAGAGTTCAACCAGCATATCCATTTCAAATTGTTGGAGTTGATTATGCAGGTCCATTTTCCCTTAAGGATCGACGTGGACGTGGTTACAAGATTTCTAAATGCTATGTCGCTCTTTTTGTTTGTTTTGCAGTAAAGGCAGTGCACATTGAGTTAGTATCAAGTTTGAGTACAGAAGCATTTTTAGCAGCACTGAGGCGATTCATTGCTCGACATGGTCGCCCATCCAAAATTTATTCAGATAACGGAAGTACCTTTGTGGGGGCAAATAACGAGTTAAAAGAATTTATCAGTCAATTAAGGTCTAGCGAGACTGAAATTGTTGAATCTTTATCAACTGAGGGTATTCAGTGGTCATTCATACCACCTTGTTCACCCAATTTTGGTGGCCTGTGGGAGGCAGGAGTAAAAAGTTTAAAATTTCATATGAAAAGAATAATAGGTTTAGCTTTGCTTACATTTGAACAATTTAATACATTGCTTTGTCAGGTGGAATCAATTTTAAATTCGCGTCCCTTGAGTCCAATGTCTCCTGATCCTAATGATTTTGAGCCTATTACTCCTTCTCATTTCCTAATTGGCCGTCGCTTGACCGCAATACCTGAACCATTATTGCTAGAGTTGCCAACAAATAAACTGCTCTCTGAATTCCAACGTGTACAGCAACTTCTTCAGAATCTATGGAAGCGCTGGAAAATTGAATACCTCAACACTCTTCAACAGAAGAAGAAATGGTTTAAAAATTAACACAATCTTAGTATTGGTACAATGGTGCTACTTCAAGATGAGTCTTCATTCCCATTGTCATGGCCAATTGGTCGAATACTGGAAGTGCTTCCCAAAGTACGAGTAGTGACTGTTTAAACTGTTAAGGGCACTTATAAACGTGCTAGCAACAAAGTGTTTCCACTTCCAATAAATTAAAATTGGTAACTAACAAGTGTTATAAATCGCAGTGAACTGGCTCAAGAATGAAAATTAAAGTTCAACATCTAGATGGTTGTGTTCATCATCATCGTTTATTGAAAGCCAAGTCTTTCAAGGCCGGGGCCATGCTCCTGATTTAAAGTGAATTTAAGCATGCCATTTTTCTATTTAGTTTTTTGTTTGAGAGAGTTGTTATTGTAGCAACAATAAATAATCAGGTTTTTAAAGTGTATTTTTTAATCATCAAAAATTTACACAATACAATAAACAACTTGATGTAATTCACACGTATTCCACTAAGTGTAAAAAATCATAATGCATTTCATGAGAAGTCTATAATTGTTGTCTTATAACGAAACATTTTTGATTTACACAATCTGTCAGCGTTTCATGAACTGACCAGACATTTCATGAAATGTCTCAAATGTCTGATTTCGCCAAAAGGCTCCGACATATATATTTTAACCATAGATTGAGCATTAAAGTTAAATGAACCCATATTTTTAATTTTTTTCCAAAAAAAATTTTTGTGGAATTATTAGCCCCTAAAATTACCAGAAATAGAGATTATAATTTTTATCTCTAATATTACTTATCCAATTTTTACAAAATTTAGTATACAGTCGTTATTTTATTTTTAATTTAAATAGTGTGTAAAATTTTTTTTGTGTAATAAGATTGTTGGGTTTTTTCAGCAGGTGTCTGTTGTTAGTTTTTGCCGTTTTTGCTAAAAAATTCAGGAATGTGTAATTTGAACGACTAAAAAATTTACCCAAACACCTGCTAAACTTTATGGAGCTATATCTAGCAAGAAAAGACTGAAAGAATTTTTGGTCATGGGAAATTTAAACTCTGTTGTATGTCCTTTATCACCACCCGAAAGAATAACTCTGAAAAAGGCTTTGAGACTATAGCTTTACTTAAACCTAAGACATCAAGAAGGTCCCGAGACATACGTAAATAAGTATAAAAACGTTAAGCATTTAAAAATATGCGAAATTTAAAATAGGTATCTACTAATTGGAAAGTTTTCAGTTAATACTTTTATCAAGTATTTGATAAAACTGAAGTATAAAGAATACAAACAATACTGCAAAACCACTTACTTAACTATACAAAAGATAAAATTATATTATTTTTATTATCAACATTGTAAATGTTGAAAGAATACCTTGTACAAATTAAAATAATAATAAATGATAGTTGAAATTTATGAAAATAATTGTCGTTCCTTAACATTCAAAAAACGCCAAATACTTGTGCCCTTGCTTTTAAAGTTTTAATTTTTACGTTTCAGTCATTTGTATATTCCAAGCTGGAGCAATGCTTTGCAGTAAATTAGAATAATTTGGTATTGTGTGGAACATTATTATAATTTTTATTGTGTGAATTGTTTTTGGGACAGCTTGGACAGGTTTATGAATAAGTCTTGTTTTGTCAACGTTTCGCCGGTTTTTTATTTGTCGGCTTCTTCAGGACTATAGCAAACTGGGTGTGAGGGGGGAATTTTATTAACAATATTACTTATCATAAAAATAAAAATAGACGCTTACAACACATTAAAACACATTAAAATTTACATTTAATTTAGTCACATTTTTTGGGTCGCCATTTTGCTGGTATTAAGGGGGGGGGGGGGGTCGCAAATTATGTCTAAGGTTACACCTATTATTATATTAAATTACACTGAAAAAAGTTTAAATTATTAAATTGTAAGTTTTACTTAGATTCTTGATGTCACTTTTGTAATTTACAGTCTTGTTTTTATTTATATGTATCATTTCACTAATAAGTCGCTTTTGTTTATTTATTTCTTTATCTAGGATTTTTGTGTTATTAAAATTGAACTTATGGCCTGTGTCAAAGTGATGTGTTGCTAATGCTGTTTTTTCTTTTTTGTTTATGTGTATTATATTGCAGTCATTTTTGTGTTGTTTAATTCTATTTTTTAATAATTGAGATGTTTGTCCTACATATGATAGTTGGCTGTCGTTACATGGTATGTTATAGACAACGTTAGATTGTGAATCCTTTTCTGTTTTATCTTTAAGTTTACTATAAATGTTAAATACTTTATTTGTGTTGTAAAAGGCTAAGTTTTTGTTATGGGGTCTTACTATATTTTGTATTTTATTACATAGTTGTACATATGGAAATTTTGCATATTTTACGTTGTTTTTTGCATCACATTTTTTGTTCTTTATTGTGAAAAATGTTCTGATATTTTTTTCAATAAAATTGTTAGGGTAATTATTTTGTCTTAAAATTACTTTGACTTTTTCTATATTTTGAATTTTGATCATGAAAACTTTTATCACTAAGATTAATGGCTCTAAATAATAAGTTGTGAATGGTATTCTTTTTTTGTTGTTGGGCATGTTGTGATGTATAATTTAAGATTCTGTTACTTTGTGTTGGTTTCTGATACCAATTAGTTTTTAGACTGCCGTCACTATTTTTAATTACAAGAGTGTCTAAAAATGGAATTTGATTGTTCTTTTCTATTTCCAACGTGAATTGTAATTTAGGATGATATTGGTTGAAAATATTTAAGGTGGTATAAATTTGGTCTTCAGGGCAAGCTAAGATTGTATCGTCTACATAAATGTAAAGAAAAAGAATTATAAAGTTAATTTTGTGTAGGCACTTTTCTACTAAATCGTTCATTATAATTGATGCTAATATGGGGCTAGCTGGACTGCCCATGGGAGTTCCTTCTTTTTGCTTATAGATTTTGTTATTGAAAGTGAAAAAGCTTCCCTCGCAATATAAGTCTAAAATTTGGTTAAGTTGATTTATGTGAATGTTAATCGCATTTTGTGTTTTAGGCCATTTTTCTTGTATAAGTTGGTAGACCAATTCTTTCGGAATGTTAGTGAATAACGACTTGACATCTAATGATTATATGATTGTGTAGTTTTCTGGTAACCGTCTATTTTTATTTTTATGGTAAATAATATTGTTAATAAAATTCCCCCCTCACACCCAGTTTGCTATAGTCCTGAAGAAGCCGACAAATAAAAAACCGGCGAAACGTTGACAAAACAAGACTTTTATTCATAAACCTGTCCAAGCTGTCCCAAAAACAATTCACACAATAAATAAAATTCGACGAAAACAAAAACCTAAACAATTATAATTTTTACTTATAATAATACAAAAACATTTTGTAAAAGATAACCGAAAAAATGGCATCAAAGTGTAATAAAGATGAATACATTATGAAAGAATGAACAATTATATGAATGAAGTATCCATACAATGAATAACAGAGATTCTAAAGTTCGTCAACACTTCCTCAATATGCGCAATTGTGCTCTAAGTTTTTGCAGACGTCATTTAAATTTACATATTTGAATGTCGGTATTTTAATTTGATTAAAGCGTAAGTTGTCTATTTTATACTTACATTGAACTTGGAGCAAACAAGTCACTTAAATTAACGAACAATATGTTTTAAATTAAATTTTGTTACAACTGTAAGTGATTTCTAACATTAAAGCCAATAATGTGTATGATATGTTTAATGCTTTAATAAATATCTGAAACTGACTGATATACACGTAAATGCAGCATGTCACGTTTTAATTAATATTACCTACACTCAATTACGTAAAATGATAAGTAATGATTTTAATTTTTATTCCGATTGTTTTTAATTTGAAAAAAATTTAAAGCAGTTTTCCCCTTGTAGATAACAATACATACCGGATTTTACTCTCGTATTTAAGAATGTTTTTAAAGAAAAAATTTGATTTAGATATAATTTGTTAAGAAAACAAATTGCTACAATCATTTTAAAGAAATTTTTAATGAAAAGTCCTTTTACTACTTCATTACTGTTGTAACGGACATTAATATTCTAAAACTTAATACTTAGAAGTCGCATTAGTGGTAAAAAAGGGAATCTGTGTAAGGTTTATATCAGTTTATTACAAATAATTTAATGATATAGGTACAAGAACTAAACGTATTTAAAAATAAATGTTTCCATATTTCTAAGGAACGTAAATTTGTATATTTCTTCTTACAATTTACTGCTAACATGAAAAATATAAAAAAATATTCCTTATAGCGAGCAAATAAAAATGCAAATAATACAAAACGTAGAAAATAACTGCACTAAAACCATGATGCCTGTGATCTTGATTCTTTATATTAAGTTGGCAACAATGGAATTTTGTAGAGGCAGATAATACAAAAATGAAATTTCTTGTCCGCTGTTTCTACATAATTCAATGTTGTAAACTTAATTTCATCGAAAATAAAAAAAACTCATTATCAGCGTGTGCCATCTCCGTGATTTTCTATAACTTGCTGTATAAGCTGTTTAGATGGACTTTTCAAATCATAGGCCCACCCTATTTTGGCACATAAATCTAAAAGTAAGGTCGTAGCGTTAACTTTGTAATTTCCTAATTCTGCTGCTTTATAATCCCAAGGGAATGTATGATGGTAATTGTGCCAACCTTCGCCCATTGCCAAAAGAGAAACCATCAAATTTTCAACTGGTTGAATTTTTCTAAAAAAAAAAAAATAGAAAGTTTTTATTAAACTTTTAGAAATGTAGCTTCTTCACCTATCGTAAGGTTTGTTTCCAAACATGTGAGCCGCACTATTAACTAACCACGTAAAATTAAGGCCACATACGTATCTTGCTATGCAACTCATCACACTCCAGTAGAAGGTTTCGTTCCAACATAAATACGGAATTATTGTTGGAAAAATAAAACACCAAAATAATTTCATTGGCCAAAAGAACCTAAAAGTGTTTTAGTGTGTTAACAAATTTTTTTCAAGCACAATACCCACTTTTCAAAAAATACAACAACCGGATCTTCAAAGAGATCACTACAGTCAATTAATTTCCCTTTTTTTAAAACCTCCGGATGTTTCCTCATCATTAACCATCCAACATGAGCAAAAAAGAATCCTCGATTCGCATTATGTGGGTCAGCATCAGATTCGCTAAATTTGTGGTGTACTCTATGATCTCGAACCCATTCACGCAATCTGTTCTGCAAACAAAAATAATTACAATAAAATCTTCGTGCAAACTTCCTAAAAAAACAAAAATATACTTGGCCTGCAATCGCATAACAAACTATTAACAATATTCGTAATGGAAGTTTTGCCTTATATGATTTATGAGTCCATAGTCTGTGTGCTCCTGCTGTTACTCCAAAACCTCCAGCCCAACCTGTTACAAAACCTAAAAATACAGTAAATACGTACTGAACTAAATCTACAATTGCAAGAAAGTTACACCAAGCAAAAGTGCTTTTATGTTGGAAATACGGAAATGTGACGAATCCTATGATAGTAATAACATGTACTAAGATTATTCCGATGATATTTGGCCATATGAGGGGTGTTTTGAAATTACCCCAAAGTGTGCGATAGGTCACTTCCGGTAATATTTTTGATTCTCTAGGTGATATGTCTGATGTTGTGAGTGTGGTAGTTATTGTGCTGTTGGGGGCCATATTTTATAATTGCTAGACCTGAAATAAATTATAACAGTTTAGGTCCAGGGATGGTAATTTACGCGTAAAAAACGTTTTTTACGTTTACATGTAAAATATGCGTAAAAAACGTAAAATGCGTAAAAAACGTAAAATACGTAAAATATTGGTTTGAAGGTTAGGTACATGTGATGATGTCCGTGTGTATGTATCTTGAGTTGTTTGATTTTTGTTTTTTAATAAAATTCACGATTATGCCTCGACCAAGAAATAATTTATACGAGGATCTGGACTAAAAGTGAACCTATGTTAATTTGTTTTTTCGTTGATTTTTAGAATAATATTTTTGTTTTCATTTTAAGAATCTTATTTGAGTTATTTTGCGAATCGTTGTTAGTATTTTAAGTAAAAATTTTGTATTTTTTAGCGTTTTTAAGTTTTTTACGTTTTATAGTTTTTTACATCTAAAGAGATGGTGTAAATTACGTATTTTTTACGCGTAAAAAACGATGTATGTTACGTCAAGTAATTTACTCGCCCATCCCTGTTTAGGTCTTACACTTTTATTAAACGTCAGAAAAATAAGATTCTGAAATAATGCTACATTTTTACACTCAAACAAGTCTGAACAGAAAACATCTAAAAGGATTTAAGTAACGAAAATATGTATTCAAAAACAAATGTCGAAGATACTACCCAGTTTCATTACCTAAAAAAGTTAATAAAATAGTACTCAAACGCAAACTGAGATTTAGATCTGGGTTTGTATAGATTAAAATGTTTACGGAGTTTTTAAAATGAAATAAGCTCGTAAATAAGTTAAATGAATTTTTTTTAATTTTATGATTATTTAATGAATTACTTGTCTTCCCTACAAGTATAATTTGGGACACTCTTTAATAATTTAACCAAGTCCAATTTTATAGTGACGGTCTAGCGTAAATGAATTTTTTTAACGGAAATCGAGATTTGTTGGCTTATCAAAATTAAGGAATTTCAATTTTATTCTACGGAAAGTAGGGCTTTAAAATAAATTCATACACAAAACGAGTGTTGCCATATTTTGACTTTAAAAAATTTTCTACAAATTTTTGCTAGCACGTTTATTTCAATTTTTAATTTTTTCTTTATTATTTGGGGGTAGCGACATTTTTTTACGGATTTGTATTACAAAACTGCATTTAAATTAAAAAAAAAATATTGCTTCAAAATGATGCAAAAAGACGTCGAAAGAAAACACAACAAAAATGACAGAAATATAAAATACAAATCAAGACAAACCTTATTCTTAAAACAAAGTGAAAAAAAAACTAATTCAATTGTTTAACAGAAATGACTGTGCTCAGTAACTACAATAGTCATTTGGACAAAGCGGCACATTGAATTTGAATTCCATAATCGACTTGATGAGCAATCATTTTTGAACGCATTGTAGCACCTAACTGATTAGTTCATGAAGTAATTAATTTTAATTATACGGAATCTCGGAGGAAATCTAAAGGAGGAAGAATTCACAGTCATAGAGAAAAATATGAAGTATTTAATAGCAATAGCAATGATTTCTGTACGAATAATAGTTTTTTATACTTTGCGTTTACAATACGTTTATTAACGTCTATCAGTAGAGTCGTTTATGGCTCATTAAAGTACAGCGTACTTTAATGAATTTAAGGATATTTAGTTTTCAAGAGTTTCAACAATAATTTTTTATTTATTATTTATTATTTATTACCGTTACCAACTGACACACGACAAAAATTTTTTTTTAATTAAAATAAGAAAAAAGGGGGCGCAAAGTATAAAAAATAGCATAAAATACTCGTTTTATAAGGATTTTGGCGCCTACGGCTCGTTTTCTAACTTGGGATTCGTGCGCCAAATCACTCACTCGCACAGTAAGATATATTTTTAGTAGGCTCGCCCTGTATTTTAAAATTTGTTAAAAAATCTAAATCGTTAGTGATAAAAAACTAAAAAGAATTAGGGTTGCCAGTAGACTGAAGTCAAATATATTTTATTCTTCGACACTGTCAAAATTACACTGTGTAAGGAAGTTTTGACTTATTTGACAACTGACAAAACGAAACGGCAGATTACTTTTAGCAGATTTAAAGCAATTTTAAGCCTTGTTGAGTCTAATTAGAAGAATAAAATGTTGTATCCAACTCGTTTTCGTGTAAATCGGTTCATTTACACTCAAACTCGTTAAATAAATAAGTATTTTTGGTCATGTGACAATAAATCGAATTAATGTTTTGTCATCAGTTTCGTTCTTAATAATAAGTTCATGTCAGGGTTGTGTACGTAAAGTGTGTCCAGAAATTACACCTTCATTTTTAATCCTAGTATAATTGGATCAAAAAGGTGACTCTTTGATTGTATTTTATTATTAGTTTAAATTTTATGTCTTCATGATTTTTTTTAAGGTTTAGTCATTTTACTTACAAATGCAATTAGTATTCTGATTTTTTAATTTGTAAGTTTTCAAATTTTGTGCAGTTACATCGTTGCATTGGTATGTTATTGAGAAATTAATAAATTGCAAACAGGATTATCTCATTTAATTCCTAATTGTTCTCTTTATTGTTGCGAAAGCAAACATTTCTAAGATGACGGTCTACAACAAATAAAAATTTAATGAAATTATAGGAATGTAATAGCCCTATTAAAGTGGGTATTTTATTCTTGCGTTATTTCTCAAAATTTTTCTTATTCAAAAGCACCGTTCACATGAATTTTGAGACTTAGGGCTGGTTTACAGAACGCTTTCACACAAATAAATTTTAATTCGCTATTAACTTGACGTTTGTCAGTGTAAAATAAATGGTAGCTTAATTCGAATTAATTTAATTTAGTTTACAAATCCCACAAATACGACTTAAATAAACGGTGTTTAGTTTTGTTATTTAACAGAATACTTAATAAAATAAAAAACCGAAATGTTTCTTCACATTACATTTTTAAAATTTAACAACCACGTTTTATTGAGTATTTTTATTTAAAATATGGAAAAAATACATCAAAAAATTTCTTATTATTATCAATTTCTTTATTAAGTTTTTTGTTCTTGATTTTTGCCCCACTAAAACTTCATTAATTACTTAAAAATATAAATATAAAACAGGTAAATCATTGCAATTATTAAAGAAAGTTTAAAATTGTGCCTAGTGTACTGCCTTACAGTGACAAAAAATAACTAATAAATTACGTCAAATGTAAAAATTTACAGTGTTTTTACTTGGATAACGACCAGCTGTAAAGTTGTTAGGTTGGTACTCCGTGCCTAGTTTTTTTAAGTGTTCCGCTTGGCAGTACTAATTCATTGTCAAAATTTGACACTTGGCACAAGCGCAGTAAGAAAAATTTTACATTGAAATTTTAAAAATGAGTAGCCAAAGAAGTGTGCAAGACTAAATATTGATGTAACACAGGCAATTATAAAATGCCACGCAGAAATCAAGCAACTTTGCCAGCCGTTTCGGAGAAAACATTGGAGACGAAAGTAAAAAACTTTTTCTCGGTAATTTTCCACACATTTTCCCTTTTTTACCTACTACACCTGCCCGTTACCTAACCTGTGACCTAACTCTTGTTAATTCCTTTTCACTCGCCTGTGCTCAAGACCCCAGTTCGAAAAATTTTAACGAAATATAAATTTTTATTAAAACAAAGTGTTAGTCTTGATACTCTGTCTTTAGACCAGTTTCATTACTTCACAGATTTAATTTAAGTGAAGAATTAACAGATTTTAAAAACTTTTAGAGCTTCTAACCTATATTTGTGGACTCAATTCTGACAAATTTCTCACTAGAAATTACCAGAAACAATAGCGCTCGATTAAAGACCGAGTTACATAAGCCAAATATAAAGAACTTACACTAGAACGTGGTTTTTATGAAAGTAAACCGACTTTACTTTTATTTTTTTACACAATATTTATTATAAATAATAAAATTATTGTAGGTTGTACATTACCTTTAAAAGGTAACTCCAAACCACATTCACACCAAGTCGAACAAACCATAAACAAATAAATTCTTTAGCAAAGTACTTACTGTACCTAATATATTGAAGATTAGGACATCACAAGGAACATAACACATGCGCCTCTTACATATTCGGTAACCACTTTTACCATGTTACCACCTCTTGTCTGATCGTTTTAGATTTTTCAAATGATATTGCAACATTTCCTGGACCATTATTACAATGACTAGAACATCAAAATGAGAAAAAATAAAAAGTTATCAAATTTATTTCAAAAATGATTTTAACAAAATTTAAAAAAAAATCGGTTTTTTCCTCCCAATCTGTAACAGTAAAAAAATAGTTTCACAAAGCTATTTTACAACTGAACATGGAGTATAAAGCTTCATTTAGTTCCAGATCTTAAGGAACTCATTTTATTTCAAAACTTTTTCTTTTGAATTGTCTTATTTCGGATGTGAGTAACATAAGTGAACTAATAATAAACAGGAATTTTTAACTCAATTTTAGAGACTGTTGTAATTTGTAGGTAAATAAACAGCAGGTAATATAATCAGACTAAAACCAACAGTTTCTCAGAGAACCATTTTTATAGTTTTTAGTTATTTTTAGATAATAAGTAATAAATTATATTGGAAATTGATTACAAAATAATTACCAGTAGCTATTTGCTCGTCAAGTTTATCTCACAATGTAAATAAAATTATATCATAGCATGTAATACATTTTTTAATGTCAACAATCGTATAATTTAAGTGTCAAAAAGGAGATATTCTTGTTGATTTTACAATGAAGCACAATGAGTTGTTAATAGGTACTTGAATAGAAATTGAGTAACTTCACTTGAATGTAACTTGCTTCGAAGATTGACAATCATCATCGTAAAATTTCTTGCTTGTGTTATGCATTACACAATACGTTATGAAACAATGTGTCAACTCATATTCCAATAATTAAAAAAAATAAAGACTAAATTTAAAAATAACTTACTTTGTAATGAAACATCTCCAATATTGTATAAAAATTAAGTGCCACTAATTAAAGAAAGTTGTTACACGACACTGTAGTTATTAGTATTTATTTTCAAACATTGCGACTCGAAGATGTGTAAAAAATATTGATGACTTAGACATTTAGAAAATGGGTATTGTTTACATTGCAATATGATTTGGCATACTTTGTTTTAGTGTTGGAGACAACACAAAAAGACATTGTGTTAATATGGTTGATTAATTACTATTTGAGACAATAGATGTAATCAAGAAAAGTCTCTTTGAAGGTATTTGAAAAAATTAATTCAGTTGTGTCTGAGGACATGAAGCTTCAAGTAATACTCTTGAGAGCTTACGTTTTTATTAGCTTTGGCGAATGTTGCAATTTAAATGTACATAATTTACAACTAATATCCGATTATATGACCTGGAGAATGATGAAATCGGTTGTAATCCTCGACAATTCTTTAACCAAAAGTGACAAAAACTTCCTCATTCGAGCATAGAATAATAACAATTTATTTCAGATTGCCAACCATTAAAATTATATTTCTCCTGTTTCTCATTGTGTGATCTCTTCGTTTCATTACAATCACCTATGAGCTTTATGCGAAATATTGAAAATTTTATTAGTCGTAAAATTGGAGTCGTGATGTTTCTTGATAATGTAAACAATAATTTTACGAATATTTTTAACGAGGAGGTAAGAGATGTTTTCTTGGAATTTTTTAATCATCTGTTGAGTTCAAAGTTTGATTTTTAGGTGTCTAAACAAGATATTTACCGGGAGAATTTCGCATGGTTGATAATAACAAACGAAAACGAAATTGTCGATAAGTTCAGGTTCACGGCCTTGAGTTTAAATGCTGATCTAGTGGTCGCGATTGACATGAATTTTTCACGTATTAAGGTAATGATCAGTGAGTAAATGGGTAAATAGGCCTCTGAAAAGTAGATTTTTCCTACATATTTAATAAAGTTTGAAAGAAAGTTAAAATTTATGCTTCAGTAACTATACTAATGTGATTTTTAATAAAAATAATGCAATTCTTTTTGAATGTATTAGATACCAATTTATAACAGCAAAAAGCACTTTGAGTTTTAGGAGATACCTTCTTGTATAAGTATGGAGAAATATTTCATTTTATTTGACTAAACAAGTACCTATATCAAAACGCTGGAAAAAAATTATGTCTAGTCTAGTGGTTTTTTGTTTCGATTACAAAAACTTAGTTCTGAGATCAAAAACGTGCTTGCTTCCCCATAAGTTCTGGATGACGGCAAAAGTAATACGTAACATTATCAACACGATGTGATTCATTTCTGAGGAAATGAAAAAGTATTTTACATTACTTTCGAGATTCAGTTGTTTGTTTCTTGTAAAATTAGTCGTTTAAATTTTGGGCCCTTTTTTAAAAATTTTTCGAAATAATTGTTCTTACTAAAAAATAGTAAACTTTTTGAAAGCTTAACAAATCATTAAATTAAGCAATGTCCATTGTTTTTGTTTTATTTTATTCAAAGACTCGCTGAAATAAATTTTGCATTGTTAATTTTAATTAATTATTATTAATTAACGGTTTTTTCCTGTATAATCTACTATCATGTCACTTTAAACACCTTTAATTACATAAACTAAATAACAACGCCCAACTCTTAATGCTTGTCATTTGTCGCACTTTCTCTTTTATTGTTAACACTGTGTTTTGCTATATTTGGATAAGGGCATACGCTCTTTGCGTGGTGCAATTTTTTATGTGTACGTAGGCACTAATATTTCAAATGAAAAGTTTAATTAAAGATTTAAGAACTCAATAACAGTTTATTTTAACGAGCCATTTGCACATTTGCATGAAGGCACATCTATTTTAATAATAAAACTTTTATTTTTGATACTCGGTTTGATACAATATCCATCATTCATTCTAATCATACTATTATTGCCGGATTTGTCTGAACTACGGATATCTAAAAGGAGGATATGAAACGACGCCGACGTACAAATAAAACGTCCCCGTCCACGATAGTTCCCATAACGTCACCAGAGGCGCAGTTGTTCCATTACCGTTTAAGTTTTCAGAGCAATGAATTTATAAAAATAGTTGTAATTAAATAACGGTTAACAACAGGCGAATAAAAAAATACTGGCAGATAAAGCATTAAATCCTCAATAATAGGAGATAAAAATAATGCAAAAATTATATCTTAAACTATAGTTAAAAAACCTATCTATCAAAAGGCTGCGAATACGGTTGAAGATTCAAAAAAGTGTAAGAAACGAGGTTGTAGAGAATTAAATTTTTTAACAAAAAGTCCGCGACACCATATTTCTGTCTTCAACGGTTTAGGTATAAATTCACTTTCCAATACTTGACCATCGGCAAAATGAAGGAAATCCGTCGCTTGAGCGTCTTTGAACGTCTTTAGGGCTTAAACCGTTGAAGATAAAGATACGGTCCCGCTGACTTTTTTAAAGGAAATTTAATTCTCTACAACTTTCTTCTAAACATTTTGCTTGTATCTTTAACCGTATTCGCATCGTTTTGAAAAATACGGGGCACAGCGCAAATTTTAAATTTTAAATAATTTTTTTCTCTTGTTTCCCGTGAAAATTTGAGGCGTCAGTTTTCTCAGTCTGTTGAGAATGCAAAGCTCAACATTTCTGTATTTTTTTCCAAGTAATTAGCGAATTGGTTGAATTTAAATTAATTTAAAACGATTTGGCACCGAGACGGTATAACGCTCGAAGCGCCATCATTTTACTCTGCCGTACTAATTTTTTTTGGGTACAGAAGATCGTGCGATTTTGTATCTCATTTCGTCTCCTAGTTATAGTCCTTCGTAATCTGAACAAAAGCGTTTCTTTGTGGCCCTATAGGACGCCTTTAGCTAGTTTATATTATGTTTTAATCAAAAAGTTTGAACTGAAGATTTTTTAGATCATTTTGTTTTATTTTCTATCATTTCTAGAATATCTTGTAGCATTTTCTGCAGGACAATATTAATTTTGTCTAAGAAGTTTTTAAATATGCTAAATTATAGAATATGATTGGAAAAAGATTTTGTTTTTATTCGTATTTTGCCTTCACTTGAACCCTACTCTCTGCACAACTATTAAAAGCCACTCCTTGATTTCAGAATACAGAATTATTTGAAGATTTATCGACTTTAACCGAAATATGCAATGATACCTGTACAAAATTGTACAATACTTTCAACCAAACAATACCAAATTCTCCATTGTTATATCCACACGAAAATGAAACTCTTAAAATTTGTAATAAAAGCACCTTTGCTATTGATTCTTATTGTCTACTACAATTATACAAGATAAGAAAAGAATCAAATATTTCACTTGTAGTCAATCCATTGGGTAATTCTCACTAATTTTAAAGAGTACTTCATAATTACGAAACATTTACCCATTTCTAGGAATATGGAACACATCAATCTTTAGTGAAATGTTACGCCCATTTTTAGTAACCGAAAAACGTCTAAATTTCCACAACTTTCAACTAAAGCTCGGCAAGCAAAATGCTACTCAAGGAAGTATTATGGAAAATGTTATCGAAGACAACACAAGCGATAAGCAACTAAATGAAATTTCCTCTTATTTCCAGCATTTTTTTAATTCGAGGTAATTCGGCAAAGTTCAAATTAAATAAAGATGATTATGATTTTAGTATAGAAATCTTGTATTTTGAAAAGTTGGGACGCAAAGAAAATGGGAAAGAATGGACGGATTTGCTTGGAGCTGTTGTTAACGAAGAAGTAGACTTGGGTTTGGATACAATTATCAAAACTGAAGAAAGATATTACGACATGTCTTTTACTCATAACATATTGACGTCTATGTAGGGAAAAAATTAACAAATTATTTTAAACTAGTCATGGTTTTAGGCGTAACATCTACATAAAACATCAGCCATCTAACGAACTCAGAGACATTTATTTGATTCCATTTGGAACCAAACTAATTCTATTTGTTATGATCACAGGCTTCACTTTGTGTCTTTTAATGACTATAATAAACAAAGTAACAAACAATTTAACAGAAAATGGGAACGATATTAAAGACAATTCATTTGGTGAAGCAACCATTTGTTGTATTGGTATTTTCACAATGCAAGGAAGTTTGTGGTCACCTAGCACTTGTTCAGGAAATATAATTTTAATAACTTCACTTGCATTTGCTTTAGTTATTTTTAATTCGTATTCGGCTTTCATAACATCCATACTTTCAGTTGAATTGTCTAGCATTCGGTCAGTTGAAGATCTGCTAGAAAGTAACTATAATATTGGATACGTCAAGAATAGTCAAGACGAGGTGTATTTGAGAGTAAAAAATAAAACTAAAATATTAGCAAAATAAATTCAAATTTTCTGTTTCAGTCAATGAATGATTCACAACTGCAACAGATTTATCTGAGGGGTTATTTGTACAACACTGTAGGAAATGTGACTGAAGGACTCTACAAGAGCTACAAGGGCCATTACGGGTTTTTTGCTTCAACAAACATTGCTAGGAAAGAGTTGCATCGGATAAACAACTACAAATGCAATTACGAAATTATGGAGATACCAATAATGAAAACTAAAAACACAATTGCATTTCCTTTGGCGAGAAAGTCGCATTATAAAAAGGTTATTGATTTGAGTATTATGAGAATGTATGAAACAGGAATTTATAAATATTTTTACTCAATGGTTGTTCCAACGTATTCAAAATGTGATGAAAGAAGGATTTTTCGTAGTGCACACTTGCCCGATTTGTCCTCTGCCTTTGGAATTTTAATTATTGGTGTTAAACTGTCTATTATTATTATCATAGCTGAATGTTTATGGAAGAGGAAGCGTGTAATATATTGGAAAATAAAGAAAAACTGTTTAAAGACAAATTTGTACAATCGTGGACGCCAGCGAAACGAAGGGATTATAAGTCAAAAGTCGGCTCTCTAAAATAATCTTCGTTGTATTGCTCGTGATTACTAGTTATGTCTAGAATGTCTTACAAGTGTTAAAACAAAATTAAATAACTATATGTTGAATGTATTTTAGCGAAATAAACAACTGAATATTTGTTTGCAATCCTGTCTTGTTGCAGTGAAATCTAATGTCTGTTTCAAAACTACACTTCGCCGCAAAATTAAGGGATATTTCAATATTTTCATCTAAACTTACTTATTTTTAGAGAAAATAAATTATTTGTATTATTTCTTATCGTTTCTTTGTGAATTTTACCCAGTAAAACTTTAGATTATAAAAAAATAAAAAAAATTAAAAAATCATACAGGTGTCAATTGGATTCTTTTAATTTTTTAAATAAAAAATACGAAATCGTTGCAAAAAATGCACATTATGAATAAATGTAGAGAACATCATCATTTATCTCACACGAAAGTCGCCTAATACTGATTCTTATTGAAGAAGGATTCTTTCAAGAAGAAGTTGGTCAAAGACTGGATAAGCAACAATCCAGTGGTCAGTAAAGCTTGGCTACGTTATAGGAAGAATGGCAGCTCGCAGCTCCCGTAGTAGACCAAAGCGAGGTAGAAAAAACAAAACTACAAATGCAGAAAACCGATTTTTACGCATTACCCAAAAAAAATCATTGTAGTTTTACAAAAAAATTAAAAAATGACCTTCAGCATGCTACAGGTACCATTATTAGCTTAGATACTTGTGAAACTGTTGTTACCCACTCAAAATAAATTGATAACAGTTTCTTAGCAATTCCTGGCCATTCCTCAAAAAACAAAAGGAGGTTTTTTTAGTTTTATTGGGTTGGCTGATATGCTTTTTCTGTTGGCGATAACTATGGAAAACTTTGTTTTCTGTGTATAACGTATTGGGCACTAAGAGTATGCCTCCCGTACGAAGACATCCACATTTTCAGCAAAAGGGTTAATTATTAAAGAAAATTAATTATTATTTAACTATTAATCTAACTTTTAAACGGTGCAACTTGGTATAGAGGTAAGTTGGGTTAAATCGCTATATCTTGAGCTGCGGAATTTCTGGTTCCCTGTTGTCCCCATCTTTTCGTTACCCCCTGTGGAGTAAGTTTAGTCAAATGATGAAACATATTTAAAAATACAAACTTGCACCTAAATATGTATGTGGACCTAAATCAACAGAGAAAGGTCAATAATTAAAGTATTAACCAATTCTATTAAAAAATCTAATTCCATGGACCAGTCACGATTTATCAGAATGTGATCTGCTTCTGGACAAACTATAAGAAATGGATCTGTTAACACCAACGATTTAAATAGTATAAAATTAGACGGCTTGTTTATCTTTAAACATTATCATGTTTAAATACGATAAATGTAACGCGAAGTAAGTAAATATAATGCACACTGTAAGTAGGTAGAACTGATCTGAAAGCTACATTATATTGTTTAAACTTATTTTAAATAGGTAATTAAACAATGGTTCAATAAATATTCCAATGATTCATTATGGTATTATAAAAAGCTGTAGGAATTATTAATTGACGTTCTAAACAACAAATTAACAAATAAAAAACAGTTTCAACTTTGAATTATTTTATTACTACAATTCGTTGATAATTGCAGTTTAAAAAAGAAAATTGTGTGAAATTTAATGTCGTGACTATTTATTTATAACGCCAGTCACAACTAAACTACATTTTGCCTTTTTTGGGAGAAGAAATGATACCTTGAAGTTTTTTTAAACTATAATTATAGTAGCAATTGATCCTTGGCTAGATTCCTTTTTGTTATGATTCTTCTTCTCCTTCTGTTACTTTTCTTATTAGCTCTACAGGAATTGCATTCAATTAGAATATCAGATGATACCTTTTTTTCTTAAAAGTTTCAGAAGTTTTGCCAGAAGATACGTTTTTGTTATGAACTGTAGGAGTTACCTTTTCGTCAGAAGATACTTCTTTGTTATTTTCCAGGTTTACAGGAGGAGTTGCCGTTTTGGCATTAACTGCAGAAGTTTCTTTATAGACAGGAGACACCTCCTTGTTATTTTTCATATTAGTTGCAGGAGTTTTGCCAGAAGATACGATTTTGTTATTTTTCTTATATACTGCAGAAGTTACCTTTTTGTTAGAAGATATTTCTTTGTTATTTGTCAGATTTACTGGAGAAGTTGCAGTTTTGGCATTAACTGTGGGAGTTGTTTCATCGGCAGGAGACATCGTCTTGTTATTTTTCTTATTAGTTGCAGAAGTTTTGCCAGAAGATACGTTTTCGTTATTTTTCTTATTTGCTGCAGGTGTTACCCTTTTGCCAGAAGATATTTCTTTGTTATTTGTCAGATTTACTGGAGAAGTTGCAGTTTTGGCATTAACTGCGGGAGTTGTTTTATAGGCAGGAGACACGTTCTTGCCATTTTTCTTATTAGGTTTGCGAGAAAGTCTGTGTTTGTACTTTTTCTTGTTGACTGCAGGGATTTTTTTATGGAAAGGAAAAAACAAATTCTTGTTATTTGCATAAGTTGGGTTTGGGATTGGTCTTTTCCTCCGTTTTTTCTTATATTTTTTTGGGAAACGTCCTAAAACTATTCTAGCGGTTTCTACGCTTGCTGCACTACCGAGTAACACCCCAGCAATTATTGGAAAAATAAGGGGTAAGACCTAGCAAAAGAAGTAAAACTTGTAAGTTACATTACAGTAATTAGTATATAAAAACAAACTACAGTATTTATCGGTGTTATTAATGCACGATTTTGTTTCAAAAATCATGTATTAATAGGGGGTCATTAACGATCGATTTTATGCAACTAAATATACAATAAATACAACAATTAAATAAATAATTATACAATAAATATACAATATCCAAACAGTTATAAGAGCCAGGTAGTAGCTTATATTTATCCGTACTAGAACTTGTATATAGACGCGTTTTGATCATCATTTGTCATTCTCAAAACTAAATTATAGGCAACCAAATATACACTGTGTTATTTTTTTTAGTATTTCATTTAAATGAGTTAGGGTCGACGGAAAAGTATTGTAATCAATGCTCGGGTGTTAAAGGGCGATTAATAATCTCACCAGTATTAACGCGCGAGCGTAGCGATTATTAATCGCTCTTATTAACACACTTGTTGATTAAATAACTATTAAAATAATAACTAAATTTAGTTAATATTTTTAGGACCAGAGTTCACCAAATCATTTAATTTATTAATTATATCTGAACTCATAATTAATTTCATGTTAGTTAATGTAAAGTATTGTAAATCAACATCACCATCTCATTTATTTTATACACAGTCCGTTTATTATTAGGTCATAACACCAACTACTAGGAGACGTCTTATGATATCAATAAAACACATGGGTCTTATGGAAAAATCATCTCGTGATTGGTCTGCTCACATGCGAATAAAAATGAAATCGACAAACGTCACTTCAAAACGTCAAATGAAATTTTTCCAAAATATTGATTTAGCTTATTTACAAATATACATTGTAAGACTTATACAGTAAGTAACTATTATTTTTAGATTAAATTTTTGTTCGCTTTCTGTAAATCTGCCCTAAGTATTGTTAGGTTATTATTAAAACAATCTTACTCTGGCTTGAACATCATGACGTCCAGAAGCTTGGTTTTCCTGTTCGGGAGACATAATTTCGGATAACTATTTTAAATATTGTTGTTGCTATACATACCACATTTTTGGTCTGTAGATTATAAATAAAAGTTATAAATAAAATTGATGTGCAAATTATTAACTGCTTACTTTATCGGTCACATTTTGATTTCCCTGTAGACATCATATAAAAAAGATCAAAAATTATGTATTTTAAATTGTTAATAATGTCTTTACCAAATGATTTCTGGTTATAATACTAGCACATACACCACCCGATAGGATGATAAAACTGAACTTCATGGTAGATTTAAAATTAAAAGAGACTTGTTAATCTCACTCATTTTGTCCCCCTTTTATTCATGTTTTAAAATTTTATAGCTATTAATTTTGTACTTAAAATATTTATTGCGGTGTGATTTATTACTTTTTTAAAATCTAGCCATAAACATTTTTTGATGATCTATTATACAATGTGTTTTTAAATGATTCTCATCTATTTAACTTTGAAGTTGGTTTACATGCCGCTCTGCTCAATTAAATTCGCTGTCAATAAATGTCAAAACTGTGAGTTGTGAAATCACAAATTGTCAATTATAATTAATTTTAAAAATTCCGTTAAAATGCAACTAAATTGTTAAACTGTGCAAGAAAACACTTTTATATCGAAGCTTATTTCCGAATTGGAGGGTAATATTCGGTGTCTAAATGCCTGTCATTAGTTCTATAAAGCGGCATTTCTGATTTTACATGAGAAATTCACAGACGACTAGATGAGAATCATTTAAAAACGCATTGTACAGTTATGTTTACATAACAAAACAAAGCACAAAGCTATTAAAAACTTTCGTTAGGAAATGTTATAACAGAGAATTCTCCATAAAAAAAGTACTTATTCATAAATTAAAAAAAAACATATCCCATTAATTGCTTATAGTCGATTGACTGGATTCAGGGGCCTGTTTCATAAAGCTATTAAAACTTTTCTCTGCCACCGAAAATCCCATCTTGCTTTTCTCCACTCAAATTGTTTGTTAGCGAGGTTTAAACGCAGTGAAACACAATAAAATCAATTTGATAAAGAAACGTTTATTTTGGGCGACTTTTCAATACAACTTGACACTAGGCAACTATTTTAAAAAGGCGGTAAATAGCGAATGCCAACTTAACAAAGAGGAAAAACAATTAGGCGCGTTAATTGAATCTCTAACACTTCCCCTCAATTACAAGGTTAATTGTAAATGACAAGTAAAAATAAATTTTCGAAAATCGAAAACAAAAAGATTAATCTTTTAAGCCCAAGCCGCGAGTACAATTCTCCATCTTGACTCTCTCCAGATAATGGTTTTGTTAAGATATCGGCCGTCATTTCCTCTGTCGGCAAAAAATCCACGCTGAGTGGGTAAGTTTGAACAGCCTTCCGAACAAAATGATACTTTATGTCCACGTGCTTGGTGCGCGCGTGGAAGACCGGGTTGTATACCAGTTTTGCTGCCGATTGGTTGTCGTTGTAGACAACGATCTTCGACAGTCTTTCCCGGCGCAGCTCCTTGGCGAAATTCGATAGGTGGATGGCTTCTCGCATGGCTTCGGAGAGACTCACGTACTCCGCTTCCGTTGATGACAGGGCGACGATCCTCTGCTTGCGTGAATTCCAGGAGATTGCTGCTCCGGACAGTGAAAACGAGTATCCCGAATACGAAACTCGGTCGATCGGGCAATTTCCCCAATCTGCGTCCGCATGCCCGATGATCCCGTTCTGGTCCTGTATATAGACCAGCTTCCGATCCACGGTGCCTTTTAAGTACCTCAGTACCCGTTTTGCGCGAGCCAGTGAACTTGATCGTGTGCACAGTTGAATTGACTCAGCATGCTGACCGCATAGGCGATATCCGGGCGTGTTCCGATGGCAAGGTACATAAGAGCACCAATGAGTTCGCGGTAAGGAAACTTTGCCTCGTTCCCTCCGGAGCTCGCCTCGAGTTTTGTGCCGGCGGAGAGTGGCGATTTGACTGCCTTGCAGTCGGACATCCCAAACTTGTCCAGGATTTCTCGGATGTATCCGCTCTGGCAGATGGAGACCTTGTTTTTCTCCTGTTTGACCTCGATGCCCAAGCAGTATTTGATGCGTCCGAGGTCCTTCACCTGGTACTCTTCAGTCAAGTGGTTTTTAATCTCGTTGACGCCTTCCGGGTTGTTCGAGACGATGATGATGTCATCTACGTACAGCAGGACGTAGGTGCATCCCCCAGAACGATGATCAACGTATACGCAGGGGTCGGATTCCGTTGGTACCAGCCCCACCGTTTTAAAGGTGCAGTTGACCTTTGCGTGCCATTGTCGACCAGCTTGACGTAGCCCGTAGAGGGCTTTAACCAATAGGCAAACTTTGTCTCCTGACTTTAGCGCTTTAAGCATTTGCTGAGCTTTTGCGATCAGAGTTTTGTCTCTTTCGGTGGCAACTATCCTCTCCAACGATTCCCTCAATAGGATCGGCGGCTCCATGTACATCTCGGTATCCATCTCGCCGTTGAGATACGCCGTGGTGATGTCTAGCTGGGAGATCTGGAGGTTGAATTTGGCTGCCAAAGCCAGTAGAAACCGTAGAGAGTCTAGTCGCGCCACAGGCGCGAATGTGTCGGTAAAGTCGATACCGGGCAACGAATCCGAATCCGCGAGCAACAACTCTGGCTTTACGTCGATCCAAACTTCCATCAGCATTAAACTTGTTGCGTAAAACTGTACGGCACGAAATTACATTGCGATTGGTAGGTCTGTCAACCAGCTTCCAGGTGTCGTTCGCCACCAGACACTTGGCTTCCGAGTAGATTGCATCAAACCACTCGTTCTTGTCTTCTCCTTCCAGGGCGTTGTTGAGAGGAATCTCGATGGCCGTCATCGTTACGCACTGGTCGGTTTGATAGAAAGCGTGGTTATCATCGATTTGGTCATTGTTGTCATTGAAGTTCTCGTCGGCGCTGTCGTCTTCTTCGATTTGATTCTGAGTGAAAACTTGCTTTTCGGCGTCCGACTCTTCTGCAATGACCGCCTCGTGGTACTGCTTCGACGGGCGACCCCTCTTGCCAGTCTTCATGGTCCTGGGTCTGCCTGGTCCTCTTTTCGCTACCTGTCTTCCTCGTGGTGACCGCTGCTCTGCTTCCCCTGCTTCATCATCCTCGAAGCCGTGGAAGGGCTCCAAAACTTCCTCGTCGTCGATTTCGTCGACTTGTTCGTTGATTTGATCGACAATAACTCGAGGTGGATGATTTGGGAGTTTCGTGACGCTGGCATCCAACACAAGGTCCAGGTAGGTGCGATTTGTTGGTTCGTCGGCGTCCTTGGGCGGCTTCTTGTGTTCTCGAGGAGCATCCTGCTTCCGGGCTGGGCCCGGCTTGAACTCGTTCAGGAACTTGACGTCCCGAGACACTCGAACTTTTCGCTCCTCAGGTATCCAGATGCGATAAGCCTTGGATTGTTCGGAGTAGCCGACGAAGTGTCCTGGGATCCCCTTTGGATCGAACTTCCCCTTTCCGGGAGTTTTGTCCAAGACAAAAGCTCTTTCGCCGAATGAGCGAAGAAAGAACAAGTCTCCGATGCGTTCGGCCACTAGTTTCACGTCACCGAAACTGTTTTGGACGATCGCGCACGATTTCTTGAACGTGACCTCGTAACCATGATCCACGATCTTTGAGATCGAGAGGAGGTTGGACCTTAAGTCCGGAACGTACAGAGTGTCTTTCAACATCACAACATTGTCCGGGTTGTCTGCTGTTGCGATACGCACATCACCTTTCCCGCACACTCGCGTAATCGAGTTGTCCGCAAGCTTTAACTGTCCGAGATTATCGCGCATATTCACAAAAACATCCTCGTTCTTGCATAAGTGTGACGTGCACCCGGAGTCTAAGCACCAGAGGTTGTTTGCACTTTTTGAATCGCGCACTTTGTCGATGAGAAAAGTACAATGAACTTCATCTGGTTTGTTTTTGGACGCTTGCTTTTGCCAGCAATCAGTCTCTTTGTGCCCGGTTTTGTGACAGAATCCGCACTTGTTTCGGCGTTTCTCGTCCTTCTTCCCCTTTTTGGTGTCCCTACCGTCGCCTGTGCTGCCTCCACCTTTGTTTCCTCGCTGGAACTTGTTCTTGCTTGAGGAAGCTTGGCCTTTTATGAACATGGCAGCGCCATTTTCGTTCGACTTTTCCTGAGCGCTGTACTCCTCGATGATTTTTATCTTCAGGGCTTCAGCGTCGGGTAATTTGTCGCGAGATTCGATGGCGATTCGGAAATTCTCGAAGCTGATGGGAAGGCTGTATAACAACATGATCGTCATCAACTCTCCGTTGATGTCGATCTCAATGGATTTGAGTTTGTCCACGGCGTCGAAGAACTCGGTGAGATGCTTCGAGACGTCGCCGCCATCTTGCATCTTTTGTTGTACGAGGCGTTTCAGCAGCGTCGCTTTCCGAGCTGGTCCTTTCGAGGCGTAGATAGTCTCCAGCTTGACCCAAACGTCCCGCGAGGTAATGCATCCTCGGATTTGCGTCAGCTCCGAGGGATTGATCGCCAAGATCAAATCGGCCTTTGCCTTGCGGTCGTTGGTCCGCCAGATTTTGGCTGCGGCTTGCGCTGCTACCAGCGCTTCGCCTGCGCCTTCGACCACCGGTTGCTCTTCTTCGCCGGAAACGTAGCCCCAGTGATCGTTTTTCACGAGCAGGGCCTCGGCTTGAATTCGCCACGTGTCGTAGTTGTCGCGAGACAACATTTCGAGTCTCGTCGTTGTCGCTTGTGCCATTTGCACGTTTTTACGACTTTCTACTCGTTCGATTTATGATTTGATTAATTGTGTTAATCACTGTCTGTGCCCATAACCTGTTAGCGAGGTTTAAACGCAGTGAAACACAATAAAATCAATTTGATAAAGAAACGTTTATTTTGGGCGACTTTTCAATACAACTTGACACTAGGCAACTATTTTAAAAAGGCGGTAAATAGCGAATGCCAACTTAACAAAGAGGAAAAACAATTAGGCGCGTTAATTGAATCTCTAACATTGTTCTTAAAAGAACAGATTTTTTAAAGATTTTGGAATTCACAAAGCAAAATGCAAAACGATGAGTTTATGCGTTTGGAGGTGTCTAACACGGAATAATTTCTGCCTGTCTTAAATTAAAATTTCAATTAACTAAAAAGAAAATCTAAGTCATTTAGTTCAAAATATATATATATATATATATATATATATATATATATATATATATATATATATATATATATATATATATATATATATATATATATATATATATCAAAATTAGATACAGTTCATTCCACGAGGATATCCCGATAAGCCATAAAACGTCACGGGTCAAATACAGAAATACGTCTATATTGCTATCTTCTTTTACATTGTGAGAAGGCATGAGACAAACGTAGGACGTACCGTATTAAGCATGTCACACTTTCCATCTTCTTTTGGCTAACGAGAATAACAAAGACGGTACTTGTTCGTCAAGTGTTGTATCAGACGTTGCTCCGTAGAGAGACGTTGTCGCCAACCTTTGAAATATGAAAGTACTAAGTACTCGGGAGCGCTAAATTTAAAAAGCAAAAGAATTTTCACATACTGTCATTTTTACTAATTCACCCGATCTCGTCCTCAATTGCGGCTCCTTAAATGCGGATATTATATCTGATAACCGACTTTTAATAAGATTACTCCAAAAATTGTTACATATAGGAACTTTAGGAATTTTTCTTATGATGAATTTCTACTTGACCTAAACAGTATTCCGTGGGATGATATATTCTACCTCAAAGACTTAAATGAAAAAGTTACTTTATTGAACAACTATATTATGTGATTATTTGACAAACACGCGCCTTTTACCACCTCGAAAATAACAAAAACTTTTGCACCTTGGTTAACTTATAATGTTAAGCAACTTTTGCGGCTAAGGGACAAGGCTTTGAGTACATACAAAAGGTCTAAAGATGCCAATGATTGGTTATACTATAAACAATTGAGAAATCTGGCAGTTAGCTCTATTAGGCGTGAAAAAGCTGCTTACATCACGAAGCATCTGCATGGCCCAAGCAGGGCCGACCTTTGGAAAGCTCTAAGGAGCGTCAAGATTACATATAAAGGTAGGGCCGATATCCCCCCCAGCTTGCGCTTACCTGACAACATTAATGATTACTTTTCGTCCGTTTTTAATCCTTATGACTCTTGCACAGATGAGACAAATTGGTATTCAAACAACATCTACAATGAAAACATTCATTATGATTTTAAATTAGCTACTGTAGATGAAGTGAAATCTCACATATTCAAGTTAAAATCGAACGCGTGCGGATGTGATAATATTTCCCCTAAAATGTTGCAGCTATGTGCCTCTAAAATTTGCAACCATATTACACACATAATAAATTGCGCTCTTGAATCAGGTTACTTCCCTAACAACTGGAAATTGTCCCTAGTGACGCCCATTCCGAAGATCCATGAACCCAAAGCTTATACTGACTTAAGACCAATCGCCCTTCTACCAGTATTATCAAAAATTATTGAGAAAATCATCCAAAAGCAATTGCATGACTACTTCGTATCAAACAAGATTATCCCAATTCATCAATCTGGTTTTCGAAAGGGGTATAGCACTACTTCAGTCTAGCATGTGTTACTGATAACATATTTCGATCACTAGATGACTCATGTGCTTCTATTCTCACCCTGCTTGATTTCTCAAAAGCGTTTGACACGTTGGACCACAACTTAATATGCGCAAAACTTAGTTATTACGGCTGTAGCCAAACTGTTGTTAATTTTTTTAGATCATATCTATCCGACCGTTTTCAAGAAGTTGTAATTGTTTCTGTCTCTTCTTGTCCTAAAGCCATTACATCAGGCGTTCCGCAGGGTTCCGTTCTAGGACCCATGCTATTTCTAATTTATATTTCGGATCTTTTCAAAACTGTCAAATATTGTAGTATTCATGGTTATGCAGACGACACCCAATTACTATTCTCTTTTAGGCCAAATCAAATTCATGACGCTTGCACTAAACTTAACGATGATCTACATAGTATACATCTCTTCTCATCAAGCCATAATTTAAAACTAAATGCCTACAAATGTCAATCTGTGTTGTTCTGTTCAAAAAAGGTGAGAAGCAACGTAACAAAACATTTAAAAATCGTAATAAACAATCAACAGTTGAAGCTGGTTCATGTGGTAAAAAATCTAGGTGTCTATATGGACGAAAGTCTTCGATTTAAGGAACAAGCAACAAATCTGGTAAAGAAAAGCTACGTCGCTCTTAAATCTTTATATATTAATATAAGTTTAATCAGTTTCAAACTCAGGAAAAAACTTTGCGAGTCATTAGTTCTACCCATCATTTACTACTGCTTTATTATATACTATCCCTGTTTCGATAAAATCACACAGTACAGACTCCAAAAAATACAAAATACGTGTTGCAGGTTCGTGTTTAAGCTAAAAAAATATAGTCACATTTCTTCTAAACTATGCGAACTTGGTTGGCTTAAGTTAGACCACGTTTTCAAATATTTCTTATCAGTTGTTGTTCACAAAATTCTGTTATCTTCTACACCACCATATCTTCCTGAAAAACTACTATATAGATTTAATATCCACAATTCCAATCTAAGATTCCCTAATTTATTGTCCTTACCATATTTTCATTCGGCCATGTTTCAACGTTCGTTTACTTATAACGCAGTATCTGTTTATAATAAATTAAGTGCACATTTAAAGTCGTTATAACTAATTCTAAGTAAAAATTAAAAATTCAAATAAATGTAGTTTTAGAACTAGCAACAATTTTTTAAAGAATATTTTGCTCAAAACATCATTAAAGCATGGTTTATTTAGGAATGAGACTAGGAGTAATAAAATTTCGATTAAATTTACTTTAATAAAATTAAGGAATTAATTTTTGTTTTAATTAAACTGTTTATTTACATGTAATAATTTGTTTTACAAATTATCAAATTCTGCATCTTCATCATCTGAAGAACTGTCTTCATTGAGACATATAATGATACTTGGAATATCTTCATTATCTAGAATTTTTTCTCTTTCCCACCACTTTAAAATTTCCTTCTCCACATGCTCCACAGTTTTGCCCCAAACTTCCGGTGTAGCTGTACTTAATGCCTCTTTCCACATACTAATTACAGCTTCATCATTGTACCCATTTTGTCCGATATGGCTGTCGTAGTAATTTTTGGATATCCCCCATATCATTTCTATGGGGTGTTCTTAATACTTCGTGGCCATGTTCCCTGATTATTTGATCCATCAAATATTGGCTGGTCTTCTTATGACTTTTAGCCAAAGCTGAAAATTCTGTTTTCAACAGTGATGGCTCAAAAGAAATTTTGCGGCAATTGAGCCAATTAATAATGTCTCCCTTTTTCCAAACGGACGTTGGTTGTGGATTTACAACTTGCGAGTGGTACGGTGCGTTATCCACGATAATAATCGATGATTCGCTCAGGCCGGGTAAAAACTGAGTCAACAACCAATGTTTAAAATTTTCGGCGTTCATGCTGTCGTGATAATCGGCGCTTTTGTTTTTGGTCGAAAAAATTGAATCTGTTCCCTCAATAAAGCCGTTTTTACACCCAGCATGTAATATTATGTACAGTCACCCAAAATGAAAATGACGTGTCCATAAACGAACGCCCACCGTGCAACCCCGATCCCTTGACCGCAGCCAACCCCTGCTATAAATCATTAGAGATCGTAAACTAGTTTTGAGTCGTGTTCCACATTTCCCCCGTTAAATTTCCTCTCCTTAGTAGGTAATGACCCACGCTTGCCGCCAAATTTGAAAGGACGCGAGAAAATTGAATTCAAATGTTTGGCCAAAATAAGATCGTCATTGGTGGAAAATAGAACCTACGTTGTTTTGATAACAAATGGCGGCTGCGTTCAGATGAGACCGTGTGAGGTTCGAATGGGAGAGTACAAAAAAACAACCAGCAGGAAGGGAGCATTATTTTATTGTTTGATTCTTGCAGTAAAACGTAAAATAAATGGAATAATCATCATGATCATAGAGTAACTGTTTAACAAAGTGTCAAGACTTTCGGACAAATCACAATTGACATTTAAACAAACAAACAAAAATAGAATAAACCCACACCAAACCAACAACTACCGTCACCTCGATTAAGTAAATAAAGCACCAAATATTTACTGCAAGAAGGACCGGATAAAACCTTCCCCAAACCGTATCCACAAAAAAACGCCCGGCTATTATCTTTTAAACCACAAATAGCAAAAGCTAAAATATACAGCTACACCTGAGGCGTCGAGAGGTTGTATTTCATGGGACAAATAAACGGTATTATAAAAAACGGCAAGTAAGATTGTACGCGTAACCTTCGGGGTCAGATGAATTACCCAAACCAATACAAATGCACTCAGAGGCAAGTAGCTGTAGCAACTACTATCTACCGCCTCCTTCCTCATCACATCGGAGTGAACAACTACCTGAACCGAACGTAACCACTGCATCTTAGGGTTACCTGAAGGTAGAGAATGATAATGGCATAACCTTTCGCTGCAAACCCACAACAGCGGCGCCAGCTACCGTGGGGCACAGCCTCGAAGCCCAAGCACTAGTCTTCTCCCCGGGGGTGTCAATGAAGCACTTATCATACAAATGTGCTATGTTAGGGATACTGTAGCAACTACTATTATCCCACATTGTCCTATGCGGCTGTAAAGACCCAGCCATTAAAAGTTCTCTGGATTAAATTACAAAGGCAAAGTTAAATTTTGAAACCAAATATCATTCTTTCAGTCGCAATCTCCCAAATTACTCACAGATAAAGGAATAATTAATAATTTCACAATGGATGTGTGGTTTAAGAACAAGATAACTTTTCAGAGTGAACAATTTAAGTTGAGATTTAGGAATTAATGTCACAAATTAAGATTGTAGTTCCGCGTACCCTCTCTCGACGCGCCCCCACAACAAAAGACCCATAATTTGCAGGTAAATAACATAAAATTAAACAAATTAACAAGAACGTGAGTTCTTTTCCATCTTAACAACATAAAAGTAAGAAAACATGCACATGCAACAAGTTAACTGAATAACGAGGATGGCGTCCTTTCGGCATCTCTCCGTAGCATCCCCACGCTAGGCCATATCTTGGAATATCTCACTCGGGAAAAGACATCCGCGTCTAAAATACCTAAAGAAGCTTTGGATACAATAAGAGTACCTGTTGGTTGATAATTAATCCCCCTAAAGTTTCTTTAAACTTTTAAACAATTATTTTTCGCAACACAACACTCGAACCACGTCTACCACTTGGGGTAGTCTAAGAACGTCTAAGAAGACCCACCGTTTTATTTCTTCCCTCCCTTTTCTTGAGGGTGCATTCCAGTCTTCGACCATATATTTGGATAGACTAGCCATCCAGCGAGTTTGTAGGCAGGTAGTTTGAAGCCAACATGTATGGACAAGAGGAGTGAGGGGCAAGAGGAAGCTTACTCCGTGTTCGTACTCAAGGGGCAAAAAATTGAAAAAACATTACAAGTTTCAGAAATAATTTATGTATTCGAGTTTAAAAAACATTGCCTTAGTTAAAATACTTCTAATCCTACCTTGTCACATGCCGTCAGAGTCAGAATATTCAAAAATATTCAGTATCAAAACGGAAAATCAGAATACGTTACGACGCCACTGGTGTGTTTCCATATTTAGGTTAACACGTGTAGTTTCTTCCTTGCGGATGACATTACCGATGAATAAGCCTTTGTGGATATTTTCTCCTGTATATTTCGACGCAAGAACCCAATTTTACCCATTCTCAGGTAAATTTAAGCCCAAAATTCACAATTTTTCCCTTTAATCACAATCGTGAAGCACGAAGTTTGACGAATACTAACGAAACACTTGGAAATATTTTGAATGAACCAATCAGAGAAGGAGTATATAAGGATCAAATTCGCCCACTTCCCCTTGCCCCACCAGTACATGTTGGCTTCACAACAAATCTCAGTATGCGTAGTCTATCTAGTATATGGTCGAAGATTCCAGTGCACCCTTGTACCGCTCTAACGTACCAATCTCTTGAGGGATTTTCGATTTGTACATACTACAATATACACGAACATACGCGGTATGTTGAGAATGATGACGTCACGGTATATGTGTACAAAGCGCTAAATTTAAAACCTAGGGAATTATCGTTGTTTGTGTTGTCTTTGGTTGGTCATATTGAACACCCCCGCCTCTTGCCATCGAAATTTCCCCAACGAATCCAACGATAACTTTTAAACTTTTATTTAGACAATAAATATTCTAAAATCAAACGAAAATGGGATGTGAATGAATTCTTTATTATTATGTGAAATGTTTCAGCAGGCAAAATTTTTCACTGTTCACTTACTTATTATAGAAATACATTAATACCTAATCATTTTTACTACATTTTGTTACAAACAAATGTCGCATTGTTTTTTAAATTTCTCTATTTTGGATGATAGACACAGATCAGAGGTTAGGATGTGCTGTCAAACGCTAAACAGCTGATTCTTACCATATACCGCTAAACAAGGACAGAGCACGTACCAGGCTCTGAGGCTAGTATCTTCGTGTTCACGTACCGGAAGATACCGTGACGTCATCGTTACAAATCGAATACACATGGTATGTTGTAGTATGAAGCGGTAGGTTGTAGTATGTACAAATCGAAAACCCCTTTGGCATTTTAAGTCCGGGAAATTTGAATTTGAACCGCGTTACTTCAAGGTAGTTTCTCAAAAACCGACTTTGGTGAGCAACAACAGAGCTTTTTTCACACAAAGCTCTGCGGTTGTTGTCTTTGCTGAAACGAAACCCTATGTTTTTTAATAACCGCCATAAACTACTCCTGCCAAACTCATACAGATATTTTTCTTTCAAATTTGTAAGTAGGGTGTCTAAGGTATACATGCTGATTTTTGATGCGCATATCATACAAAGCATTCCGGACATCTATTTTTTGCGAAACATGCAAATCTTTTGTTGAAGGACAATTTCTTTTTTTTTCGACCGAAGAACTAGCATTATTTGCATCCTGGTTCTTGGATTCTTCAGTTTGTCTTGCAGCATTTCTCAGATTTTTCGGGTCAATTTTTAGAGCATCCACGACTCTTTGGATCACACAAGTAACCGGTAACAACGGTCCATAATTGTTTTTTTCTTTTCTAAAATACTCCAGTAAATTACAAATTAATTCGTCGACTGATAGTGTTCTACGCGGCATCGTAGCCTAATTTTCTGTTAATAAAATAAATTAAAATTATATATGTAATAACTTAGTAATAACTTAGCAGAGAAACAAAGTTGGTTAAAGAAAATGTTACGAAAAAAAAAACAAAACAACGACAGCAACAGATGTGTATCTAAAACAAATTAAAAATAGTTATTTGTTATATGAGGGGATCTGCAAGTGTAATACGATAATCTCAATTTCGAAACGTGAAAGCCACGCGCTGTGGCCATACATAATTTTTGGTATTTATTGTGCCTATCTAGTCGTTTTCTGTGGAAAAAACGAATAATTTGTGCGAAAAAATGAATCATGGTGTTTTTTCTGTTGCGGAACGCATAATTTTAAAGTAATTTTTAAACTGCTAGTACACAAAACTTATTCTATGTTGAGTTGACGCAAATAAATGTAAGTTTAAAAGGCACAATCGAATAAAATTTGTCATCATTTTAAAGTAATAAATATAATAAATTTTATTCTTCCACAATGTCAAAATTTACGGTTTTTCTCCTGTGTAAGAAAGTTTTGATAACTGTTTGGCATTTCTCAATACGAAACGTCAGATTATTTTTAACAGTTTTAAAGCAATTTTAAGCCTTGCTGAGTCTAATTCGAAGAATAAAATGTTGTATTCAACTCGTTTTCGTGTAAATCGGTTCATTTATTTCACCTCGTGGATGATAAACCTCTCGCTATCACTCGACGTTTAAAAATCGACTCGTGAAATAAAGCGTCCGATTTACACTCAAACTCGTTAAACAATATACTATTATAATTTACCTTGCAAGAAATAATAAAATGTTATATGGTTCTGAAAAGAACCGATTTTGAACACAGTTGAAAAAATCACGAAGTAAAAACACAAAAACAGAAACACAAGACGCTATCGCTACGGAGAACCGAAGATCAAAAGTCTTGAAAAACCCCATCACTTCAACCCTCAGGTAAACATCTAGGCCCAGCTAAATTGGTTTTTAAATTAGATTAGATTAGTCATAACACGAAGTTCAACTGACGAATTTCATCCCCAATAGCTCAGTGCGCGGTCAATGACCCCAGGCACATCATATTTAGTACATGTGGGATTAAAATAGCACCCCTGACTACCTGTTTAATTTTTGTACCAAACATGACAACAGCAAGCAATATTTCAGTCGTTTTTGCACAAAATTTGTAATTCTTGGTGATATTTTATTTGCTGTTCTGTCAAATGTCAAATTCACACGAAGCTATACGTCGTAGCTTGGATCTTGCTCAAAAAGTTTTATGACCAGGCCCCTGAAGGTTTATAGAGATTATGGGTTCACTGCCAGCGGTGGGGCAAAGGGGGGAAGTGGATAAAATAGTTCAATTGCTTCACGTCTGAGGTCGCGTCAGTAGCAAAGAAATCTGCAAATTTAAAGGAATCTGTAAAGCCACTGGGAAAACTTCTTGCTAATGGACAAAGAAAGAACGTCGCGCGACGCACTTCTCTTTTTAATGTTTTGATTTAATAACAGTGGATTATTTTGCTTTCGTTGCGGTTTTTGGCGACATGTTGTTTAAAAGTGTTTTTTAACGATTTAACGTGATTTTTAGGGTATTTTTGTGATCAAACATCTTTTTTTATTTCGATCCTTTATTTTGATCTAGTGTATAGTTGTATAGTGTAAATTAACAGTCTTCAATTGAATGGAGGATGAATGAAGGTAAACGTTATTGAAACGTGTGTACAACAATTAATTGCGATTTCCAGTTGGTGATACATCGAGGAGGATCACACAAACCCCTCTAAGGGAATTTCCGGAGATGTTGGAGACACAGGTTGGAGATGACAACCGTCCTTGGAGATGACAACCGTCCTTGGAGATGATGACCATTCTTGGGATGAAATTGAAAAGCCCACGAAGAGGAGTTAAATGTAATGTGTAGTAATTAATATGCAGTAATAATAAACAAATTTACTGTAGGTGCGAAGCCAGTATTTTGTGAGAGCAAAGGAATTTAGAACTTGCTATGGATTAAGGTTTTCAAATTCGCCATGTCCGTCTACGTCTATATCTTTTATGCAGACTAATACACGATGTTTCAGACAATTTTATAAGGCCTATGCCTGCTAAAAACAACCAACAATCTGTGCAGCCATTTGAAATTATGTTTAGTTTTCTGTATAAGTGATACAACTCTAAATTGTCATGAGTTGTAGGCTGTGGTTGTAGGTGAGTTTGTGATTAGAATATAGGATGTCTTCTCTTTTCTTTGTTAGAACTGTTTTTGAAAAGCAACCCAAAGGTTTCCAAAAATCAGGTAAATACTAGTAAATGTAGATCTTTTCTATAGGTATAATTATCTGTGATGTGGTGACTACTGTAAGTTGAAATGCGACCCTTAGGGGCAGGCTTCGTAAAATTATTTGAAATGATTTAATGCTCTGTGGATTTTATTTTATAATATTGTAAGAAAAATACAATTGTAAATTAGCAGTCTCCATCAGAGACAAGTAAAGTAATTAGGTTTATGTATCAAGATTATACCATACGATCATTTGAATTTATAATTAGAGTAGGAGGTTTTTCTTTGTTATTTCTAAACTATTAGAAACTAAGAGAAAAAATGTATTCTAATTAAATATTACCGTTCCAAATTTCCAAATGATCAAACTTTTCATACAAATTAAACAATATTAAAGCCTACTCTAATTATAAATTCAAATTATTACATGGTATTAGCTGTTTCCGCATTTTCTCTAAAATTAGTTCTTATAAATTATTCATGCACTTCAAAAAGTTAATAGCTAATGTAATTTATACTTTCAATGAGAGATCTAATCATTAATTACTATTTTACATTTTTATCAACCTTATTTAAAAAAATAATTTGGTAAAATGCGACGTTGGCGTTTTTATAGTTTTAAAACAGTTAATAGTTGTAATCAGTTAACTTTCGATTATAGTAATGGATAACAGATATCACACTATTTATTGTGTCATTATTAGGTACAAATTTAAAATAAGTTTATTAACAAGCTTTAGTAACTTTCTAACTTTCTTGTGCACGAGTAATTTACTAATAACTATAATGCAGTTTATATTACTTTTAAAAAAATTACAAAACTTATCAAGAACTTCAACATTAAAGTATTATACGTTTTAGGGCCGCTTTTACAAACGTCCATAACTTTATAACCGGGAATATATTTCGAAAAATACATTGTTGAAACAATTGCATACATGGATTCAGCTTGGTTTGCATGTGGGGATGAGCTTCTTCCCTGTTATTCATGCTTTGATGACTAAAAATTCAGTCATAAGTGTGTAAACAAATAGTATGAGGGTCTATAAGAAGATAATATGTCGAAAAACTACATTACATTTACCATTGCTTTAAAAAATTGTTTAAAATAGTGAGCCACACGCAAACCGTAGTGAACTGACCCATAACCATAGTAATTATACCACAAATAATAACTTATCGGGAGTTTGTTCATCTGAGGGTCGGTTTCACCAACCCCAGTTAAATTTATTAGTAGAAAAAATCCACAGAAACGATTGTTATAATCATAGTAACAATTGTTTTTAACTGTTTATTAAATTTAACTAATGTTGGTGAAACCGGGCCTGAGAATTGTAAATTGTAAATTAGGAAAATTGTAAATTAGGAACTCAAAAATTTGACTAATGTTGTTTTAATGTATATTTCGTAACGTTACTATCAAAACTTTGATATTTTTTTTGCTTTTCTGAACTGTGTATAAAATAGTAATGAAACCTGTGAATGAAACCAATAAAACTGGTGTATTTATTATATTTGGTCATTGTATTTATATTACTACATATACGTATGTTTATAAAGAACAATTCGAGTTGAAATAACTTTGCCTATACATTCCATGCCGTTATTTTTTTTTAATAAATTTTTATGGGAAGGACTTTGTTTCATTTTATTACGCGATGTTAAATGTTTTTGTGCTATTGCAACTGTTGCAGATGTTTTTTTATTAAAATGTCTCGTAACAGTGCACGGGTACAAAAACATTTAATATTTATAATCTTTTAAATATGGAAAATAAATAAAATGTCCTGTTTGAATTTCCCGCTATTGTCGAGTTAGTTCGCTTGCTTCTCGTCAGGTAGCGCTTTCGGTAAAAACGAGGGGTAGACAGAGAGATTCGCTTCTCCCTCTCTCTTGTTCTATGTTTATGACTTATCGTGATAAGCAGGGATGGGCGAGTAAATTACTTGACGTAAAATACATCGTTTTTTACGCGTAAAAAATACGTAATTTACACCATCTCTTTAGATGTAAAAAACGATAAAAATGTAAAAAACGCTAAAATGTACAAAATATTTACTTAAAAACAATATTATTTTAAAAATCAACGAAAAAACAAATTAACATTATGTTCACTTTTAGTCCAGATTCTCGTATAAATTATTGCTTGGTCGAGGCATAACCGTGAATTTTATTAAAAAACGAAAAATCAAAGAACTCAAGATACACACATACACCGACAACATTACATGTACCTAACCTTCAAACCAATATTTTATGTTTTTTACGTATTTTACGTTTTTTAGCATTTTACGTTTTTTACGCATATTTTACAAGTAAACGTAAAAAACGTTTTTTACGCGTAAATTACCATTCCAGGAATGGACTGTACCACAAACACCACAAATAACTGTATCAATTCAAGAAGACGTACGGCTTTAGTTTCAGCGATCAACCCTAATTACAAGTTCATTGGATCGCTCGATACAATAAAAATTAATTAGCTGTTTCAAACTATTTAAACGCCAACGTCGCATTTTTCCAAATTATTTTTTTAAATAAGGTTGATAAAAATTTAAAATTGTTATTAATGGTTAGATCTCTCAACTATAAATCACATTAGATATCAATTTTTTAAAGTGCGTACATAATTTATAAGAGAGAAAATGCGACGTTGCCGTTTACAAACTAGTTTTATTACATTGAAACGAACGGTAGGTGCAACTCTTGTAGAATTGAAGTAGAGTGTGTGTGGCATAACCTAAATCAATCTCGCAATGACAGCTGTCAAGTGTGAACTATTAATAGAAAAACCAAAATTTTAAGTCTGTTAATCAAGCCCAAACAAAAATGAAACATTTCCATAAATAATTTGTCTCTTGCCTAACTAGTGTGTATTGTCTGTTCGTGCCCTACACAACATTCTAACCTCAATTTATTTTCAGGGCACAACTTCAATGGAATCATACATTAATCATTTCCTTAAGACGGAATTAACGATAATACCAAGCCTTTTGGATAAATATGTTGGAAATTATTATAACAACACACTATGTAATGGTGCCACTTGGATGTTTGCCTCTTGGTGCATCTTACACGTCTTTTTCGACAATTTTCTCAATGTGAGTCTGTACGAGTAGTTGTTTCTGTTAATTGAATGAAATATTGTAGGCTTTATTAAAACGTATGAAGTACAAGGAGTTCATCCGAGTCAGATTGCAACAGTCTTTGTGGTATCTAGGTTTTTATACTACGGCTTTTATTTATTGTAGCGCCACCTTGATTCGTAATAACTTAAATTTAGTTAAATTTAAGATGCCTTTTGATAGTACAAATGCACCATCAGGTCAATTAATTCTTGGGTTTATTGTTGTATTGACGTTTTACTTACATAGTGCTATGTGGGAAAGGCTCAAATATCGTCATGGATTTGTCGCAGCTGGCTATTTATGCTTGTTTTTCTTCTTCTGCTTTTCATATTTCTTGAGGTAATTGTGTGCCATTTTGGTGAAATAAATTGGTATAAGGAGGTGACACGGTGACAAAGCTCTAGAGTGCTTTGAAATTAAAAGGACATGCTGCGAGTTTTTTTTAATAATGAACACCTGGTATTAGCCTAGTCAGCAGATAAACGGAAATGGTTTTAAAAAATTGAGATTTGCACTTTTTTTTTTCGTTGACCTTTTTATTATGAATGATTCAGTGTCTTACAATTCATCACCTACTTTTTTCAAGTCAACAAGTACGGACTGTCTATAAAAGAGTGTAGGATCTTAGGTGGTTCTGGAATTTGAATTTGCCGCATTTAATTATTTTATTTCTATGAAATTTCTGCAAAGTACCAATTTTTATCGACTCAGGCAACTAGTAAAACCATATTTTTCATATTCTAACATTGTTCGCTTTTTCTGAAAAGAAGCGGCAAACTTTTAATACCTACTACGATCCTACATTCATTTATAGACAGATTGTATAATAAATGGCACGCTAAATGAAATGAATGAGGTAAAAATTTTTTGGCTCCTGGCGGTCCGTTCTACTAGCGGCATTTGGAAAGAATGCAAAAATACGTCTCACACGTTAGGTACATTTTATTTATTTTGAATAACCCACAATTGATTATTACCGACCTTTTATCATTTGTATTGTCTTACATTTAATAACAGCTGTTAAAGTTGAAATTTAAACTATAGAATTTGCGGTCAACGAAACAACAAATCCGCTTATTAAATAGTTATTATTAAGTCTCGTTTCGCCTCCTAGTTTTTATTCCTCCATGACTTTCACTAACAATACAGTATTTGCGTATTTTTTAGATTCATTGAAGGGTGTTTTAGACTAACAATTTGGATTTGTTTGGCTCAAATTGCTTTAGAGGTGGCACGATGTGTTGCTATTATTACAAAAAGGGATAATTTTAGAGGGAAAATTTTTACTGCCGTTTTTTTCACTATAAGTCTATCAGTTTTGTAAGTAGAGTTGTTATAAGTTTAAAGAATTAATTGAATTGTTACAGTGTAATTAATTATGGTATTATTGTACCTCTTTCATTGGGTTATCCATTAGTAAGGGGATTTACTCCTGTTTTAACGTTTTTATTAACCGTTCTCCTGACCTGGTTATTAGTAGAATTCTATTCTTCAGTAAGTTTTTCAAATTAAGTTGGCAACACTAATCATCAATCAGATCATTATTACCAATTTAATATTGAACTCACAGGCCACTTTATTTAGTAATTTGTTTAAGGCTCTAAGTAAAGCTGTGATTCACTGGATAAATCACACTGAAACAGATGACAAGCAAAACAATTGCAGTTTAGACCTTATTGAGTGTTCTTTATTTCCGCCAAGAAACGATGCTACTTATAATTTTCTTATGATGCAAAAAGAAATGAAAGATCGAGAGGAACGGTATACAAATTAAATTTGTCGTAATTTACTTTTAAACTATTCCATTTTCAGGTGTTTAGCATTGCGGAAACCAAAAAATAAGAATGTGGTCTTTCAAACATTGAAATGTTAGAAATTGTTTTTTGTCAGACTTGTTTATAACGGCAAGTTGTTTTAGGTATGGTTGCCATTAAAAGAAAATTAAATGAGAAAAGAAAAGAGGTAGGTTTGAGTGAAGTAGTCAATGAGGAAGAAAATGAAAACGAAGAGGAAACAGATATTCAAGATGAACATAATGAATCTGAGAGTGAAAGTGATGGAGAAGTTGTTGGGGGTAAACTGGAATTTAATATCAATTGTAAAAATGAGCCTGATCCTTGTAAATGCAAACAAGATTAAATAAATAATTGTGTTATTCGAGGGTATACGAGTTTTTTAACAGATGTGAAAGGCTGGTTGCCTGTGTATCATCTAGCCATTGAGTGCTTATTCAGAGTGTGAGGTTATGTTTGAAATCGAGTCGTTTGGCATGTTGTTTCAGAATTTCTTTAGTGTTGTTTTTCGGTTTTTAGTGTCTTAAAAACTTTGCTTGGATAATAAATGTGTTGACGAGCACCTGCTTTCTCTGTGTTTAGCGCAATTCAGCTGATTTTGGGGGTAAGTGATTACTGCTTTCTTATTGTGTGTTGTAGATAATGTTATTGGGAAAAATTAAACCATAGGCCATTTTATTAAGCGCTAAGGGCCAGTTTTATACTCGAAATAAATGGACTTTAAAGTTAATGTTGATTTAGAATGTAGAATTTCTGCCAACCATTTCATAGACATCTGCACATTATAAACATTTAATTTAATGTTCCTTTAATGGCCTCAACTTTCCAGCGGGGCGCTTTTTTCTTTTGAGCGAGCACAATCGGCAAAATTAAAATCATTATAATCAGTAGAGTTACTTTAGGCATTATGGTCGTTTTGAGACTTATTTTGCATTAAAACCCAATTAAATGTATTCCCTGCTTAAGGGGATTCAACCCGTATTCTTCTTATGGGAATCACAATGTAAAGTTCATCTAAAATATCTCGATAACTAATAGGAATTTTTGCTTAATTTTTTTTTTTAAATAATAGACATGTTATACGCACGGGCTCAATTTTTGTTTTTATCAAAAAATGTTATTATTAATTTTTTAACGAATTAAAGATTAAAAAAAATGTTTTTTTAAATTTTTCAAAAATTGAGCCCATAGTAAATAATTTAAATAAGTCATTTGCAAAATATCTCTTAAAAATTTTAAAAAACGTAGAACGCCGGAGGGATCGACCGAGGTAAAGGGCCTATTGTAATAAATGCTTACCACAACTGACAATAAATGCCAAAATTGCGAAATAATACTGATATCTACTTTATTGGTAACATTTTACAAAAATTATTAATCAATGAGTAAATTGATACCTATTTAGGGTAACAATTAAAATAGAAAATAGTTATCAAAAATGTGTTCACCTATTCGGTGACTGACGAAAAAATTGCATTGCATAGCTTGTAAAAAGTTTATTAGTTTATTATTGTAATTATTGCAAATAAATACCATGTTACGAGTTCATATCTGAATCAAAGCAATTTTGATCGCCGTTAATAGCATGGAGTTCATCATTTGTCAAACTCATGATTCGTGAAGATGCCATGAAAATTCAAAATCATCAAATCAATTTAGGCCTGAAAAACCATTGACTGTAACAATTTTTGTTGTTTAACCAAAAAACAGTTGTTTATTGTCTTACTTTCTTTGTAAAAAATTACACCTGAATTAAAACAAAACCAATTTCGTAAAAGTCTAAAAGCCCAAACACCAGATTTCCCTCAGATTATCTCTTTTATTCAATACCTAGAAACGGACCAAACTATTTCCATTTTATGGGCCTTTTATTCAGAGAATAGGAATAAGTAGAAGGTGAATTGGAGTAGAGGGGGTAAGATTTGATGGTCAGGCACTGTAGATTTCAACTGGTAGTAAAAGCAGGGAACCAACTAAAATGTATTCTCCATTGTATTAAAAGTTGCCTATTGCACCCAAGTTTTAAATTTTCTTCTTTTTTATTAATATAATTACAATTGAAATATACCTAATAGTTTCCATATTTTCTAGAATAAGATTCTTTTAAGAGAAAGAAATGATTCAATGATGCCATTGCTCGCGAATTTACCTGTAAGAGTATCTAATAATTTAAATTAATGTTTATTTTTAATTCTAAATAGGCATACAGAGTAATTCATTAAACATTACATTAATTCACAGTACGATATCCTAAATGAACTCTTATTTTTACGACGAAATGCCCTTTTTTATTGCTTTTTGTTGTCTATTTGTACGAAACACTATTATGTTTCAGTGTTTTTTAAATATGATTGTTTTAACTTTCTTGCATTTGCTTAATAATAACACTTTTATCAAAGATTTGATTTTGATTTACACAAATCGCCAAATAAAATTTGATTGCAATTATATGGACTGGTTATAAAAGAGTGTAGGATCTCATAAAATTTGCCGCATTTACATTCGGTTCACTTTCATAAAAACCATTGTGGTGGAAATTGGGTACTCTTGGCATTAACTTTTATATGAGTTGTCATGGTAACCGGTTAGACAATGGTTTTTATGAAAGTGAACCGAAAGTAATTATTTTGTTCTTATGAAATTTCTAAAAAGTGAAAAGTACCAATTTTTATCTACTCAAGCAACCAGTAAAGCCAAATTTTTCATATACTAACATTGTTCGTTTTTTCTGGAAAGAAGCGGCAAACTTTTAATACCTACTACGATCCTGCATTCGTTTATAGACATATTGTATAAATGTAACTTATGACTTGATTTTGAAAAATATAAAATGAAATTGGGCACAATATATAATTTACTGGTGCTTAAAAAGCACAATTTTATTTAATTGTTGACGGATACTGGGACCTAATTCACTTGCAGTATATTTTGTATTAACATAATGAATCCTGACTTTTAGATATTGTAAGGCTATTTGTTTAATCAATTCCGTAACGTGATTAGCACCAAATGTTTCAAATTCTAGAAGATGATTGTCTAAGTTTTTAAAAATATTTGTAGGTAAATTTGAAAAAATTACATTTGTAAGATGAAATAATAAATTATTAATAGAAGCAGGCCGATTTCTAGTTGCAACTAATAATTTTCGACAAACTTTTTCCGCCTCTCTACATATTTTTAATATATCAGTTGATGGTATTATTAAATAACCTTTACTGACAAAACGAGTAAATTTAGCAGCAGTGTCTTTGTTTGCATTACAAGTCAGAGCTTGGGCACACACCAAGCATTTTAAAGCTTTTAAAACTCTTCTAACAACAAAACCTGAGATATACACAACAATATCATCAATAATGTTGAGTAAGGTGTTAGAAAAGTGCTCTAAATATTCATCACTTTGTAATGCGGTGTTATCGAACAATTTTAATCCGCCTATAAATTTTCCGACAGTAAAATCACTTGCGCTAAGGAAACTTTCTCGAAATTTCGTTACGTCACTAGTGACACTTAAAATTATTGTTTCGTCCATTTGAAGGCAGTTACTGTTTATGTGTTTTAATTCATGATGAATTAGAAGCCTTTTAAATTTTGCGATAAATTGAACCGCCGTTGGGTTGTTGTTGTGTCCACCTTTGCTTCTAATAGATGAGAAGAACAGCTCTTGATGATCTTGACTCATTTTATACGTTAAAAGAAAACTGCAAAAATCATAACGAGCTATATAATACTAAACATTCATAGTTAATGTTACTCCATTCTAGGTGTTTCTCCTTTGATTAGGTTATCAAAAATCCCTTGAATACTTTTTATAAGGCACAATATTCCTAAGAAACCGGTTTTCCGCTTGGATTCACAAATGAGTTGCCCACATTTTAATTTCAGCGAACTAAAATAACTAAACGCATAATTTATTAATGGACGCCAAGTATCTTCGTTAGAAATTTTTAAAGGAGCCTTATAATTCTTTCCACATAAATTTTTACTGTTAAAAATATCAAATAAACTAAAAAAAATAATATTGCTTACATAGTTATAAAAATATAAAAAATACCTGTCACACATGCGTACAAAATGAGATGTTGCTTCTGATCCCTTAAATTCTTCTAATTTTAAAATGTCTCGACAGTAATCATTAGCATTAGCAACACTATAAGAAAGTGTCTGCACTGCCAATTTGACCTTCATTGGTTGTTTTTTCCAATTCAGATGGGCAGTTGTTAATTTATTTGCCAAATGAAGCCCTATTTGCTCTTGACTTTTGTGCAAGGAAGTTATATAGTTCACATTAATTTCCTATAAGAAAAAATAAATACAATACATAATAAACATAGCATTAAATTAAACTTTAACTTAGATGAAGTGATTGATTACCTTGTGATTACTGTCGTAGAAACGTTCGCAGTCAAAAAAAGCATTTCTAATTAGTTTTATAACGTGACATGCGTCTAATATAAAAAACATTTTTTCTCCTGAGTAGGGATTTAAGAATGATGTCTTAAAATTATTTAAATTAAAAGATACCCCCAACGATTGTGCCATAGCAAGATGTGCAGTCGGACCGTCACAAGTCAGTGAAACTACATTTAATTTTAAATCATGAAGTTTTTCTAAAATAGTTAGTGTTATGCTTTTTTTTTCTTCGCCAGTTAAAGAGCCCACAAAGAAATAAGCTATTGGAACCTTCCAACTACCATTTAAACAAACAATCATATACACTAAAGCGCTGCTAGCGGGGGGAAGCTCTTCCATTTCCATAGACTCCTGGTTTTCATCAATACCATAGTCAATAAACCCTCTATTCTTCTTACCATCAAATTGGATGTGGTTTCTTATAGAAATTTCATCAAACATTAAAGCCAAAAGTGGTGCTGATTTATTTAATCCTTTTTGAATTTCACTGTGTCTTTGCAGTGCCTTTAATGCTTCCTCGCAAATTCCAGGTTCATCCTCTATATGTGAATACCAATTCTGTAAAGTAGATCTATGTGGAAGAACATTGTTAAACGTTTCACGCACATATTCATATGCTTTGTTAAATAAAAAATTAAATCCTCTTAATTCTGGAGGATAAGCTCTAGAACCGAAATTTCCTTTATTCAGTTTGGCAAAAAGTTCCTTTGGAGCGCCTAAAAGTTTGTAATGATTTACAATATAGTTATGTTTCATAAATAGTAAACCTTTAATGGAATTGTTCATTAATTGAGAGGCAGATTTACTAACTAAGTCTTTTTCATTTAATTCTTGTAGAAGTGAATTAAAATTGGTAATTTTATTGTCCCTTCTTTGACATTTTCGTCGTAAATTTTTTATTTCATTTCTTGCTTGTTCCAACTCTTCTAGAGTTTTAAAATAAAGTTTTTTGTAACCAATTTTTGTATCATCTATTGCGTACGCATGGTCATGTTTGAGCTGCAAACATATTTCTACTTATTAATATTCTTTTGCTTACACAGTTATTATTTATTACTATCTCGCTTTCAGACTGAAAATAATCATCGTACAACTTTCGTTTTGCTTGCTGTCTTGACACTTGTCTTTGAGGTGTACTTACAATAAGACTACTGCTAAAGGCACAATCTTTATCGTGATTCCGAAAGTCATAATTAAGCTAAATATTTTATTAAAACAACACGTATGCAGTGTAAGGATTGTCTAGCAATTAGATAAAAAGTAAAAAAATTAGCCTATTTTAATAATATTGTCGCTACATAAAAAGCCAGGAAAAAGCACTGTTTAAAATAAATGTTGATTTGTTATCGCGCCTTTTCATTTAGGGTTTTTTTTGTGATATTTTACTAAGAGATAAGTAGTAGTCGAGAAGCGATCGGGTGGCAGCAACACGCCGCATTTCGCAGTGTATTTATTAATTGTTAATTTAATTGTGCCGTGCCGTCAAGGTTCTCTTTCTTCCTATTCTTCCTCTTTCCTTCCTTCTTCCCTCTTACATCGATCTGCACTTTGACGGACCACTCGGTAAGTTTTTTTTTGTGTTGTTTTGGATTCAATTAAATAGCCTTTCTTTTACGCAAAAACATGATTTCTTACCTGTGTAAAGCAGTGGAAAATTTGAGTCTAAGAAAAGCTCTACTTAAAAGTATACTAACTAATAAAAATGCACTACGAAAAAAACATACACACAAAATAAAATAAAAAGTCTCTTCTTTAAGAAAAATTTGTCCTAGAAAAAGACAAAGGAGAAGGTTCCCACCTTATGGAAATCCAATGACCACTCAAATCCGGATATTTTTACACCAATCGACAGCTCTTGATATAAGGATCAATTCGTATCATTGCGCCAACTCTGTATCTCTTTAAATAAAGGCGGAATTAAAGATTGAAAAATTAAAAACGGCAAATGCGAAATGCATTGGTAAAAGTGGGATGCAAGAGAAATCGGGTGGTAGGAAAGTTTGGGAGTCCATAAATCATCAAAGCTAGTTGTACCCGTAATAAGCTTAACGCCATAGTGGGTGCAATAAGATTTGGGACCTATTGAAGAAAAGAAAGCATTTCCTGATTTGAAAATTACCTGCGGGCAAAAGGGTCGGTTTGGTGAGGCTTTTATAAACTCTGTGACAGAAGTCATCTGAACTTTAAATTAATTTAGCCACTTTATTTGAAGAGATACAAAGTTGGCGCAATGATACGAATTAATCCTTATTTCAAAAGCTATCGTTTTATACCAAAAAATCTGAATTTGAGTGGTCATTAGATTTCCATAAGACGGGAACCTTCTCCTTTCTGAAAAAAAAAAACAATTTCTTAGATTTTCAAAGAGATATTTGCATTTAGAGTCCCGTAGTTTTTTCTACCTCAGCAGATCTCAAAAATAATGAAGGGCATGCATCAGATTTACTAACTAAGTCTTTTTCATTTAATTCTTGTAGAAGTGAATTAAAATTGGTAATTTTATTGTCCCTTCTTTGACATTTTCGTCGTAAATTTTTTATTTCATTTCTTGCTTGTTCCAACTCTTCTAGAGTTTTAAAATAAAGTTTTTTGTAACCAATTTTTGTATCATCTATTGCGTACGCATGGTCATGTTTGAGCTGCAAACATATTTCTACTTATTAATATTCTTTTGCTTACACAGTTATTATTTATTACTATCTCGCTTTCAGACTGAAAATAATCATCGTACAACTTTCGTTTTGCTTGCTGTCTTGACACTTGTCTTTGAGGTGTACTTACAATAAGACTACTGCTAGAGGCACAATCTTTATCGTGATTCCGAAAGTCATAATTAAGCTAAATATTTTATTAAAACAACACGTATGCAGTGTAAGGATTGTCTAGCAATTAGATAAAAAGTAAAAAAATTAGCCTATTTTAATAATATTGTCGCTACATAAAAAGCCAGGAAAAAGCACTGTTTAAAATAAATGTTGATTTGTTATCGCGCCTTTTCATTTAGGGTTTTTTTTGTGATATTTTACTAAGAGATAAGTAGTAGTCGAGAAGCGATCGGGTGGCAGCAACACGCCGCATTTCGCAGTGTATTTATTAATTGTTAATTTAATTGTGCCGTGCCGTCAAGGTTCTCTTTCTTCCTATTCTTCCTCTTTCCTTCCTTCTTCCCTCTTACATCGATCTGCACTTTGACGGACCACTCGGTAAGTTTTTTTTTGTGTTGTTTTGGATTCAATTAAATAGCCTTTCTTTTACGCAAAAACATGATTTCTTACCTGTGTAAAGCAGTGGAAAATTTGAGTCTAAGAAAAGCTCTACTTAAAAGTATACTAACTAATAAAAATGCACTACGAAAAAAACATACACACAAAATAAAATAAAAAGTCTCTTCTTTAAGAAAAATTTGTCCTAGAAAAAGACAAAGGAGAAGGTTCCCACCTTATGGAAATCCAATGACCACTCAAATCCGGATATTTTTACACCAATCGACAGCTCTTGATATAAGGATCAATTCGTATCATTGCGCCAACTCTGTATCTCTTTAAATAAAGGCGGAATTAAAGATTGAAAAATTAAAAACGGCAAATGCGAAATGCATTGGTAAAAGTGGGATGCAAGAGAAATCGGGTGGTAGGAAAGTTTGGGAGTCCATAAATCATCAAAGCTAGTTGTACCCGTAATAAGCTTAACGCCATAGTGGGTGCAATAAGATTTGGGACCTATTGAAGAAAAGAAAGCATTTCCTGATTTGAAAATTACCTGCGGGCAAAAGGGTCGGTTTGGTGAGGCTTTTATAAACTCTGTGACAGAAGTCATCTGAACTTTAAATTAATTTAGCCACTTTATTTGAAGAGATACAAAGTTGGCGCAATGATACGAATTAATCCTTATTTCAAAAGCTATCGTTTTATACCAAAAAATCTGAATTTGAGTGGTCATTAGATTTCCATAAGACGGGAACCTTCTCCTTTCTGAAAAAAAAAAACAATTTCTTAGATTTTCAAAGAGATATTTGCATTTAGAGTCCCGTAGTTTTTTCTACCTCAGCAGATCTCAAAAATAATGAAGGGCATGCATCAGGTCTTAGTCTTATATTTGTCCCAGTTGTATTAAAATCTCCTTCAACAAAATGCCTAGAACATATTTTTGTTGATTTTGAGATCTTGATATTATTTTGCCCAGTATTTTGAATCCATAATTTTAATAAATTGGGTTTGGAAAATGGTAACCTTAAATTAAACAAAAAATGTTAATTATTTAATGATTTTCTTGAAGAGTCCAGGGGAAAACAAGAAAGGTGTAACATTCTGAAGAAAGACAAGTTTTCCAATTTTAGCTTTAAATTGTGTTCAAGTATGAGTTTATACTGTTTATAGATTCAATAATTCAAATTCTCGAACAAATGGCATTCCTTGTTTTTGCCCTGCGGTATTTAATAATTTTAATTATTCGTAGGTATTAAGCTTACTGGTGAAAACTTCGGTCCGGATCGCTGGATTTACAGGATCGAATATAACAATATTTTGTAGTCATTTTTGCACTTTTGCAGTACTTAGGTGTCTAGCGGCTGTATTAAATTAATTGTTCATTATTATTCTGCTGCTGATCATTTTATACTTACCAAACAACAAATAAAAGAGGCCGTTGTCTTGAAAAAGACAGGTTTTTAAAAAGTAGCGAAAGCAAACCGATTAAACAAAACGAAAAACACAAAAGACACGATTCTGGGGCCACAAGGCATAAAACCATAGCATGAAACAGAACCAAGAAAGATGTCAATTGTCAATTGTCAATCGCAAATTATTATAGGTATATATTTATTATTTTTAATATATTGACATCCGCTTTTTAGGCGTTGTATTGTTATGCAGAAGCGTATTGCTAGCTGCAATGAAAGGCGCATTGCTGGTTGCATAATTTAGTACGAGTTTTATCTGCCCATGCGAGGGCCAGTATGGCGGCACTAATTCACATTCCATCCATCCTTGTTCTTTGCTTTTATTGCTCATCCCTCGCCCGGCTCTACGAACTAGTATCTCGTTTATTGTTTTCTCCACGGTGACGCTTTAATTTTCTCTACGTCAACAAGAGACATCGCTTCTTCAAATTTACCGTTAGGTTTTGGGTAGAATGCCCTTCATTCTTCCTTGGGTGCCTTCATTGTAAGCTCGAGAAATCCCGAGAGATCCAGCTTAGTCAAAACTCTACGTGACTTTGGCGCATTGTTTAAGTTTTTTTATTGAGAGAATTGCTGGAAAAGCAGTAGCTTCTGCAGTTTCCATAATTTTTGTGTTGTTTTAAAAAGAATAAGCAATGAACAGGTAGAATAAAAATTCGTCATTTTTTTTAAAACCTTGTTAGCTTTGTGTCAGGGAACACAAAACACAATTAGTTAAAATAAAAGTTTAATGATGATGATGATTTGGGAGGATTAACAACAAAACAATTCAAACGGACGCCATTACAAAACTTTCTCTGTCTTAGGACCGGTTGCTCAGTTCGAGCTTAAGCTTTGGCTTACGTAAACTCGGCTTAAAATTAAACTAAGTTTAAACCACAGTTGTGTGCTCAGTGGAAAGTTTAGCTAAGCCGCACTGAACTTGTCACTTATGCGGTTGGTAGTACTGTACGCTTGCGCACTTCAAGTAAGAGGTTGCTTGCGAATTTTTGTTTTGACAGTTCTGATTTTGAAAAGATAGGTTGGGATAAATAATATCATCATTTATCATTATTTTAGTACATTGAAGGAACAATATCGCTATAATATGAATCTTATGTTTAAAAATGTATCTCAATATAATTATTATTTACTATAATGTTTTTTTCTTATTTCATGGAGCTCTTTCATGCGCGGCATATTCAAATTGTGCTTCCTTCTGAAAAAATGCAATTTATCGTTTCCTTTCAGAGCACAGCAATAATTTTATTTGCACAGCTTATTTAATGCCTTTGTGCATTTGAAGACTTGGGCGTCCTCAGTTTTGAAGCATAACAATTTTATATAAATTATTTAACTGTTTAAAAATTTGTGCTGTAATTAAAATCACATAAGATTTACAAATCAGTAATTTCTCACATCTTTCTTTCCTTGACTGCCGAATTCTGCTGCAGTCATTAAAAAAATAATGTTTAATACTGAATAAGAATAAGTAAGTAAATTATTATCGTTATACTTTTTTTTAAGTTTTTTTTTAATATACTAACTTACAACATGTTGTTGCCATGGCCCTCCACTCATTACTGTTATTGTTCAAGTTTATTTGTTTATCACAAGTTTAACTCAAACTGAACTGAAAGTTATTAAAAAAGCTGTTTCTGTGCATCATCAGCAAATTCACTGTGGAATCCGGTAATTTATTGGCTCCTTATCACTAATTATCATTAAAAGCAATTTTTTTCCATTGTGATAGTAAGTAGTATATAGGCTTGATGGCCCTCCACCAGTCTATTTTTTATAACATTGTTGGTCTGCATATTTTATGATTTTTTTAATTGTCGCATATTTTTCGTAATGTTGCAGTCTCTCTATGGGTGTCTGCTGTTACATTAAATTTTAGTGCAATTTGGGCCATGGTATATTTTTTTCATCGAACCAAAGCAAGTAACTGTTTTACACTCTAGTGTTAGTTTTATAATATTGATTAAAATTAACCAAATTTATTTTCTTTGCGCGTAAAATTGTTATAAAATAGTAGGAACCAGAAATATTTGAGATTGACTTATGCAAGCTTTATTGAGGGTTAAGCAGCTTTCCGGTTACCCTAACAATTTTTCACAGCTGGTGGCACCACCCTGAAGACTCACAAATGAGCCGTATTGAGTAATTTTCATAGTAAACTTTTCATTTATTCCAAACTAAAGTTTCAAAATTCATTAGATTAGTTAGTTTCTTAGATCACTTTATTTGTGAACAAAAACATTTTAAAAATATACCTAAATATTAATAAAATTGTATTAAATATTTGTTTGGTGAAAGCCCATACACAAATTTCTGTTACGGTCCATCACTCCGTACAAACGTTTGAAAGGTGCCTGCCCTAAGAAATGTAAATTTGTTTATGGCATCTTTACCGCAAGGGACATAAACCATTGTGAAGGGCAATCGGCTTATTCTATAATGAGTCTCAAATATTGTTGGTTCCAACTATACTTCGGTTTCTTTTATTCAACTGTTAACGATGTCAATAAAATTATAAAGTTATGTATATTAACAACGTTAATATTAAAAGTATTTAGAGATAAGCCAATGCTTAAGCGGCCAACATCGACCGCTTAGTTAAAGCAATGCTAAGCTTTGGCTTACTCGATATTTCGTAACTGTGCAACGTTCGGTGCCAGCTTAAGCTTAAGCTTAGTTAAACTCGGTTTAAGCTCGAACTGAGCAACCGGGCCTTAGGGTCCTATTCTTGACTATACGGAATGGTGAGATGTGAGATGAGATTTCGAAATTTCGTACGCTGTCAACTTATCGGTATTTTTGACCATACGAAATGATGAAATGCGAATGAGATGTGAGTGGAATTATGACATTTCATTCCGGACGGTATTTTGTGACACAAATCGAAAAGTGAAACTTAATTTCTTGAAAAATATCGTCAAATATCGACCTTTAATGATGTTTCGTTACTTCAAACGTTTTTCTTCAAAATTTTGAAGAAATGAATGAATTGAGAATTCAATTTTCACAAAAATATGATTTCAATGGAATTGTAGGAATTATTGATTGCACTCATGTTGCCATTATCTGTCCCACTGGTAATGATGAAGAGCGACCAGCACAAATTTATATTAATCGCAAAGGATATCACTCATTAAATGTTCAGTTGATTGCAGATGCAAATTTCAGAATTTTAAATGTAAATGCCCCATATCCTGGTGGTACACACGATGTTTTTATATGGAATAATTCACAATTTTGGGACCACCAGCACTATTTAGTAGCTCAGTTAATTGCTGGCACTTTTCATTTATATCGAGATTTGTAAAGCTCGGAGTTGTCTTTCCCGATAATATTCTTATGTTTTCTAAAAGAAAGGAAACCATTATCTCTTTTTTCTCTGTGGTAATCTTCATTTTTAAATTTGAAGCAAACACAAAACACGCAAGCGCAAATGACACTAATGATAATTTTGGTGAAATCGCATTGTTGCCAAATCAATCATCTCACTTCTCATTTCACTGGGTCGAGAATACGGATGAAATTGATCATACGAGTGAACTCTGAAATTCCGAATCTCACATCTCACTTTCCGCATGATGTCAAGAATAGGGCCCTTAGTTACTCTCAGGGTTGCCCTTGCCAGATGGTTCCGGCAACAATTCCCCCTGTCGATTCCAAGAATTCCCCAAAAACGCGGGCTTATTAAAAAAATCCCCATTAATTTTAAAAGTTTTTATTAACATCTGCACGGGACACTGCACCGGGATTTAATGATTCATTGGCAATAAAATTAAAATTTCTTGCTCTGCATTTTTTTTCACTGTATCGTGAAAACAAAAAAAAAACGTTTCAAGCTTCTCGCAAGTGTTATTGTTTACATTGATACGATTAAAACATAGTATATGTAACGTACCGCTATACATTTTCCAGTCAGAGATTGGACTTTTTTAAATATCCTGGAAACATTAAAATCACTGAGATCTACGTATGAGTGGGGTGTTTAGTGCGTACTGTTAGGTTGGTACCAGGTGACTATCAATGTTTGAAGGAAATAAGTAGATTGGCGACCCTGTTGCGGTTGGCAGTGACAAAACTTCACACAACTGTCATTCAATTCTAGGTATTTAGGTTAAGTATAATTTGGCGATTCAAAACGATTGTAACAAACAAATTTTACTACTACAAATTATTGAAAATACATTTAAAGAAGGTGTTCAAAATGTTGGCCTTCTTGCTGTAAGCAAAATTGAACTCTGTTGGATATAGCATTGAAAACGTTGATTAACATTTCAGGGCCCACGTTTGCAATTGCCATTTCAATGGCATGCTGCAATTCTTGCAAATTGTTAACGGGATTACGAAACACAACATTTTTAAGATACGGAAACAAGAAAAAGTCCAGAGGGGTAAGATCAGGTGATCTACTTGGCCATAAACCTGCACTAATTAAACGTCCTGGGAAAAACTCTTGTAAATAATTTATGGTGGCGTATGCGGTATGTGCAGTGGCAGAGTCCTGTTGGAAATAACCGTTTGTTAATTCGATGTCATCCAGTTGATTTAAAAATGGGTCTATAAGAAGTCTTCGGTATCTTTCCGCATTAATTGTTTCATGAAAGAATATTGGCCCAATAATTCGTTTTCGCGACATGGCGATCCATACACCGATTTTAAGCGGGTGCAATGGCACTTCAATTATATTGTGTGGATTTTGAGCAGACCAAGTTTTATAATTTTGAGAATTTATGTATCCTGATAAATGAAACCATGCCTCATCAGAAAAAAAAGTGATATCTTGCTGGTTAATATTATTGTGCAAATTAGTGTTGTACCAATGACAAAACTGTATTCTTTGTACATTATCGGGAGGATGAAGTTGTTGGACTAGATTAACTTTGTAAGGGCGTAAATGCAGGGATTTTTTTAGGATCTTACGAGTGGATTCATAGCAAAGTCCTAAAAAGAGGAAAAATATAGGAAACGTTAGGAGAACAGTTTAATTGCCGGCAGGAACCTATTTATTGAGATACACGTCGTATGGAAATGTTAGGATTTTGCTCAACAATTTCTTCGACATTTTGCACAACGTCACGTGTGGCAACAGTAGGGCGACCAGTAGATTTACCTTTTCCCACATTACTTGTGTTTAAGAAGCGTTTAATTATCCGACCACAATGTTGTGCAAAATTACTGTAGTTGATCTGCTCTTCAGGATAAGTTTGAATAAATTGTTCATAAGCCGACTCCTGTGAATATATCCAGTCACCATTCTCATTTTGTAGTCCACTTCGAAAGTAAGCCATTACAATGAAAGTATTTTGCTCCGTTGTAAAACCCATTTTTGTGAATAAAATTCGAAACTGTCAACTAAATGACGTTTATTTTGAATTATTTAAAATTGAGTGTGCCATGTCAACGATGTTGCCAACCTAAGACTTTAAATTTGTGACCAACGTAACAAAATAATTTTCAAATATTTTTAGTCTCTCGGTAGTATTCCCGCGCTTGTAATCCTTCGCCGATTTTGCACCTGTCTTGTTTTGTAGTCCTGTCAAATCCGAATTCAAAACGTGTTGTGCTAAAGATTTACGATTAATTTTGTTTAACGACGTTTGTAAAGTGTTAATAATCGTTTTTAGTTTGTGTTCTACTAATTATTTATTGTTGATAGTGGATTTGTTTTTGGTCATTTGAAGACATTCACAAGACGAAGATTTTAAAGAATTTTAACAATTTTCCTCAGGTAAATGCAAATATTCCTAGTTGATTGTTAATAAGGGTTTAATCCTAAATATTGTGATTCAACAAAACGAAAAATTAAACGTTTTAAAGGAAAAACTAAAATTTGGTCCGATCCTACTTGAATCGCGGAGTGTTAGTAACTTGTTTTTCACTTAATTATTGGCTGGAAATACTATACAAGTCTGTCAGCGTTTGGGGTGTTCAGTAAAAGAAAAGAATGAGTTAAACACAATGACACCTGCTAGGACTGTTAAAAAATTGTTTTCATTATGCAAATAAAATTGTTATGGAATATTGAAACAGTAAATTTTTATAACCCTGTACAGTTCTTCTGTACACTTGATTAAAGTGGTTTTGCTGCAATTACGTATGCTTCTTTCATTATCATCCTGAAATGCTGTAGGGTTGTGAAGATAGAGCTTATTCCAAACCTGGTGGCGAACTGACACTGACAAAAATGAATGAATTTTGGCATTAAACATATGTTCACTGTTAAGAAGAAAATTGCCCATAGGCGTCGTAATAAAATGTTTTCAAACCCACTGTTAGTCTTGAAAAAATTCTAATAAGATAAAGAATAATAAAGAAATTATTAATCATAATAGTAATATTTCTGTGTATCTTCGTCCTCAAAATTTATTAATGTTAAAATGACAACTAAGTAAATGTTAGAGAGAAAAATGCACGCCCATGTATTTCATTATCTTAACCAAGTGGGTGCATTTCAAGAGTCTTTTATGTCACTGTCAGTTCGCCACCAGATATGGAACAGCCTCTACGTAATTAAACAAATAAGGTTAACATTTCACCTGTCATTAATTTTTTTTTAAGGTGATCTAAAACTTTGTCGCTAAATCGTTGTCCATCGACTCTAGTTTATTAACCAACACCTCAATTATTGCCTCTGAAGTCAGGATTATAGCATCTTTTCTAGATAAAGCTTCCACTGATAACTTTACTGGTTGTAAAACGCTCAAAACAGATTCCAGAACAGCGATATTATCGTCATTCCACATTGACGACATATTCAAATCAATCAAAGATTTTTTGATTGCATTTTTAAGCTTTATGAAACGTTCGACCATTTGTATCATCGAGTTCCATCTTGGACGAACATCTAACAGTGAAGTAAACTTTTGGCCAAATTCTTGTTTTACCTATTTTTGCAACGTGATGTTTTTTAAAGGACTTTTTCGTAATAGTTTGACCAAGGCACTGTCATTTTTAATTATTTCTGAAATTATTTTAATATTTTTCTTTTTGAATAGATGGGCTTTCCTTTCTAGGCTCAATGTTTCACTGGCATACACTTCAACACAGAATTCTTTTCTTATCTAGAAACTCTCAATATGTGCTCCACGTACGTATTTCACTCCAAAAAAAAAAAAAAATGAAAATGCGCTGTTACAAAATTTTATTAAGAAAGAACTGAAATGGGATATATGAAAATTTAGTCGACTAAAATTATTTATTTATTAAATAAATACCTAAAAAATAACAAAAATGAAAACAAATTATCAAAACTTTCAAACTTCAAACATTATTCGGTGGTTAAAATAGAAAATAATTAAAAAAATTAAAAAAATCGAAATATTGGGGTTGACAAAACAAAAAATAACGAACAAAATTAAATAAAACTTAGAATTTTTGTATTAATTTAAAATTACTATTTAAAAAACAATACGGCCTAAATTTTTTCCGCACAGTCTATTTCTTCTTTCAGTCATTAACTGTCCTGTTTTTGAAAAAATTCTTTCTGCAGACAATGATGTCGCAGGTGTAGATAAATATTTGCATGCTAATTTTGAAAGTTCTGGAAATATATTTCCCTGTGACTTCCAAAATTCTAGTGGATTTGATCGCCGATTTTGTAGCGACGTTTCTAGGTATTGTTTTATTATTGCTCTCGCTGAACTGCTTGCAGTTCTGTTGATTTTTATTTGTGACGTCTTCGTATCAAAAAAGTTCCACAAAATGTCATTAGCAGAATCTTTGTTCTTTCGCTCAGATTCTAATCCTACTTGTTCACTCTGGGTGTCGGCTGAAAAAACGTTTTGCTCTAGCAATGGTGCGAGTTCTTCCTCAATCAATTTGTGGGCATTTTCGGCATTGATGTCCTGTTCAAAATCTGTTTTCTTAAACCTTGGATCTAAAAATGAAGAAAACATATTATGTTTTCTTCCACAATTCCTAATCTCTGCGAAACCCTGCCAAGCATATTATCGCAAAACTGTTGTCCGACGTGTGTTTTAGATTCTAAGTTTCTTAAGACGTGCTGGAGTCCTCGGACTAATGGAATAATTGTAGACATAGTGACGTATTGTTCACCGGATAACTGCTCTGTCATATTTTCCATAGGTTTTAAGATGTGAATGCAGTTTGATAATATATCCCATTCGGTGGCATTTAAAAAGTCGGGGCTGGATGGCAACGATGTTATGACAGCAGAAAGTGGCTCTTTGATGGCTACAAGCCTTTCCATCATGGTTAAGGTAGAATTCCACCTAGTAACTACATCTTGCTTTACTTTCAACAACGGCAACCCCATCAGATTTTGCATCGCCTTTAACTTTTCCGTTGCTGTGACACTATGTTTAAAATGCCCTACAATACTTCGGCATTTTTTGCTCAAATAACGAATTACAATACTATCCCTAATAGCATCATTCACACATAAATTTAAAGTGTGTGCAACACATGGATGATGATGTTTTCTTACTACATCACGCACTGCCTTCTTTATGTTTGCACCGTTGTCAGTCACTATGACGAATACTTTGTCGGATATATCCCACTTATTAAAAATGTCCATCATAACTTCTGATAAATTTTGTGCAGTGTGTGCTTTATGTAACTCCTGCGTCCCCAAGACTGCACTGAATAATTCAAAATTTTTAACAAAATGACATGTAACTGTTAAAAAAGCCGTATTGTTGATCGATGTCCAAACATCGGAGTGATTGAAGCAAATTCAATATTCCGTAAAGATTCTTGTAAAACTTTTAACAGCCGCTTCAAATTTTTCTGGTAAGAGTACATTTGTTAGTACTTTCCTACTTGGAAGCTTGTTCAAAGGTTGTAGATTAAAACTGTATTCACGAAAATCTTCGTTTTCTACAAATGACAATGGTTGATAATCAATTGCAATCATCTTTACTAAACTTTTGTTAATAGCTTCAATTTCGGCATCTTGTAACTCTGTTCGTGTTTGTTAAAAATAATTTTGTTTGACGAGGTTTTTTCAATGGAGGTCTTAATGATTTTCGTGATAGAAAAGATTCAGATGAGTTACTCTTGAATGAAGATGTAGATGCTGATGTAGAGGCGTGGGGGTCTTGGGAGCCTTGGGACTCTAAATTTGTACAAGAACTACTTTCGGCAGGACTGGGAACTTTAGATGAAACTTCAGATTCAGATACTTTCCTAATGATTGCCAAATGTATCCGGCGGAGATGATCGTTCATATTGGAGGTACTTCCAGTGAACCTGAACTCTTTTTTGCAGATTTCACATTTAACTAAATTATCGGACACTTTAGTAAAATGTTCCCAAGCACCAGATTTTTTAACACGAGGCATCTTGCAGACGACGATCAAATATCAAACCGTTTTAGTTAGTACAGTTTTAACTAGTTTTAACAAGTTTTAACGGATGAGAAAAAACTGAGCAAATTACTCAATTTGAAACAGATCAGGTAGGGGGTTGGCATAACAACAGCGCTGCTAGTGGCTGTTCCTATGCAACTGCGCAAGTAATGCAACGACTGTTCATTCGCTTCTCTATCATTCATTTGCTCAAACGATTGAATGAAATGAATGAATGAATTTTAACGAATGATTCATTCGATAGTTGAAATCATTTGATAACTGATTATTCGATAGTCAAGATCATTCGATTGTGCCCAACACTAATTTTCATTGTTAGAAAATTTTGCTTCATCACTGAATAAAATTTTCCGAATAAAGTTATTGTCAAGCTGCATTTGAGTTCTGATAGAGAGACAAAAATCTAATCCGTGTTCAAAATCAGTTTTCCTAAGTTCTTGTACTAACGTGTACTAGCAGCTGCACATGAAAGGGATGACTTTTATTTTCCTTCAGAGTTCGACAAACTGAAGTCTGGCTGAGTTTGTTGGTTCTATGTCATGGAAGCTATTACACGAACTGAATTTTCCAGGGACCTAACAGTGCGTTTTCTTCTTTTACGAAGAGGCCAATTTCTTTTAAGTTCCCTCTCAACAGCAATGCAGAGTACAATGTGACGACGAATGTGACAATAACAACCAGCACTGATGTCGAAGCTTGTCAAGCACTGTCAGAGCATCATAGGATAACCAACTAGTCGCTAATTTTAGCTCTTAAAAATGAGATTAGAAATGTCAAGTTTTAAGATGGCTGGAGAAAAACTATATTTGTCTGAAAATGTAGTAAAATGCATTAATAATATGCTACAAATTACAGCTTTTTCCTTGTTCGTATACTTACCAACTTTACAGAAAGTGAAGGTGTCGATACCTCCACGTATCTCCTCAATGCTTTCCTTTCCCACAAAGGTAAACATTTTTTCCTCAAATGCATTGAGGGGAGCCGCATTATTTTTGTCCGTTTTTCTTGATTCTCTTAGTAGGACATTAGCCCTCGATTTGGTCCTCGAGTTTAGGTTTTTGAATTTTTTTTTTAGTTCTTCCACCGTCCGGGCGCATGGGGTCACCGGACCCTGTCGCGATGATATTGCGTCGATGATGGCTCTTTCACTGGCCCAAATAAAATATTACAGTGGTTTTCAACTTCTTTTAATCGTTCTGAAAGTAATCACACAAATAATTTGAATTTCGTTTAGCATTAATGAATTAGTTAATTACATTTTTTATGATTACACCACTTAGGCTTGATTTTCCATATAAATTTAAAATTTGGTCGTATCTCGTGGTGGCAGAGTGGGCGCTAACCACCTGTGCAACGTTGCGCTGCGACCATGATTTGCACCGGTCGTATCTCACAACTTGAAATTGGCCTGTAAAGACATTAAGATTCTTAACCCTCCCGTGGCCGGCATCCGAAAGTTACACGAGTGACCGGCAGGGGTATTTTAGATACCCCTAGTGATATTTTTCAAAATTTTTGATTTTAAATTTTGTTTTAATGGTTTTCAGTAAATTATAGTTGAGCTACACCCAAATAAAAAAGCTTTATTACAAATAAATTTATAACATAACATAGAAATAACCGAATATTCTATAAAACAGTTTTTATTGTTAATTTTCGTCTTCTTGACAGTCTGGACAGTAACTCTTCTCTTCTGTTCTATGAACCTTGCAAACAAATTTCGTGCAGTTGTTACACCTGAATCTTGTTTTGCGATCTTCTTTTCTTGGACAAAATCCACAGCGCCCTGTGGTTGGAAGAGGACTGGTAACTTGATTTTGAGCCATACTATCAGGTCCCAATAGTAAATTCATTGCATCTGTCACATATTTATTACATGTTCCTCTATTATCGTATCGATTTTGCACATTTGGTCTAACGAGTTGAAGCGTTAGTTCACGGAGAAAGTTTTTTCTCTGGTGTCTGTCTTCTAGTAGGTTTGGTTGATTTGCGTGTTGTTTGGCCACCCAAATAAAGTAAACATTTAGAACCGCCATATCTATTATCTCCATAAATAACCTAAAAGGCCATCTTCTGGTAGCACGTATGCAAGAATATTGTCGTGTCATCTGGTCTCCTTTGTCCACAGCACCCTTGGTGTTATTATAGTGCAGTATCACTTGCGGCTTTGTTTTCTCGTTACCATCAGCAACTTCGTTTCCTAGAATTTGAGTAGACAGCATTAGAACACACCGGTTTTTTTTGGGAACGTAAGAAGTAAGGGCCAAGTCTTTGGTAAATCCGAATAACGAAGAATACTCCTCTCTGTGGCGATTTGCAAGAAACTCTCCTGGAACTTCTCTTTTGTTTGATCTTAGTGTACCTGTCAGTGTTGTTTTCTTTTGTAGTAGCTCATTTGCTAAATCCACTGATGTAAAGAAGTTGTCTACTGTCAGACCTCTACAACTTCCATAGTATGGCTTCATGAGATCCAAAACCACACTCTTTCCTTGATGTGTTTCTCTTTGGCCGTCAACCATTCCGGTGTATACTTGCAAATTGTGAATATATCCCGTTTCAGCACCAGCACAAACCCATATTTTGATCCCATAACGACCAGGTTTACTTTTGATATACACTCTGAATGGACATTTTCCCCTATATGTAGCAAGCCTCTCATCAACTGTCAAGTTAGTCCCCGGAAAAAAAATTTGTATACAAGCATTGGTAAACATTTCAAACAATGCTTTTATGGCTTCCAATTGAAACGATTACGAGACATACTCACTGTAAAAAATGGCATTGAAAACAAGTGATCTTTAGACCACATTTCCTCAAAATGTTTTCTCCCATGAATTCGGCCTGCTGCAATTAAAATTTCAATGAACGCGAACATTTCATCAGCAGTCACATCACTCCAGTTCTCTGGATTCTGCAAAGTAATGCGGGCTTTTCTGTTTGTTTCTAAGACTATCTCTTGAATCATATCGTTTGTGATGAAAAGGCAAAAAGCTTCCTTTATTGTGGAAATATTTCGTGAGTTACCAGTAAGCCCAGGAGTAGCAGTTACGATATTACGTGATAACCTTCTGGTTGCCGCAGGAAGATGCGACGACCACACCAAGCCAGATTTAGAAGTAAATGTTGCAGTGTTTGGTGGATCTTCGAAGTCGTCTTCTTCTTCAGAGAGATCAAAAACATCATCAACTTTTTCGAGCTCTTCAGTTTCTCCTCCTGCAACTTCACCTTCACTCTCTGATTCTTCTTGATTCAATACACCTTCGTTATCACTGCCACTTTCCTCTAACAAAACTCTAAGTTCCTCATCTGTCAAACCTTTACGACACATTTTTGCCTTCTGTGTAATTACAATTATGGTCGCAACAAAAGAAATAAAGTTTTAGTATTTTAGGTTATGTAATTTAGCAGACTGCGCAAGCGTGAGTAATAATTTGCAACAGCAAGAACCTTAGACCACTTAAAAGCTATAGACTCGCCTCCCGCTCGACTGGCTGAAGTCACCATAACTGCGGGCTTGTGACGTCAGTTCAGGGCAAAAGCGAGCGTCAAGTGTACTGTACGCAGCCAGAATAATTAAGACATAAGCCGCATTTTAACGTTTTAGTAAATAAAACTGCATTTTCAAGGGACATCATATGTTTATTGATTACAAAATAAAATTGTTTTGGTTAATCTACTTCTAATTCTGTCAGACTTTTTGTTGAAACATTCACCCTGGTAGTAGAGTCTTAAATTACAATATTCGAAAGTAAGGATTTTAATTAAATTTATAATGTGATTAGTTTCGATTTCATGATCGTACATATGTTCCTGAATTGAAGAGAAAACTGTGTTTCTGACATTGCTCAAAACATTAATTATTAATTTAGATAATAACAAAGAATTTCTAAATCCGTTAGTTTTTGCCAAAATCCTAATTTCACTTTCAGCCACTTTACAAATATGTATGACATCTTTCGACGGTTGAATTAAACAGTGTTTTACTTTACTGTAGTTTTTCAATTTAATTAAAGTGGAATCCAAAGTTGTGGACTTTAGCGCATTGAGGCAAGTGTCACAATCAATTTTTTTTTGTATTTTTTACGACAAAACCTGCTATATATTCGACGACGTCGGAAACATATGTAGATAAGTGTTTAGAAAAACTTAAACCATTTAAAAAGTAATTGTGATCATTGTTAGTACTAACATTTTCAGAAAAACCGTCAATGAAATCATGGTCAATTATCGCTTTTTTTTTTAATTTCGAAGTTGTACTCGTTGCTAAAATGATTGTGGGTGTTTGCTCAAGGCAATTTCCATACCCAGATCCTGTTACGCTTGTATGAAGTAGCAATCTTTTGTAAGCAGCTTGAAATTGTTTCGGTGTTGGATTGTTATTATGTCCTCCGTGACTTCTAATAGCACTAAAGAAAACTTCTAAATGGTCTTGGCACAGTTTGTATGCACAAAGATATTTCAGACTACCAACATTTTGCTCAACGTACTGCTGCCATATTCCTTTATAAGATGTTAAGCTGACCATCAATCCAACAAATCCAGTTTTTCTCAGTCCTAAATACAAAGGCTGTCCATTTGAGGGGCATTTTAGCGATTTTAAATATTCAATAGCTTGGTCCATCCGCTCAAATATGGTATCTTTATTGAAGTGTTGGAGGCTTGCTTTAAAGTGTTTTGCCAAGAAATTTCTGCTGTTTAAAATATCAAAAATATCGTTTAAAAATACTGCAAATTTTTCTGTGGCTTCACTGCCTTCAAAATCTTTATGTCCCTTTTCTCTTAAATATTTTAGCGCTTTACCTACGCTTAAACTAAAAGTTTGAGCCGCTAACTTGACTTTCATTTTTTCCTTTTGCCAGTTAACATGTCGTCTACGTATTTTAGTCCCAAGATGCAAGCCTTCTTTTTCTTGTACATCAACTAATTTTTCAAAATAGTCCCATTTAACCAATTTGTTTTTTGAATCTAAAAATACTTTAAAAGTTCCCAAAGCATTTCTTATGAGTTTTAGCATGTGAGGAGGATCTAACAGAATAGAAACTGGCTGTTTAGTCACTGGATGAGAAAAATATGTTTTCAAAGAGTTAACATCAGAAAAGTTAGCACCAAGGTGATTTGCCATTGTAATATTTGATACAGCACCGTCAAATGTTAGGCAGCAAACAGTAATTCCAGCTTCATGCAGAAGATTCAGACACATTATAACTAGGTTACTTTTTTGAATGCCTGTTAACCCGTTATTTAAAAAGTAACCCACAGGTAGTTTCCATGAACCATTAACACAATTTACCAAAAAAACAAGTGCTTCTGTTGCTTCTGGTAAAGAGTCGCTTTGCATACCATTTCCAAGTTCAACATATCTACAATGAAAACATATATTAATAAGACGACACATTTTAAATGTTAGTTATTTATGTTAACATGCCTTGCATATTTATAGGAAGTATAAGTCGTGTTTCTCATTTAAAACAGTATCTGCAAAATATAATATAATATTTTAATCATTTTAAGCAATCAAATGTATGCCTGTTTGAGAGCAGAGTCACGGCTTTATTTAGCCAGCCACCTTAACATAAAAACATGCAAAAGCTGGTTATTGTTAATACCCAACAAATTTTTCCCCATCCCACTCTATTTTCTTATGAATTGCCATTTCGTCCATCATTAACGCGCAAATACAAGATTTTCCTTTTTCCCGAAGTTCCGCCACCTTCTGTTTTAAAACTTTTATAGCCTCCGCTTGGAAACCAGGTTCACATTCTACAGCTTGATACCACTTTTGAATAGTACGTGGATGAGGAAGCATTTTGAGAAACGTATTTCGTACATAATTATAGCCTTTTGGCGAATAAAAATTTAATGTCAAAGCAAATGTTTTTAGTTCAGTTGGATAACTTTGGGCCCGTTTAGACCTCAACAACTGCTTAAACAGTAATTTTGTGGAAGCAGGCACTGCATCCTACGAATATAAAAACCAAATAACTACCGAGCAAAACATCATACCTTTGGATTCAATACATTTTCGATAAAAGGGTGCTTGAGGAATTAAAATGTTTTGAGGGTCTATGCTTTAATCTTATAAATCTTTTGGCACGTTTGTTTTTCACAGCTAACCCTTATCGAAAATTTATTAAATTATGCGGTAGTACATTCCATGCAGAGATAAATGCACTAAATATTTATGCATTTAATTATCTAATTTACTTACCGAAAGTTTTAACAAAGAATCTTCGTCAACTATGTTTTTTTTTCTTTTAAATGGTCTAGTAAAGATTTTAGACTTGATAAGTCTTCTGTTCCTTTGTTGTAATTTCTTTATTTGTTTTTTCCTTTTTTCCAGTAATCTACGCATTGCAAGACTGCATTCTTCTAATTTTCCAACAGGAACAGATCCTTTATTAAAATCAACCGGATAGAAAAATCTTCGCTTTTTTACACGATGTTCTGGAATAATTGTTTGATTTTCTTCTAATGCTGATGCTGCGTTTTCGTTTGTTACTAAAATAGTTTTAGAATTTTCTGGATAATTTTTAGATCTTGCTGCTGGTGGCTTTCGAGCAGAGGCTTTCTTAATCAAATGAGTTGGAAAATCAAAAATTGTTGGTAAAGCATCTGGTTTAAGATTCTTTTTTGAACTCCAAGCGTTACTTACAAAAGAATCTGGAGTAAAATGTTTTGAGCAAATTAAACTATACTTAGTAGGCTGGAAATCTTTCCGGCGCATTGCAAGAACCCATTGTTTTTTCAATGTTAAATCTTTAGGAAATCTGAAAATAAATCTATTATGAATAAATGAACTAAATTTTCGACGTCTTGAGGCAAGATTATAATGTCGCTATTATTGCATCTTTTACCCACCTGTACCAAATTAATAAAAAGTAATACCTGGAGTAATACTTACACGTGAAATGATACATCAGAACCACGTTTGTAACGTTCTGTGCAATTGTAAGCACTACACGACCTCACCATTTTTAATATTCTCAATTGCAGTCCGAACTGAATAGATAAAGTTAAGGCTCTCTGATTCGCAGAAGCGACAAAGCGCAAATTGGTAAAAATCAAGTTCGAATATACTACCACCTTCACTTCTTGCCCTCAACTGACGTCACACGCGCTCGCTAACCTTGACTTCACTTCCAAGCAGTGGTGGGATGTCGTGCGCCGGGTCTATAGCTTTTAAATGGTCTAAGGCAAGAACCGTCTCACGACAGCCCGGCTGGGGTAAATCTGATACCCCACGCAGGTTATTTTATTTTTTTCAAAAAAATATTCGAAATACGGCAAGTACGAAATCATGTTATAATTTTCCCAAATATTTGTGAGGCATATAAAAAGCGGCGTATTTGAAATCGTTGTAATAATAAAGTAAACTTAAAAAAACTGACGTAGGGTATGTAAAATACCCCTGCCGGCCACGAGAGGCTTAAAAGTGCACAACTACTATGTGGGTGCATCTACTCGCTTGTCTTTCAGACACGACAATCTTTACTAAATGAACAACACAAAGTTTAATACTAATTTGCATTATTTTGTAATAAAAGCAGCGTTATTTTTGACTGAATTGTTTGCATTTTGCATTGTTATGCCTTTTATAAACCGAATCAAATTTGACGTAACTCAAATTTCCAATTTTTTTGACAATTCAGAAATAAATATCTTTTCTTCTTTTAACAGACGGTTTCATTTGCCCTCTATTGTTTTTAGCTACAGATCTTTCAATGCCAGATACGTAACTTGTTAATTTACCGACGTGATTAACATTAAACGATGAACTGACACATTATGCTCGTGAATGGCACCTTTAGAAAAATACTTAAATCATTCAATCGTGAGTTTTTTGGTAAAAATAATGTTTAAAATTTCAAACGCAAGTATTGTTAATTTTTTTTATTAATTGTTTTATAACATACCTGTATGTAAAATGATTGAAAGTTAAAAAGCTCTCTGTTTAATTGAAATTTCCCTTCTTAGAATGACACAATCTTTAAAAGACGGTCTTTTGTTGTATTTCTGATGTGCGTTGTTACAAGTATTTTTTGGCAAAATTTCAAAAAACATTGTTTTCAATATTTAATGAATTTTTTACTTCACTTGGTATATGATTAAATTCATCAGTTACATTATAATTAAAACTTACTGAATTGTGTTGTACAGATTCAATCGTTATATTGATATTAAAGTTATCTGAATTTTATTGCAAGTTAATTTTTATTGGCATTTCAGAATCACTTTTCTTTTAGGTTTTGGAGTTATTTGACGGTTTAGATTATTGTTGTCCAATAATTTCTCAAAATTTTGATAATATTCGATGTCAGAATTTATGTGTTCGATTTCATTGGTAGTAGAATATGCGGTAGCTACATTAGTGGGTAATTAGTTGTAATGAGGTCATTAATTGCTTTTTAATGACCGCTGTGTTGACACCACCAGGGCACTTGACTCGCGATGAATTAGGCCTAAATTGGCGACTTTCCCAATTCCCAATTCGACAAAGGGGAGATAGACCGTCCATCCGGAAGGTACAACGATTTGACCCGAATGGTCTGAGGATCACTAATACCGAGCACTACGAGGTGATCACTTTGGTGGTTGTGAACGAAGTAGGGATGGGCGGTTATTGGAAAAGAACCGGTTATAGGTTAATCGGTTAATTCAAAATTAATTTAACCGGGGTCCATAAACCGTTCCGAAAAAAATAACCGGTTTTTAACCAAATACCAAACTAAAAATTATCGGTTATACAAATAACCGGTAATATATTTTTTAAATTTTAATATACACAGAATTTAGTCAGTAGTATAATAACATTTCCATGAAGGGTATTAATATTTGTTTATTCAAACACATATTCAAAAACATAAAAATTATATGAAAACAATAAACAAACCAAAGTGTAAAAAAAATTTTTTTTAGATTTCCCAGAGATTTTTACTCAAAGATCCCAGAAACACCAATTCATTAGTGTGCTCGGGAGTTAAGCGACTCCGGTGATCGCTGCACACATTATTTAAAGTGGAAACTAGTCGCTCTGAAGGAACTGATGCACCTAACGCTGTTAAATATTTTAATGCGACCTGATAAGTCGCTGGAAAAGCTTTTTTGCTGTCTGTCCAAAATCGAATAGGATCTGTTTTTAGTGGCAATATAGGTTGATTTAAATACAATTTAAATTCTGTGGGGATTCCTTGAAACATTACAACATTTTCTTGGTCTCGTGATTGTTGTGAGACTACTTCATCGTGAATACTCCATATGTTACTTGCACTCTCGCCTAGAATAGCTTCAGGTATTGGTGGACTAACAGTTCCTTGGAGACGTAAAATCTCTTTAACTTCGCTAGCTATTTGATTTACTGTTTTAGAAACATTCAAAGGTTGACAGAGGTGAATTTTTTTGAATCTGGGATCCAATACTGTGGCTGCTGATAATAACATATTTTTTTCTAATGGATCAAATCGTTTCTCCATTTGTTTTATTAGTTCCTTTTTTAACTCCTGCCCTAAAGGATTTTGCACATCTATTCTTGTTAGAGCTGTTTTGGCGCATTTAGCTAGAGGAAGAACAAGACTTCCCGATAAATACTTGTCGCCAGAAATATCCCTTGTCACTTCCTCAAAAGGTTGGAGTAGCAAAAGAGATTCTTCAATTGCTGCTAGCTCTCCTGGTGTTAACATTGGTGGAGCTTTTTTGTGTTTAGGTGACAGCAAAATTTTTCCTACATACTCTGAGAGTAGTTTGAACCTTTCTAGGCAGTAATAGGTCGAATTCCACCTAGTTGGAACTTCTTGTATCAAATACAAAAAGTGCCATCAGTCTTTCCATCTTTTCTTTGTTCGTGTCTTAAATCATCCTGGGCCACATTGCTGTATTTAAAATAAGCCACCACGGATTTTACTTTTTCAATTATTTTGAACACAACCAAGCGATTTAGACACCACTAAATTAACAACATGGGCAAAGCACGGAATGTGAACATTTTCGTTTTCGGACAGCAGAATTTTTACTCCTGCGACGATGTTGGCTCCATTATCAGTAGTGGCAGAGACAATTTTATTTCTCAAAATCTTCCATTCGTTTAACATTTCGCTTAAATCTTCACTGATGTTGTGTGCTGTATGATGATGTGTTAGATTTTTTACTCCCAAATTCATACAATTCATTGTCGAATTTTCTTCATCTAAAATAATCAAATTTAAGACCCCACATTTTACAAAATTTACAATAACCTACCTATGTAATGAACAGTTAGTACAATAAAGCTTCTTGTGGCATTCATTACAGTAGCAATATCTGTAGTTATGGCAACTACTTTGACTTTATTTAAAATATTAGCAGCAATGGTTTGTAATGACTTAAATTTTTCGTGTAACAGTCTAGTAATCTAAAATAAAGCTTTTCTCAATAAGTTTATGTGTCACAAACTAATAGCTTTACCGTCTTCCTGCTCGGTGCTTTGTATAACGGAACAGTTGCTTTGAGAAACTTTAGCATTCCTTCTTTTTCGACACAGCGAAGTGGTAAATTGTCTTTACAAATCATATATAACAAGGCTTGCGTAATATCTGCTTCTTTTTTCCCCCGGGCTAAAAATTAAATTAAATACATTTAACACAAACTTATACATTAAGTATACTTACGTTCAAAACTTCTTTGATCTTTAAAAATTTTTCTAATGGTGGGTTGAGCAAAATTGGATAATTTGTTTGTAGATGGGGTTAATTCACATGTTGATGACAATGTTAATGTTGAAGCTAAAGAATCGATTGAAGCTGTAGATTGCTCTCCTGGACTGCTGCGCTCGTTTTCCTGTATTGTAATATTTTAGAATCAATTTGTACATAAAAGTGTGTATAATGAATTAACAAAGCTTGTTTCAATACCTTGACTGGTTCAACATCATCACATGAGTTTTCATCATTTTGATCTCTATCCTTGGGGACAGAAAATGCTGAAACTGATGATTGGTGGTCCATATGTGCCGTGGGCTGTGATACTTTTAATTTCTTAGGTGGGACTGGTGATAAACTTGAATTGTGTTTATGGTGCAAATGGTTTTTCAAATTAGTTGTACCTCCACCTGTCTTATAATTTTTCCCACACAAATTACAAGCACAAATGTTGTCAGATTTTTTGGTAAAGAAACTCCACACTTCACTCTTTGTACTCTTTTTACTTGACATTTTGAAATCCGCCCCGCATGGCCATCAACAATATAAGTGAGGTTAAGAATGGGTAAAAGGCGCGAGAACATGAAAAAGCTTTCTTACTTTCTTTATGGTACTTCAGCAACAATGAAACATTTCGTCAAGTAGCTGATAGGTTTAATGTGACATATAGTTCTGCACATCGTTGTCTGATCAGAGTGTTACATTTTATTCTAAGCCTACGAATGGAATTTATTAAGTGGCCAACAGTTGCAGAATATGTTGAAATAAGTAGTGCTTTTAGAACAAAGCAACAGGTACCAAATATTGTAGGTGCCATAGACGGTTGCCATGTGAGAATGCGACGCCCATTAAGAGATGAAGAAGTTTATGTTAATCGTAACAAGTACCATAGTCTTTTGATACAGGGAACAGTGGATCACAGAAAACGCTTTATAGATGTATATTGCGGTGAGCCAGGATCTATACATGATGCTAGACTGTTACGAAAATCTAGTTTGTATCAAAAAGCACAAGAAAATGTGAATTTTTTTGGTCAATACTTTCTTTTGGGAGACTCTGCATATCCTTCACTACGATGGTTGGTCCCCCCATTTAAAGATAACGGAACTCTAACAGCAAATCAAAGAAGCTTTAATTTTAAACACTCATCTTGCCGCATAACTGTTGAACACACATTCGGATTAGATGGAGCTACTCGGAGTTACTCCTGCGTGTAAATGGAAAGCACCTCGGGTAACAACTTTTTAACCCACTCTGGACTGGGACGTAAAGTGTGCATCCTGGTTGTGTCATGCGCATAGGTTTCAAACACGGTTGTTTAGCACAGATTGTTAGGTTAGAAGGTTTGTTTACACATTGTTTACAAGTACGTTATGCGTGTCATATCAGTCAAATCAGTTAAAGCAAGAAAAAGTGAAGGTAGGTATAGTTGTATGTACCAGATTTACTAATATCCAAAAACAAAACCGTATAATTTGTATAATAAATCACCATTGTTTTATTGTCAGAATTGTCATGATGGAAGATGTTGCCTCTGGTTTAATTGCATCTGCAACACAGATCTTTTATTCGTTTTTTATGACACCTATGGTCACGAATGATGAAGATGAAGAAGAAGTAGAAGGCATTATTTCGATGTCAATAGACCGATTGTCGACAAGATTAAATCAAGAAAAAGGTGTCCCAAGCTGAATGAGGTTATTTGTTGAAGTCACCGTTTTTAACAGTAGCAACAAAGAATTCCAGAGTCATTTTCGAGTGACCCGAGAAGTTTTTAATCGACTTTTGGAGCTTCTCACACCACAACTGACTGGGGAGACCATTGTGGGAAAACCAACAATTGATGCATCGAAGCAGCTCTTAACAGTTTTGTGGTTACTAGCTACCCCAGACAGTTATAGATAAATAAGAACTATACGAATTAAAGTACTTTTATTTTTCATTAATTTCAGATCTGTAGGTAGTAGATTTGACTTGGGCAAATCGTCAGTTTTTGCATGTTTTGTAAGAGTGGTTAAGGCCTTAAACAATATTGCTTCTGAAGTTATTGTCTGGCCTGGAGAACACTAACGTCCAAGGATTGAGCAAGAATTTTATAGGATGGCAAGGTTAAGAGGAGTTATAGGCGTTGTAGATGGCACATATATACCTATAAAAGCACCAGAAAATAACCCAGAAGTATACATTAACAGGAAATGTTTTTACGGTGTAACACTACAAGCCATTTGTGATAGTACTCGTAAATTCACTGACTGTTATGCTGGATCGCCTAGTTCCGTAGGCGATAATCGTATTTTTCGAAATTCCGATATCTTTCAACGTTGTGAACAACATCAAAATCAATTTTTTGAAGATGGACAATACATATTAGGAGATAAAGCGTATCCTGTTAAAAACTGGTGTATACCGCCATACATTAATAGAGGAAATTTGCTACTTTACCAAACAAATTTTAATTCAGCACATGCACAAACAAGGCAGGTAATAGAGCGAGCGTTTGCTTTATTATTTGGACGATTTCGACGTTTACGTTTTCTCGATATGAACCGATTCGATCTGCTACCAGCCACTATAATGGCTTGCTGTGTTTTGCACAACATTTGCTTAAGTCATGTTGATGAGTTACTACAAAATTATGAAGAAGAGGGTAGACAATTTGTGCAGGGACAGGAAGAAGCCGAAGAGAATCCAAATAACGTCAATAATGAAGGTTTGGTGTTGCGAAATGTGTCAGCTAGAAGTTTAAATGATAATGTATAATGTCCATTACGTAGGTTTGTTCTTGTAAATCAAATTATTAAATATATTTATCGTTAGTTCGACCATATTTGATTTTTCTTCAAGTTAACAAAGCATCAGCTGTGATTTTTACCATATTCAGTAAAATAAAAAGAAAATAGAAAGTAAAATACACAACGACCTTTTATTTCACTTGTTTTGACTTTTTAATATGTAGTTCTAAAGAGGAAGATTATTTTTAGTTAACATGGATCAATAATCAGGAAAGAAATGGTAGGTATTTATCAACTATTATAAATGGGATTTATTAAACTTTGGTACACAAAATATGAGTAAGAACAAAAAAAAAACAAAAAATAAACTTTTTTTAAAAACAAAAATAAAAACTCACCCAACAGCAAAAACGCCGCAAAAATTAACAAAATAACTGTCAAAAAACCCTGCAAAAATTGAGGATGTAAAAAACCCTACTACAATAAATAATTGCCATCTGCTGTCATGCTAACAAATAAGAGTACATTATTTACATTATTTTTTTTGAAGTAACATTGCCATTGAGTCGGCCATTTTACCAAAAATTTCTAAAGCCCTATCCTGCCTTTCTAAAAGTTGATTATGACGCACATCTCTCGCACTTTCTCTTTCTTCTGCTTTTTGTTCATAACTTTCCAACTGTTTCTGTAATAGACTTTTCTTTTTTTTCTTGTTAGTACTATTTCGGTCATCTTCATCAGCTATTGGGGTGCCAACTACATTTTGATCACTATTGATAGACGAAGCAGTGGCGACTGGCGTTATATTGTGATCATCTTTAAATATGTTGTCAAATTCTTCGAAAAACTCGAATTTAACCGGTGGTTCTCCCGTTCTCCGTTTGCTCATGTTGTCCTTCTTCTTCACGTATTTACTTTTTAAATATTTAAATTTGTTCTTGCACTGTTCACTGTTAAATTTTTTCATTTTTAAAGCAATCATCTGCCACACTTTTTCATTTTTTGTTGTCGTGCTTTGAAAAAGTGACTGATGTCCTTCGTATAAATGAATCAGACTTAATATGTCGCTTCTTGTCCAATGATTCCTTGATGAACTGTCATCGGTTTCTGATGAAGTACTTATGCAGGTAGCAACTAAAAAATAGATACATTTCTTTTAGTTGGTATATTTGCTACTTATCTTTCAGTATGTTTTAAATTTAATCTTCTTAAACACATACCTGTACTCGCAGCTTCGTCTGAATAACTGACATCTTCAATTAATGTCGATGGACCTTTTTTATATGATGACATTCTAGTTTTGACCAGATTTTCTTGAACATAGATTAAAGTCTGATCTGTAACGAGTAAAATTAAAGTGATATAGTTAGTGATAAACACTAAACTTTTGTTATCTTATTTTGAAATAATTTTTAGTTATCAACAAAATCAATTTTTTTTCTACAAACTGTAGGTACATTACTAGAAGAACATAAACCTGTTAAATTTCTTTATTTTTGCCATTTCAATGCATGACAAAATGCTTATTGACTATAAGTAAAGATTATAAAGGGACCCCCGACCCCCCAAAGCTTGTTGGTGTGATTGTTAAGAAAAATGCATCTTTCTACACTAAAAACATTTTGGAAATTGTTGTGAGAGGGTTTAAAAAATTAAGAAGAGGAGTAAACGTTAATTCTTTGTGTTATTAATTTCAACTTTGAGTGCAACAATAAAGAAAGTTAACAGGTTTATATCCTAACAATGTACATGTCGTAGAAAAATGTTTGATGATTTATTGCGATAAAAACGACAAATTGTTTCAAATTTGTTCGACAACAAAAGTAAACATGGGGTACATGTTTTACCATGTAAATCGCCTTATTCTTTATGGCCATACTTATAAATAAAAACCTACCTGACTTTTGGCAAAGAAGGACTTGGCCGTTTTCTATAATTGGGTCATTTCCATTATACACAATTTCAAAATTTACGTCATTAAGGTCTTCCATGCGAATAAAGGCACAGTTCTCTTCTTGATTACAATGGGTGGAATTGCTGAGATTCGACATGATTCCAGAAACGTTACGAGAGATACCTCCTATAGCCCCTATAGCTGGAAACGAGAAGTGTAAAATAAACAATACGTATGAAAAATTTAGTGTTTTATTTTAGCTGTTTGATTTTACCAACATTTTACTTTACTTACCACGGGGTCTAGCACGAGCTGCTGGAACTCCTAGAACTTACACGATGGCGAAGGCTTAAACCAGAGACAACAAGCTTAAACTTACACGAAGATTCAACAAAACTACTTTGAGGTTATGTAGGTGCGCATAGATGCGTCTGCCAACAATTTCGCGGGTGTCAGAAATACCGCCACGGTTACCGTTCTCCCCGTTCCGATACACCAACACAACCAGAGGCAAATAATGACGTAAACATATGACGTTTTCCCCTGCCTGGGTAACTGCTCCGGGTTACGGAACGCACTCCAGTGCAAACCGACAAACATTGAATATACCTACATCTAAAATTAGCAATCAACTTAAAATCATAAATGCTGTCCGTGTTATTTTGAAGAATCCTTACGTCTTTTTTCCTTTTCCTCTTTGTCTTCAGAAACCATTAAAGCAATTGAGTAATCAACTATAATAACCGGTTTTTTAAAGAAAATTTAACCGGTTTTCTCGGTTAATTGGATAAAAATAATAACTTGATTTTAACCGGTTACTGAATTTGAAATAATCGGTTATTCAATTAACCGGTTAACTTTGTCCATCCCTAGAACGAAGCCGTACGAGAGTACAAGCCGGAATACAGAGATCGTGACGTCACAGCTGTGGACGAGTTGACTCACATGTGTGCATTGGAGAGACCGATAAATCAAACGGACAATTAAACAAATATTAGATCAACTTTAAATATTACGTACTAAATAAAATAAAAACACTAGTAATTGTAAGGAAATACATTTATTAATAATAATAACCAAAATAAAACAATACTTCTGGCAAAATACAAAATAAATTACACAGTGGATAATTTTTCGATTTTTTTTGTGTTGCTTTGCTGTTTCCGGGAGATTTTATTCCTGGACGCTTTCGAATAATTATTAAGTAAAATATTAATAAATTTAGATACACATTTTTCAACTAAAGTGCTAATATTATTACCACAGTCATTACATGTTTCCATAGTTTCGTGATTTTTATAAATTACCATTTCATGATATAATTTTTTTATAAGCAGTCGTTGGTTTTTACATTTTAAAAATAAATTTTCAAAATACTCTCCGATAAGCAATTTAAAAATTAGGAGCACGTCTGAAATTATGTTAACAAAAAATTCTTTGGGATATTTTAATCCCCCTTTATCCAAATGTTTCAAATAGTGAAAAATATTTTTATTACAATCATGGAATTCAATATTTTTATCATAAATAGTAAACTCCTTGGAAGCACTACATTTTAAGTGGCGGTTAATTGTATGAACTATATATCCCGCTATATACACTAAAACACTACTTTCGTCTTCAGAAATTGTTTCTTCTTCAATCAAAATTAAAACATCTTTATCAACTGCTTCCTCACCAAATTATTTATCATCACAGATGTCTAAAAATTGCGTTAGACAAAATTCACCTTTTTTAGCAGATTTTAACTTCAATAAGTTAATCATTTTTAACTTTCTTTCCGATTCAAGGACTTGAACAACAGAAATATTATAATTTCCACCACTCATCTGTCTATACTGTCCAAATCTGGCTTCTAAATCATCTGTTTGAAAGTGGCTCAATAATACATAATCAAATTTTAATTCTTTTAATTGAAAAGGTATTTTGATAACTCCAAAAAACATGAACATGTATGTAAAAGAGCCATTTGCGTTTGTTTTGATAGTTTGCCATTTCGAGATTTATTTGATTTCCCTTGTATCCCTAATGAATCCCATGCTTTTAACCAATTAACAAAATTTTCTAAAAACAATACATTTTCATCATTTTCTACGCTTTTTATTGGATTATAACGATTGTTGCGAAACCGCACACCTTTGTATAATGAATTGCAATTTACAATTTTCCACCAATCGGAAATCAGCTGTAAAAACTTCACAGTTCCGTCAACAACAGACCAGTTATCAGAATATTTAATTTTAAATGCTGCAATATTTTTTTCATCAAATAACCGCAAACACAGAGACACATTCTGTCGTTCAATTAAAGTGGGAAATAAAACTTTTCGACTTAAATTCGACGATTTCTTCTCCTGAATAATATCACAGTTCTTTTCAGTCAAATTATTGGGAATTTCTGGTGTGATAAATGTTTGATTACAGTCTTTTTGATTTAGTCAATTGCTTCTAACACTTTTGATCAAATGTACTGTATCGAATGCGAGAAAGATTTTTTGTTCATGATTATATGGATTAACAAAAAAATGTTTCAAATCACCACCGCACAAACTTTCGAACATTCTTCGATTCACGTTGTTATTGTCACTTACAATACACACTACTTGATATCCACATTGTATTAGTAGTTTTAAAACTTGCAGTGTTAGTTCTTGCAAAAATTCACTTTTTAATTTTGAAACGGGAAACAATCCGACTACATCTTTATTGTGAGACAAAGTTGAACGAATCATAAATGTTTGAATAGTGGTAGCTGGTACTGGAGATTCTTCATTATTCTGAGATTGCATACTTATTCCTTCAATTTTTCCTCCTTTATATGAAATCGCACTTTTAACGTAAATTTCATCCAACATTAGAGTGACAAATTTCTCATTCTCATTGAGATGCTTTAATTTTTCTTCCAAATATTTCATGTGACTCTGATTTAAGCCAGTGTTTTCTGTCCCCAGTTTCATGAGGAGAGTTTTTAAATATTTTGGATGAGGTATAGTTAATAATTTTGATTTTTCTAACAGTTTATATGCTCCGGGAAATGTAAAATATAAACCGCTGGCCCAAATTAGACATTCAGCACTATACCTTATTTGTTTCTTTTCCAATAATTCTATCTGTTCCTTTAAGAAAACAACTTTATTTATTTTTTCCTCGGTAGTGTTCTCTGCTAACTTTTCCATTAATCTTACAATTGAATTAATTATTTCTGTTGAATCTTCGTTCAGGGAGTCGTCATCATGTGGAGTGTATAACTTAAAAAAATCCAATAAACTGTTTAAAGCAGACCAAGTTTGAATTATTAATGTACTGCCTACGATTTCTTTAATCTTTTGTCTTAAAAGATTAGTCGAGTTATTTTCTGAATATACCTGTGCAGATAAATCATCTTTTATACAAACTGTACAAAAAATTGGTGCACCAGTAATATTTTCATAAAGTTTATAAATATAAATTTTGGAAACACATATTTTGATATTCAAATTTTCATCCAAATGTTCACATTTTGATAAAAAATGGTGCTTTAAATATTCAAAATTCGGAATCTGATTACTTTCACTAATTTGTATTTCTTCTAGCTTTTTTCTTTGGTCTCATTCTTGATGTCGTACTTCAGGATCTTTACGTTTGGGTGGAAGAGTTTTTGACAGATAGTATGGAAGGTTTGGAAATAAAGTTGGGTACGCATCATCCGTCAGTTTTAAAATTTTTCTCGGCACGACAAGCACATTTCCATCGTCTTTAACGAATTTGTCTTCCCGCACTATATAATTTTTATCGAAATGTTTTAATACAGACTCTTGAATTTTCAGTAGGAGAAAAATTTTCCCGATGAATACTGTTCACCCATTTTCTTTTTAAGTTTTCGTCTTTAGGAAATCTAAAAACTGTTACTCGAACACCTTTATCGTAATTACTCCGGGTACACAACAGTTCGGCATGTTGTAATAATAATTATACTTTTTACTCGACTTGACGAAAAATACAGAAGCTGTCAGGATAGACTCTAAACTAAGACTACGGAGTGCAATTTTTTTTTATTAACGGTGCATGAACCAGTTGCAGAATTCTAAGAAATTAAGAGACTAAGGGGAATAAGCGAATTCCTTGAAGTAAAATATCTTTGTGAATTATTCTGAGTAAAATTTATTGGGTGTAAAAAATACAAATATTTTTTGGTTATTTAATGTTGTAATATCAACCATTGTTTAAATTCTGTGAAGGAAGTTGGTCCCATCGTCAAATTTCATTACAATCATTGTTTGTACAACATTTATGGATCCGGAGACTGGACACTATTTAATTAACTACTTTATATTATTTCTGACAGCATGTGTATGTTTTATGTATTTCCTGCAATTTTAAACTGTTTCAAGGCCTAAACGGTAGAAGTTAAAAAAAATGCTTATGCCCATTTGTAGAAAATTTAATTCTCTACAATTTCTTTATTTAAATGATTCAAATGGAATGTATGATTCAAATGGAATGGTTCGTCCACGATTGTGACGTCACAAGCACGATGCAGAGCCTGCATTCCGGCTTGTACTCTCGTACGGCTTCGTTGTGAACGAATTGTCTGAAGGGAATCATCCCTATGGGTACCCCAATGGGGTGGAGGGGGTGTCACCAACCAATAGGGACCAATCCGTGAATCGGTTACACGAAATTCCCGCGAATATACAAATTTTGAAATGACGTGCAATCATCTTATATTGGGAATTCAAATTAACTTTCCCGCTCGTCGATAAAGTAAGACGCGAACAAATTATGACGTCACAAGGGGTAATGTCAAAGCAAAACGTCAAGTTTGAAACTTGCCGCGGTAAAAGTGCGGTATTTAAAGTGTTTTAAATAAAACAGTAAAAACAACAGTGTGAAGTGAGAAACTGTGTGTACTAGTGCGATTTGCCGATAACTTGAGGTCACATATGTTCACTTTGGAACTAGCAGGGTAATCAACGTTCAAATAATTGTAAACATTTAATAATTTTCCGTTTTCAGTAGAAAATGAATGAAAATGAGTTATTCTTAGGCATTGCAGAAATATGCAACGCTTTGAATGGTTCACCGTCATCCCGAAATTTTGTAGAAGGTGAAAACATTCTAAAGAGCAAGCACCTTATTATGTGTGAAGCTATTAAAAAAACTACAACCGAGGTGCACTTGTATGCGTTATGTTTGCAAACAAGCTCACTTAATTCTCCGCCCCATACAATTGAAGGCATATTACAGTTTAACCATAAGGGCGAAGTGACTGTTTCAAGGATCACGTGTTCCTGCAAAGCTGGAGAAGGACAACGCTGCAAACACATTGCTGCAACTTTACTATATTGCAATAGGTTGTATAAGTTCCATAAATTCAACGTCTATAATTTTTTTTCGTTCTTTGTTTTGTTTGTTTTTTTTTTCTTTGTTACAGAAACGATGTCTCCAAATTAAATATTTTATCTTCTACGGACAAAAAATGCATGTGGCAACAAATGAAAGCGCCTTCATTGGCCCAATATGAGTCCAAACCTTTGATGGAAACAAATTGCTTTAGCCACTTATCAATATCTGCACCCCAACAATTTTCGACTGACATGGAACAGTATTGCTTACAAAATTTACTAAATGCAGCTCCAAATTCGGCTTTGGCAAAACATATGTATGCACCTAAAATTCTATTAACATTTAATTTATTTTAACTGTAGAAAGTGTACAAGATGTAAAGAACTAACTGATATGGCAGCAGAAAATCCTAATCTTGGAGTAGATGATCAGGAAGATGACTTTCTATTAGATGACGACGAGAGAGTAACAATGGTAGAAATGGTGCAAAAGCTTCTCTCCAAGAATAACGATCTCATGCAGTGGTTAAGCACAATTGACATCTCCCCACTGCATGAGTGTTGTTTAGAATTTTACAAAGAAAATATAATTTGTCAATCTCCGCTGCAGTTATGTGTGGACACTTTTGGAAAAAATAGTGTGAAAGAAAAGTGGAAAGCGGCAAGGCAATATCGAATAACCGGGTCAAGGTGTTATTCCATATATACATATAAAAAGGACTGGGCCAAAAAAGCGGCTACCTATTTTTGGCCAACTCCTTTTCATAACAAAAATATGAAATATGGAATTGCATTTGAAGAAAATGCTCGCAATTGTTTTTTAAAAGAAAAAAATAAACTAACAATTATCCAAACCGGGCTAATTGTTAGTGAATCTAATCCTTGGCTCAGTTATTCACCAGACGGAATTATTGTCGAAAATGGTACACCTCTAAAACTGATGGAAATTAAATGTCTTGCAAAGGGTAGAATAATTGCCATATTTAGAAATAATAAACATTTTTATTTTAGGCCAAACATCAACAATTTTGGAAGCAATTAAAGACTGTAAATACATAACTGAAATAAAAGACAACACAGGATCCAAGTTTTGTTTAAAAACGAAACACTTATACTACGGGCAAGTACAACTAGGCATGGCTCTCTTAAATTTGGATGCTACGGAGTTCGTGTTATACGCAGGTTTTGATGATAGTTTTTTATCAATAACCATTGAAAAAGATGTTGAATTTTTAAAACAGTTTTTGTATAAACTAAGATTTAATTATTTTGTAAACATGTTACATTACATTTGTGTTAATAAAAAATGAACAATTTCGATGAAGTGTTTATCCAGAAACAAATCTGTCATCAGCTAATATCGGATTTGAAAGATTAACAATGGCGCAAATAATAAACATGATCTCACTAGCAATTGGTACTAAATTAATTGGGAACCGCGATGATAATATTTTAAAAGCTTTTATCCTTTGATTTGCCCTTTCAATGTGAACTCGTGCAGGTGCAATTTGTGCTGTCAATATGGCTTCATTTTGAGAAAATTTTTTTTTGTTTTTTAGGAAGGGTGGCCGAATAATTTTGATGCCAAAACTTTCACAAATATTTTCAATTAAGAAGCCTTTGTCCACCATTAATTCGTCTTGATACATGTCTAACTTATCTAGAATGCCACTACTCTCAAAAATTGCCTTGTCTGAGGTTCTACCTCCGTAAGCTGGACTCACGTACGAAATTAAACCTGCAGGTGTAACTCCAGTTAAAAACTTAATTGTGGTGGTTCCTTTATAATGGGAATACGTCTTTATCCTGCAGCAAAGGTTTTTGTGTCTTTGAATTTGAACCTCAGTACAGTCCAAAACCATTCGGACTTTTTGAAATTTCTGAAAACATTTAGGCCGATTAAGTCTGATTTCTTCCCTACTGGGAAAAGGAATGGCACATTTTAAGATTGGTACCAGTCCTATTATTGTTTCCCAAAATATAGTCTTACAAGTTTGCGACGAAATACCAAACAATACAGACAAAATAACATAGGGTAAATCAAGTTTTAGCTTAGTAAATGTTAAAAACAATCGGTGCTTGTGAGACAATCTATGAATACGCTTGTCTTTGGAAAAATGCTCTAATAGATGTGTCAAAGTAGCAAAGAGAGCGAATGTGTTAATACCCGTAAAGCTAGTCAATTGTTTTTCTGTTTTAATAAGGTCATAAGCAGTTGAAATAGTTATTGTATTAACTTGCACTTCCGCATCCTTCTTGCTAGGTGTTTCAAAGTTGGCTTGCACTCCAAAATCAGTGTTTTGTGAAAGTTCAATAAGCGGTTCATCTAAACAAACTTGCATTCCAATACTTCTCTTGAAAGGTAACTCATAGTCGCTTAAAGTGTCTGTGGTAGAAATGAAATTTACCGCACTAAAAGTCACCGGATTTTTTGCTTTATTATCATTATAGGGAATGCGTCGTTGTTGCTGCTGCTGCTGCTGCTGCCTCTTTTCCAAGATACTGTCACATACGCGGAAATCGGATCAGTTTATCATTACCTAATATTCCGAGACCTCTTTTCGAAACATAATTTTTGTTACGGAATATTAGGTAATGATAAACTGATCCGATTTCCGCGTATGTGACATATGCCCGGCCCTACGAGTTTGTCGCCCCGACAAACACTTTACAATTCTAACTTACAAACTACCCTAACCAAATATTACATACTAAACATCGTCTGCACCAACGCCTCACTTCCGCCACGTCTGCACGTTCTTACTGTCTTTGGATACCGTCCCTTTTCCTTGTTCAGTTCTTTTCAAGACATCACTGTCACTAGTTTCACCCAGAGAAAGGTTTCAGAGCCGCATAAACTTCCCCTTTTCTGGCAACGTTTGCCTTCAGTGACTTCTTTGCTTGGCCACCTTATTCGACTTGGTAATCTTCAAAAATTTCCTCCGCTCTTCAGCGTTCTCCCTGAAGACGAGAGACTTCTAGGGACCCTTCGCTCACACTTAGGTGAACAGCCTCATTGTTGATTTCGTCCCTCCCCCTTGGTTTCGCTTCTTGCTTCCCGGAAGAACTTGCTTCCCAGTTGTTTGGCAAGTTTGGCAAGAGCTTCTTGGCCACTTTACACTTTGCAACTAGTCGACTTCGAGATGCGCTCTCTCCACCCTCTCCAGACTACTCCTAGGACAGGACAAGGGCCTCCCTTTTATCTGGACCTGGCTTGGCTTCCTCGATCGAACGTTTTCTTCTCGCGGGCGTTGGGCAAAAGAAAAAACAAAATCAAACAAAATTCCCAAAAAACTTAACTTCTATACATAAATACTTTGAAATTTGAGCCAACTGGCTTTACATGACTCACTACTATTTACTACGTTGTGCTGACAAGAATGAATTTTCGCGACCTTCATTCTTGCCGCACCGGCCTTGGTTGGTATGTGGCTGTTTACATAATTTTGCTGACAGCCACATAACCACTGAACTTGACTAAACTACTCCCGACGCGTGTTTCTTTCAAAATTTTTTCTCAATTATTTTCCAAAATTTTTTCAAAAAACTAAATATACTTACGTGTTTTTTTTTTAAGTTTTCTGCTCCCTAGCGCATGGTTTTATCTCCTCTTTTTTGAACACCGAGCATGGGTTTACTTTTACCTCACTTCTGAAAAACAATTAACTGATTTCAAATTTCACTACTTACATTTTCTCTTTTTGGAACTTGGAACTACGAAAATTCTTTGCACTACGCCTGTCGACGTAGCACGGAATACCTCCTGCCCTCATCTCAGCACCCCCTGTGCTTCTTCATCGTGGCCTCCTCGCCACGGACTCCTCATCGGCCACTTAAGCCCACACTTGTGGTTACCTCCCCACAAGTTTTTCTCTCTTCAGCACCTCCTGTGCTCTTCGTGGTCCTCTTGCCACGGCTTCTTCTCGGCCACGTAGGCCCACCATTGTGGTCTCCTTCTCACAAGTTTTCTTTTGGAACACCTCGTGTGTTCACTCACTTTAGCACCTCCTGTGCTCTTCGTGGCCCTTGCCACGGCTTCTTCTCGGCCACTTAGGCCCTCTCTCAGCAGCACCCCTTGTGCCATATTTGTGGTCTCCTTACCACGGCTTCCTCCTCGGCCGCTTAGGCCACACATCAGCAGCACTCCCTGTGCCGCCCTTCGTGGTCTCCTTACCACGGAATACCCACTGGCAACGTATGCCAACACTTGTGGCCTCCTCACCACAAGTACCTATTCGGACACTCCCTGTGTCCTCTCCTATACGGGCACCTTCAATTTTTGTAGTTCTTTCTTATAAAAATTATCCCAGATCTCCTCATCACCTCAAATTGCACCATGCTCCTCAAAATTTCCTAAAGTTGTAATCTAAAATCTTCTAATTTTAAAAACACGTAAACACATTTCCAAATTTTCCCATGAACCCTTATCAAATTTATTCCTAATTCCTAGCCTATTTCTCATAATATTACCCATCAAAATTACTTCCTACATCTTAAACTAATTACTTTTATCTCCTCTGCACCTATCAAAAATTTTCCAGGGTCGGGGTCTTTATCACCTTAAGGGCTTCTTCTAAGGTTCTCTCCACCATCGTCTTCTTCTTTACTTTCTTACTTACCACTAACATCTGTCCGACTTGCCGACTCATCAGTTTCGCTACTTTTGACTCGACTCCAATTTCCATGACTGAATCGCTTTCGTCAGCAGTTTTATCGTTATATTGCCCTAGTTTTTTATTGTTACATTTTCCAAAAATTTTCGCTAAATTTATTTACCGTATGCTTTATTAATATTTACACTTACAACTATTCTACCGGCGAGGTCCAAGGATCATTATATTGTAGTAACCTACTTACGTGTACTATTTCCGTATTACCTCTTTGTCGTCCTGTCTGCAGTTCGTAATTCACATTCCCAATTTTCCTTAACACGGTGTATGGTCCAAACCACCTGCACATTAGCTTAGGGCTTTTCCCCTTTTTCCTTACGGGTACGAAGACCTTGACTTTGTCCCCAACATTGAACTCTAACTCTCTATGCATAGTATCATATCGCTTCTTATCATACTCCTGCCGTTTTGTTATATTTTTTGCCGCTTCCGCCTGTATTGCTAACAGTTTTTCCCTAAGTTGGACAATATTCTCATTTTCCAATTGTGGCTCCATCAAATTGGCTTGCGTGGGCAGTGTTGGTAGTCGCCCAAAGATGACCAGGTAGGGCGGGTAACCTGTTGTTGCTTGAACGCTTGCGTTATAACCAAACGTCGTTGGCTTCACATATAAGTCCCAATCCTTTTGATCTGTCGATGTGAAAACGGCCAGCATACCGGCTAACGTCTTATTGTACTTTTCTACTAGGCCGTTTGTTTGGGGGTGGTATACCGTTGTATGCAGATCTTTCGCGACGCCCATCAACTTCAGCAATTCCGTAACCATCTGGCTACGAAACACTGTGCCACGGTCGCTTAGAAAAGCGCGGGGTGCTCCAAAAACCGTTATCACATTTTCAAAAATAAATTTCGCTACGCTTTTGGCTGTACCGTCCCTAAGCGCTCCCGCTATTGCGTAACGAGAGACGTATTCCGTGCAAACGATGACCATTGTGTTCCCTTGCTTGGACTTTGGAAATGGCCCCATAAGGTCCACTGATACCCTGGACCATATCTCCCCAACGGGTATACGCTGCAAAAGGCCTGGTGGTTTCTTAAAATCTTCCCCCTTCTTCGACTGACAATCTGGGCATCCCCTGACAAATTTTTCCACATCCTTTTGCAAATTGGTCCAAAAATATCGCTCCTTGATCTTGTGGAACGTTTTAGCTGTCCCCAAATGTCCACTCATCGGGTCACTGTGATGATTGTATAAAATACCTCCAACCAGCGACTTGGGTATCACCAATAAAGAATCCAACCCTGTCGTTGCGGCGTTCTTTTTGTACAGCACTCCATCCTTTAAAATAAAATTTTTCGCTCTCCTCCTTATTGCGATCGGCAATTCGCACTCATCCGGTTCTTCAATGCATTTGATGATTTCCCTCCACTCCTCATCCTTTAGCTGACCTTCTCTCAACTCCATATTTGTCGCCAGATAAGTTGGAATTTCCTCCGCCTCATCCTCATCTCGTGAACTTCCAGTCAGGACAGGATTTCTGGAGAGACAATCAGCGTCTCTGTGCAGTACGCCACTTCGGTGAACGACCGTGTAGTCAAATTCGCTGAGCTTGATTGCCCATCTCGATAATTTCCCCGTCGGATCTTTAATGGTTTTCAACCACCTAATCGCATTGTGATCTGTTACAATCTTCACATGCCGTCCATACACCAAATGTCTCAAATATGATAGTGACCATACGCACCCTAAACACTCTAGTTCCGTTATCCCCAAATTGCGCTCGTTTTTGGTCACGCTTCTACTGATGTAAGCAATTGGATGCATTTGCTGGTCGTCGTCCTCCTGCAACAATACTGCACCCAATCCCTTCAAACTAGCATCGACCCTGAGTTCACAGTCCTTATTTGGATTAAATCTTTGGAGCACTGGGGCGGATGTCATCTTCTCCTTTAATGTTTTGAATGCTACATCTTGTTCCTCGGTCCATTCCCAATTCCTGTCTTTCTTCGTCGCTTCGTGTAGTGGGCGGGTTATTACTGCATAATTTTTTATAAACTTTCGATAATAATTGCACATCCCCAAAAAACTCTGAATATCTTTTACATTGCGCGGTAATGGAAAATTTACAATCCCTTCTATTTTTTTTTCATCCACCTTGATCCCATTTGCTCCCACTTTAAATCCAAGCATTTCCACTTCTTGTTTTAAGTAGACACATTTCTCTGGGTGTAAAGTTAATCCTGCATCACTGATCCTTTGAAGGACCTTCCGTAGCTTTTGCAAATGTTCTTCAACAGTTTTGGAAAAAATTATAATGTCATCTAAATAAATGAGTATTTCTTTCCATTTCATGTCGCAAACAGCTTGTCCATTAACGCTTGAAACGTCCCTGGCGCGTTGCACAATCCAAACGGCATCACCTTGAACTGGTACTGACCCTGACCTTGTGCAATGAAAGACGTATATTGCTTACTGTCTTCCCTCATTGCGACTTGCCAGTAACCACTTTTTAGATCCAAAGTTGAAAACCACTTGGTGTCATGCCCCAAATAGGTTAGAATGTCGTCTATATTCGGGATTGGCCAGTTACATTTTCTAGTGACCGCGTTTAGTTTCCGGAAATCTACGCAGAATCTCATTTTCCCGTCTTTCTTTTTCGCTAGAATCACCGGGAAACACCATGGACTCGTACTGGGTTCAATGATCTTATCCTCCAGCATCTCTTCAATTTGTTTATTGATTATTTCCCTTTCCTTATGCGACACCCGATATGGTTTGCACTTTATTGGCTGGGCCCCCTGTACATCGATTTCATGTTCCACTAGATCGGTTCTGCCAATTTGTTCAGATGATTCTGCAAAGATGTCCGAAAACTCCGACAAAATTTCTTTTAAGTTCATCTCCTTCGGTCGAGATGAATCTCCCATACCACCACGTCTTCTCAAGCCCCTATTCTTATTGTCCGCGTAGAAGGCAAAATTCTCCTCTGGGCCCTTTTGCAGCCATCCTAACGTCGTCCCTTTAAAAATTTTCTGTGGCACATTTGCCAATGACGTTACCTCCGCCTCAAATTGTTGGCTCTCTGGCCCCTCAAAAATTTCTACGGTAAGCCCCCGTGGTATCAAAAATTTTTCATTGTCCACTATTTCCAATTCTCCCGTAGTTTCCGGCTTCCCAACCAGATTAAGTAACATTGTTTGTTTACCCCCTGGTTGAATGACATAATCACCTGTTGCGGTTAGCTTCATTTTTTCTGTCGCATCATCAAATTCCATTGTAGAGTGTAATATTGTCGTAGGTTCCTTTACGTCATCTGACCCAGTTTCGCCACACATTCTGAGTGTGACGTTTGCCTCTTCCAGAAAAATTTCCTTTTTCGTAAAGTCGATTCTTGCCCTTTGCTCCTCTAAGAATTCCACGCCTAAAATCACTGGACTCGGCAGATTCTTCACTATTGTACTCTTGACCTCGAATCTTCGTTTCCCTAATTCTAAACTAACCACTGATTTACCTAATGTCGGAACCTTTTCGTTCCCTACGGTTCTTAAAAACGACACCCTACTATTCCCGCTATACCTAATGTTATCTACGAAACTTATGTCTACCAAATTAGTACTACAGCCCGTGTCTACTACTATATTTACTGCCCTATTCCTTAATTTCCCTAAAACCGTTAGTACCCTATACGGCGTCCCGAAACCATTTACATCACTTGTGAGGACAACATCCGGACGCACAATAGATGTCGTCCTTACGCTTTTGGGTTACCCCCTCGTTGCGATTTTTGATTCTTCTCGTATTTCCTGCTTTTACATGTCGCGGCGAAATGACCTAGTTTTCCACAAGAAAAACACTTTTTCCCCCATTTATCATTTCTGTTTTCCCACGAACGACACGCTACCGCAAAATGGCCTGGTTTGCCACAATTGAAGCATTTCGGTCTTCCATCCTTTGTCCTTGTGTGAGGTAATCGACTTTGTTCCTTATTCTGCACTATTCTCTCCTTGCCCCTCGCACCATTGGACTCCCAAGATCTCTCCCGTTCTTGGTTCGACGCAAAGAACGACGCGCTTTCTGACGCCAGATTATTGACCAAGGTCTTCCTTTTGACCTCACTAATTCTAAATACGAGATCCTTTAAATCCTGGCGGCTCATGTTCGGATTGCAGAACATATAAAATGTCTCAGCCAGCGACGGTAGAAGCCCATCTTCAAATTGTGCAATAAACGTCTCGTCACTCATATTTGGGTCAATCTCCTGTTGCAACGCCACCAATTCGAAGTAATAAGACTTAATGTCCTCGTTTGTCCCCTGTTTCCGATTTTGAAACTTTATACGCGCTGCCCGTTTCGAAGCCGTACCCCCAAATTCCGCAATAAAATCATCACTAAGCTGCCTCCACGTTTTCTGTTCATTTGCAGCGTTTCCCGCATATCTCGAATACCAGCCCGACGCGGCTTTCTCCAGAAAGATCGGAAAATATGAAATTTTTAGACCGTCATCCCATGAATTAACTAATGAAACTCTATTGTACGTATCGATAAAAGTAGCGGGGTCCGATGTTGCAGGGTTGAATGTCGGTGGAGATAAAAATTTTGGTACTGCGGGGGTTTTTGCGGTAGACAATGCTTGTTTGATTTTCCTCTTCTTCCGCTTCGGAATCCACAGGTGTTTTTTTCTCACTATTCTGATCACTTTTCCCTTGCCCTTCACCTACCTTTCCTATCTACCTGTCTTTTCCTATCTTCGAGTATTTTTTTCAAAGTATCATACGTCCCCTGCTGTACCGAATTTTGGGCGGTCACGATTATTGAAGTCTCCTTTATTGGCGATACTTCCGGTATTTTGAACAACTCAGTACTTCTATGCGACGGTTTAAAATTCAAATATTCTTTTTCTTTCTCTTCCCTTTCTTTACTACGCGTCTGATATCTATTTACACCCGACATTCACGCGACCCCGAATTTTTACCGATCTACACCCACATACCTCTAACCTCAACCCTTTTCCTCATATTACTCGCTTGCTTCATTAAACACAACACATCAGGAACAAATATGATGATTTGTTCCCCCCGAGAACTTAAGGGCGCCTCCACCATATGTCACAGGGTGAGATTAAAACATGTGGCGCCTCCACCATATGTCACAGGGTGAGATTAAAAACATGTGGGTGGTTTTGTATAAAATGTATATTTACAAATGACTAGACAAAATAACTGTCAAAGGTACTTACATTTGAGGGACGATCATATTAAGGGCACAGGTCACACTTCTACCACCAACTCACGACGGATGCACAAAAGTGACATTAACAGGACTCTCTGACAAAAAGCCCCCGCTCCCTAATATTCCGCGTTTTTATTATGTTTCAAGAAGCTGAGTCGACAGTATTGATGACGTTTCATTGTTACACTTATGAAACGACATCGCAACCGAGACCTCTTTTCGAAACATAATTTTTGTTACGGAATATTAGGTAATGATAAACTGATCCGATTTCCGCGTATGTGACAATACTTTCGTACCGGTTTTTTTGAATACGTTGTTGGTGCATCTTTTTATTATTAACAGTGTCTAGGCTTGTAGTGGGAAGATTTTTAGTAGGTACAGCTGTTGGTTTCAATCGTTTTACGGAGGTCCATCCTTAACAAAAATCAACCATTTTTTAAATAAAACCACGTATTGGAAATTGTAAATAGCTTTTATCCGGACAAATGTAGTCTTCATCAGTAAAATGAAGTGAACAAACGCGCATATGATTAGTAACCTTTTTGCCCATGCGTAAGTTGCGTTCCCAAATTTGTCTCCGGTCTTCTACTACATTGTTAAAACCATTTGACACCCAAATTTTTGCACCTTCTCGTGGAAACGAATGATACATAATCGATGTGTCTTTTTTCCTGACCGAGTGGCATCCAACAACGGAGCAGCACCGATTACTTTTTGACTTTTTTGTGTATGGTGTAGGATCTATGTATAAAACATTTAAGATTATGTCGTTGGAATTGTTTACATCGACTTTACCTTTAACATTCATATTCATATAATTAAACAGACGACTACACTATCACAAAACAACCGTAAACAGCAATATAACCGCCGCTTGCCGCTATTTTCTTCAGGACATCAAAATACGTCAAATCTGCGTCAAATTAAATTTCCCACTCGTCGATAAATTAGGGCGCGATCGGCTTATGACGTCACCAGGAGGATGATCATAGTTTATATATTTACCGCTAATTGCGAATTGCGAATTAGGCACAGCTTCCACATCATCTTTAGGGATGCATTAGTATGCAAACTTAATATGTAATTAACTTCATAATTTTCATTTAAATTTTTAGCCGAAGATCAAAGAAAACGCGTTTAACAGAAGAACATTTTAATAATAATAACATTTTACAATTGGTTTCTGATCCTTCTTCTATTTTATTTCGATGCTTCGAGCAAATAAGTGGGCCGTTAAGAGAGTGCTGCACTGATTTGTATTCCAAACTTTGTTCCATTGATTACAGCGAAATTTGTTTTAAAACTCGAATGTCAAAGGAGCAGTGGGCCAAAGAAAGGCAGTTTCGAATAACAGGTTCTCGCTGTTATGAAATATATACATACAAAAAACGGAATGGGATAATAAAAGTAAAAAAATTTTTTGGCCTAAACCTTTTTCGAATGTGTCCGTTCGTCACGGTATAACTTTTGAACCTGCAGCGAGAACCTGTTATGAAAGAACTGAGAATGTGAGCGTCCTAGAATCAGGATTTATAGTGAAACCTCAAGCTCCGTTTTTGGGTTATTCACCAGATGGTGTAATTCTAAAAGATGGAGTGCCTTGGAAACTCCTTGAAATCAAATGCCCACTCAAAGGTTCGATGTCCACATGGGTTCTTTTCTGGCATTTTAATTTCATTTCTAATGTTTTAGGCAAAGAGATAACAGCAACAGAAGTAGTTAAAACTTGTCCTTTTTTGTATTTTGAAAGAGAAGAATTAAAGTTAAAAAAAACATTCTTATTTTGGGCAAGTACAATTGGGAATGGCAATAATAAATGTGAAATCATGTGATTTCATAGTTTATTCTTCGTTTGAAGACAAATACATTAATGTGATTGTGCCTTTTGAGGAGCAATTTGTAACCGATCTACTAACGACACTAAAGGAAAAGTATTTTAATTTCATGTTACATAATATTTGTTTGCACAATAATTAGTTGTCGATGATGAATAAAAATTCTAAATAACATATGCATAACTTTATTTACAAAAATTTATCGTCACTTAACATAGGAGGTGATAAGTTAACTAAACCGCAAATGGTAACAATAATCTGATCACTATAAGGAAGCATATGCTTGGAAATCTGATTATTAAGAATCGCAAACAATTTAATCCTTTGATTAACACGTTCTACATGAACTCTGGCACAAGCAATTTTTCGAGTTGAAACAGCTTCTTCTGTAGAGAATTGTAACTTTTTTCTAAGGAACGGTGGTCGTATGACTTTGATAAAGTTTTGCTTTGCTAACTCATCAACAGGAAAGCCTTTGTCCACCATTATAGCGTCTTCAGCAGGTGTTAGCATATTTATTAATTTACTTTGTTCAAAAATGGCCTTGTCGGAAGCTCTTCCACCATAGGATTTACTTACAAAAATAAGACTAACTCCAGTCATAAATTTGACAGTATGTTTAGATTTATAATGGGAGTAAGTTCTTATACGGCAGCACAAACATTTTCTAATGCTAACACCTTCTGTACAATCTACTACAACACGAACATTTTGAAAAGATTCAAAACATTGTGGCATGTTATTTAGAATTTCCTCTTTTGTTGGGAAAACAATCACAGAACTCATAACGGAGGATAACACAGCGATAGTGTCTTGAAAAACATTCTTACAGGTTGTAGGTGTAACACGAAAAAATATGGCTAAAATGGCAAACAACATATTACACTTCAACTTCATCAGGGTCAGAATAACTTGTTCTCTAACAGAAAAACGTTTCAATCGTTTTGATGTTTTTAAGTTGCTGACCTGTTCAACAATTGAATTTAGCAAAGCCAACGATTTTACCCCTGTTAAAGTGTTAACTTTATTATCACTATCGATTAGCCTAATAAACGGTTCACTGAAAGAGTGTTCATCAACTTGTACGGCTACGTCCTTCTTTAAAACATCAGGACTGACTTGAGAGGAAGCATTTTTGTCCAACAGGTCTTCTTCGGCAGGTTCTTCAAGTACTTGCTGTGGTACTTGCGGTTTCAATACATGTTTTGGAGGTTTCCTTTTTGGAGCTGCTGCTTCATGGCTTCTTGACGGTAAATGTAAAGACGGTACAGAGGTCTTTTTTAATTTGCGACGCGTCTGTAGATGTAATACGTCCCCTAGAGAAGACACAAATAGTTTATGTAGATGCTTACCCTCACATGTATTAATTATTATTAACGTACCATAAGCTAATGCAGGGAAAAAATCATCTTCCTTAAAATGGAGGGAACACACTGACATGTGTTTTGTGATCTTTTTGTTGGACTTAATTGCCTTTTCCTAAGCTTTCCTCCGGTCAATTAGTTCTTCAATGCCCAATTTATTGGTTATTTGTACCCTTCCTTCATTTGGAAGAGGAAACCGATGGAAGCTCAACTGTCTTTCACGTCCCGCTTTGGAGTGACAATTAAAGACGCAGCAATTCCTATTATTTTTATTTGGTTTCAACGTAGCCATTTTTTTTGTTAAACCAAGTTAAGAAATATTATAAACAATCTATCAGCACTCACTTCTTCACAAAACTAACACTAAAATCACAAAACAAGTGGATTAATTCGGTATTTTAATATCATCCACCATATGATTCTCCAGGTATTGGCGCACTAGTATACTCAATAGACACCTAATAATACAACTAATGCACGTTGAAATACGCCACAGTACTCGGCACAGGTACGGTGAATCTACAGTGCTGTGCAATCAGGCGCTCCAACCACAAGCTCGAGCGCTCCTGGAAGTCCTGGAACATTATTTTATTATATTTCTCGGAAAAGTCGGCAAAAGAGTTAGATATTTCGTTTCAATTCAAAAAAGACCTTCAATAATAATGTTTATATGCAAGTGTAATTAAACACACACCATACATAATTATATTTTATCCGCAAACGTCACAAAACTGGCAACATTTGTGACAGAATGGCTCAGGTAAAAGATCTAGTTCTCGGACCACTTTTTTCGGGCATGTGGTAAATCATTTTTATTTGATAAAGCATTTTTTACTTTTCTCTGTCATCATGACTTACCATTGTTTTCACTTTCTTGTGTCTTTCGCTGCTTCGCTCAAGAGGTGATGATTCCCTCATTGTGAAACGGGAGTCACTGCACTAGTTAAATTAAAAAATACTCAACACATTCAAAAATCTCAACACAAAAATCCGAGACTGACGTTTGCTTATAAACATTGTTATGGTAATGATTCACGTGCAAAGCTTCCTGATTATTTTATTCATTTACCTTTAAATTAGTGTTGCTCAAAATTGCTCTTCATCAATATGTTTGCGGATAAAATAGTATATTGTATTCGGAGTAAATGTGAGTTTATGTGGCTCAGCTGAATTATTTGCCTCATTGCATTCGATTCAGCTTCCCCACATAAACTATCACATTTACCCCTTATAAAATAATCTACTATTAATGAAATTATATGTGGTAAATATTCCACCTGTTACCTTGAATTTATTTGAATTAATTTTTAATTTTACAAGGGAAGCACTGCTTCCCTTGCGTACATGGACCGCACGCCCCAGGATTTTACATAATTTTTAGTATTGAAACCATACGTCGCATGTGATTTAACTTAAGCTAATCTGAATCTCTAATAATTAAAATTGAATGGATTCGATGCTTATATGAGCTTGATTTACAAATTATCAATATAAAACAAATAAGTGAATGACATGCACGTGAGGATTCAATAATATGGGGGGTGGTGTGAGGGTATATAACATTAGGTTAAGGTGGCCACAATGGTCTGATTATTATATATCTGTGCATAAAGAATATTTATACATTTTATTTTGTTATCATCTCGACCAACAATAGATACATATAGGTAAAACTAGGGTAAAACTTATTAAATGTACGTACAATGTGAAAAGATGAATAAGTTGATTGAGCATAATAAAAATAACATATGAAATAACAACTAGTGATAAAACATTTACACAATAAAAAATAAAAAAAGCCCTTAAACATCCAAGACATTAAAAACTTACAAAAATTGAAGACGTCTTGCTTTGGGTTCTGCAAATGTTTTAATAATAGTAGGGAAATCAATTTTGTCGGCCAATTTATGTTTGCTAAACTTACTAATCTGTCTTGTAACATAGTACTTCTCAAAATTTTTTTTATTATTTTTAACTTGGGAAATGATCTTTCTTCTGATGCAGCAGATACGGGAAGTGTTAACAAAATTTTTATCGCTGTAATAATATTGGAAAAAGAAGAAATTATATAATTTAGAACAATGTATTGTTATCGAAAGAATAGGCGAGAGTTAGTAGTAGTAAGTGGGCGCAATTAGTGGTGTCCTTGACCCCGGATCAAGGTCACAGTCAAAGGTCAAGGTCGAATGAAACTGCTCCAAGGTCAAAGGTTAATTGTCCCAACTAATTAGAGCTTAATTGATGCATTTTTTTAATTAGATGAATTAATAATTACCTTTAATTAATATTATGTTAATTACTCCAATTAGAGCTTAATTAATTAGTTCATTTTTAATTAGATCACTTAAAACATAATTAATTAGATAATTTTTAATTATATCACTTAATTATTTATTTAATATCAAATTAATTGCTCTAATTAGATGGCTGTTAATTAGGGTAAGTTTATTTAATGATTGATTTAATAAGCTGTAATTAAGGAAATTTTGGCTATCCTGCAGGTGTCTTTTGGAGACAAAATGTCACTATAAGATAAGATCTGACATTCCTAAGGAAGTGTGTCAAGGTTACGGTTTTAGAATTTATGATTAGGAAAAGGGTTGTTTCAGACAGGTATATGGGATATTGCGACTTTGATTTGCAATTGTTTTTGGGACACGAGTGGTTAGCAGTGGGGGACGGCAAGCAGGTGGCGGTCAGTCGACGGCTGCGTGTAAATGTAGCTTTAAATGTTAATGATTACCAAAAGTATTTTGATGAGAAACAATTTTGTTTGGTCCAAGGGAACTTAGACTATGAGAATTATTTACAAAGTGTTGAAACCAAGGACTTTTCTTTCAGTTATTTTGAAATCTCTTTAACTTGACTAAAACAATAAAGGCAGAAAGCAGATTAGCTGATTCCATAATCTAACCACACGTAACAACTAAGCCCCGGTGCTTGGTGAAAAGTTTGAACCCTACCAAGTTGCATTTCCGACGCCTAAAAAATATAGTTGTACATGATTCGCTGTTATCGGATTTTTCGATCTTTTACACATATCCTTTATTAATTTTGTGTATAAATAGACCAATAATATTTAATAAAAATTAAGACTTAAGTGCTAGCGATTATTATCACCGAAATTTGTTCTCATCTTGCTAATACCGATGTTGAAAGAAATGACAAGCTATTTTTACAAAGTATAAGACAACGAATCAAAAGCAGTACACGTAATTTAGAGATTGCAACAAAGTAATGTCAAATTAGTTTTTCATTGCACTTTAAGATTGCCGTTGTTATTTTGGATTTCAAAAACCTAAACGTAATGTTTTCTTTATTTCATTCACTCGCAAAATTTTTACAAAACAAATTAAAACACATTCAAATTACTTACACAATAAATCTATAAATTTTTAAATTTAACTCTTTATGAACTAAAAAATAACAATGACGCGAATGTTATTTCACTGTCTGACAACAAATTTTAAATTACCTAGTGGTAACACATGCAAAATTTAAAATACCGGTATCAACAAGTACCTAAATTTGGCACCAAACACATTTATCAAACAAACAGGTACCCAAGTAAAATAAGTAGATATCAGTTACGAATAAAATTTGTCCAGTTTCTACATAAAAGAATTTTTATTTAACTTGGATTACGCTTAGGTACTGGTAAATTCATCTAATAAAGAAATTGTTCTTTGTTGATAAGTTTATGTAGCTACAGTACACTAAAGTTTTTCTATTCTTACAAAATTTAAAAATGCAATGAGTACAGTTGAAACTTTGTGTATAAGCAGCGTGTAATGATAGGTACTTTTTTGATCTTGAGAAAAGAAGTAACCTAGTGTTGAATACGTAGGTAAATATAAGTTATATTGTGACATGAATTTAACATTCTTCTATTTGAAATATTATGTGTATCTTAAAATTTGAATAACACTTTATAAACTAACAATTATTGCATGCTCTGTTAATGCCTAGGATCTTTTGTGCTCAGTTAGTATCATTAGCTATCGTGCAAGTATCTTTTAAAGACAACTATTCACATAAGTTAAAATCTGTTATAGACTGTTATATAATTCAGAGAAAATATTTTGATATTGCAGCCTAGGTACAAAAACAATTTGTATGTAGATAATGTCCAGGTTCATATTTCATTATGCATTACAGTAAAACAAATTTTTTCATTAATTGTTTGTGACTTAAACTTTTAATTTAATTATTACTTTTTGCTCATAACATAAAAATATTTAAAGCTTATTTGTCGATGGATGCAGGCTAGAAATTAGTATTTCTATGTATTTTTTTTTAATTTTTAATTAAATTAGATTACGCTTATTGATAAATTCGTCTATTAAAGCTAATATTTGAATTTAAATCTCACCGAATAATGTACGAGCCCAAGTAGTAACAATTTTTAAAACCTTACTTGAAGACGTAATCTCCAAGTTAATAGTGTATTTTTGATTTCTATTAAATTTTTCAACCATTATGGAAATTTTTTTACTGACATTTTACTTCAACATACCTATGACTTACAAACAACACACTCATTATTTTTTTACAACAATTTTATACCAGCAAAGTTTTTTTAGGTTGATCAAAAACACTGCGTTCAAATATGTGTAATGATAACTTGAAACCTTTTAAAAACTTGCGTTTTTTTTCAAATTATATTTTTATACAGAGTTACTATTATTAAACAATGTGATGCTTGTCTAGTTGGTAACAAATTTGAAATTTTAATATGACTACTACATTACTCTATTCTCATTCTCGATCGTTGGTTAGGCAGTCACATGAAACGGCACTATACAGGATGATTCAAAAGTGTCGGATCAACTCTTGAATGATGATACTGATAAAATACGTTCAGTTAAGCATAAAAATAAAGTCATTTAATTTCTAATATATTTTTTAATTTGTTTACTTTAGCAAATGTCTTCATTGTTTTTGTTTGTTTGTTTGCAATGATGCCAAATTTAATTTTATTGTCGAACTTGTGTAACAAACTAAATGGGGTGCCGATAACTCAGTGTTGCCAATACATATTTTTTGGCGTAATCTTTTAGATTCAGTCTCTGTACTTACAGCAAAAAGCGTCAAATTTTTCAATTTAGGTGTGTACTTTTTTTCATATTACATATTTAAGAGTTTTATGTAATCTTAACTATATAGTATTGTTTTTCCTATAACATTTTTATACCCCATTATTTTTTCTTTGATATCACTTTCATATAATGTTGCATTTTATGAATTACATAATTTGAAATTGCAGAATACAATAATAACTATTTGTATGTAATGTCAAAGTTCGTTTCAGTAAATCATAACATAAACTTTTGAAGCTCGTTTTTTAATTATAACTTTTTAGTTCATAACATAAAATTTCAAATATCAGTTGTATGTGAGCACATGTTATCTACAAATAGTAGTAGTTATATGTATTTTATTTTTCTTACAATTCTTAATTTGTTCATTATTTAACTTATTTTTAAATATCCGTTATTCAGATTAATGTTTGAATTTTAAAAGTTATTCTTTAATAAATTTCTTTGAGTAAAGTACGAGTAGGAGTAATCACAGTTTCAAAACCTTTAAATTTCCGTTATTCAGATTAATGTTTGAATTTTAAAAGTTATTCTTTAATAAATTTCTTTGAGTAAAGTACGAGTAGGAGTAATCACAGTTTCAAAACCTTATTTGAATGAATACGCAACTACAAGTTAGAACTGTTCCCTATTTGTTAAGTTTTATAATCATGAAGTAAATTTGTGACATTTTCTTTATAATTTTACCTAAAAAACACCTAACATAATATACACCTCTATAACTGTCACAAATATTACATTCATTTTTTATACAACAATTTTATACTTGCAACGTGATTTTCTTTCAACGTCATCATATTTTTTTTTGACGATTGCCTAGGTGCTGTTAAGAAAACTACTTGCATAAAGTATTAAAGTTCATTTTTCAAATTTCGAATTATTACTTTCAGAAAGTACGAAACCTTTTGAAAAATACTTTGTATGTGAATACAAACTACAAATTACTTGTGCATATTTTATTTTCTTATAATATTTTATTTCAAATTAATTTTTACTCTGCGTTTTTTTTTTTCAAATTGCCCATGCGAATTGTATAATTGCAATTACCAAATTAGCTTTTATTTTAAAAATCGATATTGAGGCTATTGTCTGTTTTCTATTTCCTACTAATAGGTGAATATTACTGAAACCAAGGCCCTGTATAGCAGGTAAAGAAGCTGTAAGTGTGTGAGGGACGGCCCAAATGTAAATTTATTTCGTTATAGTTATTCATTATTCAGTTGGTTACTTTTTTGCTTCTCTTATATTTTGTTTTGTTTTATGTGATATACTGTTGCAACATAGAATGTGTGTTAAAATATTTTTCGCCTAATCGTCCTATTAACGAAACTTTTAAATGTAATTATTTGACAATTTGTAAATTTCACAACACCTAGTACACACTTACTGATAGCAGATTCAATTGAGCACAATTTTTTTTTTACATGTAAACCAATTTCAAAATTAACTAGATGAAAGTCATTTTAACACATCTTGTACAAATTATGAATGCCAATTTGTTCCAACTTTTGTCAGCTTGTTACACTTGGGAACATTTGTGTTTAAATTGTTTCGAAAAATGACGTACAGTTAAACACCTCTGAATCAAAAAAAAAAAAAAAAATTTGAGACACTAACTTTAGGTACATTTGTTCACGCTGGAGGAAGATAGTACCCACCCTTATCAATCTAAACTTTTGCTTTCAAAGGGTCAAGGGCACCACTAATGGGCTCCCGGCTTTAAGAATTTATACCTGCTGTATATTTCCATTTTTTTACCCCACTCAGGTGGTGATGGCGTTTCAAAATATCAGATTAGTTTAGTTTCTTCGTGAGAGTTCGCATGGTCACCCACCCCTAGTTTTAAAAACTCATTCAGTACCATCTATACGTTTTTGATTTGGTTCGTCTTATAAAGAAACATGCACTAGTTTAATTGATATTACATGTTTTTATTTTAGGTTTACAAAGACAAATTCACGCGACATATGATTGATTTATTTATTTACTTTACATTTACTTAGTTTTTTACTTTACTTTTGTCACAACAAAAGGCAGTTTTAATTCTTATACAGTATTATTATGCTTTTTACAATAATTAACTTGAGCATCAACATGTTTTTTTTAATATTGTTTGCAATTCGTAATCTATTTTATACGACATTACATTACATTAGTAATTACTTAGTATACCTATTAAAAAGACTCATTAAAACTAGAGGTGCCCCACCGTCTATACAACTGTTCATTTCCAAATTTATGAAGTGAATTTAGCAAATGATCGTCTGTTCTGGTAAGCGAATACACCATTTTTTGTAAATCCAGCAATAATTCTCGTTAGAAGAAAATCATCTTCTTCATTGTTCAGACCTCACACTTTCAGCATTGTCAGTAATTTCAATACAAACAAAATTATATTTGCAGGAGACATTGCAGCAATAGTGTACTTTATGTAAGTAAATATAATTTATCTTAAAGAACTTGATGATTTTTTTCTTTCTTCTCTTGACACAATATACAAAAGCTACAGCTACACTTTTTCCACAAACGCATACAATGACCAAAAAAATTCTTCCATTTCATTTTAGCTACATTCCTGTAATAAAGTTTATACAAGTTTCGACAAGTTTAAACAAGTTGACCCAATTCCTTAGCAAAGTCAGATCTTATCTTATGATGACTATTATCTCCAAAAGACATCTGCATGATAGCTGTTGATACTATCTAAACACAAACGTTCCCACGTAATATAATATAAAGCACACAATAATTTTATAAATTTATAAAAGTGTTATTCAAATATTAAGATATTTTACATAATAATTTTAAAACAAAAAAAAAAACAATTGCAAATCAAAGTCGCAATATCCCATATACCTGTCTGAAACAACCCTTTTCCTAATCATAAATTCTAAAACCGTAACCTTGACACACTTCCTTAGGAATGTCAGATCTTATCTTATAGTGACATTTTGTCTCCAAAAGACACCTGCAGGATAGCCAAAATTTCCTTAATTACAGCTTATTAAATCAATCATTAAATAAACTTACCCTAATTAACAGCCATCTAATAATTAGAGCAATTAATTTGATATTAAATAAATAATTATTAAGTGATATAATTAAAAATTATCTAATTAATTATGTTTTAAGTGATCTAATTAAAAATGAACTAATTAATTAAGCTCTAATTGGAGTAATTAACATAATATTAATTAAAGGTAATTATTAATTCATCTAATTAAAAAAATGCATCAATTAAGTTCTAATTAGTTGGGACAATTAACCTTTGACCTTGGGGACAGTTTCATTCGACCTTGACCTTTGACCGTGACCTTGACCCGGGGTCAAGGACACCACTAATTGCGCCCACTTACTACTGTTAGTTTATTTAACCCTTTATTTTCACAATTGAAAATTAATACACCGTAGTCAAGCACTCCACACATCACCCCGAAGTCGCCATTGCCCCGGTCGGTAAATCGTACCCCCGTCAGTACCAACGCCATCTGCTCCCGCACCGTCTCTTTAGGTGATTCACAACGCTTCCACGCTTCGCGGGTTGCCTCTAAATTCTCTCCGTTAACATTCGGCCATCCTGCAACAATTAATGACCCCATTAATTCGCTCTACTTACCTACTGAGTAGCGAGCCCCCCTTGTTGCTTCAAGGAGTCTCTCCACTCAGACTTCGCCCGCCACCCGCCAGCGCCTCAGTAGTCCGGTGCGTCCACCGCTACTGTACTTCGATACCGCCTTAGTGAATCACTCGCCACAGTGAATTGCCTCGCTCGATATCCCTTCATGCCTTTCACTGCTGTGATCACGTATGTATCGTTTGCCAGAGCTCTGACCACCACATATGGCCCACCAAATCGCCGCGTAAGCTTACTGTTCACGCCCTTCGTGGTGGTGTATGTTGATGCACCTCGCCACAACACCAAGTCTCCCTTCTTGTATTCGGTTGCAACCTTTCGCCTATTATTGTATCTCTCCTACATTTTGAGCGCTCGAGCGTCTATTCGCCTCTTCGCACGCCTTTGCCGTGTGTGAACATCAACATCACCAGCACCACCAAGCGCCTATTCGCCCATAACTGCCCCGCCACAATACGAGAACATCAAATCGAAGGGTGTCTCTTTCGTCGTCTGGTGTACTGTGTTGTTTATGCCCCAGTTATGGTAGTCTTTCGTCCCAACTGGACTCATCGCATTGAGTACAGCTCGCCAAGATCGCCTCAGTGACAGTTCTGTTCATTCTCTCCACCTGCCCATTCGCCCTGGGTGTTGCAATGGCATTCATTACATGTTTGATGCCTTGCCGCGCCATGCAGTCATTGAAGAGACTCTGCTTTCGAACGCCTTTCCCCTGTCACTGATTAATCGCCCAGGACATCCAAACACTCCGAAAATGTCACGCAATTTCACAATTGTCTCGTCTGTCTTCACGGTTCGTATCGCTCTGACAAGAACAAATTTCGTGAATGCATCTATCACCACCAGTACGTAGGAATTCCCCCTTGTGCTCTTGACGAAAGGCCCCAAATGATCCACGTGCACAGTGTCAAACGGTTTGGAAACCTTCTCAATTGGATGTAACTCATTCCTTACCGTAATTCCCTTTGCTGAACGCACAATCGAGAGATGCCTCTACGTACTTTTTGACAAACACAGTTATTCGAGGAAACCAGTAATTCCTTTTTACCAACTCTAAGCACCTGTCATATCCCGGATGCCCCACCTCATCATGGCATTTCCTCAGGAGACTGAATTTTGCCATCGCGGGAACATACAATCGGTCTCCGCTCTCAGTGCGCCGATAAACACGCCCATCTTTTACTTTAAAATCCGCCTTGATTTGGGGGTCCGCCGTTTCATTTTCAAGCGCCTGTCGTATCGCCTGTATACGTTCGTCTTGGAGTTGCACCGTCAGGAACGAATCGTCCTCGGCCATTATCTGATTCACCTCGCCCGCCACCGGCTCCCTGCTCAATGCGTCAACATGGCGCATCTGTTGCCCACGCCGATACTATTGGAAGTCGTACTCTTGTACAGACAACCACCACCTCGCCACACGGGGGTTTAAATCCCGTTTTGCAAAAGTTAGTCTCACCGCCGAGCAATCTGTGACTAACTTAAACGCCACCCCCAAAAGATAAATTCTGAATCGCCTTATTGTCTCTACTGCCGCCAAAGTTTCTAGATCAAAACTGTGGTAGTTCTTCTCCGCCGTAGTAGTAGCTCTACTATAATAGTTCACCGGTTTGAAGTCACCGCTCGGTTGCTTCTGTAGCAACATTCCGCCGATGCCATCTTTGCTCGCATCCGTGTGAACTTTCGTCTGTCTACCACTATCATAAAGAGCCAACACCGGCCTTTCACTTAACGCCTCTTTGAGTTTGACAAACGCCTGTTCTTGCACAGTTCCCCAGACAAATTCTACATCTTTCTTGGTTAGGTCTGTTAAGGGCCTCGCCACCGTTGCATAGTTTCGGATAAATTTCCGAAAGTAGCCAGTCAGACCAATAAAACGCCGCACGTCGTGTACTTGGCTAGGTGTTGGAAATTCTCGAATCGCCTCAGTCTTTCGTCGCCCAGGTCGAACACCTTCTGCCGAAATCTCATGACCCAAGTACTCTAAAGAATTTTCGAGGAATACGCATTTGTTCAAATTCAACTTGAACCCAGCTTCGCCTATCAGTCTTAGCACCTCGCCCAGTAGTTCTAATCCCTCCTCCGCCGTTGAGGATGGTATTAGTAAATCGTCCATGTACGCTAGGACCTTGTCACCTCGCAAACGCCCCAACATTTTATTAATTATGCGCTGAAATACAGCTGGGGAATTCGCCAATCCAAACGGGACCCTCAAGTACTCATAGTGCCCGTCTGGAGTTATAAATGCCGTTTTGTGCACCGATTCCGGATCCATGGGCACTTGGTGAAACCCCTGAGCAAGGTCTAGTGTGGTATAATAACACTTCCCCGCCAATTTGTTCAACTGGTCTTCCACCAAGGATAGTGGGTATCTGTCTTTCACCGTGACAGCATTTAACGCCCTGTAGTCGACGCAAAGCCTGATCTCCCCGTTTTTCTTGGGTACGACTATTATAGGACTCGCGAAATCAGATTCGCTTTCCCTTATCACGCCCGCCTTCAACAACTCATCAATCTTATCCTTCACCTTGCGCCTTTCTACCTCAGGGAGTCGGTAAGGTCGCCTGTAAATCGGTTTATCCGTCGACAAATTTATCGTCATGGTCCCCAAGTGTGTAACGCCCACTTCGCCCGGTTCAGTGACAAAACATTTAACATTAGCCTCTAGTAGTGTTATCAACCATTCTTTCTCCCGTTTCGAGATAGCCCCCGTTCGTACTTGACTGAGATCTAACTTACTTTGGCTAATCACACTTACCATCACCATAGGATCGCCTTCCGCCACCAACTCTGCCCGAGCCACCACTTTGTTCTTCGGCCACCTTACTACCTGATCGCCCAAATTTGTAAGTGCTAGCAGCGCCGTTCGGGTTGTTGGTTGTATTACACATCCTGCCAACGCCACACAATTGTGTCCATCACCCATTATCTTCGCCGGTATCGCCCAATTCCCTTTCGCCTCGATTTCGGAAAGCTCCACCTCCACCATCGCCATACAGTCGGGGTCGAGCACCACTTCCTTCGTCAATTTCGCCACTCTTTTCGGGACTTCGCCACAATCGCCCAGGGAAAAGTCCTTAAAGAGGTCCGACACCCTTGAAAGTTCTGCCACGCCTCCTTGAACCCTCAAGGTGATGTCGCCATCGCCTAATGTGGGCTGCCCTAAAATCAGATCAACATTAGGGGTTAATTTATCCTTTAATTCAAGTTTTGTCTGATCGATGGAGATCGACAAACTCGCCTCGCCTTTTGCTAGTGTCATGCTCCCGCCAAACCCTTGCAAAATTGTTGGGTCTCTTGGCCTAAGCTCGACTTGTAATTTCGCCGCACAGGCTGCCGATAAAATATTAAATTCGCTACCCGTGTCTATTAATACTTCGAGTACATGCCCCGCCTCCGTAACCGCCCACTTTTTAAAAGTTGAAACTTTACTCACCGCCCCGACGCCGCCTTCCGTCTTGGAGGAAGCCCTGTCTCTCACCGGACAATCCTCTGCGTAGTGTCCTGGTTGCTGGCACCTAATGCACCTGTTTCTTCGGGGCTCAGGACACTCCCGGCTTAGATGAGTCGTCATCTTCTGGCAGTTGTAACACCTTCGAAGCTGCCTCTTCGCGATGGCACCACTTGCTGTCGTCGACGTCAACGCTCGCCCGCTCCGCGTTACAGGTTTGGAGACCGCCTGCCATAACCACTACGGCAGATTTAAGTCAGATTTTGTGCCCTTCGCCTGTTCTGTGGCCTATATAAATTGTTTTATAGGACTGTGTAATTAATCATGCAACGAATCCCATGAGGAGCGAAGTCGCGAAAGTTTTGTTCTGTTCCCCAGTGCAATTCTTATAGTGTCGGAAATGTGCCTTTGCATAAGTTTCCTTTGGAAAACAAAAAGCTTTGCAACAGTTGGAAAACGAAGTTGAAAATAGGAAAGCCAATTACCAAAAATATGTACGTCTGTAGCCTACATTTTGTACCCGATGATTTTATGATAAGTAAGGTTAGGTTTGTTTGTGTTTGTTAAAAATTGTTTTTCACCTTTTAGTAACTCCTTTAACTAAAAGAGTAAATTTGAAAAAAGGTGTGATACCTAGTCTGAAACTACCAAAGGGCAGTCATGACACAGGTCACGATAAGGAAATAAGGCGTAACCGGCGTAACATTACTAGAATCAGGTAAAAAATCTTCCTGTATTTATGTAATTTAAAAAACACGGTCTTCCACAGAAACAGAACACAAAATTTAATAAATCCAGAACTAGAAGAAAATTATGAAGTTAACATCAATGAAAGGGAAGAGAGGGATGTTGTGGAAGAAGGCTACCTTATTAGGTGTGAAACATCAGTGTCGGAAAAAAAAAGAAAATTAGTTTTTTGTGATAAAGGACCTGACATACCATTTTATGTGGATAAATCGACTCAAACCGATTTATCTGAATTTTTTGAATTACCTCTGATTTTAAACAATGACGAAAAACTCTCTGCTTTTACTGATACGTTTAGATTCACATTGTACACTTCTGCAAATTCTAAGTCGAATAATTTTAGGCATTGACAAGAAAACACTAGATGCTTACGAATCATGTGCCGAAGATGTCGTTACGTCCAATAAAATTGTAGAAAAAAATCTGCGCATGAAGTTAATTTTGGTGATGTGCAAAATAAAGCTAAACTTGTCGTTCATATGTTTAGCAATTCTTTTTAATATATCACCTGCATCGTGCACTCGACATTTTTATGGAACAGTGAGATTGTTGTCTGCAAGTTTGAAACCAGCAATTTACTGGCCTACAAAGGATGAAATCTTGGGGAACTTATCAAAATGTTTTGAAAAATTTAAACAAACGAGAGTGGTTCTAGATTGTGCTGAGATTAAACTGCAAAAAATCACGATGTTTAAAATGTAGAATACTGTCTTACTCTCATTATAAAAGAAGCCACACCATAAAATTTATGATTGGGATAGCTCCTTCCGGTTTGATTACCTATGTTAGCCCCGGTTATGGAGGTCGAAGCACTGACAAAGCCATTTTCAATAAAGAAAATATAATTGGAAAAATTGATCCTTTCGATGCCATAATGGTAGATAAAGGCGTACTAATTGGAAGAGAATGTGAAGAAAATTTTGTAAAATTAATTCAACCTCAATTTCTAAGAAAACAAGCTCAGTTATCGAAGAAGGATTGTGAAACTACTGCGGACCTTGCACGTGCACGAGTTCATGTTGAAAGGGCAATTCACAGAATAAAATTATTTGGAATTTTTAAGAATTCAGTTGATTGGTTTTTAGTTCCATATGTTGACGACATCATGACAATTATTGCCGCAACAGTTAATTTGCAAGAACCAATTTTAAGTGATGATAAATTTCCTCAAAATAAGTGCACTGAAGATTGTTTTATTAACCATGAAGTTTTTCCATAAAATATGAAATGTACTTCTATATTAATAATAAAACCCCTTGAATGTATATGACTTTTGCATTTATTTACATATTAATTTTATTTTTACAATATTCATGTAACATGAACTTAAAATAATTTTCATTTAATTTTTCAATTAACTTTTTGCAAAAAAAATCGTCAAAGTCTACTTCTATGTTTAAAAAACTGTTCCAAACCGAAGAATATATTATAAAATCCGTTTTGCGTATATTTAAAATGGCCATGCCGAATTGCACTTGTGCAAAATATTTGTGTTTTCTTTTTAAACTGACTACCCCATTGACAGTTTCGATAAAATCACAACGATCTGTGAAAACTGTTGCAGCTTCGGTTTTACCTAAAATGCATTATATTACATACAGGAAAAATGACAAGCTATACATTACCGATAAAAGGACATTTTACTTCTATTAATTTTATTGGTGAACCGTTAAAAAACCTGATAGCGTCTGGAGAGGCCTGCCAAACCAGGGAAATTTTTCGCAAATAATAAATGAAGGCTGAAACAGTTCACAATTGTTTTTAAGTTTGTAACAGGCCAAAGCGTTCTTTTCTTGTTGGATGCCATGCTGGACGAATTTATTGGTAAAGCCTTTAGGCCAAAAATAATTAATAGCCTTATTTGTCCAGCCTTCTGGCTTGGCATACGTAAATAAGGCGTAGCACCTTGACCCTGCAATTTTATTTATTTTTATTGCAAACTAAATTATTTTATATCTGTAATTCGCAACTGTCTCTCTTTTTGCCACTCCATTGTACCTTGTTTACAAGAAGCGGCGACAGAAACTGCATCTTTCTCAGCCAGTTGGTTTACAATTGCTTTGCAGCATTCCTCCAACTCCAAATTTGCCGTACAATTAATATTTACAAGAAAAACGTCGTTTCCAATATTATCAAATAAAGACTTTAAGTTGGGGTTTTCCAAAAATCTGCAACCAAAAAAAGAGCAGCACCAAAACTACACAATAAAAATGCGGAGAAAATCAATTCAAAATTGCCAGGGCTTGATATGCCACTTTATAAATGTTGAACAATACCACCTTGCCCTGTTGTTGCATTGCACGTTTTCCATTTTAGTGTGGCTAATCTCTAAGCTTCTGTTAAGCATCTTATTTAAGGGTGATTCCAATGAAACTAAACAATCCTAATAAGTAAAAAAAATATTTAATTGTATATCTACCTTTTTGTAATAATTCAAAGCGTCGTTGGTCATCACTTTTTGTTCAAATAAAATGATGCACTTTTAGTTTCTTATTTGGATGTCAAAATTCTGTTATTCGTGTAGCTTCGTACACATTTTTTATTGCTGCTTTCTCACGGCCCCAACTTTGTGTTACATCCGTGCAACTTAAATGGTCGAGTTCGCCATTATGCCTTTGATAAAATTAATATGAAATTAATTTAAGTAAAAAGTGAATATGCTTACTTATTGATATAAATTAAAGTTGTAAAGACGTGTTTGCAGAAACCACCAATTCCACCTTTACACGTACATGTACAGACACAATTCCTTGCTCCAGCTTGAATAGACTCATCATTTATTATTATACGTACCTCCTGAGGAGGAGAGGTAAGTGAAGTGGTTTGCAAAACTAGAGCAAACACTTTGTTTGAGGCTGCTTCTAGTTGGCATGATATAACGTGACCTGCCTGGAACACTGCTTCGCCTTCTTGCAGGGGTCGTTTTCTGTCTCCCAGGTACATTAAAATGTCAAATAATGATATGTTAATGCTGGCCATCGTTCTCAAAGCTACGAAAGCAAAGAATAACCACCGAGCAATTCACAAAATCCTCACAAACCAAAACACCAACACTTCACACCATTGACAGATGCTTTGTTGTTCACCGTATTAGACAGCCATCTTTAAAAAACAGCGCCATCTCTTGGTTCGTGATTTTCGCGAATTGCACGGTTGTCGTCAAGCTTAAAAAGTGGCAGATTTACATGCCATAGTCATTCAATTCGACTTTATTGGGGGCTAGTGTAACGGACGTCTGCCTAATGACTAGACATTCGATAACTGCCAAAATTTTAAAAAGTACTCATAATACAAAAAATAGCCACCAAAGTGGCGCTACTAACAACCTTGCACATAGCGGATAAGTGACGTTTCTAAAAAGTCAATATGGAATTGATCTTTTTGAGCCAATATTTTTCTTGAGCTACTTTTAGTACTCTTCTTTGATTGGAATTTCTACTGCAACAAGCTCGTTCGTGTGTTGCAAAATTTCTAACAACAAATAATCCGTGACAATATGGACAAGTAACTCTAGCTTTGATATTTGTCAATTTGAATTTTCGAAGTGGTACTTGTTGCTCTGGAAATACGCTGAAATTGTATTGATAATTTCCTTCTAAACGAAGCACATTCAAAGCGTCTTTTCGTACCTTACTTTTAAATTTCATTTTCGAAATTTTAATGACTTCAGATTCTGACTTTTGCATATGCAAGAAATGACATGAAATTTCCATACATCTTTTTGCAGTAGAGACAGCAGTGTTGAATAATAAACACTTCACTAACTAACACTAGTTAGTTGCATAGACTAGCTGATTTCATAGATTATAATTAATCTATGAAGTTGGGCAGCACTGACCCTGGTCATTCCTTGGATGGGTGACCCAAGAAAATGTAATGCCAAAACAACGCAACTAACTCGTAACTTCTAGTGGTCGTTAGGTCAGGTCAAAGGCTGTAGATGCGACCTGAAACCTTTGACACTTGGGTAATGGCATAACCAACATACTGTCACGTGTGTGACTTGTCGGACAGGGAGCAATAATTAAAAACGGGAGCTTTTCGTAAGGTTTTATTTACGTACTAAACTAACACTAATATGATGTCAGACTTACTTACACTACATAATTCAAGTCCTTCATGGCACCGGCCATACGTCACTCTCACACTTCACAAGACGACTGAATGATAATGAATGACTTTACGTTTTTGTACACCCACCCCGTAGTTCGAACCACTGGAAGGCTGACTTCCGATATCAGCAATAGCTAGGATGTTCGACCTATGAGGAACCTAAATTTCCAGTTGGTGACAATACACATATTTATATTTTTATCCACAGCCAGTCTATTATTAGGTCATAATATTGCTACTAGGAGACCTCTTATGATATCCATAAAACCCATAGGTTTTATGAAAACATCATAAGACCCGTAACGAAATTAAACTGCATTTCTCATACTTACCTTTATATTATATAAATGAGAAAATTAGTTGGTTTCTTCTTTATTCGATGTCGTCGAGCACAGATTTACTGTAAACGAAGCCGGAACTGATGCAGTATTCCTATTTTAAAAATTAATTTGACAAACGTCACTTCAAAACGTCAACTGAAAATTTTGAAAAATAATTTGCAAATGTTGATTTAGTCTCGGATTTTGTCTAAATTGTTTGACTGTGGATAAAACGTTGTATTGCGTACGGGTCTTACATGTGTTTTATCCGCTTAATTAACCTTTGCGCGGATAAAACACATTGTGAGACTCTTATACAATAAATAACTATTATTCAGCACTACAATTCAGGAACTATTGTAAATGAAACTCGGAATTCACCCAAGAACTAATTTATTTCCCAAATTATTTGACAACGACATTGCCTTCACCACAGTGTCGTTCGGACTGACTAGGCGTTGCCCGTACGCGCCTCACGCGTCATCCTCTCCCGCCAATTTTACCAACAGCGCCCCCTTTACTTAACAGTCGGCCACGCTTCCGTGTTCCACGTCCTTGGGGAACCACAGGTGTTTCTAAAACAAGTAATTAACCTATACCATGTATCCGAGCCGTAGCAAACATCTACAGCCCGAGTCCCACTTAAGAACTATTTATAAACAACCTGAAAATAACCATAATCGTGTTTCTCACGTTGAGAATCAATCTGAAAATAAATGTAACCGCTTTTCTCACGTTCAGAATCAATCTGTAAATAGATGTAATCGCTTTTCTCACGTCGAGAATCAATTAAGAACAACAATAAGAACACCAACACCAACAAGAACAATAACGAGAGAAGAAAAAGGAGAAGAACAACAACATCGACATCAACAACTCATGAGTTTTAACGTAAAGCGCTTAAAACAACGTTTGGGCCCAAAATCGTGAGTTCACGTCGCACTTCACTAAGCTTCACGACGAACTCAGTCATTCGTCACTGACATCGCCTATTGTTTCGTCTCCACTCGTCGTGGCGACAACGTAATGTTTCAATTTGTCCACAGAGTGGACACCTTCATACCGTTTTTGGGAACGCGTCGCTCCCGGCATGTCCGTCACGACATACCTGTCGTAGTCGAGCACTTTCTGAATTCGGTACGGTCCCGAATATTTAGGTAACAGCTTCCGACTCTTGCCCTCGTTTGAAGCTCGCGTGGTTCGTACCAACACGAGATCACCTGCGTTAAATCTTTTTGGAGCACATCGTCGCTTGTCATAACGCTCTTTTTGCTTCCGCTGTTCCATTTCGACACGCTGAGCAACGTCACCACGTCACACCTCCATCGTGAACACCCTCTGTCACCACGTTGGAGAGAATTGAGTCATTTGCATGTCGAGGTGTATACCCCAACAACAGTCCGTATATAATACCCCAACTAATTCTACTCACAAAGTCATCCCATTTCTCTTCTTCTCTCGAGCTAGCAGCAAGCTGAGATAAAATCGTACGATTTAACCGCTCCACCTGGCCGTTAGCCCGTGGTGTGGCAGTAGCAGTTAGTACTAATTTAACGTTTAAGTCAGTACAATATGTCTTAAACTTTAAGAACTTGCTAGAAAAACAAGCCCCACGATCGGCTATTATACGTTTAGGTACACCAAACAGTCCTGTAAGAGAAGCTAAAAAGGATAAAACAGGGCCCACCTTAGTATTGGGCACGGCCCTGAGAAAGACCAAATTTAGTAAATGCATCGAAGATAAGAATTATGTGATTTACTCTTTACAAACGGACCCAGATGATCCATGTGCAATGTGTCGAATGGTTGCGAGTTCTTAGGTATGGGATTCAAGAATCCTGGCTGCTTTCCTCCGGCTTCCTTGTTGTAGAGACACTCCAAGCAGCTAGAAATATATTTATGAACATACCTCCGCATCGAAGGAAACCAATAAGATTTCGATACAAATGCCAAAGTTTTCTCATTCGATAAATGGCCAATTCCATCGTGATGTGCTAATAAAATTTGGCGTCTCACAGCTTTTGGAACGACCCATTTTAACCCTGACTCAGTCTGTTTGAATACTCGACCATCCTTTAGTTTGTACTCTTTATGTATGCTACGCTCTTCCGCGTTCGTCGGTGACTTTTCCAATATTTCCTTCAACAATGCACATCTCGCATCCTTCATTTGAACAGCTAAAATCCAATCATCTTCGTTAACATTGATATGCAAGACTTCCACTGAAGACTCCGATGGATCCAATACCGGATTTCTACTCAAAGCGTCAACGTGACTCATTTTACTGCCAGGTCTATATTCTACAGTGAAGTCAAATTCAGAAGTCAACAACCACCATCTTCCAATTCGTGGAATTAAGTCTCTCTTGGTAAGGGTTGTTTTTAACGCATTACAGTCTGTGACCACCTTGAATCGAAGTCCCAACAAGTACACTCGATAATGCTTGAGAGAACAGACCACAGCTAGCGTTTCTAGCTCATATGAGTGGTATCTTTGTTCCTCTTACGTCGTCTGTCGGCTGAAAAACATAACTGGACGCAAGGATCCATTACCTTGACGTTGCAACAGAATGCCACCAATTCCAACTTTAGAAGCGTCAGTGTGCAACTCCGTTTCAGCTTTCGCGTCGTAAATTGCAAGAACTGGTCTACTGGTCAAGATGTCTTTTAAAGTCTGAAAAGCCCGATCTTGTGCTTCTTCCCAAACAAATGTGCTGCCTTTCTTTAGGAGACTCGTCAAACTGTTTGCTATCATTGCGTAATCTTTCACGTACTTTCGAAAGTACCCACACAAACCTAAGAATTGCCTAAGCTTGTGCACGTCTGTTGGTTTGGGAAAAGCTGTCACCGCTTTGATTTTTGTCTCGCCTGGCTTAATGCCTTCCGCACTGATCTCATGCCCTAAATACTCTATTTGACTTCCAAAGAAGCAACATTTACTCAGCTTTAGAGTCAACCCGAACTGTCGAAGCAATTGAAACACCGTTCGTAAATTGTTAAGGCCTGTTTCAAAGTCGTTGGAAGGTATCAGAACGTCGTCTATGTAACAGAAAGCGGTCTGAAACCGTAATGGACCCAACATCTTATTCATAGCTCGCTGAAACACTGCCGGAGCGTTGGCTAGACCAAAAGGCATGCGGACAAACTCCCAATGTCCATCAGGCGTAACAGATGCTGTCTTTGGAATCGATTCGGCGGCCATTGGGATCTGATAGTACCCACTCGCAAGTTCTAATGTCGTGAAAAACTTTGCACCGTTTAGTTTATCCAAATGTTCATCGACTCGTGGCAACGGAAAGCGATCTTTGACTGTTTTCGAATTTAATTGCCGATAGTCAACACACATACGGTGTTGCCCATCTTTCTTCCGTACCAACAGTATGGGACTCGAATACGGCGAGTCTGATTCTCGTATGACTCCGCTACCTAACAAGTCGTCTACTATATCTCGAACCATTCCTCGTTCGTGATGCGATAACCGATAAGGACGATAAACTACTGGCTTATCATCGGTCAAAGTTAACTTCATTTCCGCCACAGTTGTAGCACCTATTTCCGCTACGTTTCGTGCAAAACAATCTCGAAATTCGTTAACGAGTTGTAACAATTGCTCGAACTGAGTTGGCTCTAGATTCTTATTAACTTGTGGAAGAAGTTCCTACCGTTGAAAATGCTTTACCTCAACCTTCCCCACAGAAAACACACTCACCGTTGTAACAGCCCTTTCCTGCTCGCAAGGCTCAGCTCTCGCAACGATTTGCGCCTTTCGATAGACCACATCTTGGTGCGATAGATTGCGAACGGTCACTAGGCCTCCATCACAGGTGACACACCGATGAACAACATGGTCAAACCCTGGTGTCGGACGTTGACACCCTTCAACGTAATAGGCTCCTTTCCACTCATCGTCTTTTGCCTTGATTCGTATGCAACCAATGGACTGAGGAGGGATCACTGTTTCCTCTTCCGCCCAAAGTGCAACTTTTCGTGTCGGAAGTTGTCCTAGAAGTGCTTGGATCGATTCATTGTTTCCGTCAACTACTCTCACAGCTTCCTCATTTGCTATAATCGTATTAGCACCCGCATTCAGGAAGGTCTGTCCCACTATGACAGGCACACGTTGTGCACTGTCTTCGACAATCAAAGCTTTTACGTTTGCCTTGACAAGATCCACTTCTAGCTCTACTTCGACTTCTCCATGCACTTTGGTGATTCCCTGGCCATAGCCTTGAATCATCTGTAAACTTGGCTGCCACATCAATCCCAATTCTGTCGCAACACTTTGCTTAATAAGGACTGGTTCGGCTCCTGAGTCAATGTAAGCTCGCGTCGGCTTACCATTGACCTTAACGTCTATGTAATAATCCTTATTATTACTTGCGTTAGTCACACTTGTCGTTAATGCTTGCTTGGACATGCTTTTTTTAGTACCACGTCGGCACTCAGCTTCCACATGTCCAATTCGGCCACATTTCTTACACTCAATTCTTGGTTTAGGGCATTTTGTCGCAACATGTCCTCGATTACGACAGTTGTAACACCGAACTGACGAATGCGGTCTTTGTGTCTCGACTCGACTGGGAACGAACCTCCTTTTTTCCCGAGACGCCTGCTTTGTGGACGTATCCCACTTGTCACCTTCGGATCTCAGAGTCGACAAATACTCTGCGTACAAACTTTCGGGTGTAACATAACGCCCCGCTCTAGAATCGTGTGAAGACAGCTCCGCGAGTTAGCTTCCTCAATTTCCGAAAATACCCGAACTTGAAGCTACTTTCACACTAGCAAAATAGGAATCAATTTTGTAAGTGTATGACTGGTTGCCTACTTTGAAGACGTTTCATGAAGTGAAAAATTGAAAAAACGCAAAACGCCGTTTCAAATATGAGTTTTTAAAAGAGAGAAAAATTTGTTGATATAAAGAATTAAAAGAGATATTTATTACAAAAAATTTCATAACAAAATTGTTGTCGGAACAATGTTAAAAAAATAAAAGTTTCTAGCTCCAAGAACTCATTATCCCAGTTTTTTTCCTATTTCATCCCGAAATCGGTCTTGTCACACAATGCCCTTCTGGCCATTGATACAGCATTAAAAACGACATTTATTACAAAAAATTTCACACCAAAATTGTTGTCGGAACAATGTTAAAAAAAATAAACTTTTCTAGCTCCAAAAACGCATTATCCCAGTTTTTATCCTATTTCATCCCGAAATCGGTCTTGTCACACAATGCCCTTTTGGCAATTGATAAAGAATTAAAAGAGATATTTATTACAAAAAATTTCATAACAAAATTGTTGTCGGAACAATGTTAAAAAAAATACAATTTTCTAGCTCCGAGAACGCATTATCCCAGTTTTTTTCTATTTCATCCCGAAATCGGTCTCGTCACACAATGCCCTTTTGGCCATTGATACAGCATTAAAAACGACATTTATTACAAAAAATTTCATACCAAAATTGTTGTCGGAACAATGTTAAAAAAAATAAAATTTTCTAGCTCCATGAACGCATTATCCCAGTTTTTTTTTCTATTTCATCCCGAAATCGGTCTTGTCACACAATGCCCTTTTGGCCATTGATACAACATTAAAAACGACATCTATTACAAAAAATTTCATACCAAAATTGTTGTCGGAACAATGTTAAAAAAAATAAACTTTTCTAGCTCCAAAAACGCATTATCCCAGTTTTTATCCTATTTCATCCCGAAATCGGTCTTGTCACACAATGCCCTTTTGGCAATTGATAAAGAATTAAAAGAGATATTTATTACAAAAAATTTCGTTGTCGGAACAATGTTAAAAAAAATAAACTTTTCTAGCTCCAAAAACGCATTATCCCAGTTTTTATCCTATTTCATCCCGAAATCGGTCTTGTCACACAATGCCCTTTTGGCAATTGATAAAGAATTAAAAGAGATATTTATTACAAAAAATTTCATGCAACATGCAATTAATTCCTTAATAAATGATTTATTGTGAGATTTCTTAGATTTCCCAACAAATTCATTTAAATGCATACAAATATTTTTCATAAAGTGGGCTGCGCATAAACGAATTATTTTAATTTTTTTTGGAGGGGACTTATGGTGAATGGCCAGATCAAAACATGTGGATAAATATTGATTGAGCGTCATTTCATTAAAAGAAAGACACACCGCGTGAATATTTGCGAAACTGAAATCGGTAACAACAGTTTCAAAGTGTACATTTGATATACCATTTTCTTTACAGAAGTTTATAAACCTCACGAAGAGGTCCTGGATATTATTTGTAGTGTGTTCCGAAGATACCATTTCTAAAACTGGACACACTCGATGATTTTTAGTTACAATGACACCAGAATAATAATAAACTGTACTCTTAGGATCAGTCTGATTTCGAACAACCGAACCTGTGGCATCAAAGTATAAATTTAAATCTATCGAATTTTGCAATATTAACAATTGCTCATTACTAAAAATTTTAATATTTAATGGAAATGACACCTGTTTCATGTATTCAGTGTGTGATTTCTGCATCCAGGTTAAATCTAAATTATCATCGTTAAACTGTTTTCTTAAATTTAAAGCTTCTGACCTTGCTTTTCTAATTACCGATTCAGATTTTATTTGCTGATAATTACCAGCTACTTTAACAAGTTCCATATTAGACGAACGAATTGCTGCTTTCCGAAAAATAAACGGTCGAGTTTTTAGCAGCTTGTTTCGCGTTAGATCTCTTTCAACACCTTTAACAAAATTTGTAATTTTGTATGGATGGCAAAAGTTCAGAGAAGATGAGTATGCGACAGCTTCCATATATTGGTGTAATTTAATATTTTTCTTAATTTCAATTTTAAAATTTTTACATTTTGAGTTGTTATGCCGGCAATAGGCAAATAAAACAAAAGTACCATTTTTACGACTGCGCCACTTATAAAAAGCAAGATTACACGTATTGTTAACGTACTTAGCTATTCTATTGCGAAAGTAATATGGATAATGCCTGGGATGAAATTTACCATCGTTAAAAATTAATTCCCAAGCAACCTTTGTAATCGAAAATTTTCCTTCTAAAAAATCGCATCAATCGTATTTCCTCCGACTGACAGGAGTGTGCAGAGATGGCTCCATATTTTTAGTACCCAATGGCAATAGGCGGCGCTTTTCATCATCTTTTGCAAAAGAAAGATTTGAAAGTCCTAAAGGAACTTCTATCTCTTCACGAGTAACATCTAATGTTTTATTGATAGCAAAGTATGAACTGTCCTCGCTTAGTGGAGGAACATCATCAACAGCACTATATTTAATTGATGAAATTGGAGCCAGATTTAACTTTTCGGATAACAAAGGAGTAAAAGACATTGGTAAATTCGCTTTTTCTGGTGTTGAAGCGTAATATCGCGGAGGAGCCTGTTGATGGTTGCTGTTATTGATAGAAGATGACAATAAAAATTTTTGGAAAACCTCTCTAATGTTCCCTTATTTCTCTGAATTATTTTAAATAACTTTTCTTTATCATTCCGCCGCTCTGTCAAACTTTTTTATAGCCACTTACCACTTTATCAAAGACTTCATGAGTGCGGGGATAGCTTTGTAATTCTTAGAAATCTGTAACTCCAATCTCATAGAATTTTCTAACTAATGTTGAAACATGGGATTTTTCCATTTTGGTTACTGTTTGATGGTAGTAATTTTCTTACTACATTTACATTTAACTTAGACTTACACCTACACTTACACCTACATTTACACTTAACACTTACACTAATTTAATACTAACTTTAATATTTTTTATGTTTTGCGGAAAAACACACCACTCCGAAATCGATAGTCAAAATCGATTTGCATGTAGTGATATGAAATTTTCGAATGAAGAGGGATTTTTGGGAGGTCCGAATGGCTGGTGCTTATAGTGGGGTGGGGGTAGTTAAAGTTAGCACCCCCACTTTAAATTTTTTAAATTTAGATAGTACCATAATTTTACACACATTTTGCACAATTTTGCAATTTTGTTTCTTATTTTGCATAAGGGTCCTATGAATGAAATTGAATTGGGAGTGCTAATTTGCTGGTAGCACCTTAACTTATTTCAAAAAAATTTATGTAAATTTTCTTGTTGAGCCACAATTTTGCACACCTTATACCAAAATTTGCTGGTGACTATCTGTTGTAATAGAAATTTTTATTGGGGCGTGAAGAATAATTCAAAACACAAGTCAGGGGTTCTCTCGTCAGACCGTTCCAGCGGATAGACCAACCAGCTCAGATTTCATTCTGTAATGAAATAAAAAGGGTTGTTGAGTATTTATGTCAACAACTACAAGACACAACTAAGTCTATTTAATATTAACTCTCAAGAACCATGTATAGCCAGATCTCTTTCACTGAACTGTACAAATCGTGCAATGGTCAGCATGCTCAACCCTTTCCTGGTTAGCATCTCCGCCGACCTGATCTTGCAGCTCCTTCAATACTCAATCGTGTAATAGGATGGAGTCCACCATCCTGTGATTAGTATTGGATAACCTCCACCGGATTGTGCAATAGGTCAACTTAACAGTCTCCCTAATCTTGGTCTTCGGATGGCAGTCGTGCAATGTGACGTTGGTAGCTTAACTACCCTAACTGACTCCATCCGGAACATATCTCTCAACATCTCATTACAACCAGATCGTGCAATAGGTTGGACTCCACCAACCTGACCCTGGCCTAATGGCATCTCTAATATCTCTCTCTACCAGATTGTGCAATAGGGGTCGGACGTTACCATCCCTAATCCTGGTTTACACATCACGTGATCGGAGTTCATGATACATGGCATACAAGAACTACTACTTCAACTTAACTAATATCGACTATAAATACTCTGTGAGAACCACACTCACCACGATAACTAATATTGACTATAAATACTCTGTGAGAATAACACTCACCAGTTTACGGCTTCGCTTTGATTTTCTTCAATTGAAGTATAATTGAAAATCATCAACTTGTTTATTATAAGTTTATATAGTTACACACATACTAATGTGATTCACACACACAAACGTAACATCATTGATTTATAAATCTTACACATCAAATCACAGATCTCAATTAACAAATTTATTTCAAATTCAAAACAACAATAACACAACTATTAATTTTATTACACTATTTATTAGATTTTAGGTAATTCATCAATTTTAAATGACCGAGCCAGTGGGAACAAATGAATACGACTGTTTCTCGGATAAGAGTGAGAAATCGGGAGTAATGAATAAAGAATGTAAAGTAGCGATCTCATAATTTATTATCTCAAACGAAGACACAACTATACATTGATAAGAAGAAATAACAAACAAATAAAATAAAATAAATAAATAAAAACTACCTATGTTCATAAAAATCGATTTTTTTGACATTTTAGAGAAGAGAGAGGTATCATGATGCAATTGCGTTGTGCTGCGTTTTTTTTAAGTGGTATGTAACTACTCCTGAAGGTGAAGTCTACAAAATATTATAAAATGTGTGCAAAATTATGGTAAAATTATAAGTAAAAATATTTAAGTGGGGGTTCTAATTTCACTGATCCCTCTTGGGGTGCGTGCAGAAGATAGAAAACATGTGTTACGAATGAATGTCTAGTGTTTGGGTCTCCATTCTTTTTCCGAAATCTACCAAAAGGATGTTGGTAATTACGTCCATAAATGCAATATGTATTTATTTTTACATGTAAATTCGTCAACACCCTTCAACTCTGTATTAGGTACCCAAAGAAAATTTAAAAGCGGCCCGACAGGAAATTACCTAGCTCCCTGCGGTGCTTGGGACTTATCTCTTGGTGGTAATTAGGAATTTCCCAAGAATTTTGTTATGATTTCGTTTATGGTGAAATGGGGTAAAAACTGAAATATAATACATGTCTGAACGTAGTAAAACAATTTTGTTACAAAAATTTTTGAAATAATAAGGGATACTGCGTTCTTGGAGCTAGAAAATTTTATTTTTTTTAACATTGTTCCGACAACAATTTTGGCATGAAATTTTTTGTAATAAATATCTCTTTTAATTCTTTATCAATTGCCAAAAGGGCATTGTGTGACAAGACCGATTTCGGGATGAAATAGAAAAAAAACTGGGATAATGCGTTCTTGGAGCTAGAAAAGTTTATTTTTTTTAACATTGTTCCGACAACAATTTTGTTATGAAATTTTTTGTAATAAATATCTCTTTTAATTCTTTATCAATTGCCAAAAGGGCATTGTGTGACAAGACCGATTTCGGAATGAAATGAGAAAAAAACTGGGATAGTGCGTTCTTGGAGCTAGAAAATTTCATTTTTTTTAACATTGTTCCGACAACAATTTTGGTATGAAATTTTTTGTAATAAATGTCTTTTTTAATGCTGTATCAATGACCAAAAGGGCATTGTGTGACAAGACCGATTTCGGGATGAAATGGGAAAAAAACTGGGATAATGCGTTCTTGGAGCTAGAAAATTTTATTTTTTTTAACATTGTTCCGACAACAATTTTGGTATGAAATTTTTTGTAATAAATATCTCTTTTAATTCTTTATCAATTGCCAAAAGGGCATTGTGTGACAAGACCGATTTCGGGATGAAATAAAAAAAAAACTGGGATAATGCGTTTTTGGAGCTAGAAAAGTTTATTTTTTTTAACATTGTTCCGACAACAATTTTGTTATGAAATTTTTTGTAATAAATATCTCTTTTAATTCTTTATCAATTGCCAAAAGGGCATTGTGTGACAAGACCGATTTCGGGATGAAATAGGATAAAAACTGGGATAATGCGTTTTTGGAGCTAGAAAAGTTTATTTTTTTTAACATTGTTCCGACAACAATTTTGTTATAAAATTTTTTGTAATAAATGTCTTTTTTAATGCTGTATCAATGACCAAAAGGGCATTGTGTGACAAGACCGATTTCGGGATGAAATAGAAAAAAAACTGGGATAATGCGTTCTTGGAGCTAGAAAATTTTATTTTTTTTAACATTGTTCCGACAACAATTTTGGTCTGAAATTTTTTGTAATAAATGTCTTTTTTAATGCTGTATCAATGGCCAAAAGGGCATTGTGTGACAAGACCGATTTCGGGATGAAATAAAAAAAAATGGGATAATGCATTCTTGGAGCTAGAAAAGTTTATTTTTTTTAACATTGTTCCGACAACAATTTTGGTATGAAATTTGTTGTAATAAATGTCTCTTTTTATTGCTGTATCAATGGCCAAAAGGGCATTGTGTGACAAAACCGATTTCGAGATGAAATGGAATAAAAACTTCCATTTCTGGACCCAGTAAAGTTTATATTTTTTATACTTTTCCGACAACAATTTTATTATGATAAAATTTTATGTAAAAATATTAATGAAAATAATGAAATTAAAATTTAACAAGATTTTTCAATTCAATAAAATTCAATGATCAAGACTGATTTCGAGGTATAATGGGGTGAAAACCCAGTCTGAATAGTATAAAACTTGCTTTCTTTAAAAAAAAGAATTGTAATATGTGGTAAATAATAGATTCATTCACAATTAACAAATTTTTCCCTTTTTTAAAATGCCATATTTGAGAGGACGTTTTGTATTTTTTTTAGTTTTTCACTTTATTAAACGTCTTTAGTGGGCAACCAAACATACATTTACATAATTGAAGCTTATTTTTTTGGTGTGAAAGTGGTTCGTGTTCGAGTATTTTCGAAAATCGAAGGAGCTAACTCGCGGAGCTGTCTTCACACAAGTCCGCTCTAGCCCCATTTCTGAGAGTCACGTCAATGATTCCATCAATGAGACAGGAGACTGCATTCGTTCCTGTTATGTCACAAGCCTGTAACAGATTTAGTTTCCCGAAATAATATTGTGCCCAGGTTTCACCATCTTCCTTCACCCTATTCACTAGCTTACGAAGTGTGGAAGCATAATCGTGGTGATCGGGGAAAGTGGCTTGTAGCAAACGTTTCCATTCATCCCAGCTCCGGTCGTATGCTGAGGGATCGAGATTGTCGTACCAATCCTTGGCCAGCCCCTTGAGTCGACTTAACATGCTGAAAATCGTTGTACGTTCGTCCCAAGCGTTCACGAGAGCCAACTGGTCAATCTTATGCAACCACTTAGTGGTACTAAAATTGGGGTTCCCTGAAGCAAATTCGGGGATCAGGTCAGTTCTGATGCCCACTTGTCCCGGTGTGCGCTCAAAATTGCGGCTTAGCAGACGTCGATTCAAGTTTTCCACAAGTTGCTCAAGCCTCGCAATTCTAGCCGTCTCGGCCGAAACTGGGGGTGAATTTACTGTGGTGGAAACCCCAGGCGCGGACCTTTTCGGCCGTGGCTCATCGTCACTTGAGTCCGAGTCGTCCGAGTCCACATTTCCTCGGTACCTGTGTCGCCCCATTGCGAAAATGTCACCGGAAAACTTTTCGCGCCTTTTTGAGCCACACCCAAATGAAAAACTGACAGCGTGTGGTTGCGTAACCCCTAGAACTCGTCAAATATCAGAAAAACCAGGTAAATTCAGCTCGTTGTAAAAAATTTATATTAAAACTTTTGAATAGTATAAAGCATTATTCAATAGAAGTTTTGTGCACAAAATGGACGTTAAACGACAAAACTGGATAAAATTTTTTTTTGAAAAAACCCCGACCTCTAGTGAGTAAGGTGTTAATTTAATCTACAAAAGGTAACTGTAAGGATGATAAAATGAATTTCGAAAATAACAAATAAAATAAAGTTATTTAAAATTTTTCCGAAGTGTAAAAAAATTAAACAAAGCGTTTAATCAAGTAGAAGTCTGAAGGATTAACAAAAAGGTTTTTATATAAGCAATAAAAATATATGATTTTTTTTTAAATCCCGACCTCTAACGGGAGGCGTAACAAGAGGTAAAAAGAGGTATAAAAAGTTAATGAATTTTATTTACTGATAGTTTCTACTTACTTCCGAACAACTTACCGTTCATCTGGTTGATCTATTTTCTGTAGTTCAGATAGACGATATCATGCCCAAACCCTGCTGAAATTGCTTTTGCGTTATTTGGATTGCCATCTGTTGAAAACGTGGACTTCACCGTAGAGGTGCTTCTATCATTTGGCGACGTTGTCATGGAATTTTGGAAACTTCGGGCTCAGACGTTGGGTGTCAATTTGTAGCACTATTTGGTCGTATAAAGAACTACACTTCACAAGAGTTTACTCAAACGTTTATTCAAAATGGTTAATATAAATAATAAGGAACAAGATAGGCAGAACCATTTGTTCTGCCTATATGGTAGTGATTATGGTATTTTGTAACGCATTCCAATTTGCGAAACCAATAATTGCTTTAGTTGGTTTTTAACAAAATACTTTTTGAATCACACACCTATTCTTTTGTGTATTTTTTTTTCACATTTATTCACTACATAGAATTTAAGACCAAAATCTCGGTAGTAATCAAATATTATCAATTCGACGATACCCTGTTGAAGGAGTCGCAATATTTCCATTTGGAGGAGCTTTCGTTTCTCATATGTCAGACGATATGAGGTACTGCTACAGGGAGGCTGTCGCCGGTATTAATTCGATGGGTGGCTTTGGTGGACCAAATTCCGCAAATAAGTCTTCGTATTCTTTCAATATCTGGTTGATTTCGTGTTTCTTGGTGGTTGTTAAAAACTGGCCCCCTGTAAAGCGAAGCTCTAATGAAAAAATTTCTGTTTTCTAAGGGATCGTAGAAAACAGATCGGTTTGGTAGTCATCGTGGTACTGGTCGTAATATATCACTACATCAGCATATCGCGTGCATCTTGCAACATGTGGTCGACGCCTCCGGGAGCTTGATAAATGTTCCAAGTACCTCCGGGAGCAATTACTGACGGTACCATTCTTGAATTGTTAGGTGGTGGAGGGCCGTATCTGTCAGCAGAACACTCCAAGGTCCAAGGGTGACAGGAGTTCTATCTTTGTTGCTTGGAACAGGGTACGAATATCTTCATCACTGGGACTGGGAGCGGCGCAATCGTTAGCGAAGGCGACCTTTTCATTTGGATTTTGTTCGAAGTATAACTGCTGGTGCTATAGGTCCGTGATTACTCCACTGTCTTCGATGAAGTCAGCTCCCAACATAGTTTTCGTATCCTCTGAGGTTGAGAGCACGATAAAAGTAGTTTTTGTGGTTTTGCCTGCTAGCATAACGTTAGTTGTTACCGTGGGGATTTCCATCAGGCGGGTTCCACTTTTCCTCTACGTGGAGTGCAACCTTGTCGGAGGAGGTGTTGGTACAGGCTTATGCTTTCCACACTATTGCCGGCGGCGGTGTCCAATAACGCGGTTCCCGTGATGCCCAAGATTTCGATATTAACTGTTGGCCGACGACGAGGTTGAATGCTTGCGTTGTAATGTGAGTTTTCCGGGCGGCTGTTGTCGGAGATCGGGTTGCGAGATAAGCCTTTTGGAAAACTCAAAAGAGAGAGAGAACGGGTTTCTAACTCAAACTAATTATTTATTCTAACAAACTGTACAGTTTACAATCGTAAATAAAATTAATAACTATCCCTAACTATATACACCATTTACACGGTTGTCCCTCGGTCGGAGTTTCTGTGCCAAGCCCCAGGTCGGTCTGGTCGGTGGAGATGGTGTGCTGGTTTGATGCGCAGCAAGCACCACTCGTCGGAGCTCCAGGTCGGTCGGGTCGGTGGAGATGGTGTGCTGGTTTGATGCGCAGCAAGCACCACTCGTCGGAGCTCCAGGTCGGTCGGGTGGGTGGAGATGGTGTGCTGGTTTGATGCGCAGCAAGCGCCACTCGTCGGAGAAGGTTTTGCCGGTGTGCATAATGAGCAACTGCTGGGAAGCGCTCGGTCTCGCCCTTATATTGCCATCCGGTGTAAACAAACCGAACGCCGGTGGTGGTGGGACTGGCTAGAGCGCATGGCTCCTACGTCGTAGTGGAATTGAAATTTCAATTTGCAAAAAATCAAATAAATGTTTCATCTTAGTCACCTTTGAAAAAACAGAGCTTGTGTCTTTGCTTGATTCACAAAAAATTGAAACGTCATTACCTGTCAGACTAAAATTTGACTTGTCAATTAAAAATGCCCTCCATTGAAGAAAAGCTCGAAAATGATGTTAATCTAGGGGGAACAGTTCGGTTAACAAGCACAACCTTCTTTATTGGGCCGTCGAGAAGAGCCATGCAAAATCAGTGGTCTATTAATGTGTGATTGGAGGGCAAGTAATTGACCATGTTTTGAAGCCATTTCCACAGGACAAATTTAGGCAAATTTCGTAACAAATAACTTGCAAGATCTGTTGGAAGGTATTCCATTACAGAGGATAAGAAACTTCCAGCAGGACGGGGCCTCGCCACACTAGTCTTAAAGTAAACGGAAATTTTGGTTATTTCTGGTGATCTCACACTTCACAAGGTTCCCTCCAACTTTTACAGCCACATTAAAAAAACAATAAATGTTGTCAGTTGTGCAAAAAAAAACAAATTTAATAACGAAAACGAATCAAAAACGAGTAAATACACTTAAAAAACGTAAATTGTCAAATAAACCATGATGAAACTAACATGAAATGAATAAATGAAATTACAATAAATGTTCAAAATGATGGCCATTAACTTCAATGCATTTTTGTATGCGTTTTTTAAAACTTTGAGTAACTGAAGCAGCACGATTTAGTCTATTAATGTCATCAAATGCATTTCTAATACGATTTCGCATGTCTTCTGGTGTTGTTGGTGGATCCCTATACACCATTTCTTTTATAGTACCCCATAAAAAGAAGTCAGGTGCAGTCAGATCCGGTGACCTGGCAGGCCAGTTAACGGGGCCGCCGCGACTTATGAAATGTTGACCAAACTGTCGGTTTAATTCCGCCCTTGCAACACGGCTGAAGTGTGGTGGGGCCCCGTCCTGCTGGAACCATAAGTTCCTCATCCTGTGTAATGGAATATCTTCCAATAGATCTTGAAGATTATTTGATATAAAATTTGCGTAGATTTCTCCCGTGAGAATACCTTCGAAAAAAAAAGGACCAATTACTTGTCCTCCAATCACACCTCCCCAAACATTAATGGACCAGTGATTCTGCATAGCTCTTTCTTGCATCCAATGCGGGTTCTCAACTGCCCAATAATGCAGATTGTGTTTATTAACCGCACCGTTATTTTTGAAATTACATTCGTCGGTAAAAAGGACACTTTCGAAGAAATCTGGATTTTCCCTTATCCTTTCTTGAGCCCACTCACAGAAAGCTACACGCCTTTCAAAATCCTCTCCGTGTAATTCCTGGTGCACCTCAATGTGATACGGATGGTACCTGTGCCGTTTCAGAATTCTGTGCACACTAGTTCGGATAATACCTGTGGCATTGTGAATTTCATTGATACTTAAATTTGGATTGTTGGTGACGAGATTTGCAACTAACGCTTGATTTAGTTCATGAGTCACAGGAGGATTTTCGTAAGCTTTTTTCTTGGGGGCAAAATTTCCATTAACTCTAAGACTCGTAACAATTTTTTGAAATAATTTCCGACTTGGATGTTCCTGGTTCGGGAATAGTTCTGCATACCGCAGAGCAGCTTGGATCGCATTTCTGCCACACTCCCCATAGATTAAAACCATTTCGAGTTTGTCTTCAAAAGAGTATTGAAAGGGCATTTTTTAATTGACAAGTAAAATTTTAGTCTGACAGTTAATGACGTTTCAATTTTTTGTGAATCAAGCAAAGACACGAGCTCTGTTTTTTCAAAGGTGACTAAGATAAAACATTTATTTGATCTTTTACAAATTGAAATTTCAATTGCTCAATACGCCTTGGGTTTTTTACTGTTTCAGTTCCGGAAGTCTCACTTAAAAAATAGGAGGAATTTTATTATGAGAAAACGATTGCAATAATTTGGAAACAAAAAATTTTTTATCTAGTTTTTCACAATTCACGTTCATACCATGAAAATTTCGTATAACATTAAAGCATCAAATTGAAGCGTGTTAGAAACTCTATCGTTTGAGATATATTTTTTTTCTTTTGGACAACTAGAAGTATTTATTTTTTGACTGCACCTAAAACTTGAAACACCCTGTACATCCCCCCCCTTTCTTCAGAAACGGCATGCTGTAATGCCGGATATGACCGTCGCCTTGTCCGCCGTCTTGGATCTCGGTGGTAGGAGGACCCATCGGAAGCCGCCGGTGGTTGTCGAGAACCTGAATCGGCATCGCCCCTCCGGATTACCCGCTGGCCGGAAAGTCCAAAGCGGGACTGCCAGGTTGATCGGTGCCGGTGCCGGTGGAATTTTTGGGAGTGTTCTTGGCTTTGACCGAAAAACGTCCAGCACCTCCTGGGCAATGCTTTTGCCAGGGGTAACTGGTTTTTCCGGGTCCGGGGAGAACTGCACCGGAGTTTTCGGGGATTCCAGCCAGGCTGTCGGGCTTGCCAATATGGGGTTTGCTCCCTGCTTCTTAATCAGGGCCTCCTGAACCTCCTTTCTGCGGACTGGAGACGGTGTTGTCGGGAGCGGCGATACGAGACCTGGTAACGGGGATGCATGTAGCTCCAGATAGGGGCTTTCCGGGGATTGTCCAAACAGTCGTACCAATTTTTCCTCGATGGACTCGGAGTGGCGGTTTCTCGGCGGTGTTGATTTCATCTTTTACTGCAAAATAAGAAATTTTTTTGGTATGGACGTTCATCAGGATCTGTCCGGAGGAAGCATGTTTCAGGTTAAATACTACAGGAGAGAGGACTTTGGTGATTATGTAAGGACCGGAATATTTGGGAGCGAGCTTGGCAGCGAACCCTCGAGCGGCCGAGGACAACACGTGATCTCGTTTCATAACGCGGTCTCCTGGGTGACATGACCACTCTCAACGGCGGAGGTCATAGTACTTCTTTTGCGTGTTGAATGCCCTAGAAAGGTTTTCGCACTAGTTCGAACTGTTCTTGTAGCTCCTGAATTCTTTTCGGGTATTCCCGGATGGCGGCGTCCTCTGTTTCCGGGTCAATCCTGACTTCCTCGTTTTCGTCTTCCTGTAGTAGGGCTGAAGGCATCCGGAGTTCATGCCCTAAGTTCAAGTAGGCTGGGGTAAATCCAGTGGACTCATGTTTTGACGAGTTGATAGCCATGCGGAAACTACAAAGATTTTCGTCCCGTTTCCTTTGGTTTTCTTCACAGCATTGGGCTATCATTGTTTTTAACACTTTGTTCGCTCGTTCCACCGGATTTGCCTGCGGTGTATAAGGCGGTGTTAATCGGTGCTTTATGTGGAAGTCTTTCATCAGTTTATTTAAAAGTCGGCTCTCCAGTTGAGTTCCATTGTCAGTGATGATTATTTTCGGGCACCCAAATCGTGTAATTATATTTTCATATAAGGCTCTCGTCACGACAGCCGCGGTGGCCCGACGTAAGGGCTGAACTTCAGTCCATTTTGTGAACCTGTCTTGGCAGACGAGTACGTAGCTGTTGCCTTTTGATGAACGGGGAAGTGGGCCGACCAAGTCCACACTTACGGTATGCCACGGCTCGTATATCTTGTAGGGTTGCATTAATCCGGGTCTTGCTTGTTGGCTAGATTTGTAACGTTGACAATTTTCACAACCCTGCACATATGTTGCGGCTTCTCGAAACATTCCGGGCCAATAATATTTTTGTGCAAGTCTTGCAGTCGTCTTCGCGATTCCTAAATGACCAGCGGTTGGGTCGTCGTGATTTTCAAATAAAACTTGCTGTCTTTGGCCTTTCGGGATGCATAATTTCCATTCTTGGGCTCCGGTGACTCCTTGACTATTCATAATATGCTTATACAATCGGTCGTTTTCGATCTTAAAGTCCGGAAAGAGATCTGGAGTGGCTGATACTTCATCATATTTTCGCCTGTACCATCTGTCGATGGTGGAAGCAGTTTCAATCGCCTCTATCCCGGATTTCTGCGGCATCGGGTTGCGAGACAGGGCGTCCGCGACTTGATTCAGCACTCCCTTCCGGTATCGCACCTCGAAATCATATTGTTGTAACGTCATAATCCATCTTGCTAGCCGGCCTTTGGGTTCTGGTTGTTTCATTAGCCACTTCAGGGGCTGGTGATCGGACTCTACGACGAAGTGGTATCCCTCGATGTACGACCTCATTTTCTGGATCGCCCACACAATTGCCAAGCATTCTTTCTCTGTCGTTGAATATTTCGTTTGTTGATCCGAAAGACTACAACTGGCGTAGGCGATCACCCGGTCGCCTCCATCGAGGTTCTGTATGAGGGCCGCACTAAGTCCTAGATCACTGGCGTCGGTCTGTAAAATAAAAGTCTTCGTGAAGTCGGGGCAGGCCCCGTTACTCCATTCCCATTTCTGCTTCTTCTTTAGAAGCCGATTTAATGCGGCGGCGATTTGAGAAAATGAGGGCACGAACTTTCGGTACCAGGAGGCTATTCCTAAAAATCGACGAAGTTCCTTGGCATTAGTTGGTGCTGGTAATTCCAGGATGGCTTTCACTTTCGAGGGATCGGTCCCAACTCCCTGTGATGAGACAATATGTCCCAGATATTCAAGCCTTGTTTGGCCAAAGGAGCATTTTTCCCAATTTGGTGTCAGCTTTGCCTTTCTTAGCTTGTGGAAGACTGTTGTCAAGTTCTCTTGGTGCTCCTCTTTGGTCCGTCCCAGCACGATGATGCCGTTGCGCCACTGTCCATTTGCGGACCCAGGACCCGGTCTATTAGTCTTTGAAACGTTGCTGGTGCGGAATGGAAACCAAATGGCATAACTTTGAATTGAAATAATCCCCGGTTTGGTACAGTAAAAGCTGTTATGGGCTTACTTTCTTCGGCGAGAGGAACTTGCCAATATCCTTGTTTCAAATCAATTTTGGAAAAATAATTCGCCCCACGTAATTTGTCTAAGATCCCGTTAATGTGTGGGATCGGGTATGCATCTTTTTGCGATATGGAGTTGATCTTACGGAAATCGATGCAGAATCTCTTCTTCCTCCCATCCTTCTTGTCGGCTAGTACAATTGGAGAACTCCACGGGCTCTCGGATGGTTCGATGATGCCTTCTGCTAACATCCAGTCAACTTCCTCATCTATAATCTGCTGCATTGCCGGATTTTGGGGTCGGTACCTTTGTTTTATCGGAGTCGGGTTTGTGAGACGGATTTCGTGGACAGCCATATCTGTTCTCCCCTGGACCTCAGCGAAATTTTTAATTTCACGCTCAACAAAGCCGTCCTCTACAATGGCGGTATCCACTATAGCTGTTGCGGTCTCAACAGGTTCGGAAGGGGCGGTGCTGACGTCGGAATCGGTCCTTTCGCTGGTCACAAGAGTTAGCGGTGTCTTTACACAGACTAAGACTTGTCCGTGTTGGGAAATTTCTCCGGTTTCAAAATTTAATACTAATTGTGGCTCCATGATAAAATTCAGCCCCAAGATCATTGGACTAGTTAAGTTCGGACAGAGCAGAAAATTACAGGAAAATTCTAAGTCACTTGCCTGGAATTTAATGTTAAAGAACAAATTTGTATCGACGGTTAACCCCATTTGCCATCTTGGCTTGCATCCTGGAGGAAAAGAATTGTGGCTGTAGTCCTTGACTTACACACTGTTTGGCCGTCTCTTCGTTGATGTAGGAGAGCACGGACCCGGTGTCAATTAGGGCCGGAATTTCTTGGTTTTCTACCACAATTTTCCACAAGATTCGGCTATTATTTGCGAAATTGGGGCAAACTTGTCCAATCGGGTACGGTGTGTCGGTAATGGCTCCTAGTTCCGGGGACTGGTCGGAGCCTTTTCGGGTGCAGTCCCCTTTGAATTTCCCGGTTTCAAGGAGCAGGGGCACTCGATCGATTTTACCCCTTGGCGTCCACATCTTGAGCAGAAAAGTATTGCTGGTTGTCGGCATTGTAGGCATGTGTGGCCGTTTTGACCATAACCTTTCTAAATCAGACTGTTTGTTATTGTTCGAGCTCCATGCGGGTCTTGGTGCCGGTCTAGGTGTTTGTGATGATGTTTGTTGCGGAATGTTTATCGAAAATCAGGGCTTTGTCTTTGTCCACTTTGATGTGGTACTCATGCAGCTCTTCACGTCTGATTTCGATCGTCTTATTTCCTGAGTCAAACCTTCATATTCCTGGATTTGGTGCAATAATTCCATTACGGAACGGACGTCGTTTCTACGTATGTATTGTCGGTACTCTGGGAGCAAGTGTTTGTATAAACAATTCAGTTCTTGGTCCCTTGTCCATCCTCCGTGTCACCCTCCGGAAGATTTCTTCTTCAAAGCCCTCCTGGTACTCTCGGGGAAAATAAAATGCTTTGAAAACCCTGATGAAATCGTCCCAAGAGTGAATGTCGCTCTTCTGATTCCGGTACCAAAGGATTGCTTGATTCCGGAGTAATTCCGGTAATGCACGTACTAGATGGTTCTTCGGTATCATATATTCTTTGGCCAGCTCCTCAACGCGTTCTAGGAAAGAAACTGCATCATTCTTACCATCCAAAGTAACGTTCCATTTCCGGATTTGATTCACAAAATCCAGGTGAGCTACCGGATTAATCACTGGTTGGGTTTCTAACGACGACAGTCTAGGAGCGAGGTACGTGAACGTCGGTTGCGGCATTTCGGTGGCAGGTCGTCTCGTATACCATCCTTCGACCAAATAGTTCCACTGTTTCGAATAGTAGAGCCGTAAGTGGAAAAAATAAATAAAATCAAAAATTTATAAAAAGTAAAAAATAGTTCATAATTCAAAAACTATAAGGAATACTGCGATTTTTATAACTTCAATCGATTACCTGGATCATTTTGCATCGGCAAAGGTCCAAACAGTTCCACTGTTTCGAATAGTATAGCCGTAAGTGGAGAAAATACCTGGGTTGTGGAGGTGTTGCTTCCGGTGTACCCTTTTGCACTGGTTCCGGCTTTGGGCGGTACGTTGAAGGAGAATACGTTCGGAACATAGGTCGTCGTGAAAGCCGTCATCGTAGACTCCGTGCTTGTGATTTCTGGAGTTGTTCCAACCGCGGCCGCATTTTCCTTGACAAACTGTCGGAGACGACGTCGTAGCTCCTCCACAGTACCTTCGGTACTCAAAAGAGAGAGAGAACGGGTTTCTAACTCAAACTAATTATTTATTCTAACAAACTGTACAACTAAAAATAACAAATCCCCAAACGTAAATAAAATTAATAACTATCCCTAACTATATACACTGTTTACACGGTTGTCCCCCGGTCGGAGTTTCTGTGCCAAGCCCCAGGTCGGTGTGGTCGGTGGAGATGGTGTGCTGGTTTGATGCGCAGCAAGCACCACTCGTCGGAGCTCCAGGTCGGTCGGGTGGGTGGAGATGGTGTGCTGGTTTGATGCGCAGCAGGCACCACTCGTTACCAGAGTTACTCACTGGTTTGATGCACAGTGAGCAACTGCTGGGAAGCGCTCGGTCTCGCCCTTATATTGCCATCCGGTGTAAACAAACCGAGCGCCGGTGGTGGTGGGACTGGCTAGAGCGCATGGCTCCTACGTCGTAGTGGAATTTACCGGAATCCGGATGCTTCATTACAGCGTTTATTGCACAGAATCCAGTTGCATCTGTGGTTGGACGGTTGGAGCACCTACCGGAGCAGTAGCTGGATTACAGTCCGGACAATTTCGTCGGAACACCCCAGGCCTTTGGCACCTGTAGCACCGTATGTCTGTATTCAGTGTTAGTGTGTAATAGTGGGGGTGTCTTGTCGGTGTCGTCAGTGGTGTCTCATCGTGAGAGGTGTCTCTTCAACGAGAAGTTGAAGGTTGTCGGGCAGGTCGGGGTACAGCGCTGAGAGAAGCGCTGTCGGGGGATGGGGCAGTTTTCTTCTGGGGATCCGGGGGACTCGGTTGAGAAGAGTGTTGTCGCGGGTGAGCAATTTGTGCGAAGTGTTGAGAGTGTTTTGGGCGATTGTGTTGTTGTTATTGAGTGTTCGTTTGATGTAGTTTTGTTGGAGTTTGTGAAGACGGTCCGTTATGGGGGTGGTGTTTGTGTCCTGGTGGAGGGAATTGCTGGGGTGGAAACGATCAAGGCGGTGAATTCGGCGAAGGATTTGTCGTTCGCATGTGACAATGCGATGTGTCTTGTTGTGTGGGAGAGATGCGTAGATGGGGGCTCGGTATTCGATGACGGGGCGGATGAAAGTGTTGTAGATGTGAAGAAGAGTGCGGGAATCGCACCCTTGGAAGTTTCCCATGAGGCGGCGGAGGAGGTTGGATCTGTTGCGGACTTTTTTGAGCGTGTTCTGAAGGTCGGTGTCGAGTGAGCTTGTGTGTGTGTTGGTGATTCCCAGGTACCTTGTGGAGGGCACAAGGTCGATGGGTGTGTTGTCGAGTGTGATGGTGATGTCGCGTGGGTCGAATTTCTTGTTTCGTGTGAGGTTGGGGTGCTTGAAGAGAATGGCGGCGGATTTCGTGGGGTTGATCTTCTCTCTCCACTTCCGAGTCCATGTGGAGATCCGGTTGAGGAGGGGCTGCAGAGTCCTGGAGGCTGAGGCTGCGGTGGTTCGGGATGTCCAGAGGGCGGTGTCGTCGGCGAAGAAGCGGGTTTTGGTCTGGTGGAGATCTGAAACAGGGAAATTAGAGCTGTAAAAAATGTAAAGAATGGGCGACAAAACGGAGCCTTGAGGGACCCCGGAGAGAAGAGGGACGGAATGAGAAAAAGAATTTTGGACTTTGACTTTGCAGGAGCGATTTGAGAGAAAAGAGTCGATTAATTTGATGAAATTAGGGTTGATGTTGTGAGAAAGAAATTTTTGGATGAGGCCATCGTGCCAAACCCGGTCAAACGGACCTTCGACATCCAAATAGACGGCTAGTGTGCACTGGCCGAGATTGGCACTGCGGGTTGTGTCGGTGAAAAGTTCGAAAGTAGGGTCGGAAGTGGAGCGATGGGGGCGAAAACCGAATTGTTCGGGGGGCAGAAAGTTGTTTTGTTGGAGAGTGAGTCGGAGACGAGAGGCAAGAATTGTTTCGAAGATTTTTTCCAGAATGTTGAGGAGCGATATGAAAGTGGATTGTTAGGGTCTTTGTTGGGCTTGGGGATCATGATGGTGGTGGCTTCTTTCTATGGAGTTGGAAAATGACTGGAATTGGGACAAGAATTGAAAATTGTGGTGATGGATGTGATGGTTGTGTGCGGGAGATGTTTGAGAAGAATAGGTTTGATCTGGTCTGGTCCTGGGGCTTTCGAGTTCTTCAGCCGGGTGATGGGGGCTTGGATCTCGTCGTCGGTGGTTGGAGCGGTCAATTCCTGGTCGTCAAGTGGGAAGTCTGGGTCGGGGTCTGGGTCGAGGTCGGCGTCGTCGTCGAGTCGGGGGAGGTTTTGCCTGAAACGGAGAGTGTTGTTAGTGACTGTGTTGAAAAAGTGTTGGTTGAAATGAGGGTCATTGGGGACTTGGTGTATGTTTTGGAGGGTAGCAGCAAAACAATTTGCTTTGTCTTGTGGGGTGTTAAAAATGGTGTTGCTGACTGACAGATGGTGAATGGGGTGAGATTTTCGGCCTGTGAGAGAATTGAATTTGTCCCAAAATTTTTTACCGTCTCGGTAATCGAGGGAGCTACAACTGTTTGACCAGTGAGCAAGACGGAATTGGTTGATGTCACGTCTTATTTGTGCATTGAGACTGTTAACCCATATAACCCTGAAATTAATATTTTTTCTAATTCTGTTTAAACATATGATTAAAAGTTTAATTAATGATCACAAAACTATAGGAAATTGTTTAAAAAAAAAATGCAATGGCAGTTTTTTAAATAAAGGGCGTCCTTTTAAAAGGACGGTAGGGTTAACATTGATTAAAAATAAACAATTTTGGTTAATATTTATTTTGCTGTATATTATATCAACTAAAAAAGTTTACGAACAAAAAATGATTGTTAATTATTAATTGGTGTGGTATTGGCGAAAGCAGTTTTTAGGGTGTAATCCGATATCGCACTTTTCGCAACGGAAGTTTGTTTTCTTGTGACACATAGCGCACTTTGTCTGGCTTTCTTGATAGATTACAAGATGATTAATTTTGTCAAAACGTGAATGTTCTTTATAAGAACTAGCCTTCCTTGCAGGTCCTTTTTTGCTTAAAACTTTGTGAGTTTCTAGTAACTCTAAAACAATGGCTCTTCTAAAAGCAAGTTGGTCCAGTTTGCCTTCATTGAACCGATGCAAATACCATGCATTTTGTACCGCCATATCAATACAATGGCTTACTAGTGGAAAATACTATTTCTTCCCCCGAATTGAAATGCGGTATTGCCCGATATTTTGATCGCTTCGATCAACTCCGCCCATATTTTCGTTATATCCCTTTATTAGCTTAGGCTGGTCTACCTGAATATGTGTTTTTTGAGCTTGAGAATATCTTCTTGCTTTGTTTGGAGGCAGTACAGAGCAAGCATTTGAAACAATAGTTAGGACACTATTGTCATTCCAACGACATACAATCAGATCATTTTCCACCAATGCATATTCAAACGCCCCTCTGTTTTTTTTCTTGAATTCTTTTACTTTAGTTAGAGGACAGTTTGTAATTCTATTTTCTCTGATGGTACCGGTAGCCCTTATTTTTCGGACCGTAAGTTCTTTTATCAGCGACAACGATGTAAAAAAATTGTCAAAATATAGATGAAAATTGTCAAATCCGGTTGAAGTCAAAATATCTGTGTACTGCAAAACGACAGTAGCACCGAGACCCAGGTCCTTGTATTTTTCTGGCAAATTGGTGGAGGAGCCCTGATATGGTTCAAAGTATACAATACAGCGTGATTCTTAAATAGACCGACAAAATTCTACCGATGGTAGTATCAAATGACTACATGCTGGAAAAAATAGTAAAAAAATTCTTTGTATAACTGTTTTCGAAATAATAATTTTTAAAGTTATGTTGGAGAAAAAGCGTACGCCACTGATGTGTTCGTAAGTAGTAATAGCACAGTTAGTAGAAATCATAATAATCAATTGATGACAGTGTATTTGATCAATAGAACAATGATCACTGTGTATTGTTAATATTCATGATAAAAACGAGCACATTTTTTTCAAATACAACTACTTTAAACTCATGAGCGTCGTAAGTGGCACGGAATAAGGGGTTTCTATCCCTATGAAATAAAAACGTAAATATGGTACAGATCGCATCTACTTATCCTTGGAAAGCTGTGATAAAATTTTGTCGGTTTATTTAAGAATCACCCTGTATATCCGAGACGAGTGGCTCCAACCCAAAATTTATACCCCCATCTTATTGGCTTTCCTCTTATGAATTGCTTGCAACCATGGCGTCCAAAATAGGGCACCATGGCTTCATCAACCGAATGATTTTCTTCAGTAGGAGCATGATCCAAAAACTTTTGATTTAGCGACAAAAACAGTGGCCGTACTTTAGCAAACCGATCGCTTTTGTTCAAATAATTGTTGTCGACACAATGAAAATTGCTCATGACATGTTGAAACCGATCTCTTGAAATTGAGGAAGAAACAAGTTTATTATTCGTGTCATCTGAATTTTGCCAGTACATCTTTTTCCGGGAAACAGAGCAATAGCCACTCAACATTAGAATAGCAAAAAAACAAAACATGTCGTCAGTTGTAATGTCACCCGGCCGATTTTTTTGAAGAGCATATTGATTACTGAATCCAACAAGATCTTTCATGAGGTTTTCATCAAAAAACAACTTAAAATTTCAGCTGGTGAAAGGTTATTTTTTGTTATATAGACTTGATTCCATTTGGGAAAATGATCTTGCAGATCAACGCCAATTGTAAAGTGAAAATTTTTGAATTTTTTTAATTTTTTCTGTGCAACTAAAGACAAGGGTATCTCATCTTCACTATCCCAATTTTCAATTTCATCATTTATTTCTTCATCCTGATGATTTAAAACAACTTCCACATTACCTCACAACTGCGACCCAGGTAAATTGTTGAGTACAATATTATCTTCTTCGCCCGAATCTTCGTCGGTGTTACATTCGTTGGCATTTTCCGGAGGAAAAAGGATTATTTCATCTGGTATAACGGTTTCGTCTTCTAAATTTTCTACTTCCTCAAGTAACTCGTTTAGCGTAAGAGGTTTTTTCCATCGACTAAAAGTTAAATCATAATTGAGTGTAAAACACAATATAGTACTGAATAAAACTACCGTCCTTTTAAACGGACGCTAAAATTTGGGGGCATATTACAAAAAATGTATGAATATTTTGTGTTGTCTTTCAACTTGGCAGTCTTTCTTTAACCTTAATAAAAGTGTGTTTTGAGAATTATTGAAATAAGAAAATAACATGATAGGAAAAACTTACCTCCAGTCTTGGTAGTCTCCCATTTTCTCACTAAACAAATCTAACTCACTTTCAAAAAATGCTGGTTTTTCCAAAATACTCTAAAGTTTAAATTGACATATGACATATGTCAATATAGACATCTGTAATGTCAAGTAGAGTGGTAACACCAATGTGAGAATAGCCGGAACCGATAAATACAGAAATCTTTAAGCGAATGTTACCCGTCCTTTTAAAAGGACCGTAGTTCCAAATGGGTTAAAGACAGTTTTGAGGACTGGAGACCTGGTTTGCACGAACTCGCGATAAATTCGGCGTTTGGATCGGATGAGGGCAAGGATTTGAGGGGGCAATGGTTTGCGATGTGTTGGAATGTGTTTGATGGGTACAAAAAGTGTTTGAACTTGTTTGATGAGTTGTGTAAGTTGTGTTACTGTTTGTGATGTGTGTGAGATTATCGGTCACAATGATGTGATCGACAATCGATGTGCCAAAGTGGTTGACGAGTGTGAGGAATTGATTTCGAAGGCGACAAAGAGGAAGAGTGTTGAGAGAGCGAATGAGATGTCTACCGTTTGTGTTTGAAATTGTTTCACCAAAATCGGTGTGTCGAGCGTTGAAGTCTCCGAGAATGACTGCGTGTCTGAATGTGGAAGTGTAATCGAGGAACTGGGCATTGACGGTTTCGAGGGGAGGGTTGTAATAACAAATAAACAAAATGTTTAAATTGTTAATGTGAATGGTGGCTACAACGGCTTGAAGGTGGTCGAGATGAGGGGGCAAAATGTGTTGAGATTGTTACTGGGAATTTCGAAGAGAAAAGAAATAAGAGAATTCTAAAAAAATGACTTTTTTCACTTTTCTAAAAAAAAAACTTCAATTGTCACAAATTAATCAACAAAATAGACTACTCGAATCTTGTTGAACGAGCCTCCTGAATTCGACCGGTAACAAACGCCCCTTCCTCGAAGGCTCGTTCATCAATAAAAATATTTTTTTCTACTTTTGTTTCGTACTGAGGTCATTACGATACGCCATTTGGGTTTCGTAATATCCAACGGAGTGCTATAATAATTACACTAAAAACCAGGGTAATTTAGTTGGATAATGATGGCAACCTAGTTTTTTGACAATTATCTGAGAGAAGTGTCAGTGTCAATCGTCACCTGTTTCAAGTGATAATTTAATCAAATGAATCAATTTCGAACCTTTAGAGGCTTTTGTACCAACCCTGATACGTAGTCCCTTCGAACACCTTTCGAGTAGTGTACAAACATGACTTCAAAAGCCAGTGCAAGTGAGTAATTTGAGATCCTATTCTTTTTAGGCCAATGTTCAAATTCCGCGTATTTGCCACAAAAGCCCGAATTCGTTGAGGGGCAGATAGATTGCAAAACGTCTTGGACACTTTCAGAATACATTTTACGAATAAACTAATGACGATCCAAATTATTAATTTAATTTCATGATCCACGCAAATGCTGTCAACTGCCACAATATTCCCTAAATTTCTAAATTGATTTTTTTTGTGAAGAAAGGTGCAAAGTAGAAAAAATAGTGTATGATATCTCGTTTATAAGGCATTTTGTCGCACTTACTCCAATTCCGTGCGTGCGACAAAATGCGTCTTATAAAACTCGTATCATAATATACTAATATAACACTAGCAGTTGCCCGCGGCTTCGCACGCAGGTTCACAATTATTTTGTAACGCGGAAAAATACCGCAAAACTGAGTAAGGTGACCCAATACGAAACCGAGTTATTTTTGGCTGTTTATATAATGGTTTTTATTCACTGTTATCCTTCTTTGACCCCCTTCTGGGTGTAATTAAAAAAATTCTGAAACAGATGTTTCTTCATTTTTAACTGAAAGCCCAAATACCAGTTCTCATAAATAGAACTTCAAAAATAATGGATTTTTGAATTTAATCCCCTCGGTGATAGAATTTATAAAAATCCTGAAATAGTCTTTATCTTCAGTCGACAGCTTAAGTACCAGTTTTCATGGTTAGCACTTTAAAAACTACAAATTTTGATATTTACTCCATTGGGGGGTGGAACTTCCAAAAATTCAAAAACACGCCTTTTTTATTTTTAACGAAAAGCTCAAATATCAATTTTCACAAATGTAACTACCCTAAAACACACGTTTTTTATTTTTAGTGTATGGCCCCAATTCCAATTTTTATGGTTAGAAGTTACGTATATTTATATTTAACCCCATTGGGAGATGGAACTTCAAAAAATCTAGAAACACGCCTTTCTTCATTTTTAACCGAAAGCTTAAATATCAATTTTCATACTTCAAAAATAACGGATTTTAAAATTTAACCCTCTTATTAGGGAGTGGAACTTCTAAAAATCATAAAACACATGTTGCTTAATTTTTCACCGAAAGCCCAAATACCAATTCTCATGGATATAAGTTCAAAAATAACGGATTTGTATAGTTAACTCTCTTTGAGGGTGGAATTTTTAATAATTATAAAACACGCGTTTGTTTATTTTTAGTCTATAGCCCAAATAAAAATTCTCATGAATATAAGGTCAAAAATGAAGAAAGTTTATATTTAATCCCCTTAGGGGTGGAAATGTCAGGACTTAAAACATGCGTTCTTCATCTTTAACTGAAATCCCAAATACCAATCTGCATGGATATAATTTATAAAATTATTAATTTTTAAATAAACTTTAACACCCTATTTAACCCCCTTAGGGGTTGATTTTTCGAAAATCCTGAAACACGTGTTTCTTCATTTTTAACGTAAAGCCTAAATACCAATTTTCATGAATATAACTTTAATATTTCTCTTAAAATGATGGATTTTTATTCAAACTTTAACACCCCATTTCACCCCTTTAGAAAAGGATTTTCGAATAATCCTTTCTTAGCGGAACCCTACACGTTCTAAAGAACGTATCTTCCAAATTTCATGTTTCTAGGTTCAGTCACTGATTTACTGATCGGCCACTTTTTGTCGGTGTTGTCTTTGATGTCGGGGGTTTGGCAATTGGCGGCCTTGGTTCGCGCTCATCGGAGTCGTCGTCGGAATTTTCGGGGTCGAATTCTTCGTCAATGATTTTGACGGGGACAACGGGGGTTTTTGGAGTCATTTCGGAGGGTTTGATGAACTGGGGGCAATCTCGGGACCAGGCGGGGTGATTTCCTTGGCATTTGGGACACTTGGGGTTTGAAGTGGCTGAGGGGCATGGTTTTGAACGATGATTTTCGGGGCAAGTGGGCCAGATCGGTTTGTTGGGACACTGAGAGAAAGAGTGGCCAAATGTGAAGCATTTGGCGCACTGAAGGGGGGCTGGTTTTGGGGGATGCGACGGCTCGCAGGGGTGAACGTGGCCGAAAAGAGAAAGGCCATTTGACAGAAGTTCGTCGATCGCCGTTTTGTCCGGAGTCACGACACGCATGAGTGGCGTGGGTTTGTTTGTTTTGGCCGAAATGATGCGCCAAACTTTTATGATCCTGAAATTTTTGAGTGTCGAGATGATGTCCTGGGGTTCAATATCAGAGCTGACGTCTCTGATAACGATTTAGAAGGTGTCGGCAGCACCAACTGTGTTTCGGTAGAACGTGGGTTCTACCGGAGCCATGACGGAGATGTCCAGGTGTTGATCCGTGATGTCGTTGAGGATGTTTCCGTTTCTGTTCGAACGGCGGCTTCCCCAGTTGATGTGCTTGGCGTTGAAATCGCCAGCAGCGATCGTTGGGGTGTTGCCGTCGAAAAGCGTCAGCAGGTCCTCTCCGAGAATTGGAATTTGTGGGCGATTGCAGCATGCAAACAGGCGCAGAGGCCCATTTGCAGTGGCTACGTTGATGCCCACGGCTTCCATGTTGCGAAGATCTGGTGTTGCTAGAACAGAGTGTTTAATTCTGTTTTACTTACAAAAATTGCCGTTCCTCCTCCTGGGCCGGTCCCTCTGTCGGCCCTGTGGAGAGTGAATCCCCGAATTTTTGGGTTTGTCACCGGAGGTTGCAATCCTCGAGGCCTTGGGGGCTGTCGGGGTGGAGCCCTGGGGGGCTGATGGGGTGGAGCCCTGGGGGGCTGCCGGGGTGGAGCCCTGGGGGGCTGTCGGGGTGGAGCCCTGGGGGGCTGCCAGACTGGGGCCCTGGGGGGCTGCCAGAGTGGGGCCCTGGGGGCTGTTGGGGGGGTGGCCTGCCGCGATGGAAGACCATGATGGGGCTGCTGGGGTGAAGGTCCGCTTGCACGAAGAAGAGCTTTTCTTCTTCTTCTTCCGCTTTTCCCCTTGGGAGGGGGCTTCACCGTCGGTGGGGGCTTCGGAGTCTTCCGATTCCTCCTCTGTGGAAAGACTCGAAAACTTGTTTCGAGTCTCGATGGAATGGGGGCTGCGAACTGGCGCTGGGCGCTTCTTTCCAGCTTTTGCTAGGCTGAAGACATCCATCCCCATGTCGGTTGGGGGGTCTTGCGTTTGGCCGAAAGTCAGGGATTCACCGGATTTCAGCGAGTGAGCTGAGAATCCGGTGATTGTTGAAGTCGAACCAGCCGTTGAAGATTTTTCTGCGAACAGAATTTCTTCATAAGCATTCATGCGTTCTGTCAACCCCTTCACGGCGGAGGCAATGGCGGCAAGGATATCGACATTCGACATGTTGGCTCTCTTGCGAAACACTCTATTTGTATGAATTGAACTTTCCCTTCTTCTGACGTGTTGAAAAACACGTTTCGAAGTCGGAGAAAGTTCGTTTGAAACTTTTTATTTGCCAATCAGCGTGTTCAAAAACACGCTTTTTGAACAAAAGTCGGCTTGAAAAAGCCGATTTTGAATTTCGGCTTGAAAAAGCCGAGTTTGTGTTGGAGGCGCCTTTTTTTTTTGGAGAGGGGAAATGCATTTACGCATACCAGACTTCGTCTGGTTATGTGGGACTCGGTCGGTAAGAGTGCAAGCCGACAATACCCACTAAAAACCCTCGCGTCACCTTAGGGATCGGACCATTGGTCCTTCATCCCTGAACGCACGCTGGGCAGCCATGCCGGGTTGCATGGCGCCAGAAGAGAGAAGAGGGCGCTTCGGGGGAATCCCCCCCGAAGTGATCCATTTGATGGAATCTGAAAAGAGCTGCACAGCTAAATGTGGTAATGGCATTTGATGCTTACCAGATTCGGAAAATCTGAAGGAGAGGGCATTTTTGATCACAAGAGGGCCATCCTTGGCCTCTTGCATCTGGACGGACCGTTTTCGTCGTAGTCAACGGCCTCTCGGACCAGGGGGTTCGGATGTGTTTCCGCCTTCGGAAAGGCTCGCTCGGCGATCTCACGGAAGAATTCCTCCATCGTCGGCATCTTCGCCTCTCGGTGCAATTGGTTGTTTCGAACAAACCACGGGGCGTTGAATGCTTGTCGGAGGAATTTGTTTTGGAAGGTTTGTAACTTCTGCATCCGAGTCTTACAGGGCGCGAACGCCCAAGCTACAGAAGCATAGGTTACGGTGGGTCGGATAACTGATTTGTACAACAAGAGCTTGTTGTCAATTGACAACGCGCTCCGCCGACATACGAGAGATCTCAGCATTCCCGTGGCCATCTTGCCCTTCGCGAGTGCGTAGTCAAGATGTTGGCCAAAGGAAAGTTTTTTGTCAAGAATGACCCCGAGATATTTGACCTGGTCAGACCAGGGAATATCTGCGTTGAACATTCGAACGAACCCAGCAGGGCTGACTCTACGTCGTGCCAACAAAAGCGCTTGGCTTTTGTCGGGGTTGACGTTTATGAGCCACCTGCGACACCAGTTTTCGATACGCTCCACAGACTCCTGCAAGTAGCGGGTAGCCATGTGTGGTTGCTTCGATCTGGTGAGGATCGCTGTGTCGTCTGCGTATATTGTCAGTGTCGTACGATCAGTTTTTGGAATGTCGTGGGTGAAGATGGAGTACAGAAGGGGTGAAAGGACGGAGCCCTGAGGGACTCCGGCTTCCAGGTCCTGGGGATCTGAAACAGAGTTATTGATTCTCACCTGGAAACGGCGTCCGTCGAGAAACGATCTGATCATTTGAACCATTGCGAGCGGAATGCCAGTCTGATGGAGCTTGTAAATAAGCCCATCATGCCAAACCGCATCGAATGCTTTTGCCACGTCGAGAAACACTGCACCAGTAACTTGCTTGCGCTCGATACTGATGGAAGCGTGCTCTACGACTCGTAGTAGCTGATCAGTTGTTGAGTGATTCGACCGAAAGCCGAATTGTTCGTCGGGGATGATGTGCCGTTCCTGGGTGAGATGGAGGAGACGGGAGCGGATGAGACGTTCTGCGACCTTTCCCACAGCCGACAGCAAGCTGATTGGCCTGTGGTTCTGGGGAAACTTCGGGTCCTTCCCCGGTTTCGGGATGAAAATGACCGTTGCCATTTTCCAGTTCTCTGGAAAATATCTGAAACTGAACATTGCATTAAAAATACCTGTCAGTTCGACGATGACTTTCAGCGGGAGGTTCTTGAGAGCCCTGTTGCTGATTTCGTCTGGTCCTGATGCCTTCCTTTTCTTCAGCTTCCGAATCACTCCGGAAACTTCTTCGGGGGTTGTCGGGGTCAAGGGGTCATCTGGGTCCTCGGTGGCGATGGATTCTACGTGGTCCTCGATCTCTTCGACGTGGTCCAGGTCAGCGTTCGTGAGGTTGAGTGAGCATTGTCTGCTCAAGCTCAACGCGAACGCTTCTGCTTTCTCCTCGTCTGTGAAAACGATCCCGTTCTCACCGTGGATTGGTGGAAGCGGTTTTCGGTCGGATCTCAGCGCCCTCGACATTCTCCAGACGGAGTTGTCTTCGGCGGTGAGAGATTGAAGTTTGGCCTCCCATCTCTCGTTTCTGAAATCAGAAAGTGCTTTTCTCACCTCCCATCTCAGCCGGTTGGCTTCTGCACGGTCCACCGGAAAACCGGTGCGTTGTGCAATGCGCATGGCTCGCCTTTTTGCCCTGATGAGGTCCCTGATTTCCCATGGAATCTCCAGTCTTGGGGCCGGGGTTCTCCGTTCCCTGGTTGCGGTGGAAATGGCGTCCCGAATCTTCGTCTCGAAGAATTGGACCGCCTCATCGATTTCTTCTGCGGATGTGATCGGTGGGATTGTTTCGAAGTTGTTCACCAGGTGCTTGGTGAATTTCCTCCAATCCACTGAGGTATAACAACACTCAACCGGATCGTTAGCCTCGTTCCCGATTTGCATCAGGATGGGGTTATGATCCGAGGAGAGGTCGTTTATTACCGTCAGCCGAACCTGGTGCACGACGTTTTTGACGATTGCCACGTCAAGGATGTCGGCAGCACCATCTGTGTTTCGGTAGAACGTGGGTTCTACCGGAGCCATGACGGAGATGTCCAGGTGTTGATCCGTGAAGTCGTTGAGGATGTTTCCGTTTCTGTTCGAACGGCGGCTTCCCCAGTTGATGTGCTTGGCGTTGAAATCGCCAGCAGCGATCGTTGGGGTGTTGCCGTCGAAAAGCGTCAGCAGGTCCTCTCCGAGAATTGGAATTTGTGGGCGATTGCAGCATGCAAACAGGCGCAGAGGCCCATTTGCAGTGGCTACGTTGATGCCCACGGCTTCCATGTTGCGAAGATCTGGTGTTGCTAGAACAGAGTGTTTAATTCTGTTACTTACAAAAATTGCCGTTCCTCCTCCTGGGCCGGTCCCTCTGTCGGCCCTGTGGAGAGTGAATCCCCGAATTTTTGGGTTTGTCGCCGGAGGTTGCAACTTTGTTTCGCACACAAGTACGATGTCCAGTTGCAACCTGTCGACGAATTCTTCGAGCTCGTCCCGGGCTGCTCGAAGACCGTTGGCGTTCCAGAACGCAACCTGAAAAGAATTCTGAATTAATTGATTTGCACCCATCAACAATTCAGAAGGAGAGCGACGAAGGCTGAAAGTTTTTTGCCATTGCCACGGCCGTGGCAATCTGATTCCTCTGCAATCCAAAGGTCACCGATTGACGCTGTTGAGCGGTCTTTTTGGTGCCTCCTTTGCCTTTGTTGGCGGTGGGGTTTGTCTTGGGAGCGACGACCTTGGGGGCGGCTGTTGGTTTGGAGGCGGCGGCCTTTTTAGGGGGCTGCTGCCTTGGAGGCGGTTGTCCTGGGGGCGGCGGTTTTCTGCAGCTTGGGGAACTGCGGGCAGCCTCTGTAATTGGCCGTGTGGGGGCCATTACAGTTGGCTCCTGGCGTTCCTTTGTGCACACTTTTGTGTCATGTGCTTCCCCGCACTTGACACATCAGTGTTCTGCCATGCAATTCCGCTGAGCGTGGAAAAATCGCTGGCATCGATGGCACTGGGCTGCTTTGCCTGATTTCTTTGGTTTTTCAACCTTGACCATCAGGCTGCAGACGGTTTTGATTTGCCAGACGTCCTTGGTCTGGCTGAGTGGTGCCTCGACGAGCACCAACGGAAGTTGCCTCTTTCCGGCGTGCATCCGGTGGACGCAGACAGGATTGAAGCCCTGGAGCTTCAAGTCCTGGAGCACTGCCTCCACGGACACCTGGACCGGGATCCCACGCAGGACAACCCTGGTGTTCTTCTCCTCTGGGAGAGTGAAGCTGTGGAATGGAATCCTTTCGGCTTCCATGAACCTTGTGAACGACCTGAAATCAGCAACAGTAGCAGGCTGTATACGGATTTGGTCGCTTACGCTCCTCGCCTTGGTGAAATTGGCCTTCGGGGAAACCAGATGCCATTTTCCTGCGTCCCGCAGAAAAATGGGAGGAATCCTCGAGGCCTTGGGGGCTGTCGGGGTGGAGCCCTGGGGGGCTGCCGGGGTGGAGCCCTGGGGGCTGCCGGGGTGGAGCCCTAGGGGGCTGCCGGGGTGGAGCCCTGGGGGGCTGCCGGAGTGGGGCCCTGGGGGCTGCCGGAAGGGTGCCCCGCCGCTATGGAGGACCATGAGGGGGCTGCCTGAGTGAAGCTCTGCTTGGAAGAAGAAGAGCTTTTCTTCTTCTTCTAGCGCTTTTCCCCTTGGAAAGGAGCTTCGCCGTCAGTGGGGGCCTCGGAATCTTCCGATTCCTCCTCGTTGGAGAGACTCGAAAACTTGTTTCGAGTCTCAATGGTCTGGGGGCTGCGAGATGGCGCTGGGCGTTTCTTTACAGCTTTCGCTGGGTTGAAGACTTCCATCTCCATCTCCTCGTCGCTTGGGGGGTTCGTCGGCAGGCCGAAGGTTTGGAAATCACCGGATTTCAGCGAATGGGTTGAAAAACCGGTGATTGTTGAGGTCGAGCCGGATTCGGAGGTTCTGTCTGAAAAGACAGCCTCCTCGAGACGTTGGAGTCTCTCGTTGATGGGTGCCAGAAGGGACTTGATGGCACCCGTGATGGCTTCGAGCGTCAATGGAGGATTTGATTCCGCCATTTCCGCTCAGTGAAACCTTCTGATTGTCTCGCAGAAACGAATTTTGGTTATTTGTAAGAAGGAACTTTCCCTCCTTCTAACGTGTTGAAAAACACGTTTCGAAGTCGGAGAAAGTTCGTTTGAAACTTTTTATTTGCCAATCAGCGTGTTGCAAGAACACGCTTTTGGAGAAGATCGGAAACTGGACTGCTCTCGACGGCTGCTCGGACTCGACTGGTTGGAGGCGGCTTGAAAAAGCCGAATTTTTGTGTAGCTTTGGACTTGTTAGTGAAGGCGGGGCTAAAATTCAACCATAAGGTTAAATCGAGCCCGACCGTAAACTAAACAAGGGGCCGGTCCAGGACTTAACGCCGAGACGTTAAATTGGACCCGACTGAAGACTGAACTTCGCTCTTCGAATGTCGATTGGAGAAGATCGGAAACTGGACTGCTCTCGACGGCTGCTCGGACTCGACCATAGATTAAAGAATATATTGTACTATATAGATAGGCAACTCTCCGTAATTTCGATTACCGCGTTTAGTTGTCACACAGGTCGCATTGGCGCTCAAGAGCGGAAGAGGGAAATACGAATTATGTACTTACCTTGCTCACATTACTTGAGGGGCCTAGTATCAAAAACGGCAATCTCCACGGATTCCGGGGAGATTGTCGCCTTTGATAATTGTGATAGAAATAAAAACACCTGACGGAATAAAAAAATATATTAACAATGTAAAAAATATTGTCACATACGCGGAAATCGGATCAGTTTATCATTACCTAATATTCCGTAACAAAAATTATGTTTCGAGAAGAGGTCTCGGTTGCGATGTCGTTTCATAATTGTAACAATGAAACGTCATCAATACTGTCGACTCAGCTTCTTGAAACATAATAAAAACGCGGAATATTAGGGAGCGGGGGCTTTTTGTCAGAGAGTCCTGTTAATGTCACTTTTGTGCATCCGTCGTGAGTTGGTGGTAGAAGTGTGACCTGTGCCCTTAATATGATCGTCCCTCAAATGTAAGTACCTTTGACAGTTATTTTGTCTAGTCATTTGTAAATATACATTTTATACAAAACCACCCACATGTTTTTAATCTCACCCTGTGACAATATACAATACAGGCAATTAATTACCTAGTACCTAGTTCAAGTGCTTCATGTGACGAATTTTAAGTCTTTGTTCTGTATTTTAGATAATACTGCTCGGCGATATACTTGATGTGATCAGTACATCTACTGCTGTTACCTTTTAAAATATTAATATTTTTAATCCACGTGTACACATAAAAAAATACAAAAGACGAAATAAAGATGGAAAAAACATTATGCTGTGAACATGTAAAAATGTTTTCTACCTTTGATTCACATAAGCGAACTAACCTTTTGGTTATGTGTGACTTATGGCACATAACGGGAAGCGCTGAATGCAAAAGGTGATTACATTCAGTTAGCACCTTAGTGAAGTTTGTATGCGGTAATATCAGTGATTTTGCAGAATAACGTCGCTCCACTATTAAATCGTGCTCTTCTTTACATGTGGTAGACACTAAAGTGTTACGACACATATCGCATGCTCCAATTTTTTTAAAAATTCGACGTGCAAAGTATCCTGCTAAATATGCATGTAAATTTCGTTGTACTATTGACGAAGACTTACTAGGGACGTCGTCAATTACATCAAACGTTTCAGGCACCTCCTGCAGGTCACTGGCCGCATCATGTGGTCCCGTCACAAATTCTCGTAACGAATCTAGAGCGCCTATAGACTCGTCGGCTTCACAGTTGGCGTAAGGCGAATGTGCCGACGAAAAATTATTTAAAATTAGGCTTTTAAAGGAGCCGATGAAGGAAGCTACGGTTGGATTAATGTTGCGTCGCCCATGGCTCCATATTATTCCAAAAAAAAATTCTAAAGGGTCCTGGTTGCAGTTACGAGTCAAAAAAAATTTGAAACCGTTTGTTTGCAGCGTGGCCCAAAGATACATGAACCCTTTGATAGTCAGTGCCCAATTAGTTACTGATGGCGGTATAAAGTGTCGCTCTTGAGGAACGCCTCTGTCGTTTGTACTCTTAATAAATTTTATGCTCACTTTGAGGGCTTCATTCCAAAAGCGAAGGTGGCCCGTGCCTTTTTGTACAGCGCACCGCAGTAATTTGCCTTCGGTGGGTTTGATCAAAGAACCATTGCAGCTATCAAACAGCTTGTCAATGAAAAGTAGGAAATCAGCCGTGCCTTCAGCCGCTTCAGGTAGATGTGCTAAAACATAAAAGTAAAAAAACGAACTCATAGTTCAAAGTTTAGCTTACCAAAGCGAACCATTCCTCTAATTGTTGAGGAAACTCGCTGCGAAAAGACTTGAGCCGCCATTTTTACTTTCATCTTCGGAATTTTTGTGTCTATTACGTGGGCATCCGTTAACCGATTCATCATTTTTGTGTCGTAATCACCCACATCGAGTTCATAGGCCTGCAGAATATGGTCCCATACTGCCATACGAATTAACAGTTATGTTGCAGAAGGTTATTCCGAATGCCTTTTAATAAATGTGGAACGTCGAATAGAGGCACGATTTCTTTATTGTTTACGGAAAATCCAAAAAATTTATTTTCTCTGCCTGCTAGCAGTTCCTGCCGGTTCGTGTCCTCCTTTAGCTTTTTAATAGCATTTGCATTTGGTCCGGCTTGATCACAGATAGTGGCTACCACCTCCAAACCAATTTTTTGCAAGGCTTCAATGACTAGCTTTAATTGTATAGCGATTTCTTCTCCTTTCATTCCATTGTTTGTAAAGTAATAGCATATTGGTTGCTTCCACTTTTTTCTTATCCCTCGTGCCATGAAAACCATTGCGTGGTCGGCAAAAGAAAGTACATTTCCCTCTTCTGTATCCGTAAAGCCATCTATTTTGTCATGTTTTTTATTATAAGACAGTCCAGGTTCTATAGACATTTCGTCAAACACAAGAATGCATACTCTATCGTGTTCGTTCATTTTCGCCACAGCTCGACCCAATGAAGCCATAATCGCTGGATTTACTCCTGATGCAAACGGAACTTTATCCAAGAACTTCATTAATGTTTTGCGCGACGGCAACGCAAAAGTTTTTTTTAACAATTTGTAGCAGGAGGGACTTTGTTTTAACAACGACAGTGCAAAGATTTTATCGTCCATCGAAAATCTTCTGCCCCTACTTTTTTTCAATTGCAACCGCACTTGGGCATTCATAAAAGTTAGAGACGTTAGATTGATCTTGTTCTTCAAAAATTCCCCACTTTCATAAAAGTGCTGCACCGCCTTAATTTTTTTTCTGTTGGACACATTCTCCTTTTCCAAGCGCCTAGCCGTTTTGCTCAAAGCCGAGGCGATTTTGTACAAACGATGAGCCTTAGGAGTCAATTCGCAGGCTCTGGTTACTGCAACCTCTTGCAACAATTTTCCTTTAAGACCAAAAGCATTATGATAACGATGATTATATTATTTTCGAAGTACATGCTGCATGAAGTAAGTGGGTATGTTTACATATTTCTCGACGATATTATCGTCTGCAACAACTGGTCTACGTTGCCACAGATAATAGAACAAATTATGTACATATCCAAGTGATTAATTATGTAAACATTGTTCAAAATTGTAGTTGGACCTCGTTGGTGAAGCAGAATTGACTATTAATTAGGATTATTTGACATCGCTGTAAACGGAATTGACTTTTAATAGTAAAAATTTTTTTTAACAATGAGATACATGCACCATGCCTCCTCTTGCACCAAATAATAGTATGTTGTTGTCAATAACATATTAATACTATCACGACTATCATAAAATATTACTAGTTACACTAATAACACTATGCAAAATGTTAAAGCAAACTCTAATTCAGAAAAAAAGATAGCTGTAACACATTCCCACCTTCTCCACAATAAGCATGGCATGCTTGTATTACCAATCCAATTAATAAAATTATAACTTTTCCTTACTTTTTCTGTTAATTCCACGTGGAAGTTGGGTCGCAGTTTTACACGGGGGCGCTCCCTCCTCGCATACATTCTCAGCTTCCATGACTATAAATTGTAAATTTCCAGTTTATTTACATAGATGGGTAATGAAATATATTTACCTATCACAATTTTTGCAGTTTCTTCCTGCTGTTGATAATATGCGTGGTCGTGCCCAATTGCAGCCATTATTTTGTCATCTTCCACGTCTCCAGAAGCAGTCGAATTGTCTTCCAGAAGACTTTCCGTTTTAGGAAGATTTAACGTGGGGACAGCGTCGCGCCTTAAATTTGTTAGATTATTAGGACTAACAAAATTAGAGTCGGGGGCAAAATGTATTGCACACACACGATAGCTCTGCAATTTTTTTGGTTGCATTAGGGATAGATCTTCTCTACAAATTGCTTTCAGCCACTTCCGTAGCAGCTGCAATACGATATATACAAGTATTAAGTATTGTAACTAAAAGCAATTTTGCAACTTACTTTGGGATCTTTTGGCAATGAATGCATTGTCATTGTCTCACTCGAATTATTACAAGGCTTTACGCAACAATAATAACCCATCGTTATTACTCACAAATCTGAGCTTAAAAACACTGACCACAAACCACAATTCAGCAAAACACGTGCCGATCACCAATTGTGAGGTTAATGTAACCACTGTTGTGTTGACAGTTTTGACCGTTGAAATATTGCCAGTGGCGCCAGAGCGACCTGTGTGAGAAGCTATCAATATTCAAATGCTTACTTGAGAGTGCGCAGGGTCGGGACTCGACTGCTGTTTTGTCAGGGTCATAGAATAAGAGAGAGGGAGAAGCGAATCTCTCTGTCTACCCCTCGTTTTTACCGAAAGCCCTACCTGACGAGAAGCAAGCGAACTAACTCGACAATAGCGGGGAAATTCAAACAGGACATTTTATTTATTTTCCATATTTAAAAGATTATAAATGTTAAATGTTTTTGTACCCATGCACTGTTACGAGACATTTTAATAAAAAAACATCTGCAACAGTTGCAGTAGCACAAATACCTTTAACATCGCTTAATAAAATGAAACAAAGTCCTTCCCATAAAAATTTATTTAAAAAAATAACGACATGGAATGTATAGGCAAAGTTATTTCAACTCGAATTGTTCTTTATAAACATACTCATATGTAGTAATGTAAATGCAATGACCAAAATATAAATACACCAGTTTTATCGGTTTCATTCACAGGTTTCATTACTTTTCTACACACAGTACAGAAAAGCAAAAAAATTATCAAAATTTTGATAGTAACGTTACGAAATATACGTTAAAACAACATTAGTCAAATTTTTGAGTTCCTAAGGCTAAATTTTACAATTCTCAGATGAACAAACTCCCGATAAGTTATTTGTAGCTCGCTATTTTAAACAATTTCTGCAAAGCAATGGTAAATGTAATGTAGTTTTTCGACATATTATCTTCTTATAGACCCTAATACTATTTGTTTACACACTTATGACTGAATTTTTAGTCATCAAAGCATGAATAACAAATGGAAGAAGCTCATCCCCACATGCAAACCGAGCTGAATCCATACAATTGTTTCAACAATGTATTTTTCGAAATATATTCCCGGTTATAAAGTTATGGACGTTTGTAAAAGCGGCCCTAAAACGTATAATAGTTTAATGCTGAAGTTCTTGATAAGTTTTGTAATTTTTTTAAAAGTAATCTAAATTGCATTATAGTTATTAGTAAATTACTCGTGCACAAGAAAATTACTAAAGTTTGCTAATAAAGTTATTTTAAATTTGTACATAATTATGACACAATAAATAGTGTGATATCTGTTATCCATTACTGTAATCGAAAGTTAACTGATTACAACTATTAACTGTTTCAAAACTATAAAAACGCCAACGTCGCATTTTACCAAATTATTTTATTAAATAAGGTTGATAAAAATGTAAAATAGTCATTAATAAATAGATCTCTCATTGAAACTATAAATTTCATTAGCTATTAATTTTTTGAAGTGCATGAACAATTTATAAGAACTAATTTTTAGATAAAATGCGACGTTGGCTTTTTTATATTTTTGAAACAGCTAATACCATGAAATAATTTGAATTTATAATTAAAGTAGGCTTTAACTTGTATGAAAAGTTTGATTATTTGGAAATTTGAAACGGTAATATTTAATTACAATACATTTTTTCGCTCAGTTTCTAATAGTTTAGCTATAACAAAGAAAAACCTCCTACTCTAATTATAAATTCAAATAAAAATAAATAAATATGCGTATGGTGGTAATGCCATCACCCAAGTGCCAGAGTTTTCAGGTCGCATCTACAGCCTCTGACCTGACCTAACGACCACTAACTAGTAGTGACCGGGACCGACGGCTTAACGTCTCCTCCGAAAGACGAGTTAGTTGCGATGTTTTTGGCATTACATTATCCGGTCACCCATCCAAGGAATGACCGGGGTCAGTGCTGCTTAACTTCATAAACTAATGAAAACCTATGAAATCAGCTAGTCTATGCAAATTCAAATAATAGTATGGTATAATCTTGTTTCATAAACCTACTTACTTTACTACTTGTCTCTGAAGACTGCTAATTTACATTTGTATTTTTTTACAATATTATAAAATAAAATCCACAGAGCATTAAATCATTTCAAATAATTTTACGAAGCCTGCCCCTAAGGGTCGCATTTCAATTTACAGTAGTCACAACATCACAGATAACTATACCTATAGAAAGGACCTACATTTACAAGTATTTACCTGATTTTTGGAAACCTTTGGGTTGTTTTTCAAAAACAGTTCTAACAAAGAAATGAGAAGACATGATTCTATATTCTAATCACAAACTCGTGGTGTCGATTCTAACTCACCTACAACCACAGCCTACAACTTATGACAATTTAGAGTTGTAACAATAGAAAACAAACATAATTTCAAATGGCTGCACAGATTGTTGGTTGTTTCACAAAATACTGGCTTCGCACCTACAGTAAATTTGTTTATTATTAATGTATATTAAATACTACACATTACATTTAACTCCTCTTCGTGGGCTTTTCAATTTCATCCCAAGAATCGTTATCATCTCCAAGGACGGTTGTCATCTCCAACCTGTGTCTCCATCATCTCCGGAAATTCCCTTAGAGGGGTTTGTGTGATCCTACTCGATGTAATATTAATATATCAACAACTGGAAATCGCAATTAATTGTTGTACACACGTTTCAATAACGTTTACCTTCATTCATCCTCCTAGTTCATCCTTCATTCAATTGAACACTGTCGATTTACACTATACACTAGATTAATATAAAGGACCGAAATAAAAAAAGATGTTTGATCACAAAAACACCCTAAAAATCACGTTAAATCGTGTCCTGAGGTCTTTAAAACACTTTTAAACAAAATGTCGCCAAAAACCGCAACGAAAGCAAAATCATCCACTGTTTTTAAATCAAAACATTAGAAAGAGAAGTGCGTGCGCGCGGCGTTCTTTCTTTGTCCATTAACAAGAAGTTTTCCCAGTGACTTTACAGATTCCTTTAAATTTGCAGATTTCTTTGCTACTGATGCGATCTCAGACGTGAAGCAATTGAACTATTTTATGCGTTTCCCCCCTTTGTCCCACCCCTGCCAGTGAACCGCCAATCTCAATAAACCTTCAGGTGCCTGGTCGGGGTAGGGGCCGTCCCAGGCCCCTGAAGGTTTATTGAGATTGGCGGTTCACTGGCAGCGGTGGGGCAAAGGGGGGAACGTTGCGGTTTTTGGCGACATTTTGTTTAAAAGTGTTTTAAAGACATCAGGACACGATTTAACGTGATTTTTAGGGTGTTTTTGTGATCAAACATCTTTTTTTATTTCAATCAGAGATGGGCGTGTCAACAATACAGGGTAGACAATTAAATTATTGACCTGTCAACAATTACGTCGACGTCAACATTTGAAGTGATGTCAACAATGTCAACTATGTCAACAATACAAAAATATTAAATTTTGACATTTTACTGACGGTATTTGACTATAAAATTGGTGTATTTGTTAATAATAAAACTTAAGGGTAAAAGAAAACTTTTAGAAAACATAAAATATGTGATATAAAGACAAGTATAAAAATAAGTAAACAAAAATAAGATTCTCAAAGAACAGTAAAAAAAACAAATTATTTCCTTTTTTCATTTTTTTACGCTTCAGCCATTATCCCATTCGTTTTCATTCTCAAAAAAATATTTTCTTCAAAAGAAAATGGGACGTAAAATACAACATAACCTCAAATTCTCATTGTTGACCTATTGTTGACATTGTTGACATTGTAGACATTGTAGACATTGTCGACGCAATTGTTGACACGTCGTGTAGACAATCAAAGTCGACGTGTCGACGCCCGTCTCTGATTTCAATCCTTTATATTGATCTAGTGTATAGTGTAAATCGACAGTGTTCAATTGAATGAAGGATGAACTAGGAGGATGAATGAAGGTAAACGTTATTGAAACGTGTCTACAACAATTAATTGCGATTTCCAGTTGTTGATATATTAATATTACATCGAGTAGGATCACACAAACCCCTCTAAGGTAATTTCCAGAGATGTTGGAGACACAGGTTGGAGATGACAACCGTCCTTGGAGATGATAACGATTCTTGGGATGAAATTGAAAAGCCCACGAAGAGGAGTTAAATGTAATGTGTAGTATTTAATATACATTAATAATAAACAAATTTATCGTAGGTGCGAAGCCAGTATTTTGTGAAAGCAAGGAATTTAGAGCTTGCTATGGATTAAGGTTTTCGTCGGTCTACGTCTATATCTTTTATGCAGACTAATACAATATACGATGTTTCAGACAATTTTATAAGACCTATGCCTGTTAAAAACAACCAACAATCTGTGCAGCCATTTGAAATTATGTTTGTTTTCTGTATAATTGTTACAAGTCTAAATTGTCATGAGTTGTAGGCTGTGGTTGTAGGTGAGTTAGAATCGACACCACGAGTTTGTGATTAGAATATAGAATCATGTCTTCTCTTTTCTTTGTTAGAACTGTTTTTGAAAAACAACCCAAAGGTTTCCAAAAATCAGGTAAATAATTGTAAATGTAGGTCTTTTCTATAGGTATAGTTATCTGTGATGTGGTGACTACTGTAAATTGAAATGCGACCCTTAGGGGCAGGCTTCGTAAAATTATTTGAAATGATTTAATGCTCTGTGGATTTTATTTTATAATATTGTAAAAAAATACAATTGTAAATTAGCAGTCTTCAGAGACAAGTAGTAAAGTAAGTAGGTTTATGAAACAAGATTATACCATACAATTATTTGAATTTATAATTAGAGAAGGAGGTTTTTCTTTGTTATAGCTAAACTATTAGAAACTGAGCGAAAAAATGTATTGTAATTAAATATTACCGTTTCAAATTTCCAAATAATCAAACTTTTCATACAAGTTAAAGCCTACTCTAATTATAAATTCAAATTATTTCATGGTATTAGCTGTTTCAAAAATATAAAAAAGCCAACGTCGCGTTTTATCTTAAAATTAGTTCTTATAAATTGTTCATGCACTTCAAAAAATTAATAATTTATAGTTTCAATGAGAGATCTATTTATTAATGAATATTTTACATTTTTATCAATCTTATTTAATAAAATAATTTGGTGAAATCCGACGTTGGCGTTTTTATAGTTTTGAAACAGTTAATAGTTGTAATCAGTTAACTTTCGATTACAGTAATGGATAACAGATATCACACTATTTAATGTGTCATAATTAGGTACAAATTTAAAATAACTTTATTAGCAAACTTTAGTAATTTTCTTGTGCATGAGTAATTTACTAATAACTATAATGCAATTTAGATTACTTTTAAAAAAATTACAAAACTTATCAAGAACTTCAACATCAAACTATTCTACGTTTTAGGGGCGCTTTTACAAACGTCCTTAACTTTATAACCGGGAATAAATTTCGAAAAATACATTGAAACAATTGTATACATGGATTTAGCTCGGTTTGTGTCATAAGTGTGTAAACAAATAGTATTAGGTTCTATAAGAAGATAATATGTTGAAAAACTACATTACATTTACCATTGCTTTGCAGAAATTGTTTAAAGTAGCGAGCCACAAATAACTTAGAGTTTGTTCATCTGAGAATTGTAAAATTTAGCCTTTGGAACTCAAAAACTTGACTAATGTTGTTTTAACGTATATTTCGTAACGTTACTATCAAAATTTTGATAATTTTTTTGCTTTTCTGAACTGTGTGTAGAAAAGCAATGAAACCTGTGAATGAAACCAATAAAACTGGTGTATTTATATTTTGGTCATTGTATTTACATTACTACATGAGTATGTTTATAAAGAACAATTCGAGTTGAAATAACTTTGCCTATACATTCTATGCCGTTATTTTTTTAAATAAATTTTTATGGGAAGGACTTTGTTTCATTTTATTAAGCGATGTTAAAGGTTTTTGTGCTACTGCAACTGTTGCAGATGTTTTTTTATTAAAATGTCTCGTAACAGTGCATGGGTACAAAGACATTTAACATTTATAATCTTTTAAAAATGGAAAATAAATAAAATGTCCTGTTTGAATTTCCCGCTATTGTCTATGTATAAAAGAAGCCAACATCATTTCATCGGACAGCTGCAGACCGGTTTCGCCCTTTTGGGGCTCGTCAGTGCAGCGCAGTCCGATGAAATGATGTGGCTTCGGAGTCTTAAGCGACTAACGACGACGATGGTGAGACAAAGGTGGCATGGAACGCCACCTGTCGGGGTGCATGGGGACTCGAGACCTTCACATCGACGGGCGGGAATTTGCCCGAGGAGTAGCTGTTTTGGCTAATGCTGGTTTACCTCTCTCGGCGGGCGCTACGGGAGATTTGCTTTGCAAATTCCCGCCCGTCGATGTGAAGGTCTCGAGTCCCCATGCACCCCGACAGGTGGCGTTCCATGCCACCTTTGTCTCACCATCGTCGTCGTTAGTCGCTTAAGACTCCGAAGCCACATCATTTCATCGGACTGCGCTGCACTGACGAGCCCCAAAAGGGCGAAACCGGTCTGCAGCTGTCCGATGAAATGATGTTGGCTTCTTTTATACATCGAGACTTGGGCAGTTTTGTCCAGTGATGTGGGGGCGCCGGCATTGGTCATGTAATTCAGCGCCTGGCGGGGTATTTGCCCGAGGAGTAGCTGTTTTGGCTAATGCTGGTTTACCTCTCTCGGCGGGCGCTACGGGAGATTTGCTTTGCAAATTCCCGCCCGTCGATGTGAAGGTCTCGAGTCCCCATGCACCCCGACAGGTGGCGTTCCATGCCACCTTTGTCTCACCACCGCTATTGTCTAGTTAGTTCGCTTGCTTCTCGTCAGGTAGCGCTTTCGGTAAAAACGAGGGGTAGACAGAGAGATTCGCTTCTCCCTCTCTCTTATTCTTTGGGCCGTCCTTTTATTAGGTTCGCGGGAAGTGGTGCCTGCGCAAAGGACTTATTGGAGTAGTGGGGTTGTGACCGCTGGTACACGTGGCGCTATCGAAAGGGTATTAGCGGAGCGCTTACGAAGTACCCGTACTAATTATTGCAACAAATGTTAATTTGTGATGTGAAATACCGTGAATGTTTTTTCTACAGTTTTTCAAATATCAAATAAATTCGATTCAATATCTACAAATTGAAAACTGTTGCTGGAATTTAGAACTTTTGTACGAATTATTTCGTGAGAGCTTTCTGAATATGTAGGTCGTTTATTAGAATTTGGAGGACTTGACAACCTTAATGATGTCGAAATATGATAATATCGTCCAAATATACAAGACATTTTTCCTTTTGGATTCCGCGTAAAATATTATTCATTACTCTTTGAAATGTCGCGGGTGCGTTTTTTAAACCAAAAGGCATTTTTAAATATTCGTAATGTTTGTTTTCAGTACTAAAGGCTTTTTTTTTCGATATCTACGGGATTCATTTCGAGTTGATGAAAACCGGATGCTAAATCAAGTGTAGTAAAATAGTACGTTTTTTCCAAGTTTGTCTAAAATATCCATATTATTCGGTAAAGGGTAAAGGGAATCAACTACTAGTCTCCATTTATTTTTTTTTCAAAGGCGTCTATTTTTTTCTAAACAATCCAAATGTGACTGGACCAGGTGAAGTTGATGGTCTAATTATTCCTTGTGTTAACATGGAATTTATTTGTGTTCTGATTTCGTCTTTATGGATTTCGGAATATCGATGTTTCTGTAAAAATTGGAATATTGTCTTTTGTTCGAATGTACGTAGAGTACTAGGAAAGTGTTGCAATACAACTTTATTTATTTTCTTAAAGTAATGTCCATCACACTCGATACATTTCTACATACTCAGAGACCAATTCTTGAACCAGCTCTACCACGTTTGGTACGGGTGTTTTTAGATTCTTATTGTTTTTTCGAGTTTTTTGGAACAAAACCGAAAATGGCTCGACGAGGGCTCTCGACTGAACGAATAAATTTATTTGAACGTAGGACTCTCGGCTATGTTGCGAAGACAGGCAATTTATGAAAAAGGTGTAGTCATTGATCTTCTTTATTAAAATGTAATAAAATGAATAAATAAAATTAAAATAAAAGTATGTAAAACTAAGTTAAGCAATTAAAAATTTAGACAGCAGGCGCGTCATAAAGCGTTACTTAACTTGTATCACTAAATCTAATTAACCTATGAACACAGTGGTTGAGATTGTCAACGGAGCCCAAACTAGACATTGTCTTGATATGTACCTAAATTTAGCTAATAACAAGCGTTGGTCACCAGTGTAATGTTGGGATTAACGGAGGGTTCGGAAATCTAATACCAGTGCCAGTGATAACTAAACTGCTCTACAAAAGCTAAGGAAGTGTGCAACAAAGACAAAAATATAAACAAAATGAGATATCAGGTATGGAAACGTGTATTCTAAATGTGTGTGAACCAGAAAACATAAATTTTAAATACAATTAATAAGCCTGGTTTAAGAGAAAAGAAAAAAATTAAAAAATTATAAAGTCACCAAAATGAGGTGTGTACAAAATGACTTAAAAATCACTTTTAGTAACTTGTATGCTCACCACGGACATCAACTACAGCTTGACAACGTCTAGGCATGCTGCTGATCAAACTGTTGATGTAATCTTGCCCAATTGGGTAATTGCAGTGCTCAATTGGGTTAAGATCAGGCGATAATGCAGGTAATTCTAAGGACGTGATTCCGTGAGTTTCCAGTGCATGTCCCTCAATTGCAGCTTGGTGCGGCAGGGCATTGTCGTTCAAAAACAAAAAAAATTCACCAATAGCCGCTTGAAATAGAGGTACGATATTGTTAAGTAATTACGTATTGTTGATTACCGTATTGACGAAGTGTCTACGTCAATACGGGAAGTCCTGTTGCCCTCAAGTACGAGTAAGTCAGCACGACCATTAAAATTGGAATTTACACTAGAATCTCTACTTAAAATCTACACTTCGAATCTCCTGATTGTTGGAGGTCTCGTCGATTTATAACCTCGGTCACGAGGACCGCCTCCATAACTCTTAAAGATCTACTTACACTAACCGTAATAATATGTCTTAGAATGCTAAATGAAATACTCTAAACAATAAACTATTATTGAGGTTGAAGTTGCGATAGACCTGATAAGCATAACGCAACCGAATTATTGGTATTACTAAATATTTTAAACTAAGTGATTGGTCCATCACTCTAGGTTCATCCCCTATCCGATCGAGTTGATAGTAAACCTACATTACTGAAACTTACAAATTTTTATACGGCTAACATTTGACTTTGAATAGTTAATTCTTCGCAAAAACCGGAGGCAAAATGCACACACGTCATATTGTTTATAACCAAGAGTGGAGATACAAATCAAGATTTATTTACAGCTAATTGCTTCGGCCTTCTGGGCTCCCTTTGGCTGGTTGGTCACTAAGACTTTGTCACAACAACCAACACTGACTGTCACTTTGGCAACATGTCAACGACGAACGAGGTGCTAGGTATTAAATACTGACTAGCAAGTGTTGGAGAGGTTTTTGAAGCTTCTATTTATTACCCTTTTTTCTTTGTTCATCTTTTGCCCTCCCAGTCGGTCCAGTCGTTCCAGTCTCCCAGTCATATCTTTTCCATTACTTACAGGTTGACTTTTCACTTTTTCCACCTTGAACTTTATATTATTTGTAATCTTTCAATTTTAACTAACAAATTTACTCTAGTTTATGGAGCCAAATTTGGAAAATGGCGATCAGATCATAGGCCTAGTTGCATTGTAGAGGTACGGAGATGGGCAGTTCATTGGATTGAACGGCTCCTTGATGTTTGTAATGGCGATCATTCCATTTGATCTCCCATAGTCCTGAAAGAATGGTGGCTCCAGAGCTCGCAGCGAGTCTTGGATGTATTACGAATATGACTGAAGGCATCCAATCCGAATGGATTGTTTGCATCATCTGGGGTGGATTTGCACTCTCGTCTTCTTCGTCGATTTGCCCAAGTTTGATTTGTTCACCTACTTATATGCTCGAACAATGAAACCAAGATTGTAATTACCTCCCTATAAGTCAAATTTTAAGTACGACAATATATATATTTTTTTTCTTTATGATTAAACTTTCAACTAACCCTAAACTTTAATAATATTACTTGTTCATTAAAATTTTAGAATGCGCTTTACTATTGGCATACTATTGTAGTGCTCGTTAAGACTGCCTTAAGAAAGGGTTCTCAAACTCATGTATTAATATCTCGTCCTCTATTAACTTTACTTCACATTTTCTACTCGTACAGCATGTAGTGGTCAGTTTTAAGGGTTCGTGTTCTTTTGTGTTTAAACTGACAAATTCACTTGACGGTGTTTCGTATTTTTAGCAACTTCTTTCTTATGTTTTAAATGTAAAAACCATAATGTTAGACTAACCCGAAAACTCGTCAGCATTTTAAATAACCATCCATGGGTTTTGTGAATGGTTAGAGCATTGATAGTGACCTCAATCAACCATCTAATGATCCTCCCGGCTACATATAATCCTCTTATTCACTAGTTATGTTACGGAACCAACTAAAACATCACCACATTCTTTCTAAAGTTGTGTTTCTTAATTTCCCCGGGACTGAACATTGATAAAACCGATACTCCCTGAGAATCAACTTGTTGTCCTAACGCCCTCCGGGTGAATATGTTATGATATTGCCTATCGCTCAAAACCGAAAAGCATTGCTTGTTGTGCTTCTCGTATCTCCTGTGGAGTATGTAATCCGTCAGTTCCAAGGCTTATTGATCCTCGGTGTCCACTGTTAAAGTTAAGGTTGTCGTAAGTACAGTTCCTGGACCAGGACTAAAGCTTATCCAGCGTTTATTGATATAGTTTACAACGGTGGTATCAAACTGCTGCATTCAATTTCTTCTGCATATCGTTGTAAAATCTCTGGTTGTTCACTCGTTTAGTTCTACTCAAGTTGCTATATCTACTATAAACCAATAAAATTTGTAATGTGAAATTACATTTATTTAGTAAAGAATGTGAAATTACAATGATCATCTCTTTGGAGTTTGCTCCACAGACGTAACATTTCTGAAAAGATTTCTTCGCTAAAACACTGCACACTTTCCCGTCCACCATTGTCATTCAAAATTTATGTTCTATAACAAATTCTTGCGACGTTCATGAAATTTTTGTAGGTACTGTAGTGAGACCGTGATTGATGGTTGATTGATGTTTAACTTATTTACAATTTATTTATTTAATTAATCTTGAATTTTGCTTTTGATTTTCGAAATGATTTGGCTCGTCTAGTTAATTAAGTCTCTAAATGATTGTTTCTCTTACCTACGTTGTGTCTGTTTGATGTACGAAGTCACTCTTATAGTGATATTGCAATTGGATTTTAATCCTTATCAGAAAGGGCCCAGGATTTATCCGTAACACAAGTCCGGATTCAAAGTAGTGTCAAAACGCATGGGAGAAGAAATTTAAACCACAAGTTTCCTCCAAAGTTATTGATTTCAAGAAGAATGAATATTCCGTTGGATGGATTACAATAATCAATGGTTATGAAAGTTTGATCAAATTTGGCCAATTATTTATTTGGATTTCTATGATAAAGTCGTCAAATATATCCCAGTCGTAACCACAATTCGTTTTGAATTTGAATTAAAATTTGTTTTGTTGTCGCAGAGCGATACGAAGAGGTTTTCTTGATAACTCTTTGATATTTAACCTGAATTAATTTAATTCAGTAAAGTCCAGCAAATTTAACCTACGTTTCAGACGATATTGTTCGAACTCGTATGATCCAGGCAACTAAAAGCGCGTTTTTAAACTACTTGTACCAGAGTCGGTTTATAACATGCTCGCGGAATGTTTGATAAGTGCATCGCCTTTAATTATTGCGCCCTAGTGCCGGAATACTGTCTCCGGTAAAAGTCAGGTGGTCAACACCTGGAACAAATTCCGAACAATACCCGGACACACAAGATTTTACAAATCAATCTGAATAAATGTAGAAGTAATTTCTCTCTAAGGGTTTCACGTCCACGAGCTTTGACAAAGACTTGTTCAGAACTTTGCCATTTCGCGATATCAGTTTGTTACAGATAATCACGGATGATTATGTCTGCTCGATCGTCCGTAGTAGCCTAGAAGTACGTGGAAGTACTTGGCGTTGGGACGAGAATTACAACGTCCATTCTAAGTACAACGGGCGGAAACTACGACCTGCCACCGTGTCTTAGACCTTGTTAAAGTTGGGGAAGAGCGACCCCGGGGACTACGACTCTTCCCATGAAGATGGCCAACTCACGAGCCTGTAATTTCTGATCTGGGCGCAAAGGTGAAACCTTCCTTTGCTTTATCGCCTAACACGTCACGACAGAGAAATCGTTCTAATCTAACCCTATCCTTAAGGTTGAACAATACTGGGAAGTATTGTGTTTCTGGCTCACAGGATGGCGCAGTATTTAGCGCCGTATTAGATAACCCATCATACACTTACACTTGCCCATTTTTGGCCAAATAGTTTGGGTTCGTTTCTTCGTTCCTTGGTTATTTAGAAGCCTTCCCTATTTCTATTAGTCACTAGAGGGCTCTTTTCCGACTTTGAATTTTAGGTAAACACACCTGGCCGATCTACTGAAGCCGACCGACCGCTAGCCTCAGGCAAAAAGCACCCAAAGGTTCTTACCGACAATATGACTATAAAAATTCTTACACTTAGGCACAATTGTGCACATGAATATCTACATTATGATTATGCTGAAACACTGATTTCTTTCGAACATTTTAAACAAGGAGATATTAGACCCAACAATTTGCAAATATATTTAATTATTTCTGAAATTAATCTGATAAATTCAGAACTTCAATTGGAAAAGGTGTGGATTCAAATACTGAATAATACTACAAGTAGGAATGTAATTAAACCAAAATAAAAAAAGATATGTTTTAAGCATAAATTAATGTTCATTGGAATGTTTTTATACGATATACAAGTACAACTAAAAAAAAAACAATTTATAAATGAATATAATATATTTATTAGGTACACATAATTATAAATATTATAACAAAACATTTTTGTTATTACAAGAACCCAAATTCAAAACAAACGTATTTTTTATAACTTCTATAAATATAAATTGATGTAAACGTAAAACAATGAAAAACGATTATTAAACAATAAGAATAGTAGTTTAAGTAATGAAAAGTTGTTCATTATCTGTGTCAGAAAAGAATCACGAGCAGATAATGCCAACTTTTCTTAACGTGTGTACTACAACGATTTCTCTTATAGGTACACTGATAAATTTTTGTTAAATTTTTTCACCGATAGAATAAAAAAATCATCAATACAATAAAAAAATAACCAAATAGATTTAAAAAACACCAAATGACCACCTACATTTATTCTATCGAGTAAGATAAAAAAATAACTAAATCAAACCATAGTTACCACTTGTAGAATAAAGGTGTACCACCTCTACTCGTATACCAACAAGATTATTAATACCTATAAGAGAAAATAGTATTACAATTAATTACAAATTTGATCAGTAACAACTTATTAAAAAATATAAAAAGTTTTGTGCGCAATAATAATAATAATAAAAAAATAATAATAATAATAATAAAATAATAATAATAATAATAATAATAATAATAATAATTAATAACTAATAAAAAAAAATAAAAATAATAATAATAATAAAATTTCAGGCAACTTGTGCCGTTAAACAAACACGTCTTTCAACAGACTTTATATTTATTGTATAATGAATAACTTGTCATTCCATAATTATTTAAATTAATTCCTAACTTATGTATTTAGTAATTACTAATTACGTATCCCGTAACTTCATTCTTCGTTCATGCCGACTATCCACTAATTCTGGACCGTAGTGCGTATAATGAAAATGTTTTAATTTTGGAAGTATTTTTTTAATGAAGTTTTTATCTGCTGTAATAGTTTCAACCTTTCGGTGTCCATATAATAAAATCACAGTATTTACGTTTAGTTATGAACAATATCCTGTCATAAACATCACATTGTTTTGTTCCAAGAGCACGCAAGGGTGGTGCGGCCCTGTAGAAAACCAATCGACAACATTATTCATTATTGTTCTTAGAAGTGTCTTATGAGTCATAACACTAGATACAAAAAAATTGAAAAAGACATTAAGCTGGGTGTATAAAAAAAATTTATTAAAATTTATCAACACATAAAAAACTATAAGAAAATAATTATCCTCATGTTTTTTTTTCACCCAATTTTGCAAATATGGTAATTACAAAATTATTTTCATTTTTGAATGCTATGTCATGGACCTTGTGTTAATTTTTTTCTCAAATAGAGCATTAAACCAAATCCATAGGAGATACAAATTTCCGGCTCAAAACCAGGTAGTTGGGATGAAACAACTGTATTCCGTTTAGATAAGGAGAAAATCCATTTATTCAATGATACTATTTTCAGCTTGGCTAAAATTCTCATACAGGTTTCATTCTAGTTTATGATTTAATCGACAATTTTTTTTAATTTGAAACGTGTCATTTCCTCTCATTCAACAATTAATCCAAATTTCACATCGACTATTTCATTCATTAATATTTCGACCAATAGCACACTCTCATTCAACAATTACTCCAAATTTCAAATCGACAAAATCCAATCTTGCAATTTTTTTCGGCTTTTCGGTGATGACGTCATACCTTATTTGCGGAGTATCCGATTTGAACCTGTTCGCACCAGGGAATTTTGATAATCCCCTGCAAGCTTATAGCGTCCTCAACTATTCCACACGTTTTTTTTCGCGCTTAGTTATTTCAGTGGTGAAGTTGTGTTTTCGAAGTTTTTTTCAAATTACTTTTGAATTATTTTTTCTACTAAGTTACTCAACTTTTTTAATACTATTATTTAACGCCTCTAAATATTTGGTTCTTTTTTTAGGTTCTGGGTGCGATTTCATTTGGTTATAATGTTGAAAACAGTACTTGATGAAAAAACTTTAGCAGAACACTGTTTTTTAATTTATGCCACACAAAACTTAATTTTTTTATGATTAATAACAATAACCGTTTTTTTACGATAATTCCTCTTACATTTGGTACCATTTTCGAGTACTTAATGCAAAAAATAAAAATGTTAAAAATAATGATTATGCGGTCATTTTAGTACCTAGCAGATTATTTTCAACAATCACCTAATTGAATCTCAACTTCTTCACCCCGTGTCAAAAATTTTACTTACACAGTTTTGGAAACTTTAGCTAGGTATCGAATTTTCAATCCAACTCAATCACTTTAGAAGATAATCATATAAGGGACCGCTTAATTACAGTTTGATGGTTGGGGATTATGATACCCCCAGTACCCGGCCCAACTCCGATGCGTCCAAAATTTGTATGGAGAACAAATAAAATGAAAATCAAAATTACAGTTTCTCAAAAACTATTTATTCTACTGTTACGTAGATGGCACTTTTATCGTGCAACGCCGTTTCCAAAATTTTCCACCTCAAGAATTTGTCGCCAGCTGCCAGTGTACGCTGAGAAAGAAGCTGTCGGGCGAATCTTCAAATGAGCAAGATTGAAATTGAATTTACACCAAAAAACAGTAATCGAAATGTTTTTTTACAGTCGTATCTTGCTCCTGAATTAAATCATTACCTCATAGGTTGGTTATTATTTAAATTTAAATGTTTGTAACGAATTGGAAAATTCAAGTTTTAATTTTTTTATGAAAAAGCCTTACGTTCAAATCACGTGAAAAAAATACAGTAACATGAATACGTTATCTACTATTCCCCAAAAATTCATTTAAAAAAAACTTAGTAAAGTTTTTTAATAAAAAAATAAAAACGTCAAAAATAGAGGTTTTTTGCATTTTATTTTTAAAAGACACTATCAATTGCTTTAAAATTTATATATGTTGTTACTAAGGCCATCATAAGATTATGGTATTTTTTTCATAATTTTTGAACGACGAATATTTTTTTCATTCAGTACAGTTCAACCTTAACTAGCAACAAATCATCCTATTTTGTAAGGTTTTTAGAATATGAACAGTTAAACTATTTGTGTACAACAGTTGAAAAGCATCATGGTTTTGGTCTTAGATTTTGGTTGTTGTTTAATATTTGTTGGATGCCGTCTCACTCAAATTTGTTATAACAAATTGAAATTTCAATAATGAAGGTGATGTGTGAATTCCAATATTGTAACTTAAAACTGTGATATTCAAATCGGAATTAGAATTGATTGTTGCGAAGTGTTTTAAGTTAAAATACTTTATTTAAACTTGAAGAATTAATCTGGTGTAAATCACGAAATTTTGAAAAATATTTTATCTCCGAAATTTGGGTGAACAAATAATTTGTGGTCACGAGAACTTTATGAGATGAATGATAATGTTCACTATTACGCAATGACTTTGAAGAAACTCAAATAATATTATAAAAGTAAATGAATAAAATTAATTAACCCTTTCGAGGGCCTACCTAGAAATTTTAAACCTCCAAACGCAAGAGCTGTTAGCTGCTCCTCAGGCGTTGCAGTTAGCAGCACTAATTAATCGAACTAACACTAAAACTTGTTTTTAACTTATTCCACTAATCACTTAACTCTAGCACTTAATTTAAGAATTTAAATTAATTTATTTTAAAGTTATGATTAACTTTATTTAGCACACTAAAAGTAAAAGACGACTTTGTTTTTAACTTTCTAGAAAAAAAATTAAAAGCTGCACGAAAATCGACTAACTTGAAAGGCAGTCAAAAATCGAATCCTTCTCAAAACCAAGGGCTAATCTTGCGTAAGTTACGCTAACTCGCTTACCCCACTACCCTCGTTAAGTAGTTTCCACATATGCGAAATTATGAAAATTTGACTCTTATGATGTCTTGGCATTTGATCAAACCTCGTTTAACCCTCTTAATATTATTATTAACTAACAGTTGGGGTGTTTTCCGATTGTCAATTTAATTATTATTTAACATTAAATTCGGTAATCGTCGTTCTAAACTGAATACAATACAATAACGCTATGGAATTACCCCAAACATCCTGAAAGAGAAATTAAACTCCAAAATTGGTTGTTGTTAGATCTGAAGTTATTTTTGGGACTTAAGGAAGTGAATTTGATGTAACAACAAATTTTGTTTGTTTACATAATACAGAAAATATATGGAAGAACCCCGTGAGGAAACTGTAATTTTGGTCGTACTACCCCTTGTTAGATGTCGCCCCCAGTACTACATCGGAACTATTTTTACATTTCCGCGTTTTCCTCCAATTTCCTTAGGGATTTTCCTGTCTACTTTCCTCCTAGGATTATGTTAGTAACGGGCAGCAATCGTGTCATGCAATATTTGCTTACAATAATTTAATTAAATAAAATGATTTATACATCCGAATTACGACGGCTGCAACTTAAATATAGGGTTAAATTTTACACCAAAATGTTCAGAAAAGTTCCGCGTGTTTTTCTACACTACCGGTTTCGTGATCTGATTTTGATTAAACAAAGAAATCGTTAATTACGCTGCAATTTCTTATAAGGAATGCACATGTGCGCTTGTAATTTGATATTCTTTTAAAAGCTCTGTTCTGTAACGAATTTGTCAACACCCCCGATTCAAGCGGCACTTGACCAGCGTCGTTTAGGGCTATGCTAATCTATTTAACAGACATGTATTTCAATCGACCAATTCGTTCTTGAAGTTTTACAGCAATTCGTTAACAATTACTCCGAATCAAATTAATTATTTAGTTTTATTCTATGACTGAAGTACACTGCATAAAGACTCAACTTTTTGATACGAAAAGTTACGGGAATTTTAAATAAACTGAAATTTCGATTCTTTCTCGAGTTGTTTACTAATCATCATCGTGATTTAAATTAGCTATTGAATTTCTTTCTTTATAAAACGTGACTAGTTAATTTCTAAACAAATCATTGGATTTATTTATAGTTTTATCAATAAATTTTGACTATTCAAACAAAACTAAATTAATTATTATTTTGTGGGAAAATCATTTAAATAGCTGGGCGACTGTGGTGCAGAGCCAGGCCGTCGCCAACCCCCATATCTTTGCATATCTGCTTGTTAAAACACATGGCCTTTCGACCACCCAATTTGGTGATTTGTAACGCTCTTTAGCAGTTCTTGGAAAGTTTCGTGGGAACGATAATTTTCTAAACATTTTAAATAACAAAGGAATAAATAAATTAAATTAAAATTGTTGAAATTTGAATGAATATTGTAAAGATGCTAAACGTTTAAACTGACTCCGAATAATTTGTGTTGGTTAATAAAATAAAATTATAAATACCGCGATCATCACAGTACTAAAGTTTTTATTTGCTCTTCTGCTTTTTTTGCAATTATTATTTAGATCGATACAGTAATGTCGCGATAATCCGAACTCGCAGTAATCCGGATGCTCCCATAATCCGGACTAGATTTCTGCTCCACTGTGTACTTTCTAGTCCGGATTTTTTCTTGATTTAATAATCAGGATTCACCTTGATAAACATACTTTACTGGTTTATATTATTTTCAAGTAATTGTATTTTGGTGGTCTAGGTACTCCAGAAAATCGTGTAGAGCACGTCGTTGTGATACTAGCAACATATTCGTTAAAAAAATGCATTTGTGAACGTGCTCACAAAATTTTATCCATCATATTAATCAAGCTAAAATAACCGATATTTTCAAATGAATGAATTAATAAATAAAAATACTTAATTATAATTACATTTGAATAAATGTGTTTTTGTTCTTTGTTTCTTTAAAATATCTGTTTAAAGTAGTATTTGGTAATCCGGATTATTTGATAATTCGGATCACCTTGGTTTTAATTCATCCGGATTATCGCGACACTACTGTATAATAATCACAGAGTGAGTTTAAAGTAACGCATAAAATTCGTAATTCTTTTATTTTTCAAAAATAAGAAAAATTCAAAAACAGGTAACAGCATTTTAATTGAACTCAAATATGACCTAACTGGATCAGTCATGGCGGCCAAGATACATTTTTTTTTGTATTATTAGAAGCTCTACTAATAGGCCTTTACAACTGCTTATATTGAATATGGGTGAACCAAACGTGGAAAAAAATTGAGATTTTTTTAATAAAATTTATATTTTTGTTATTTTTCCAAAATAAAATAAAAATGCCCGAGCAGGTAACTCACTCTTTTAAGGGAGCTCAATTCTAACTTAACTGGATCAGTAATAGTATAATTCATATGAATTTTATACTTTACTTTAGACTAATAAAAATTTTAATTTTTTTTTCGTGTTCGTTTTATCCACATTCAAAATAAGTAGCACAGTTGTAAAGAACTATTAGTAAGGCTTATAATTACAAAAGAAAAAACATATCGTTGCATTTAAAAAATTCTTTTATGACGACATGGCGCCGCCATATTGGCCGCCATGACTGATCCAGTTATGTCAAATTTGAGCTCAATTAAAATACCCGTTTTTACATTTTTTTTATTTTAAAAAAATAAAAAAAATATGGATTTTATACGTCACTTAATAATGATGATTTAAAAAATAATGTTTGGTCCATCCATATTCAAAATAAGTGCACAGTTGTAAAGGCTTATTAGTAGGGCTTCTAATTTTATAAGAAAAATGATATCGTTCCATTTTGAAAAATAAAAGAAATACAAATTTTATGCGTTACTTTAAACTCACCCTGTGTATGTAATAGTATATTAAAAAACAAGTTTTATAAAGGTTGATTTGGCGCACGAAAAAATGAAGATAAATATTCCAAAATTTTATTTTCAACTGAACAATTTCAGAACAAGCTTACAAGAAAACAAACAAGACAAAAACTTTATATTTTGTTTTGCCCCATTGACTTCCAATCCACGCTGCAAGCGATTCGGCATTGAACGACATAAGTTTGGGTGATAATCCTAAGGTAATTCTTGCTATGCATTTGTAATTGCAGTTAAGAGCTCATTTCTGTTTTGAAATACTATTCTTTGTGCTCTTAAATTTCTGCCCAAAAACCCCCACATATTTTCAATTGGATTTAAGTCTGGACTGCGACTTGGCCACCCAAGAATGTTTACGTTCTCATTTCTGAACCAAGCCGATACCCTATGTCAGTATGAACAAGACTGTTGCCTTGCTGAAATATAAAAAAATATAAAGAGTAGCTTCTTGTTTCGGCAGGAAAACATCACTATTCTGGGTCAGCATTTTTTCCTCTTCCGGACGGAATCCTGCTAAGGAAGAAGTCATTTGCGGAATGTTTAGACTGATTTCTGCTCGTATCACAAAATTTTCAAGATTCCAAGTAGAGTTTTATTGTCAATGTGCTCAGGCACTGCAACAAACTTTGTTGGAATCGCCCGTCCGTTAAGGCACACAAAAGTCTCGAAATTAACGGCGGTAACAGTTCTCTCAAAACCGTCAGCTAGAGTCATTTTACACATGATGAAGTTTGCAACTATCTGACATCTTAATCGTCATAGTAGCGATTTCGTTTACCTCCCTTTAATAATTCTGATTAGCAGTTACTCTTTTTCTTTATTTAAGCTTTCCACACATTATTATACTGTATATGATACCAGGTTTGTCAAATAACATGTCCACAGTAAACCTAGAAAGCGTTTTTTACCATAAACCCCTAACCGTATCTTTGACGATGGCTGATACCTTATGTGCTTATTATTGTAGGTTTTACATTACCTCCATCTCAGTCCAATAGGATTTTAAGGGGGTATTCTAATAAGAACCTCACAGCCATCTTGTTTGAGTAGCTCATCAATCACAAATTTCCTATTATTAATTTTTGGGATAAGTTGATTTTCCACCCACCTTTTAAACAATTTGTGGTTCATATTTGAGGGGTCTAGAATCAAAACCGGCTATATCCATTTTCTTCATTTTGTGCCAGAAGCCAAAAACTGTTGTAGCCCACCACAACTGGAAATTGACTGAAACTGTATCATCAGTGTTTTAAGTGGGTGTTGGCTAATTGTTTTTAACAAAGATTTTGAATCTCAAGCTTGTCATTTTAATGATATTTCATTTTTAATTATGGATGTTGCCGTCTTTGATTCTAAGAAATGGATATAACCGTCTTTGCAACATTTTTGTGCAAATTCATATTGTGTTATGAGGGATTATTACAATTTACAAATTTTTTACGAAAGTTTTATTTGAAATAAACAAAAAGAAACTGTCCCAATAAGCAAAAATAACATAATTAAATCAAAATAGTTGGTACTTCGGGTTGAAATTCGCAATTATTTTCATTGTCGATCCTTTGATTTTCATTTAAATTTTCGGGTGGCAATTCATCTGGCATAAGGGCATTGTAATATTCCAAGGCTGCAATTGATCTCCAGTTTTCACCAAAATGTTTGGCCAGTAATTTATTTACATCCTGCAACTTTAGAAGATTTACCTCTTGTTTATTTTTGTCAATTTAAGTAGCGTTCATCATACTAATAGTTTTTCCTCTTTTGGTAACTCCTCCAAATTCACTCAGATCATTGTTATAGTGTAGTTCTCCTCTGACAATAATGTTGCCGGAACGGCAGCGTTTTAGATAAAATCGCTTGCATAGTTTGAATTGGAAAGGAAATGCTGATGGTGATTTCAATACATTTTTAACGCTGGTTTTCCAATCAAAAACTTTGCATTCGTCGTCACCCAAATGAATAACAGTTGAAGATTGGGATATAATATTAATAAGTCGTGTGAAATCAGCCACAGATCTCAGCCACAGGTTCCTTACGTGGAGGAAATTTCAGATAAAATATTCGTGTTAAAATATTTAATTAATGCAAGTAATAATGGTGAGATGAGAAGAATTGTTGATGAGAGAACTTGTAAGCATAAGGGTTTCCTTGCGAACACACTCCCTCACAGTAACAACCCTTTAAGTGACCTCAGAAATAATACAAATTTTTTAAGAATTCTGATCTGGCAAAGCAAATTGAGATATGCCAAAAAATTTCTTATTTTTTACTGAATAATAATTTACTGAATAAAACTGCCTAATCAGATTCTCTTGAAAAGTCACCCTTTAACCCAGCCACAACCCTCGTTTTAGAAAATACGATTTTTTGAAGAATTCCGATCTGACAAAACAAATTGAGTTATGCCAAAAAATTTCTTATTTTTTGTCGAATAAAACTGCCTAATCAGATTCTCTTGCAAAGTCACCCTTTAACCCAGCCACAACCCTCGTTTTAGAAAATACGATTTTTTGAAGAATTCCGATCTGACGAAACAAATTGAGATATGCCAAAAAATTTCTTATTTTTTGTCAAATAAAACTGCCTAATAAGATTCTCTTGCAAAGTCACCCTTTAACCCAGCCACAACCCTCGTTTTAGAAAATACGATTTTTTGAAGAATTCCGATCTGACAAAACAAATTGAGATATGCCAAAAATTTTCTTATTTTTTGTCGAATAAAACTGCCTAATCAGATTCTCTTGCAAAGTCACCCTTTAACCCAGCCACAACCCTCGTTTTAGAAAATACGATTTTTTGAAGAATTCCGATCTGACGAAACAAATTGAGATATGCCAAAAAATTTCTTATTTTTTGTCAAATAAAACTGCCTAATAAGATTCTCTTGCAAAGTCACCCTTTAACCCAGCCACAACCCTCGTTTTAGAAAATACGATTTTTTGAAGAATTCCGATCTGACAAAACAAATTGAGATATGCCAAAAATTTTCTTATTTTTTGTCGAATAAAACTGCCTAATCAGATTCTCTTGCAAAGTCACCCTTTAACCCAGCCACAACCCTCGTTTTAGAAAATACGATTTTTTGGAGAATTCCGATCTGACAAAACAAATTGAGTTATGCCAAAAATTTTCTTATTTTTTGTTGAATAAAACTGCCTAATCAGATTCTCTTACAAAGTTACCCTTTAACCCAGCCACAACCCTCGTTTTAGAAAATACGATTTTTTGAAGAATTTCGATCTGACAAAAGAAATTGAGATATGCCAAAAAATTTCTTATCTTTTATTGAATAAAACTGCTTAATCAGATTCTCTTGCAAAGTCACCCTTTAACCCAGCCACAACCCTCGTTTTAGAAAATACGATTTTTTGAAGAATTCCGATCTGACAAAACAAATTGAGATATGCCAAAAATTTTCTTATTTTTTGTCGAATAAAACTGCCTAATCAGATTCTCTTGCAAAGTCACCCTTTAACCCAGCCACAACCCTCGTTTTAGAAAATACGATTTTTTGGAGAATTCCGATCTGACAAAACAAATTGAGTTATGCCAAAAATTTTCTTATTTTTTGTTGAATAAAACTGCCTAATCAGATTCTCTTACAAAGTTACCCTTTAACCCAGCCACAACCCTCGTTTTAGAAAATACGATTTTTTGAAGAATTTCGATCTGACAAAAGAAATTGAGATATGCCAAAAAATTTCTTATCTTTTATTGAATAAAACTGCTTAATCAGATTCTCTTGCAAAGTCACCCTTTAACCCAGCCACAACCCTCGTTTTAGAAAATACGATTTTTTGAAGAATTCCGATCTGACAAAACAAATTGAGATATGCCAAAAATTCTCTTATTTTTTGTCGAATAAAACTGCCTAATCAGATTCTCTTGCAAAGTCACCCTTTAACCCAGCCACAACCCTCGTTTTAGAAAGTACGATTTTTTGAAGAATTCCGATCTAACAAAGCAAATTGAGATATGCCAAAAAATTTCTAATTTTTTGTTGAATAAAACTGCCTAATCAGATTCTCTTGCAAAGTCACCCTTTAACCCAGCCACAACCCTCGTTTTAGAAAATACGATTTTTTGAAGAATTCCGATCTGACAAAACAAATTGAGATATGCCAAAAATTTTCTTATTTTTTGTCGAATAAAACTGCCTAATCAGATTCTCTTGCAAAGTCACCCTTTAACCCAGCCACAACAATCGTTTTAGAAAATACGATTTTTTGGAGAATTCCGATCTGACAAAACAAATTGAGTTATGCCAAAAAATTTCTTATTTTTTGTCGAATAAAACTGCCTAATCAGATTCTCTTGCAAAGTCACCCTTTAACCCAGCCACAACCCTCGTTCCGATCTGACAAAGTGAAACGCGTTGTAAGGGGAATGAACCTCTAATAAACTGATAACTTTAAAGGAGGATGCAATATTAACAATATATATTAAATAACAAATAATAAAATAAGAAAAATATTAATTTGTGTTAGTAAATAAATTGAAGCTGAATTGAAAGGATGGTATACAGCGATTTTTACAAATTCTTAACACACGAAACTAGGATCAGATTGAATATATAAAGCGAAAACATAAACATAAAATTTTAGTGGAAACTTGTATTATTTTAATGTGTGAAGTAAAAAAACCGTTACGAATTTTCTATTTCTATTGGTATATTCTCTTATACTGGTTATTATAACTTCTTATGCATTTTTCAATATGTTTGTATTGCGTTTGTTACGCCCGGTATTTCAGTGCATGGTTGAAATATATGGTAACTAACCATCGCTAAATCTTACCCAAGATTTTAACTCTAGACGTGTATTTCAGTGCTTTTGTAGAAATAGGGTTAAATTCACAGCTTTTTGGCAACACCGCTCGCTAGGATTTTAACTGCACATGCCTTGCTGACGTTGAAAAATAGAAATTTGTTTTGATTTTTTTGATGACTTTTTTGGGTAGGAAAATACAATAGACATCCACAGCACATGTTTCGTATAAAATAATTACAACGCCACCAAAACACAAACAATAAATCAACAAGTCGCAGTAAGTGACAAAATTGCGTGAAATCTCGAAAAAAATGAGATTAGAAAAACAAGAACATTGCGCATGAGAATGTCTAATTTTGAAAAAAGTTTAACGGTGGTAAAGTCATAACTCAATACTGAAATACGCCAAACCAGGAAATAAATTGGTAACTAGGTCATGAAATACAAAATACAAGACGTTAACAAAATCATCAAGAAATCAAAAACAGATTTCTACTTTCACATGCCAACAATGTATGCACATTTAAAATCTTAGGGTATCATGCCCTAAAATTCAGAGCGTTTGAAGAGTTGTACCTATAATACCATATTCTTTAAGTTTTTCACATTTTATTTCTTATTAGTAAATTTTTAGTTGTTTGCTAATTTACTGAATGCACAAATGCAGAATGCTATTTTATTCTTATATAGTTTATTCCTGTTAACTGTAAACTTAGGAGTATTTTTAGGTTCCTATTATTATTTTCTTTTGTTTCGTTCTACAATAGATATTTGTTTGTTGCATGTTTGCATGCGCATGACCCTCTCAAGAATTAGTGCCTTGTGGTGGCGAGAGGGCTTAAGGAATATGTTGCACATTAACTCTAAATAATTTTTAATTAATATATTTTATCTAATTTGACAATTAGCATATTCCAACAAAACTAATTCAGCATCGCTACGAGTAGATTAATTTGCTAAAAATGCCTTCTTCGTAAAGTAATTATACACGAGTTAAATATTATTTTTGTTTATAGCTGAAATTTACAGAAATCGTTATTTTACTTCGTCAAGAAGTTTCTTTAATATCAATTTTTATTGTTATGTTGTATTGTTTCTTTATTTTCAATTTTATCGTTATTAATACAATCAAAGTAATCATATTGGTTTGTAAAAGTTACGAAAATAAATCATACTAATCTGTTTTTACCGTTTTATTTCTACATCCTTTCTCTTATTATAAAATTTTAAGCAAGGGCAGAGGATTTGTGAATTTGTGATTATCTTAACTTTGCAAGCAAGTCTAACAAATCACATTTTATTCAATAAAAAATAAGAAATTTTTTGGCATAACTCAATTTGTTTTGTCAGATCGGAATTCTTCAAAAAATCGTATTTTCTAAAACGAGGGTTGTGGCTGGGTTAAAGGGTGACTTTGCAAGAGAATCTGATTAGGCAGTTTTATTCAACAAAAAATTAGAAATTTTTTGGCATATCTCAATTTGTTTCGTCAGATCGGAATTCTTCAAAAAATCGTATTTTCTAAAACGAGGGTTGTGGCTGGGTTAAAGGGTGACTTTGCAAGAGAATCTGATTAGGCAGTTTTCTTCAACAAAAAATTAGAAATTTTTGTCATAACTCAATTTGTTTTGTCAGATCGGAATTCTTCAAAAAATCGTATTTTCTAAAACGAGGGTTGTGGCTGGGTTAAAGGGTGACTTTGCAAGAGAATCTGATTAGGCAGTTTTATTCAACAAAAAATTAGAAATTTTTTGGCATATCTCAATTTGTTTCGTCAGATCGGAATTCTTCAAAAAATCGTATTTTCTAAAACGAGGGTTGTGGCTGGGTTAAAGGGTGACTTTGCAAGAGAATCTGATTAGGCAGTTTTATTCAACAAAAAATTAGAAATTTTTTGGCATATCTCAATTTGCTTTGTTAGATCGGAATTCTTCAAAAAATCGTACTTTCTAAAACGAGGGTTGTGGCTGGGTTAAAGGGTGACTTTGCAAGAGAATCTGATTAGGCAGTTTTATTCAACAAAAAATTAGAAATTTTTTGGCATACCTCAATTTGTTTTGTCAGATCGGAATTCTTCAAAAAATCGTATTTTCTAAAACGAGGGTTGTGGCTGGGTTAAAGGGTGACTTTGCAAGAGAATCTGATTAGGCAGTTTTATTCAACAAAAAATTAGAAATTTTTTGGCATATCTCAATTTGCTTTGTTAGATCGGAATTCTTCAAAAAATCGTATTTTCTAAAACGAGGGTTGTGGCTGGGTTAAAGGGTGACTTTGCAAGAGAATCTGATTAGGCAGTTTTATTCAACAAAAAATTAGAAATTTTTTGGCATATCTCAATTTGCTTTGTTAGATCGGAATTCTTCAAAAAATCGTACTTTCTAAAACGAGGGTTGTGGCTGGGTTAAAGGGTGACTTTGCAAGAGAATCTGATTAGGCAGTTTTATTCAACAAAAAATTAGAAATTTTTTGGCATATCTCAATTTGTTTTGTCAGATCGGAATTCTTCAAAAAATCGTATATTCTAAAACGAGGGTTGTGGCTGGGTTAAAGGGTGACTTTGCAAGAGAATCTGATTAGGCAGTTTTATTCAACAAAAAATTAGAAATTTTTTGGCATATCTCAATTTGTTTCGTCAGATCGGAATTCTTCAAAAAATCGTATTTTCTAAAACGAGGGTTGTGGCTGGGTTAAAGGGTGACTTTGCAAGAGAATCTGATTATGCAGTTTTATTCAACAAAAAATAAGAAATTTTTTGGCATATCTCAATTTGCTTTGTTAGATCGGAATTCTTCAAAAAATCGTACTTTCTAAAACGAGGGTTGTGGCTGGGTTAAAGGGTGACTTTGCAAGAGAATCTGATTATGCAGTTTTATTCAACAAAAAATAAGAAATTTTTTGGCATATCTCAATTTGCTTTGTTAGATCGGAATTCTTCAAAAAATCGTACTTTCTAAAACGAGGGTTGTGGCTGGGTTAAAGGGTGACTTTGCAAGAGAATCTGATTATGCAGTTTTATTCAACAAAAAATAAGAAATTTTTTGGCATATCTCAATTTGCTTTGTTAGATCGGAATTCTTCAAAAAATCGTACTTTCTAAAACGAGGGTTGTGGCTGGGTTAAAGGGTGACTTTGCAAGAGAATCTGATTATGCAGTTTTATTCAACAAAAAATAAGAAATTTTTTGGCATATCTCAATTTGCTTTGTTAGATCGGAATTCTTCAAAAAATCGTACTTTCTAAAACGAGGGTTGTGGCTGGGTTAAAGGGTGACTTTGCAAGAGAATCTGATTAGGCAGTTTTATTCAACAAAAAATTAGAAATTTTTTGGCATATCTCAATTTGTTTCGTCAGATCGGAATTCTTCAAAAAATCGTATTTTCTAAAACGAGGGTTGTGGCTGGGTTAAAGGGTGACTTTGCAAGAGAATCTGATTAGGCAGTTTTATTCAACAAAAAATTAGAAATTTTTTGGCATATCTCAATTTGTTTCGTCAGATCGGAATTCTTCAAAAAATCGTATTTTCTAAAACGAGGGTTGTGGCTGGGTTAAAGGGTGACTTTGCAAGAGAATCTGATTAGGCAGTTTTATTCAATAAAAGATAAGAAATTTTTTGGCATATCTCAATTTGTTTTGTCAGATCGAAATTCTTCAAAAAATCGTATTTTCTAAAACGAGGGTTGTGGCTGGGTTAAAGGGTAACTTTGTAAGAGAATCTGATTAGGCAGTTTTATTCAACAAAAAATAAGAAATTTTTTGGCATAACTCAATTTGTTTTGTCAGATCGGAATTCTCCAAAAAATCGTATTTTCTAAAACGAGGGTTGTGGCTGGGTTAAAGGGTGACTTTGCAAGAGAATCTGATTAGGCAGTTTTATTCGACAAAAAATAAGAAAATTTTTGGCATATCTCAATTTGTTTTGTCAGATCGGAATTCTTCAAAAAATCGTATTTTCTAAAACGAGGGTTGTGGCTGGGTTAAAGGGTGACTTTGCAAGAGAATCTGATTAGGCAGTTTTATTCAACAAAAAATAAATTAGAAATTTTTTGGCATATCTCAATTTGCTTTGTTAGATCGGAATTCTTCAAAAAATCGTACTTTCTAAAACGAGGGTTGTGGCTGGGTTAAAGGGTGACTTTGCAAGAGAATCTGATTAGGCAGTTTTATTCAACAAAAAATAAGAAATTTTTGGCATAACTCAATTTGTTTTGTCAGATCGGAATTCTTCAAAAAATCGTATTTTCTAAAACGGGAGTTGTGGCTGGGTTAAAGGGTGACTTTGCAAGAGAATCTGATTAGGCAGTTTTATTCAGTAAAAAATAAGAAATTTTTTGGCATATCTCAATTTGCTTTGCCAGATCAGAATTCTTAAAAAATTTGTATTATTTCTGAGGTCACTTAAAGGGTTGTTACTGTGAGGGAGTGTGTTCGCAAGGAAACCCTTATGCTTACAAGTTCTCTCATCAACAATTCTTTTCATCTCACCATCATTACTCGTAAATTACTTGCATTAATTTAATATTTTAACACGAATATTTTATCTGAAAATTCCTCTACGTAAGGAACCTGTGGCTGAGATCTGTGGCTGATTTCACGGAAATAAAAAATAAAAAAACAATGCTCCTTTTTTAAAAAGAATTTTAATAAAACATTTCCTTTGGCTGTTAAAATGAGTTAAAAACAGCACTTTAAAAGTGCAGCAACATTTGGCAACATTTAGTAATGTAACCATTGTAATTTTTAGTTAATATTTTTCTAAACGTATAAAAATAGGTGTTCTTTCAACCAAATTAAAGGTTTTGTGATTTTGTTTTATCGAAAATAGTGTTCTATATAGCTCTACCTGTAACATGTAGACATGTATTGTTGGTCGACGTCCACTAATGTTGGCAAACCTATGTTCATGTGCTGACAGAATAGACAATAATGGCGTCAGAAACCAACCGACAATAATTAATAAAAACGTGTTCCTCAATACTCGTGGTTTATTATTTAGCAACTTAGTGTAAACTACGCTACATGGTGTCAGGTGTGAATCCAATCCGAATTCTATAGAAGTGGATGCCGGACGATAACGCAACAACCACGGTGCAAACTTCCGCACCCGGAACAACCACGGTGCAAACTTCCGCACCCGGAATTCGACCACCGAAACCATTTAATTTTGGGCCAGAAAATCTTTGTATGACTACTAATGGACAACATCGTCAGATCGTCATTGGAATTAGATCCGAAAAAATTCGAGAAAGACTATTTGCGGAGGAGAATTTGACACTCAATAAATGCCTAACAATTTGTAGAGCCAGTGAGCAAGCAACTAAGCAATTGGCTGAGTTAAAAGTTCAAAATGAGGTAGAAGTGCACAAAATCAAGTCTGAATCTAAATTAAATAAAGACATAAGAGTGGAAACGAAAATAATAGAGGAATTTGATTGCAGAAGATGTGGTAAAAGACATAAGAGAAAAAGCTGTCCAGCTTTTAAGCATATCTGCGAGAAGTGCAATAAGACAGGACATTTTTCGTCACAGTGCTTTACCAAAGGTAAAATCAAGTCTCAATCCAAGCAGAAAAATGTGCATACAATACGAGACGAGTCTTACAGTAGTGAAGAAGAATGTGAACTCTTCGTACACACGGTTAACACTGAAGCTAAAGAAGGAAGATGGACCGAAATAATAGAAGTTCAGAGCAAAAAGTTTCATGTGTATCTGGATTCCTGTGCTGACTGCAACGTCTTACCTTGGATCATAGTAAAACACTTCAAGAAAAAATTAAAACCATCCACGGTCAAAAGATTAGTAGGATTCGGTAACCATACACTTGATGTCATAGGAGAAGTGGACCTGCAAGTGCAAGATTAAAAACCAGACTTCCACAATTAACTTCTAAGTAGTTGAAGAAAAAGTCTAATCCATACTAGGGAGAAAAACAGCTACTAAATTGGGTCTGATCCAACGAATTCACAATGTTTCGACTGAACCCAATAGTATCATGTTCAAAGGACTGGGTTGCTTAAAAATTACGAATATGACATTGATTTAGTAGAAAACCCAAGCTTCCACATTAGAACTCCCAGAAGAATTCCACATGCCCTGCGTGAAGCAGTCAAAAAAGAATTGGACACGATGGTGAAAACGGAAGTTATTGAGCCAATCAATGAGCCAACTCCAGTACTCAGTCCCTTAGTGATATTCAAGAAGAATAAGAAAATCCGACTCTGCATAGATCCAACAGACGTGAATAAAAACATTTTGAGAAGACAATTCCCGCTCAAAACATTAGAAGAAATTTCTATCAAATTAGCTGGTGCCAAGTTTTTTACGCTGCTGGATTGTAAACGAGGATTCTGGCAAATTAAAGTCACAGAACGCACTCAAAAATATTTGACATTTGCAACTCCGTGGGGAAGATATTGCTGCAAAAGACTACCATTTGGTCTTGCTTCGGTTCCAGAAATTTTCCAACAAATTATGTCTGACTTACTCAAAGGTATACAAAATGTTGAATGTTCCATGGACGACATCCTGATTTTCGCTGAAACCAAAGCACAGGTACGAAAAATCACACAAAAGGTATTAGAAGTTCTCGGAAACGCAGGCTTAAAGCTCAAGAAAGAAAAATGCCAATTTGAAGTAAGCAAGGTACATTTTTTGGGTCATATAATCACTGAACAAGGACTTCAAGTGGATCCAGAAAAAACAAGAGCCATAGAATCTATGAAAACCCCGGAAAACAAGAAACAAGTGCAACGACTACTTGGCATGGTAACTTACCGTATCAAATTCATTCCAAATCTTTCAGAAGTTACACAACCTCTTAGAGAACTTTTGAAGAAAGATGTCGCATGGCACTGGGATAGTGAACAACAATTAGCTGTCGAGAAGATCAAAAAGTTGCTCACAACGCCGCCAGTTTTAAAATATTACGACGTTAATAAAGATGTAACGTTGTCAGTTGATGCAAGTTCAGTTTCGCTAGGAGCAGTATTAATGCAAGAAGGCAGACCTGTTGCCTACGCTTCCAAAGCGCTCCCCGTCTGCCATCTTAGGGTGAGTTCGAACTGGAATGAGACGGGGCTGCAATTCTCTTTTCTTAGGGATTTCTTTTGGGACTTGGAGGAAGGAGTCGTACGTTGACTTGACCTTCAATTTCGGATTTCATCTTCAGTTCTTCCATTCTTTTTTTTCTTCGGCCTTATCTTGAGGGATATACTTGGCACTTTGCTCCACCACCCGGTTGCTGGGACACATTTCGACTCCGGGCGAGTGACGTCATCCAAGGGGTTGACCAGGTACCATTAATTTCACCCAACATTTTCCGACACTATTTCGCATTTCGAGATGAAATTTCCTGCTACAATAACCTATTGTTAAAAAACGACCGAGTTATCATACCGAGATCTAAGGTTCATCAATTATTGAAACAAATCCACCTGGGACATTTCGGAATTCAAAGCAGTTTACGAAGAGCACGACAGTGTATTGGCGAGGGATGCAGCAAGACATCGTAGATTTCATCAGTCAGTGTAGTGTGTGCCAAAAAACTGCAAGCGCGAATACGAAACAAGAAATTTTGACCAAACGTATCCCTTCGTATCCGTGGCAAATCGTCGCAAGTGATTTGTTTAAAGACTCAAATAAAGATTATGTTTTGATCACGGATAGTTATTCGGGTTTTGTAGACTTTAAAAAATTGTGCGACCTAACGTCTCGCGAGGAGATAAAACACTCAAAATATTGGTTTGCTGTTCATGGAATTCCGGAAGTCTTAGAATCGGATAATGGTCCTTAGTATAGTTCGCGTGAATTTAAAAACTTTTCTGAATCATGGGGATTTAAACACGAAACCTCTAGTCCTCATTTTCCCCGTGCTAATGGACTGGCTGAGAAAAATGTTTCGATTCCCAAATCGATCATCAAGAAATGTAACCTCGACATTTCTGATGTACAACTAGCTCTCCTTAATCACCGAAATATTCCTCGTACCGACCAGTTAGGCTCACCAGCACAGCGATTGATGAGTCGACAAACTAGATCGAATCTTCCCGTATTGGACCAACAACTTACCCCCAAGGTCGTCGAAAATGTTCAGGAAAAATTAACAGAAGCCAGAAGGAAACAGAGAAGACCTACGCGGACAAAAATGCTAACCCGTCAAAAACCCCTACATGAAGGTGATCATGTTAGAGTTCAAGTTGGAAAAAGAAGATGGAAGGAAGGCTTTGTAATTGAAGTTGTAAATCCAAGATCGTACAATGTCCAATTGAACGATGGTACAATTTCCGACGCAGCCTGGCTCATCTTCACAAAACGGAGGCAAAAATACCAGACGTCTCGGATGTCATCCCATCAACTTCGTCGTTTTCGGTTAGAAACGAAGAACTCCCCAGTGAGACCACTACCACAGAACCGACCACAAAACCGTCCACTGCTGAACCTACTGCATATGTAACGAGGTCTGGTAGGACAGTGAAGTCTATTGAAAGACTAAACTTGTAATAATCCCTTCATCCATATTAATCTTTGTTTTTGTTAAACGTTTATTGTAGTTGTTAGTTTCACTTTTTCAACAAAAAACGGGGGATGTAACATGTAGACATGTATTGTTGGTCGACGTCCACTAATGTTGGCAAACCAATGTTCATGTGCTGACAGAATAGACAATAATGGCGTCAGAAACCAACCGACAATAATTAATAAAAACGTGTTCCTCAATACTCGTGGTGTATTATTTAGCAACTTAGTGTAAACTACGCTACACTACCTAGCTCTTAAGAGCCGCTTATCCGCGACTTTTGACACACCCGATATACGGAATTTATTATTAAGTAAACATCAAGTACTACCTATTTAAATTTCTATAAGAAATGCTCAATTGCCCAAACAGGTGACTGTCTTATCTTGCTGTGTATTCACAAAGGAATTCGTCTTAGCACTAACGTTCTAACATTTTCGGACACAGATCACAATTATTTTGTATTTCATCCGCGAAGAGTAGGTCCAACAGTTATCAATATCAACGTGCTTATCCCAGACGAAAGCATTAACTGCTACAAAGCTACCTCTGTCCAGTCATTGGTCCAAATTCTAAAATTTTCAATTTTTCGGATACAACCTAGGGATACAACCGACAAGATTAGCGAATACACAACGACAAGGAATGTGTCGATTTGAAAAAATCTTGCTTCGTACAAACGCAGCTCTAGCTTGTTGAAAATGTAAATTCTTTTCATTTTCACAACTCTAAAGTCTCAAATAAACCTAACAAACAAACAACACTAATTTCAATTAATCAAACTTGTCACATTGACAGTAGCTATCACTTTTTGTCTCAGAGCACTCGGATTCCTGATTTCAACCACAATCCTTGCCTCAGGTCTGATTGGGTAAGTTTGAAAGAGTATTGTTCGAACAAGAAGCAAGATGGGAAAAAATTTAACACTAGCTTTTGAATCCTGGTGGTTACCTTTACCACTCCTAAAGTGATGGCGGTCCAATTACCGAACACGCTGTATGTATATTATTACAATCATGTAGTTTTGGTTTATAATGAATATCGTTGAATGTATCAACCTTTGTTGCATCTCCAATCTGATTAGAGAACTTTTAGGGTGTGTATTTAAAATATTTCAATGTTTTTTGTACCGATCTTTTTGAAATATTAAAATATGTGGCTATCTCTTGAATTGAAGCTATTGGTTTTTCTTCGACATAGCACAGTAAATTTAATTTTAATTCTTCGGTCAAAACGTGGTTGGGTTTATTTCTTTTTTATGGTTACTTACTACACACCCTTCAGTCATCAACTTCTTTATAAAACTCTGAATAGTGCGTATGCATGGGATCGGCCTTTCTGGATATTTTGTCGAAAAAAGTCCCTCACCCTTCTTAAACTATTTCCCCTTCGATACCACACAAACACTTCCATTTTTTCTTCTGTAGTGTACGTGGTCATGGTATCACAAATGGTATTATTTTTTTAAAGCTGCGTTTTAAGTTTCAAGATTCTAGACACTTGACAAATTTGACACCAAATTTTAGTTTTGAATATTTTAATGTGTTGTACCCTCTAAAAGCTTGAAATGTTGGTCATATACCCAATGAAATTGACCGGGTTTTTTTAACGGTATACATAGGGCTATGTATAGTAATAAAAAAATGTCCCCGTATAAGATCTTGTGTGCTATTAGACATAACAAGTTGAGACTTGCACAACAGATAGGCAAAATTTTAAGATGAAAAATGAAGTAAAATAGTATAGTTTTGATGCAGTTGTTGACATTTGTGTTGTAGGTTCTAAGTAGAGATGTTTACTTGTTTGATTTAGTAGTTCACCTCCTTCCATATCAGCAAGCAGTTTTTCACTTCGACATGCTTTAGTAGTGAAACGTGGTACACAAGGGGTTACAGGTTGATTAGGGGTTACAAGTTGATTATTTTCTTCCTCTTCGTCTCCAGAGGGAGAAGCCTCCTCAGCCGTTTGTTGATTTATGGAGACCGAACTGGCATCAATGTAACCAACTATTTGTTTTAGTAAATATCTTAATTCAGTCACTTCTTCTTAACAATAAAAAAAAACTTATTACATATTTCTCAGGTCACCCTTACTTATAACTCAGCTGTTCGTGTAAATTCTTTTCTACCAATTTTCTTGCTCGTTCCTTTACTATTCGCAAAAGAAAATTGAATTTCTCTTTCATGTCAGTGAGGATAAATTCCCACTGTGTTTTTTCTAATTGGAAATGGTTTATGTTCAACACACAATCTTATTTAATGAATATCCATTTCTAACTAAAAAAAGGTTTTTGTTTTGCTGTGGCGGGCTTTTAAGTTTTTAAATCTTTTGTGTTTTAAATTAGATTTAATTTTTGGTTTCTTTTCTTGTGGTCGAGCGGTGCCCTGCCATCAGCGCGATTAAATTTATTTGTGCGTAAGATCCTTAGCCATGATTTGTGAGGAGAACCCATTTCAGGAGAGAAAGAATTTGCAGGCATAAAAACTCTAATCATTTCTAAACTAATTTAATATAACAAAATTGGATGAAATTTACAAATGTGAAAACGTTGTATACAGCATGGCACACAACTCATTCCCCACCGGGAATCTGCTAGTGGTAACAGCAATAAGGATGCCAAAAATGAAAAAAGTAGGTCTTTTATTCTTCGTTTGCGAGATACAGAGGTTTTAAAGTGACCAATCCTAGAAGCTTTCGTCCAGATGTTGCGCATGCAATAAATGCGTTACCAAGGAATAAAAAATTATTCAAGAGCACATTTTTTTGTGAACGAGCCTTTTGATTCTGACAGGTATTTGATTAATGTCACTGACACTGATAGATATGACTAAAATTCTAAATTTAATTGGAACATGATTGAAACTTTCTGTTAAATGCCACAATTAGACGGAAAGAATTTTTATTTAACTACTGTTTTATGGTTTTTATGTCCGAAGGTAAAATTTTATATCTGAAAATCGTTCATCACTACGGCAGATGACTGGGTGGTTCACGAAGGCCATCAGTAGCAATTAAGTCTAAGGATATACACATTTACGTAATAAAACGACTATAAAGGGTTCTAAGAAGAACCGCATTTATTCATGAACACAGTTTAACAAACTAGTGGATGAAACGAACAATCGACGAAAGAAGAACACCAAAAACAGCAAACGAATCAAACGAAATTAGAGAAGATGCTCAAAAATTCTCCCGTCCATTTGACTACAAAACTGAGCTCTTCTGACCAGACTGGCGTGCGAATTAGTAATCATGTCAGGGGTTACCGTTTGAAAAGCTTCCTGCTCTTATCTTCTCTCTTAAATCTGCTTCAGTATTAACTGGTTCTCTGTAGACGATGTTTTTTATGTGACCCCAAAGAAAAAAATCAAGTGGGGTCAAATCTGGAGAACGAGCAAGCCAGTGCTGAGGCCTATCCAATGCTGGGGATAGTGTTGGTTTAATAGTGCCTGAACTTCTCTTGTAGAGTACGGTGGTGCACCATCATGTTGGTACCAACTGTTAACACGAAAAACTAGCGGCACATCGCCAACTAACCCACCAACTCATTTCAGATAAACTCCGCGTATCTTTCGCCAGTCAAACGCGCCGGAAATTCAAAAGGCCCAACCTTGAATAAAAGACTTATTTGGAATATGTATACACGGGAAGTAAAATAACTTCAAACTGTACCAAACGATCACTCAAAAGACCGGCCCACAAGTTGATCGAAATACTTTCTTGAAATCCTCTATGAAAGTGCATGCGGATATTCTTCAGCGCAAACATGCCAGTTACGAGCGTTAAAACGTCGCGTCATCAGTAAAAAGAACACAAGACAGAAAGTTAGGATCCCTATTATTTTCGTTCAACAGCCACTCGCAAAATCGTTGTCGTATGCGAAAATCATCAGGTTTCAATTGTTGAACCCGTGTGTACTGAGTGATAGGCGTGCATATAGTTTTCTTTCAAAATGCGTTGGACAGAACTCCTCGACATCTCCATTTGGCGAGAAACTGCTCTTAGGCTGGTCGTTGGATTTTCTTCGAAAGTGTTTAATACGACCTCTTCATTTTCCACTGTTCGCACGCGTCTAGTGGGACCTCCAGTTTCTAAACGGTTAGGAATCACTTGTCCCGTTTCTCTTCCTCTTGCAATTACATTTAACATTGTTTTGTGATCCGGATAGTGGTCTCTGTTTGGAAAACGTTCGCGGAAAGCCCTGGCGGCATCACCACATTCGCCATAAATCAGAACCATTTCAAAGTATTCTTCAGTTGAATACATTTCAGCGATAGATTTCTTTTTGCGAATTTTTATTTTCGAACGAAAAGTCGTGACTACACAAAATGACACTAACGCTTGACGTAAAAACTAGTGATGGGCACAATCGAATGAATTTAACGAATAATTCGGTAGTTGTCTGTCATTCGAATTATTCGATAGTAAACAATTCATTCATTCATTCAAAATCATTCATTAAGGTTAAACTGTACTGAATGAAAAAAATATTCGTTGTTCAAAAATTATGAAAAAAATACCATAATCTTATGATGGCCTTAGTAACAACATATATAAATTTTAAAGCAATTGATAGTGTCTTTTAAAAATAAAATGAAAAAAACCTCTATTTTTGACGTTTTTATTTTTTTATTAAAAAATTTTACTAAGTTTTTTTTTAATGAATTTTTGGGGGATAGTAGATAACGTATTTCATGTTACTGTATTTTTTCACGTGATTTGAACGTAACGTTTTTTCATAAAAAAATTAAAACTTTTGAATTTTCCAATTCGTTACAAACATTTAAATTTAAATAATAACCAACCTATGAGGTAATGATTTAATTCAGGAGCAAGATACGACTGTAAAAAACCATTTCGATTACTGTTTTTTTGGTGTAAATTCAATTTCAATCTTGCTCATTTGAAGATTCGCCCGACAGCTTCTTTCTCAGCGTACACTGGCAGCTGGCGACAAATTCTTGAGGTGGAAAATTTTGGAAACAGCGTTGCACGATAAAAGTGCCATCTACGTAACAGTAGAATAAATAGTTTTTGAGAAACTGTAATTTTGATTTTCATTTTATTTGTTCTCCATACAAATTTTGGACGCATCGGAGTTGGGCCGGGTACTGGGGGTATCATAATCCCCAACCATCAAACTGTAATTAAGCGGTCCCTTATATGATTATCTTCTAAAGTGATCGAGTTGGACTGAAAATTCGATACCTAGCTAAAGTTTCCAAAACTGTGTAAGTAAAATTTTTGACACGGGGTGAAGAAGTTGAGATTCAATTAGGTGATTGTTGAAAATAATCTGCTAGGTACTAAAATGACCGCATAATCATTATTTTTAACATTTTTATTTTTTGCATTAAGTACTCGAAAACGGTACCAAATGTAAGAGGAATTATCGTAAAAAAACGGTTATTGTTATTAATCATAAAAAAATTAAGTTTTGTGTGGCATAAATTAAAAAACAGTGTTCTGCTAAAGTTTTTTCATCAAGTACTGTTTTCAACATTATAACCAAATGAAATCGCACCCAGAACATAAAAAAAGAACCAAATATTTAGAGGCGTTAAATAATAGTATTAAAAAAGTTGAGTAACTTAGTAGAAAAAATAATTCAAAAGTAATTTGAAAAAACTTCGAAAACACAACTTCACCACTGAAATAACTAAGCGCGAAAAAAACGTGTGGAATAGTTGAGGTCGCTATAAGCTTGCAGGGGAGTATCAAAATTCCCTGGTGCGAACAGGTTCAAATCGGATACTCCGCAAATAAGGTATCACGTCATCGCCGAAAAACCGAAAAAAATTGCAGGATTGGATTTTGTCGATTTGAAATTTGGAGTAATTGTTGAATGAGAGTGTGCTATTGGTCGAAATATTAATGAATGAAATAGTCGATGTGAAATTTGGATTAATTGTTGAATGAGAGGAAATGACACGTTTCAAATTAAAAAAAATTGGCGATTAAATCATAAACTAGAATGAAACCTTTATGAGAATTTTAGCCAAGCTGAAAATAGTATCATTGAATAAATGGATTTTCTCCTTATCTAAACGGAATACAGTTGTTTCATCCCAACTACCTGGTTTTGAGTTTTTTTATTATTATTATTGCACACAAAACTTTTTATATTTTTTAATAAGTTGTTACTAATCAAATTTGTAATTAGAAAAATTTTTATTTTTTTAAAATACTATTTTCTCTTATACAAGGTGTTTATAAATGATTATAAATAACATCCAGGTGGCTGTGGAAAATTATAAAACAAGAACAACGGCCAATTTGCCGCTTCGTAAAAATAGCTGAAATGAACTCATCAGTCTGACAATTGGATTGACGTTTTTAACCTCTCAAGTTGTTGAATTTAAGCGATCTCAAAATACAAAACACTTGTGTCCTTTGTTTTCAACGCCAACTACGATGTTATAATCATTTATAAACACCTTGTAGGTATTAATAATCTTGTTGGTATACGAGTAAAGGTGGTACACCTTTATTCTACAAGTGGTTACTATGGTACATTATTTGATTTAGTTATTTTTTTATCTTACTCGATAGAATAAATGTAGGTGGTCATTTGGTGTTTTTTTAAATCTATTTGGTTATTTTTTTATTGTATTGGCGATTTTTTATTCTATCGGTGAAAAAATTTAACAAAAATTTATCAGTGTACCTATAAGAGAAATCGTTGTAGTACACACGTAAAGAAAAGTTGGCATTATCTGCTCGTGATTCTTTTCTGACACAGATAATGAACAACTTTTCATTACTTAAACTACTATTCTTATTGTTTAATAATCGTTTTTCATTGTTTTACGTTTACATCAATTTATATTTATAGAAGTTATAAAAAATACGTTTGTTTTGTAATTTGGGTTATTGTAATAACAAAAATGTTTTGTTATAATATTTATAATTATGTGTACCTATTAAATATATTATATTCATTTGTAAATTGTTTTTTTTTAGTTGCACTTGTATATCGTATAAAAACATTCCAATGAACATTAATTTATGCTTAAAATATATCTTTTTTTTACTTTGGTTTAATTACATTTCTACTTGTAGTATTATTCAGTATTTGAATCCACACCTTTTCCAATTGAAGTTCTGAATTTATCAGATTAATTTCAGAAATAATTAATAATAATAATAATAATAATAGATTTATTGCCATCAATAAATAATACATGGCGCGTCATATAATTATGTACATGTAAGTGTATATGGGACAATACATACATTTATTTTAAATCTGGAGGGTTATCCAGGAACTCTTGGATAGAATAATAACTCATTTCTAATAGTGCGTCCTTTACCTTCTTCTCAAACAGAGCCGGAGCTAGTCTCTTCATCGGGTCCTGAAGCTTGTTATAAAGCTTCGGGCCCCAATGGTCAATGCTGTGCTGTGACACTTTAAGCCGATGGTACGGTGTTGAGAGCGCGTCAGCGTGTCTTGTGTTATGCTCGTGATATGAGCCATTCTTGATGAACTCGTGGAGGTGGTTGTGGACGTACCTCAGACAGCTCAATATGTACGCGGAAGGGATGGTAAGAATTTGTTTAATTAAATATTAAATTAAATTAAATTAAAATATTAAATATAGTTGCAAATTGTTGGGTCTAATATCTCCTTGTTTAAAATGTTCGAAAGAAATCAGTGTTTCAGCATAATCATAATGTAAATATTCATGTGCACAATTGTGCCTAAGTGTAAGAATTTTTATAGTCATATTGTCGGTAAGAACCTTTGGGTGCTTTTTGCCTGAGGCTAGCGGTCGGTCGGCTTCAGTAGATCGGCCAGATGTGTTTACCTAAAGTTCAAAGTCGGAATAGAGCCCTCTAGTGACTAATAGAAATAGGGAAGGCTTCTAAATAACCAAGGAACGAAGAAACGAACCCAAACTATTTGGCCAAAAATTGGCAAGTGTAAGTGTATGATGGGTTATCTAATACGGCGCTAAATACTGCGCCATCCTGTGAGCCAGAAACACAATACTTCCCAGTATTGTTCAACCTTAAGAAGAAATGAATATGACCACACTATCGAATAAAATCATTCGTTTCTTATCGTGGTTTCTTTCTCATGTACAGTGAGTTTAATACGTTTATCGCGCTCTAATCATTCGATTGAATGAGCTAAATGAGTGAAGTTCGTACCGATGATGTATGATATATGGTGTCACAACTCCCTTTAATTCTCCATACAAAAATGTCAACTCAACGCAATGCTAGCAACATGGCAAGGTCGGGAACTTTTTTCAACATTGTTCAGCAGAGGGAGCTGTTTCATTTGACTATTTTTCAAATTTATGTCATAATATTAAAAAATTATTATTATTAATTAATTCCTTTTCTAGTTACATGGTTTAACTTTCTCTGATTTGGTTGATGATCCCGACCAAATTCCTTTTTCAATGAAAACAAAAGTCATTATTGTTTTGATGAACAAGACTAACAAGAAAGTGAGACGTAACAAATCTAATAATTTTTGGCAGGTACCTGCTCTTGGGTCTGTTACTCAGACCCCCCGATCCCATTGTAAATCTTCCTGCGGATTTGTCTAGCCATCTGCTATAAATCATCGCCCGAGAAATTTTGAGCTTCCAATGAATTAGAATTGTGACGATATCAAGCTTATTTTTAATAATAAAAAAAACTAAAAATGCCAAGCCGTTTGAAATAAAATTCTCTATCGACTGCTTTTTGAGTTTTTTCATTTTGAAGCCTTAGTGTTTTTATAAGTGTTTTAGTCCGAAAACGTGTTTATTTAAGTGGCCATAATTTATTGAGTACTAGATTTTTTAAAATTATCTAAAAGCCATTTTGTATATATCATTTCTAAGATACATTGAGTTTTGAAACGACGTTGATACCTTTTCAAATGACTTAGTTATAGCCACAATTCTTTTACATTGGAAACGCCATAAGACGAATACGTTTAACCTAGCCTTGTGATAGAAATCTCGTTTCACGTCGTTGTATACGAATTGAATATTTTGTATCCACCAGGAAAAATCTGATTGAAGACTGAGAGAAATTAGCATTTTTGAGTTATAATTTTGGTTATTCAAATTCAAAGCTACATACTTTTGTTGTTCAAAACGTTTTGTATACAGGGTGTTGGAAAAAAGCCAACAATTTTGTTTTTAAACAAACTAGATTTTGGAAGTTTAATTAAATTTGGATCTGGAAGGTCCACATTTCCGCCAAGCTTACTTATTTAAAAACAAAACGACATGATAAGCTAGAAGTTTATTTTTTCTAAAACAAAACAAGACAGTTATAAAAATTCTGCTCGCATATTTAATACAACTGTCAAAAGTTAATTTGTTAAACAAAATTTTGGGCGTTTTTTTCCAAAGCACTCTTTGCAAAAACGCATTTTTTTAAATTTTAATCAGCATGTAAGATTCGATCATATCATGTGATACATCGTTGTAATCAGGAACAAAAAGACTTTTCAAAAATACAAGTACTAAATATGGCGTCCATAAGAAAAACCAAAGTTGAGTGTTCTAACTCTGACATCAAGAACGCCATGGAAAAGACAATGACAGAATTAGATTTCTTGTAAAAAAGTGCCTAAAGAATGTCTTACTTTAAAAACGTCTAGTTTTCTTTGTTTTTGCTTAAAAAAATAAAAACGAAAATTACAAATTTTTGATTTCTCTCAATAATTCAAAAACTAAAGATGACACATCAAATTTTCTTTCAGGTAGTTGTTCAGCATAAAAATGCGCAACTTTGCCCTAATTTAACCGACCTCGTATCTCTTATAATAACTGAGATCCGCATGGTGGAGCTCGAAAAACGGACACCCTGTATAACCACGCATACTTTATTGCGGGACATGCCGCCAAAAGAATCCCTAAAAATTGGGCAAATTTTTGAATAGTGCAAGACTTTTTATTTTTGAAACGTTGTGCCAAATTAACGTTGTTAATTTTGACGTGTCAAGAACAAAACCTAGAAATTTGCAACGGAAACTAGGTTCCAGAACACTTTTCTCTGAATTAATAATGTACCCTAAAGAGTTCAAAAGCTTAAGTGTTAACTTAATATTGTCTTGACATTCTTGATAACTTTGTCCTATGATGAAAAAGTCATCTAAGTAATTCACACATGTAACGCCTTTTCGTCTCAAAGCGCAAATGACGGGCTTTAAGAGTTTTGTAAATGTGTATGGTGCCGAGGATAGGCCGAATGGGAGACAATTAAATTCGTACAATTGTTTGTCGAATTCTGAACGTAAAAACTCTTTATCCGATTCTGCAACCGGCACTAAGAAGTATGCGTCTTTAAGATCGATTGTAGCCATATAACAGTTTCTTGTTATTACTGTTATTAGCCTTTGTGGAGTTCGGATGTCCTCCATTTTAAAGTGAGGCGTAACAACAAAATTGTTAAGTTGTTTCAAGTTTAAAATAAAACGTTTTTTCCCATTGGGCTTGTCAGCTAGGAACATCCTAGATAAGAATTGGCCACCTAAGGTGTTACATTTAGAAATTGCCCCTATAGAAAGCAGGTCAGAAGTTGTTTCTTGGATTAGTTTCAAATCCTTTTGTAAGATTTTACTATTTGGAGGTCGAGACTGTTTTGGGTTCTGTAAAAACGGGATAGTGTAGTCCCTAATACAGTTTAAGACCCATGTGTTTGTCGTGATTTCTCGCCATTTATGGTGAAACAATTTTAAGCGACCTGCGTATATGCCGGTTACCTGAGTTAGTAGCGGTGACGTTTTTCCTTGGGATAATGTGTTTTGGAGGATGGGCCCTTGTATGGTCTCGTTTCCTCCCGACGGACCGGGCGTTGACGATTTAACGATTTGTTCTGAGTTTGAGTGTTTGACACTGTGGGAATTTGCCGCCACCTCCTTTTTTTGCTTGAGGTTTTGGAATTTGGGAATACGACGCTTTTATGGTCGAACTAGCCGTTTGTAAAGCTTTGGCTTCCTTAATTTTTTTCGATTGGTAAATCGTTCCCAAACAAGTTTTCTGTTGGGGAAGTGGTTTCCAGTACGGCTCTGACTTCCTTATTTACGAAGTTCGTCTTAATTTGGTTAAGGAAAAAAATAAATTTGCCATTAGCTGACCAGCGTCACTCAAAACCCGTAATAAAAAGTCGTGAATTTCAAGTGAAAGAACGTTCCGGGAATTTAGTGTTTTCGTGAGACCCTGACCGAGAGCCGATAAAGCTGCAGCAAGCTGACTCTGGGAATCAGCCACTGTTTTGTCTCGATTTTTATTATTTCCGGTCATGATTTGAGCCACCACCTGGTTTATTGAAGGTGTTATTTCACAATTGACTTTTGCAACAATTGTGCAAACTTTTCCGGCTCGAACCCCCCTGTAAAATTTGTTTCCAAATTGTGGCCAATTCATAAGGCCGACGTTACTTTTTCCTCGCTTTTCTTGGGCAACGGTCTTAAAACGAAACTGTCCAAGAGCTGGTTCCCAATTTTCATCGCTTTTGAAGTAGAAGCAGTAGAACTAGTGCTAGTACTAGTAGAGGGTTGTGGCTCGATTTGGGAAGCTTCATCTCCTTTGGAACTGTAATAATTTACAATACTAAGACTTACAAGTTGAATAAACTATAAGTTACAAATAAAAAGCCAGGGCATTGTGACTGATAGATTCTCATTTCTGAATTTTGTGATTATATTCGTAAATACATAGGTGTTTAATTTTTTCTGTGTGCATGTGTATTTTTTTTATTTTTCCACAATTTCTAAAAAAATCGCCGCTGTTCCCAATAAATAATTATGTGTGTGCTTAAATAAAAATTAAAAATTTAAATGAATATAATTGTTGGGTTTTTTACGTATTTTTGTATAAAACATCATTAGTAGCATTCACAAATTTTACTTAAGTAATAATTTAATAATTTTATGAATATTAATATTTTGAATTAATTACTTCAATATAAAATACAAAGAAGTAATAATAATTTGCACAAACAGTTATAATCCACTTTTGCATTGTAATATAAATGTATAAAGTGAGATCGGTTCACTATGTTCACTATTTTTTTTTAATTTTAATAAAAAACTAACTTACCTGTGTAAAACTTCATCGTCAGAATTTGCTTCTTCTTCAACTGAAGATGATTTAACATTAACGGTGATTGTTCTATAGATAAGTGGATGATGCACTAGCAAATGTTTTTTTAAATTTGACGTATTACCCGAAAACTTCAATTGTCTTTTACACTTTAAACACTGCACTTGGTCTCCAGAACTTTCTTTCTTAAAGTATCCCCAAACCGCGCTTTTCTTTGTCGCTTGCATTTTAAACAAATTATCAAAAACTTAAAACCGAAGTACACGTTCGCTTCGATCTCCACCCCAAAACTAAAAGATTGAGAAGATGAAAGTATCATCGCACAAAAATTTTTAACCTCGAGTGAAGTACTTTACTTCTTAGCCTAAACAAAAGTTCAAGTGATAAAAAAAGTAAAAGATTATTATTACCATTAAATTTTTCCTCACTTCCTTAGATCGACCCTTTATTTCTTAAATTTATGAATGTTTGCTCTAGCCGAGTGGTTCAAAATAAAACACTTCCGCTGTCGTGCACAAAAGATAAATAAGAGTAGGTATTATTGCCTGTTTAAAAACGATTGGGGGAAACAGTTGTGTTGTTAATTAAAGCTAAATATAACGTAATAATAAATAAAACAACAGTTACCAACCATTCATGAAGTGATCAGTGTTTTTTTTACGAACAAACAAACGCATGCATTTTACGCAGAATCTCTTTTACAATAATCATCCCTGAAATCAACTAATAATTAGGTATCAATAACAATAACACCAGCACCTACTACGGTATAGATAGATAGATCGATAGAATCGACTTTCAATTTAGGCAATGACTACAAAAATCTTTGAGCTGGTTTACAGAACATTTTATTTTCAATCAAATTTTAATTCGAGATTAACTTGACAATTGGGCGATACCTCCATTTAAGTATCGGTTATCGATACCTAGGAGGTATCGATACTACCCAAAGTATCGTTGGTATCGCGGTATCGAAGGTATCGAAAGTATCGTGGTATCGCAAGTATCGTGGTATCGAAGTATCGAAAAGTATCGAGGTGTTGAGTATACCTTGGTAGATATCGAAGGTATCGAGGTATCGATACTTCGATACCTAATTTTAGTCGGTATCGATACCCGATACTTGGTCAGGTATCGATACTTTATGGAAGTATCGATACTTGTCCCAGCCCTAGTTCACACTACATTTATTTCTTACATCAGACCATTTATTATTCATTAGAGAAAAGATTCTTTCTACATATCCTGTAGAAGCAGGCATACTAAAGACATATGAAACTAATTTTTTAACATTCGGGACATCTTTGGTTTTTGATAAAATAAAAACCCATTTGTCAGTATCCAATAGCTGAATATAATCTGTATCGTTGTTGCATTTCTCGATTATTGTTTCAAGTTTTGACAATTCGTCAAAAGGTTTGTCTAGGTCGAGTTTGATACACGGTTTTCTAATTTTTGAATCAAATTTCTGAATACATAAAAAATTTGAGCAATGGTTGTTTTATTATTTTCTAAGATAAGTATTGCTTCCTCGAATATACTTAAAATGTGGTTACAAAATAGTAAATTAATTTCAGCAACATCATTTTCCATCGTGTTTTTATAATCGTTATCCTCATTGATCTAATACTTGAGTGGATGGAGCGATGAGAGAGAGGTAGTGTTATGAACACAGAGCGAGAGAGAACGCAATAGAAACTCACGTGATCAGTGAGTGATCAGATCAAGAAACCCGCTAGCTCCCTATGTTTAACACGTATTGGAATGCGGCAGTAGTGGATTTTCTCATTTTTTCATACTTTTGGGTTAAAAACGGAAAAAAAATTGTTCATAGAAACTTTGTTTAGTCTATTTATTTTAGTCTAAGCAACTTCGCTCGAATAATACGAAGCGTAGCGTAATCGGAACCCTAATATGTGTTTACGAATATTTGAATTGATGTTTATTTTAGTTACTCAAGTCCTCAAGTCGGGATTCAATGACGATTCCGACTAAAAAATTGAAAAGGTTTTGGACTTTTAGATCAGAATGAGTCGGGCTATCGAGTGGAGAAGTTGTATTTTTGTGAATTTTGTTAATACAATATTATTATTTTGTTACATCATTATTATTTTTAAATGTAGTGTTTCTTAAACTTGTGAGTGTACGTGCGATCTGGAACTCTTTATTGTTATAAAAATCACAGAGTGTACATATTTTATAAATTATTTGTTTAAAAACTTAAAATGTTGAAATCGTGTTGTGCGTATGGTTATTCACAAAGGGCAACGAAAGGAGGTGTTTCATTTCATTCATAAATATTAGCACAATTATTTTTTGCATTAGTTTAAAATAACGCGCTCTGCAGATTTCCTCAAGATCCTACTCTTAGAAAAAAATTGGATAACTGCCCTTAGACGCGACAATTTCATTCCGACTGAGAGTTCGCGAATTTGTGGCAAGCATTTCCAAGAGTGATTTTTCCAGGTTGGTAGAAAGCGTCTAAAAAATAATACGGTACCGTCAATTTTTGACTTTCCATCTCCGATTTACACGAAAACGAGTTGAATACAACATTTTATTCTTCGAATTAGACTCAACAAGGCTTAAAGTTGCTTTAAATCTGTTAAAAATAATCTGACGTTTTGTATTAAGAAATGCCAAACAGTCGTCAAAACTTCCTTACACAGGAGAAAAACCGCAAATTTTGACAGTGTCGAAGAATAAAAGAATTTTTAGTTTTCTAGTTTTTTGTAAGTTTGTACTCGTATTAAATGTGTATGCACAATGTACATGTTATCTCCATTAAACAAGATTTTTATACTCTGTGTAAGGTTTTTTACTATACCTTTTATTAAGTATCTAACACACTATATTACAAAGCAGTTTACAAGGCGGAAGTTTCAAAACAAGCCAATTTATTAATTAAAATTCCGGTAATTCTCCACGAAATCCATTTAAACGCATGGATTCAATGCCCGCTTCTGCCACCGGTCACGTGACTTCATGTTGGAAACACCTCTAGCAGTGGTCGCATATGAGCGCCGCTCCATCCACTCAAGTATTAGATCAATGGTTATCCTTAAGAAAAAGCAATTCTTTGATTTTTTTGGGACAGTCTTTTGTACTTCTGAAATATGAAAGAATTGTTTCCCATGACTTTAAAATTCTTGTTATGCACGGATTTAAACTTAACCATCTGGTTACCACATGATGAAGCAATTCTTTAAATTCTATTTCTACAAATTCAGACATTTCTTTTAAATTTTCTCGTCTTTTTGCTAAAATTGAAAAGTAACCAAATTTTCAACATCATAATCCAAATTTTCCATAACATGCTTCACTGCGTTGTGAATGATATGTGCATGACAATTAGCTTTAAAAATATTAGCATTTTTTTCATTCATCAGAGTGAAAAGAGACCAGTTTTTTCCAAAATTCGCATTACAATTATATCAGCGCTTAAGCATGAAACATTATCGAATGTTAAATTTAATTCTTTAAAGGTCTCTTCAATACTTTTGCACATAACTATTGCGCTTTCGTCTGGATTTTCTTTAAAGTCTATTAGTTTAACTATACCCACCCCAGTGTTAAAAAATTGAACTGCAATAGGGAAGTAAATCTGACGTGATGGATTTCTTATATATATATATATATATATATATATATATATATATATATATATATATATATATATATATATATATATATATATATATATATATATATATATATTAATTAGTGCCCCATAATCTATAAGAAATGATGACTTTCAGTTAAGGTATAAATCGTGTAAACTAGTGTAGTGGAAGACCTCTCTTGGAAGCACTAAAAGCAGCATACCTGCTGTATTTTGATTATTTAGTAACTAACCAGGCTGAGATATTGCATAATTATCACCAGATGGGTGTCAATATGTCTCTTAAATACATTTTCTTGATTCACATTTAGATTTCTTTCTGAAAAGCCTAGGAAGCATGAAGCATGAGTTATGAACAGGGCGAGCGTTTTCATCAAGATATGAAGGTTTTCGAAGATCGGCACAAAGAATTCTGGGATGAAAACATGTTAGGAGATTATTGTTGGACTATTATATAGGAAATTGACCCAAAAAAATACAAAAAACAAAGTAAAAGCATTCATTTTTAATTTTTTGTTTGGCTATTTAAGAATTATTCTTGCTTTTTAATTAATTATTTATTTCTTAAATCTGACGTGATGGATTTTTTTTTATAAATAAAAAAACTTTCATATTTCCATATTTGTTGTTCAGTCGGTATAGACAGGTTGTACCTACGTGAATAAATTAGGCTTGGCGACACTTGCGAAGATTATTTGAATGCTCTAAATAATTATTTCAAACGAACGATTTTGATTAGTTTTACATTTTGCTTTATCTATTTATTTTAATGTACTCTGTGACTTGTAAGTTTTATTTTATAAACTAAATTTAAATAAACATGTGTGTTCGGGTTGCCAACATGCATTAGCTGTTTCAAAACTATGTAAACGCCAAAGTCGCATTTTTTCTCAAAATTTGTTGTTATAAATTATTTTTGTAATTTGTCGTCATTTGGATGCTTTAGTAGGCTCATAAAAGCACGCAACGTCATCAAGTACGATGCCATTATAGTCATAATTTCACGGAACATTTTACGGAAATTTTTAGGTTGGCAGGAAGCAAATTTGCGACCGTGTTTTTGCCAGTTTCAGAAACTTCAGGGGGCGTTCATGCAAGATTACCTTCATTATAACTCATACTCGTGTTTTTTGGCAGAATTTGAATAAAACAAAAATTTTAAATCAATTTTCACTTTAAAAAAAAAAGTCGATTAAAATAACAATTTTTGTTTCATATCGGCAGAAAGGAGGCAAATTATAAAAATAATATAAAAAAACTCGTTTCATAAGACCTTGAAGCACTCATTCTTTCAAAAAACTCGTGGCTAACGCCACTCGTTGTTGCAACTGAATTCGTGTTTCAAGAGTGGTCTTATGAAACTTGTATTTTAATATACTATTTTGTAATTTGTCGTCATTTGGATGCTTTAATGGGTTCCTAAAAGTACGCAACGTCATCAAGTGCGATGTCATAATAGCCATAATTTCACGGAACATTTTACGAAAATTTTTAGCTTGGCAGGAAGCGAATTTGTCACCGTATTTTTGCCAATTTCAGAAATTTCGGGGGGCGTACAGGCAAGATTATCTTCATTAACATTCTTATTCGTGTTTTTAACAAAATTTGGATAAAACAAAAATTTTAAATCAATTTTTCACTTTCAAAATTGACAGTTTACCAACCGTCACAAAAATCCCCAAATCGACAAAAATAACAATTTTTGTTTAAAATCGGCAGAAAGGGGGCAAATTACAAAAAATAGTATAAAAAACTCGTTTCATAAGACCTTGAAGCACTCATTCATTCAAAAACTCGTGGCTAACGCCACTCGTTGTTGAATTGAATTGAAACTGAATTCGTGCGTTTCATAAGAGTGGTCTTATGAAACTTGTTTTTTAATATACTATTATATAATTAATAGGTGATGTAATTTATAGTTTCAATGAGAGATCTAATCATTAGTAACTATTTTCCATTTTTATCAACGTTATTTAAAAAAATAATTTGGTAAAATGCGACGTTGGCATTTACAGAGTTTTGAAACAGCTATTAGAAAGATACTATGAAATTGTAAGAATAACATGTAGGGCTTAGCATGACAAATTTTTCGGCGGTATTTAACATTTTAAATAGAGAATACCGCCGACCGGAGGCATCTATAGTCCATCCGGAATTAAAATCGATTGTCAAATTGTTTCAACGTTGGCAACTCCATTTAAAGTTAGTCGTCCAGGCTTCGTTCCTATGGCATTGTCGCAGGGTTCCAACATAATTTCAAAATTTTTGACATTGACAATTGATTTTAATTCCGGATGAACTATATCAATAAATTCGTATTAAACCGGCGAAACTAACGATTTAAATTCAAAATTTCGGCGGCTTTTTTATGCGTGAAGCAATAATCCCGCCAGACGACGGTCTTTTTAGTACAAATTAAAGGCACGGCCGGCGATTGTTTAGCCAGTGCCTTAAAAAAATGCCAAAAATTTCTTTTATTATATGATTATTTAGAAAAATTCCTAATATCCCTAGATTTTTCCGGTTTGTGTGTGTTCGTAAACAAAAGATATACTCGTATTTACACTTAGTTAATTTTCTGTGAGCATTGATAATGAAATAATATTAACTGAACTACAGTAGACACGACTAGGTAAATTGTTTGGAGCAGTGGCGGCTGGTGAAATTTGTAAGAAACGGTTCTGCAAAAATTCTAACATTTATGGTAGATAGATAGGTATGAAATATTTCGGCACACTGTCTTCTTATATAAACCCACCTAAAAATTTGTTTACACACAGATAGATAGTTAAGATAGTAATTATAATGAGTAACAAAACAGAAAAAACTTAACCACATACGCAAACATTCGTGGTTTCATGATTTTCGAATCTGGATCTCATCGGAGCTGCCCGCTAGACAGAACCGCTGCCCCCACAGAACAGTAACGGTTAAGAAATGAGAATTCCCTAGTAAATCACTGGCAACACGAGAATCTAGCGCCTCTGGTGCGGAAGTGCGTTACTACCGCGGAAAAGCGCCACGTTTGAATAAATTCTATTTATTTTCTATTACTAAATGTTTTTATTTTACAAGTCTCATTGCAAATTGTTTAAAATAAAATAAAAATATTTTCATTTTGAACAAAATGAAAACATTTTACATTTATTCTAAACAAAATTTGCAATGAAATTTGCAAAAAAAGATGTTTTGGGGTAATAAAACACAGATTGTGTTCAACTTTTTTATTGTAAAAGCCATCAGCAACATAACAAATTGAATTTTTCTAAAAATAAAATTATTGTATTAATTATTAATTATACAAAAATAATCAAAAAACTAAATCAGTCAGTGTTGGCATGTTTTGCCTGTCTGCTCCAGACTTAAAACAAAATAATACCTTATTTATAAAAACTTTTAACTTGTCTGTCAGCAAACAGTTGCCCACGCTACGACCACGAGGAGGTACATGCAGTGCACTGACACACTCGAGCGCAAAATGGAAACTAAAAGTAAATTCTGAAAAAACCTAAACAGAAGAAATTCTAAAAAAACAACCAAAAAACTTAACAACCAAATATAAACTATATACATTTCATTTTAAAACAACTATGTACAAATATATTAAGAAAATAAACACTTCTTGTTTAAATATCTATCTACAAATCACAGCCTTCTATGTACAAATCACAGTCTATCTACAAATCACAGTCTATCTACAAATCACAGTCTATTTACAAATCACAGCCTTCGAAATTTCTTCATTTTTTGGATATGGCCGGTGGTAACGGACTTTGATTTCTGCTTGTCTCTCGTGTATTTATATATTAAAAAGGTGGTGCACCTATTTAATATTAAATTATCACAATCGTGAGTCATGCAATAGGTTGGCCCAAAATCAAACTGAGATTTATAAATTTCTTTAAACCTGTCTTCCAACATTGCGTGGTGAGCATAGGTATCAAGGAAACTGTATAAACAATCATGAATGTTTTGAACAAGCCACATTACATGTTCACTAGCATACTTCAGTCGCCGCTGATTATCGTCAAATTCCTTGAATGAGACTAAGAGATGGTGCTCTGTCGGCTCCTCAGAATATAATTTATTCTGACAGTTTTCGCAATCAGGAACCTCAATTTCCTTTAATACATAGCCAGCGACATAAGCCAAACCTTGACTGTCTTCACAGCAAAGGTCTGCTTGCTGCAATGTAGAAAAGTCCACTGAAATTTCTGGTTGTGATTCCTGCTCTCTTTCCTCATTCCCTGAAAACTTCAATAACTATCCCAAGTTTTCCAAAGGCGTGCACTCGTCATCCTCACAATTACCAGAGCCTTTTGGTGAAACTAAATGGTTGAAAACAACAGTTTTCAAGGCAGCTGTGAACTGGTGGCATGTGGGATTCGTGTTTGCAACACCGTGCTGGCGAATACTACAAAAAAGATTCTCCAAGGGGTCTTGGTTTAGACCTCTCAAGTTCAAAAAATCAAACCCATCGATGTTTTTGAGGTGATTCCATAGAAAAATAATAGACCTGATTGTCGTCTGCCAACCCTTGACGAATGAAAACTGATTGGTACAATCAGTTCCATTTTTCAAATCTATTAGTTTCCAATGGCCCATCTCCGTTAACAATTTTGACCAAAATGCCAAATGGGGCGACTCGTCCGTCAAAGCACAACGGTACTTTTTTGAGTCAGTTGGAAAAACCTGCGAACCGCAATTTGTCTGTAAAAACAGAGAACGTCTCAATTGCACTAGCCACTGAGCTGCTCAGTTGGGCGGCAGCAACTTTGACTTTGATTTTCACATAGGAATCCTTAAATTTGAAATACTCTTTTTTTAATTTCGGCAACGATTTGAATTGTTTTTGCTGGTCAAGATTGAAAACGGCCTCGATGTGTTCGAATTTGGCACATTTGTGAGGTTCAAATTGAAGTTTGCATCGCAATAGCGAGTTTCGCGTGTTCTTCAATAAATGCGGTACATCAAAAATCGTGACAATTGGCCGGTTATTAACAAAGAAATAATAGGATCCTTGCCTGGGGTGTCGTTCAGCACAGAGCTGAGACAAGGCTTTTTGGTTCGTGGGACCTTGGTCGCAAACAGTTGCAACAACTTCAAGGCCAATTTCCTGAAGTCGACCTATTATTTCTTTAATAAGAACCTTTAAATTGTCAGCAGAAACCGTATGAGCAATAAAATAATAAGCAACTTCTTGTTTCCATTGCTTTCTGACGCCTCGGACCATGAAAACAAGAGCATGGTTGGATGCCTTGTTTGTCCGCCCCAAAGAACCCAAGTCTTCAAAACCACTAATTAATTGTTGGTGGGCCTCATAATGAAATCCATGGGATAGGGATATTTCATCAATAATCAAAGTGCAAAATCGATTTTGACTTTTCATTTTGATGACTTCTCCCTGTAAGTGCCCCAAAATTGCCTCGTTAATTCCAGGACCAAATGGAATTTTAGATAAAATGGCTTTCAAGGTTCGCGAGGAGGGCAATTGAAAATAGGTTTGCAAGTATTTATACAACCGTGGACTGCGTTTGTAAACAGATAAAGCAAATGCTTTATCCTGTTCACTCCACCTGCGCCCCGATGGTGGTTTGGTCGCGTTTCTGAGTTGTGAATTGATGAATTCCTTCGTTACAGAATTCAGGTTTTCATCAATGAATTCGAATTTGTCAGAGTTGTATAAATCTTGCAAAGTATTTACTTTGCTCCTCTCTTGTTGCAGTAACTTTTGCAACTTCGATAAGCGCGAAGTGACATTTCGATGAATGTGATACATCTGCTTTTCTCTTGATGTTAAATCCGCCCTTGAAAGTCTCATTTTGTTTAAAATACCATTTTTGTCACCTTCATTCAAAAAAGCAAATTTTTTGCACCTCCCAGTGATTGCATTATTACCCTGACAATAATTGTGGTCTTGTTGAACAGTATCGTTGCTTATTATTTCTTCACTGTTTGTAAAAAGAGGAAGGCCATGGGCAAAACATCTGGCATTGGATGTTGAGGGCAAATTGCAAATACAAGATGGATGATTTATTGAATTTTCCACCAAACTATCTTCTGTAACAGAAAGATTTGTTTGTGAAATCTCAACAAACTCCTCTTGCGGGGCCATAACGCATGGTTTAGGTACTACATTTGGATTTAATTTATCTTTCCTTTCATTAACAAAATCGCGACTTTCAAAATGATCCTCACATAAACGCCAAAATTTTGAACTTACAGGATCCTCAATTTTGCAGGCATTCCTCCACAATTCGTGAAGCTTTGGATTCTTAGGGAAGGTGAAGAAATGCTTGTTGGCACGTCCTTTGTTAGGAACATAACCACTGGTGCATCCGTGGTATTTGCAGGAATATTTGCGATAACCAGCCATGACTAAAGTTGCTTGAGTAGCAGAAATCAAAAATCCGTCACTCCAGCCCGGAGAGCAATTCCTTTAAAATAGAAACACGAATCAAAAAGATGAGGTTATATTAATAAAAGAAGAGATACTTATCTTTTTGGTCGGCGTTCAACACCAGGAGTTGACTCACTGACGAACTGTAATCAGAATTTGTTGTTTTGATTAAACGATTAAACAAATAATTGCTACGTACTTACGATAACACGTTAAACAATGAGTGACAATAACACGACACTCACACAAGTCACACAACACTTTGGGCTTGGATTTCTTGTAGAAATAGTATTGTGAACTTTTATTTAACAATGTGTACCACAAAAAATTATTATTATTAATTAAATTAAAATTATTAATTAATTTTTCCATCTGTTTTTAATATATACATAACATATTACAAAGGGCCTTTTTTGAAACCCCCCCGTCCCCAAACAAGGCCCACCGTGGACCCCAAATAAGGCCCATATTTAAAAGACTCGGGAAAGGATATTTCCTAGCAACGTCAGGATGCCTTTTTAAGAACAGTTTCAACCATTTACGGCCAGCTAAACCAGCGGAATCGTTAAATGGATTATTTATATTATTTATTGTACAAAATGAATAAACAGAACGTCTAAGCACTTTTGAAGTTATAGGCATTCCTACATCAGCCAATCGAAATATTCTTGTACATAATAATTCATTTTCTTGTTCAACTGACAGATAAGTTTTTCGCCCTAATGGTTTTGTGCTTGTTCCAGAGGCAAGATGATTCCTCAAAGTTCTTCTGGGAATGTTAAATTGTTTTGAGGCCGTTCTTACATGCAAACCTCCATTAACAGCATTCATCGCTTCCATCATTTGTCCTTCACTCCATCTGGCTCTTTTTCTTTCCATATTGACCTAAAAATATTGAATATTTAATACATGTATGCTAACAAATCAGTGAAACAGTAACAGAAGTAGATTCTCCAAATAAGGCCCATGGGCTTTATGGTGGGCCTTATTAAGGAACACATTTTATTCCTATTTTTTAGTGAGGTTATCTCTTATAATTTTTACAACAAAGAAAAAAACGTTATGAAATTTATGTTGTTAGAGAGTTCATTTAATAGGCTTTCTTATGGTATGTTACAGCAATATATTGATCTAATTGTGTGTCTTTTAAAAGTAAGTGTTTCACTTACCGGAATTTAACATTGAAGTGCATTGAACACATATAACGCATCAGTTTAAAACATATTTCACCATTTACAGACGACTAAAAGACGTATCAAGAAGTAACTTCTAGGACTGATGATAGGTGGCTGGAGGTCCGACGCAGCTAAATGATTTTAGTTTTCTTCACTATTTAGACAAAAAAAATGAACGGTGGGCCTTTTTGCCTTATTTGGCTTAGGTACCTTATATTAATTAGCAAATATTTTCTTCCAAAGTACCAATAAACATTTACTATTGATAAAATTTTGGAAAACATGAAGTGTTCAAAACTAATCACATTTTGTAAAAAAATGGTATTATAAATCTGAACAAAAAACATGTTATATAGAAGTTTAAACTTAGTAATCTGGCGGATACTAATCGAAACATGCGTTGGCCAACAGTATGGAACCAAGCGTTTTGTGTCTAAGCTATGTACCTTACGAAAACACTAATTAGTACATCAACTACTTTAAAAATGTGATTATTTTTCACGAATATGTTTTTTGAAATTCTTTTTAGTTTTCCAGTTGCCTTCCGAGCTCAAAAGTCTATAGCTGGACTTGAATCCAGTAGAGATTTTCTTGGCAAAAGAGTTTCCTACTGGGGACGTTGAATAACTTAAGAGTGGCACTGAAGGAAAAATGTTCAAATATCTGAAGAATACAATGCCACACTCATCCAAAGCAAGCCATATCGTGTACTAGATATACGTGCTCTTGGTTGTAACTACTTGTTAATAATCTTAAATTAGTAATTTTTTTTACGCTTTATTTTATGTTAACTTCTTGTTGTTTTATTTTGTTTCCTCACTGCTAAGATGCTGTTTCTTGGTAAAACAATTTAAAAGATTTCATAACTTTGTATGCACCATATCAAAAGTTTTGGAATTTTTTGAGCGGCAGTGTGAAATTACATAGGTGGTATTGATACAGAGAGAAAAGGAAGTGTGAGCTATCTATAGCTGATCTCATCTTTAATAAGTAATCTTTATTATTTTGTAATTTTTCTTAAGGTTGAAACAGCAAATTACAAAAATTTAAATTGTTTTACTCCAAAGTAAAGCTAGTTTTTCGAGAAATTGTATTCCATTATTATCCTTCACAACCATCTACAACATAAATAAGAAACTTTTAGCTTGCATTTCAAGAAAACGCAATTCAAAGAGTGATCTTCAAGCCGATGTACCTATCTTTGTGGCGAAGCCAGGAATGTTTTTTTCTATATTTGGATTACTGAAGTGAGTCGCTACAATATTCTGAACTGGGAATTTGCCAGTTTTAAGACACCCTGTAGTATAATGTCGATTGTCTCTTGACACTTTTATTAGATCAAAAAAGTCGTCTTTGTCTCTGTCTAATTTGGAAAGAATCTGCAACTTAATTTTTTTTGTAAACATATTTTGATTTGATATCACCATAATTTCCTACACGAATTTGGTCGGATGGAACACAATTTGTCAGTGTCTGTAATTTATTTCCATATAATTTTCTCACAGAAGTTGTTCTTTTTTCATTGTCGTGCGGATAATTGAATGTGCTACTAAAAACGGTTGGAATGGCTTCTCACCAATTTTGTTCGCGTCAATGACTTAGGTGTTTTTTAAAAAGCACACTTAGATTGGAAACGAGATTTTTTTTTAACTAACTTGGTACAGATGCTTTCGCGAACACTTGTATTAATAATAATAACTTCAGGATAACGATAAGTTTTTGTCCAAATAGGGGTTTTATCTTTTAAGTTAATTTCATGTTGAATTTTGTTTGTAAAAGTTAGTGGAATTTTGTCTGAATAAAATATGTCACGATATTCGAAACAAAGTTTTCGGATAGCTTGTTTTTCTTCTACGTTACAATGGTCTAAGCGTATATTTTTTAAATTTGATTTCAAAAGTTTACTTCGGTGGTATTAACATCTTCTATTTCGAGGGGTTCGCTGAAAACTAGTTTAACTAATTTAGTACCGAAATTTAGGATTGTAGTTGCTGCCCAAAAGTCTTGAATTTTGACAACTGCACGGGGTGATTCGACATGTTTACTAAATTTTTGTGTAATTCAAAAGTCCATATCCTTTACCTTGGTTGACTGGTAAGTAAACTACGGATTGTGCTCGCAGTTTTACATAAACTATATGATTGTTGTATTTTAGATATTCTTTAAAATTTGTTATTTCTTCTGATTCAAAAATAAATGGAATTACAGCGCGGGGGTATAAATTAATGTCAACTGAAGCTTTAATTTGTTTTAAAAAGTCAATCCTATTAAATCATCATATTTGTCACTGAATTTAAACAAATAAAATTTATGAAATGCTGGATGGTTGAACGTTGGGAATATTGAAAGTTCTACAGCTTCATTGTGAGTTGAATGCATGTGAACAGTTTGAATTTGAAATTCTTCTTCAAAAATTAAATGAGGGAAAAGTTGGTATGCCATTTCAGGATTGATTAAACATTTGGTACTACCAGTGTCAATGAGAAAAATTGCATCTAATTCGGGGATGTACAAGTGAGGTAGATTTGCGGCTATTAAATTTATGTTTATCAGGTCAGAAAGGCTGGCCTTGGGAAAATTTACGTTTGGCTGTTGAAAGTATTTTGAAAGTCTTCATCATAATTATCTAAGACGTCATTGTTTATAGGAAATTCTACGTCATCATTGTTTACGTGAAAATTTGTATCGTAGTACGGATCGTTGTTTACCGGAAGGTATGCGTTATTGCTTATCGAAAGGCAAGTGTCTTCGTTTACCGGAAGGTATGTGTCATTGTCTATATTTACAGTAAAATCTGCTACGTTGCAGGGGTCGTTTTTTACTAAGAAAGCATTATTGCAAAGGTCGTCTGCAAGGTAGTCTGGGAAAACATACATTACATGTCAAGTCAGCATTTGGAAAAATATCTTTCCATTGAACTTCGTTATCTGTGTTTATATTTGAATGAAACAATTTCTCTGAAATCCAATTTTTTGGAGGAATTTTACGCGTATTTCCTGAGGATGTATCCATAGGCTCAGGTTTTTGTCTAGTATTTTGAATGTTTTGAACTTGGCGTGGTTTTTGGGAATTAATACGAGGTTGGAAGATCTTTGAAAATTTTGAAAAAGATTTATGGGATAATTTTGTTGAACTGGGTAGTGAGGTTGTCTTTGAAAGTTCGGAGTGGGACCTTGAAATTGTGGTCGTTGATAATTTTTAGGAAATGGATTCGGTGGAGTTGGTTGAAATGCTGGTTGATATACAGGTGGTTGATATATTTGATTTTGCACAGGTCTTTCATTTTGGTAATTTGGTTGTTGACAATTTGGTCGTCGATAATGGCGAAATAATGGATTATTTACTGGTTTCTGATATGAATTTTGTTTATATGCTGGTGGCATTTTCTCAACGGGTCAGGTCAGGTTAGGTTAGGTCTCAACGGGTCTGTACGACTGTTGGTTGAGTGTATTTAGGCGATTTTGATAGTCTATAGGAAATTTTTTTCTTCAATTAATAGTGCCATTGCCCTTTCGAGTGTATCTGGGCTTTTTAAATGGATATTACTTTGGATTTGACCAGGCAAATTTCGTATGAAAGTTTTTAATGCTAATTCATCATAATTTCGGAGTTTAATAATATTTTTCATTAATCTGAATTTCTTGAGAGTTTAATTTTGTAATCATAATGATCAAACTGCGAGAAATCCTGACATCTCATGCCAAATTGGTACGGTGTTTCGTTTTTATTAGGTCTTAATTTTAAAAAACCAGGTAATCCATATTCCTCTGATTACCAAAACTTAGATTTAGCGCGGTTTTAACTTCTTCCCATGTTCGTAACTCAATTCGTGAACCAACAAGACTTAAGGCTCTGCCGGTTAATTTACCAATAATTGCTCGCAAAATAAGTGTGTAATGGTAGATTATTAGGATCACTGAAATTGTCGATTAAATTTTCGCAATTCGTTGGAAAAATAGGTAAAGTATGAGGGTTACGGGCATTCCCAGTAAACACAAACGTTGTGGGCTTACTCCGGCCAATGTAGTTTTTGCCAGAACGTTGGACAACGGCCCAGGTGTGGCACCCGCCAATGGACCTTTACTTATAGGTCACTCGGGCCGCCAGAAGGCCGTCAAGCACTCAGCCAGCAGTACCAGCAATGGCTCGTTATAAAGCCGCTTTTGTCCGTGAATCGTATTACTTTAAAGTACCACAAAATAGCCATTGAAGGCCCGGCAACAGAAACTAATGCAGGGCCAGCGGGTTTACAAAAGGGGCAAAATTAAAAATTCATAAATATAATATAGCAAAATATATATTAAACATAAATTTCAAAACACAAATCATAAAACATTGAAAATAAATTAACTTTTCTAATTACATTATAAAAAAATTAAATGAAAAAAAAAACAAAATAAAGTTTTCTAATAAAATTAAATGTAAAAAATTAACTTTTATAATATAACAACTTTTCGCTTAAAAAAATTACATTTTACGCTTACGCTTATTTCTTCCGCCGTTCCTGTCTCCAGCATTTCGGAGCCATATTTTGATTACATCTTCAATTTGTTTTGACGACGCATTTCTTGCGAAAGGATTTTTTCTGACAGCAACTAAAAAACATATATCAATACACATAAATTCCCCTAGCTGCAATATTCACGAGTTATCATTTTAACAATATTTGTTAATTCGGAGAAACTATTTTTCTCATTTTTTCCAGACCAATTGTAGGACAGCGAAAGAGAATGGGATATAATTTTGGACATAATTCTATATACTGTCTCTGAGCGCATCTTTCCCCCCAATTACTTGAAATGCTGAAACCTGTATATCTTGTTTCTTTATGAAACTGTTGATATTAAAAAAAATACTAACCACATTCGACATTTTCTCCATGTTCTCCAATTCTTTATTAAAATTTTGAAGCTCCTCTTTTGTGTTTGTGCATTCGATTTCTGCATTAGTAATTTCATTCTCTTGACTATTCTTACAATAATTGACACTAATATTTATTAGATGTTTCATATCTTCTTTTATCGTCTGTAACGATGTGAGGATGGTCTTCATATGAGCTGTAATAATGAAAAAAATATATTTAATAGAGCCCCGTCATATTTACTTTAATCACCCACCTTCATTTTCTTTGCACTGATTACAATCACGTGGAGTTGTTCTAGTAATAGTACTAGCACTACTAGAATTACAACTGGGTAGTGTGCTCGCCAAACTAATTTCCTCAGATCTGTTTACTACATTGACATCACCATTTCGTACCTCTATGGTTTTACCTGAAGGCACTAATTTATTTTTTTTTTACTGGAGGTGGCTTGGCTACTAAATCATCATCTGAATCATAATTTGTATTTTCGTAGTCTTCGTAAAGTTTTGTAGGTCGTTTGGTCCTTTTTGTTCTATGCGAAGTGGCGAAGTCTTTCTCAGATTCATCTTCTGTCTGTGAAACAAAAGACTGCGCTTCTAAGTGGTCTAGTTTTTTAACAGCTTTTTGATAATTATCTAAAATATTGAAAAAAATCAAAGTATTTTTTTATAAAACATTTCAAGACAAGACCTGTAGTATATAAAATATTTACTTTACACTGGCCACACTTTTCGGGTATTAATTTAGTATGGTGTATCGTCGCCTTAATTCTATCAGATTCGGATTTGAAGTATCCTGGCCATAAACAATAAACGGGATTTTCCGATGGATTCATAATCCATGTTGATGATATAATTGCTTCCGGGGTAACACCTTCTTCAGTTTCGTCTGGAAACTCGACGACAACGTAATATTTGTGCCTAAAAGATTGAAAATAATAAATATCAGAAGATAAATTTGATTTAATGATAAATTTCTTACCATATTTATAGATAATATTTAATACTACTCAAGAATATAATTTTTAGAGAGAACTGGGATTTGTAATTGATAATATTGATATTAATACATTTTCACATTATATTAAATGCAAAAATGGAATACAAACGAAATTTTGATCTAATGGAATTAAAATAGATTTATATAAAATCTGATTAATTTCATAGTATAAAAACGGAGCATCTTCATTAAGACAAACTTCATACATATGTAAAAATGAACTGTCAGTGGGGTAATCCGTAAAAGGTTTAATAATCGACAAAGATCTTCCAATAATTTCGATGTGATCATGTCGCTTGCGAATGTAATATATCTTGAAAACAGTATTATCTTTTAGAAATACACATGAGTCAGATTTTCTTGTCGTCAAAGTGTACTCTTTATAAAACACACTTTTATAAAATTTATCTTCGGGTTCAATAGTTACATTTGCATCAGAAAATGATGAAATAGAATTTCCACTAACAAAAACTAATCCAATATTAGATTGACTTTGTTCGCATTTCCTAGCAGATTTCTCGCTTAATCTGTGCACTATTTGTTGCAGACATAAGTTAGGCTTTTTTAACCTTCTTTTAAGGTATCCTAACTGGTTTTCAAAAGGAAAACAGTTTATGCTGTTTAAGTCACTAAACATTTTTGCATCATCGGCTAAATGTACTAATGCGTGAGTATTATAAACACAAAAATCTTGTCCGTATATTTCAATCGAATTTCGTACAAATACTCTTAATAAATTGCGAGCATATTCATTGAATTCCTTATTTAAAGATGGACTAAGAAGTATAGACATAGCAAATTTTAGTAGCATGAAATTACAGTACATATGTTTTGGTAAAACATTTTTTAGTACCGCAGGGCCAATATATAATAAGAACTGCCGAAATTCTGTTGCTTTCCACAGTTCGACTTCTGAAATCGATCTTGGCTTTCGACTCAACATTTCTCTTGGCCAATAGTCTCGTGCTAAATTTATTCTTTCATCTAAGATAGCTTTTTGTGTATTTTTTATATGTTGTTTTCCATCACGCCCTTCAAAAATTAATTTTCTCATTACCCCCAAACAAACACAATGCATATAATCTATTGGGAATGAAGTAACAAGCCCTATATTTAGCAATGAAAGTGGCGTGTCTCCTTTGTGATGTTCAGGATTTTCTTTTGTTGCAAACATTTCATCACTTCTGATCGGGGCATTAAGATCTAAATACCTCATTCTTCTGTTGTTATAATCTCCTTTAACGCAGCATCTATCACAACCGTAAAAACCGTTATGACCCTTTACATTTTTAATAAATGCCCGAGCTGGTGCATCGCAACAGAAAGATCGAAATTTTATTTTTACGTAAATGCCTTCATCTTCCATGTGAATGCCATCATGTGAGCACTTCATAAGTTCAGTAACAAAATCTTTGAGAAACTGTTCCAAAGGTGGTTTACTCTCACCACAGAAAATTGCAACTACAAAAGGGGATTCATTTTTAAAATTATTTATTTTACCTAAAATTGGCCAAAAGCAAAATTTTGTAGACTTGAGTAGCGGAAGTCCATCAATATTAAAATCAATTTCTATTATATCTCTTTCACCATATTTTTTAATAATTCTTACAATTTCGTTCTGTAAACCAAAATAATAAAATTGTCCACTACCCATTGTACTTAATGTAACATTTCGTGGGGTTTTTAATAGTGTCCTGGCATCTTTAGGCAAATTTGATATATTGGGATTTAAGGCAAGCCATTTCAATAAATCACTTAAAGCAGCGTGAGTAACATTGTGTTTAAAATACCAATCGATTAAAAAAGACTCTGCCGTTTGTTTGGAATTGTCATCAGATACTTCTGCATGCGAATCACTCTTTCAATGTTAGGACTGCAGTTAAGACTAGTTCCCTTTGACAAAATCTCAGTAACAATAGTATCACATGTTTCATCTAAATTTGGCGTAAATTCATCTTCATATTGATTTTCACTAACATGCACATTTTCGGAAAGATGTGATGACGATGACACTGACGATGATGATTTCACTGCTTTATTATTTAATTCAATTTCTCTCTGAGTCAACATATCTTCAATACTTTTTTTTACTTGTCTGTATCGATAACTTTTGCTAACTCGTTTGAAAACGGACATTTTTCTTGTAAATTTTAAGAAAACGATTATAATAAACGAATGAAAATGAGCGCCAGAAAAACAAATGCAACGTAACATAACCTCACATAACAAGGCAGTATAAGTACTGTGATGATCGCGGTATTTATAATTTTATTTTATTAACCAGCACAAATTATTCGGAGTCAGTTTAAACGTTTAGCTTCGTTGCAATATTCATTCAAATTCCAACAATTTTAATTTAACTTATTTATTCCTTTGTTAGCATTAAAATGTTTAGAAAATTATCGTTCCCACGAAACTTTCCAAGAACTGTTAAAGAGCGTTACAAATCACCAGATTGGGTGGTCAAAAGGCCATGTGTTTTAACAAGTAGATATGCAAAGATATGGGGGTTGGCGACGGCCTGGCTCTGCACCCCAGTCGCCCAGATAATTCAATGATTTTCTCACAAAATAATAATTAATATAGTTTGTTTAAATAGTCAAAATTTATTGATAAAACTAAATAAATAAATCCAATGTTTTGTTTAGAAATTAACTAGTCACGTTTTATAAAGAAAGAAATTCATTAGCTAATTTAAATCACGATGATGATCAGTAAACAACTCGAGAAAGAATCGAAATTTCTTTTTATTTAAAAGTCCCGTAACTTTTCGTATCAAAAATTGAGTCTTTATGCAGTGTACTTCAGTCATAGAATAAAACTAAATAATTAATTTGATTCGGAGTAATTGTTAACGAATTGTTGTAAAACTTCAAGAACGAATTGGCCGATTGAAATGCATGTCTGTTAAATAGATTAGCATAGCCAAAACGACGCTGGTCAAGTGCCGCTTGAATCGGGGGTGTTGACAAATTCGTTACAGAACAGAGCTTTTAAAAGAATATCAAATTACAAGCGCACATGTGCATTCCTTATAAGAAATTGCAGCGAAATTAACGATTTCTTTGTTTAATCAAGATCAGATCACGAAACCGGTAGTGTAGAAAAACACGCGGAATTTTTCTGAACATTTTGGTGTAAAATTCAACCCTATATTTAAGTTGCAGCCGTCGTAATTCGGATTTATAAATCATTTTATTTAATTAAATTATTGTAAGCAAATATTGCATGACACGATTGCTGCCCGTTACTAACATAATCCTAGGAGGAAAGTAGACAGGAAAATCCCTAAGCAAATTGAAGGAAAACGCGGAAATGTAAAAATAGTACCGATGTAGTACTGGGGGCGACATCTAATAAGGGGTAGTACGACCAAAATTACAGTTTCCTCACGGGGTTCTTCCATATATTTTCTGTATTATTTAAACAAACAAAATTTGTTGTTACATCAAACTCACTTCCTTAAGTCCCAAAAACAACTTCAGATCTAACAACAACCAATTTTGGAGTTTAATTTCTCATTCAGGATGTTTGGGGTAATTCCATAGCGTTATTGTATTGTATTCAGTTTAGAACGACGATTACCGAATTTAATGTTAAATAATAATGAAATTGACAATCGGAAAACACCCCAACTGTTAGTTAATAATAATGTTAAGAGAGTTAAACGAGGTTTGATCAAATGCCAAGACATCATAAGAGTCAAATTTGCATAATGTCGCATATGTGGAAACTACTTAACGAGGGTAGTGGGGTAAGCGAGTTAGCGTAGCTTACGCAAGATTAGCCCTTGGTTTGGAGAGGGATTCGATTTTTGACTGCCTTTCAAGTTAGTCGATTTTCGTGCAGCTTTTTAATTTTTTTTCTAGAAAGATAAAAAAAACAAAGTCGTCTTTTACTTTTAGTGTGCTAAATACAGTTAATCATAATTTTAAAATAAATTAATTTAAATTCTTAAATTAAGTGCTAGAGTTAAGTGATTAGTGGAATAAGTTAAAAACAAGTTTTAGTGTTAGTTCGATTAATTAGTGTTGCGAACTGCAACGCCTGAGGAGCAGCTAACAGCCCTTGCGTTTGGAGGATTAAAATTTCTAGGTAGGCCCTCAAAAGGGTTAATTAATTTTATTCATTTACTTTTATAATATTATTTGAGTTTCTTCAAAGTCATTGCGTAATAGTGAACATTATCATTCATCTCATAAAGTTCTCGTGACCACAAATTATTTGTTCACCCAAGTTTCGGAGATAAAATATTTTTCAAAATTACGTGCTTTACCAGAAATTAATTATTCAAGTTTAAATAAAGTATTTTAACTTAAAACACTTCGCAACAATCAATTCTAATTCCGATTTGAATATCACAGGTTTAAGTTACAATGGTAGAATTCACACATCACCTTCATTATTGAAATTTCAATTTGTTACAACAAATTTGAGTGAAACGGCATCTAACAAATATTAAACAACAACCAAAATCTAAGACCAAAAACCATGGTGCTTGTCAAACTGTTGTACACAAATAGTTTAACTGTTCATATTCCGAAACCTTACGAAATAGAATGATTTGTTGCTAGTTAAGGATAGGGTTAGAGTAGAACGATTTCTCTGTCGTGACGTGTTAGGCGATAAAGCAAAGGAAGGTTTCTCCTTTGCGCCCAGATCAGAAATTACAGGCTCGTGAGTTGGCCATCTTCATGGGAAGAGTCGTAGTCCTCGGGGACGCTCTTCCCCAACTTTAACAAGGTCTAAGACGCGGTGGCAGGTCGTAGTTTCCGCCCGTTGTACTTAGAATGGACGTTGTAATTCCCGTCCCAACGGCAAGTACTTCCATGTACTTGCAGGCTACTACGTACGATCGAGCAGACATAATCATCCGTGATTATCTGTAATAAACTGATATCGCGAAATGGCAAGGTTCTGAACAAGTCTTTGTCAAAGCTCGTGGACGTGAAACCCTTAGAGAGAAATTACTTCTACATTTATTCAGATTGATTTGTAAAATCTTGTGTGTCCGGGTTTTGTTCGGAATTGTTCCAGGTGTTGACCTGACTTTTACCGGAGACGGTATTCCGGCACTAGGGCGCAATAATTAAATGCGATGCACTTATCAAACATTCCGCGAGCATGTTATAATCCGACTCTGGTACAAGTAGTTTAAAAACGCGCTTTTAGTTGCCTGGACCATACGAGTTCGAACAATATCGTCTGAAACGTAGGTTAAATCTGCTGGACTTTACTGAATTAAATTAATTCAGGTTGAATAACAAAGAGTTATCAAGAAAACCTCTTCGTATCGCTCAGCGACAACAAAACAAATTTTAATTCAAATTCAAAACGAATTGTGGTTACGACTCGGATATATTTGACGACTTTATCATAGAAATCCAAATAAATAATTGGCCAAATTTGATCAAACTTTCATAACCATTGATTATTGTAATCCATCCAACGGAATATTCATTCTTCTTGTAATAAATAACTTTGGAGGAAACTTGTGGTTTAAATTTCTTCTCCCATGCGTTTTGACACTACTTTGAATCCGGACTTGTGTTACGGATAAATCCTGGACCCTTTCTGATAAGAATTAAACTCCAATTGCAATATCACTATAAGAGTGACTTCGTACATCAAACAGACACAACGTAGGGAAGTGAAACAATCATTTAGAGACTCAATTAACTAGACGAGCCAAATCATTTCGAAAATCAAAAGCAAAATTCAAGATTAATTAAATAAATAAGTTGTAAATAAATTAAACATCAATCAACCTTTAATCACGGTCTCACTATAGTACATATAAATCGAGAAACATGGAAATGTTTAATCACTTACCCTTGTGTAGATGTCATCATATTGGTTGAGTTTGAATATACTTTTAAAACTCACTATCACCACTGTTATCACTTTACACAACACTGAAACAACAATGGAAATACGGAATTAAGGAAAACATGAAAACGATGGATGCAATGGCGCTCGGCGGGAACCGGGAACAGCGGCGCGGCGGCGCCGCAACCACCGAAACCTGCCGACAACTTATCTCGTTAGAGATTCGGGTTTCCAACTACCCAATCATAAAAATATAAAAAAACAGCGGTTTCTTTAAAAACTAAATAAAAAATATTCAATTTTTGTAACAAACGTTGCAAACGTAAAGTTGTTATTACACTACAGATGATATGAAATATGTATTAAAAAATATGTATACATTATCGAAAATTGTATAAGGTTTTAATTAATAAAAATTACGTCACAGTCAAATACATAAAAATATGTCAAAGTTTTACTGATAATACAATGTTAATAAAACTGATTTCTTAAATAATGTACCCTAAATTAAATAAATTTGAAAACTTTTTATTTGTTTTGTAAAATAAAACGGTTAATTAACCGCCCGCCGTTTCTGCTGGGCCGACACTGTACCAAGACTGGTAGTAGGAGAAGAAAATGCCAGCAATATTCCATAGCAGGGTTGTTACCACAAAGTTTTTTCCCGAAAATCGTGCACTTTAAATGCAACGGTACTCCAACAACAGTGCCAGCAGTCAAACTAATGCTGGCCAGTATGCTTGTGTTTACTGGGTTGTATCAGTTGCATTATTCGTCTGTAAGTTCTTGATTATTCGTCCTTATTCTTTCTTGTAAATCTTGGGACTTGATCCTTGAAAATTCTTGTATACTTAAAAACTTGAAATCTTGAAATCTTGAAAACTTAAATCTATCAGGAGTTGGCGATGCTTGTCCTCGTCCTGTTCTTAACCTAACCAGGCTTTGGCGATGCTTGTCCTCTACCCGGATTCTGAAGGAGTTGGCGATTTTTGTCCTCGTCCTCACCATGATCTAACCATTGAAAGTCACTGACGTCTATTTGGGGGATCTTCTTTCAGTTTAAAGTGTTGAAACATACCAAACGTTGCACCACTTGAAATTTTGGATTTTCTTCACTGGTCGCCGTTTGTAACCGAATAATCCTACCCACTGCGCCAATTTTGTTCGCGTCACTGACTTAGGTGTTTTTTAAAAAGCACACTTACATTGAAAACGAGATTTGATTAACCGAACTTGGTACAGATGCTTTCGCGACATTTGTACGTGCGACAGGCTAATCTGTCTAATCTGAAGAATCTGACTTGACTAATCTAACTTGTTTACTCCTATTTATATTAAAATAACAGTACTCTCTAAACAAAGGGAACCATGCATAGGCTGGTTCATAACTCACCACTTTTACTGTTTCATGTTTATTTCTTATAAAGTAATGCTGATAGGAGAAAATCAGCGGTCACTAGATGGCGCTATTTACTGTCAAAAATCTGTCAAATAAGAGTGAAATCGGGAAAACACTGCTCGATGTGAATTAGTTTAAGTGAAATAAACACGTGTTTAAACCATGCCAAAAATAGATATTTCTATTTTGGACATTATTAATTACATTGGTGGTCGTGATAGACCAATTAAGGAAGGTGAAGCGGTTTTCAAGGAGGGTCATATAATTTTGTGTGGGGTAAAAGTGAGTGATCCGAAAACAATAATAAGTCTATGTTTACAAACAAGTTCTTTGAAATCTCTGCCTCATGAAATTGAAATCAAAGTTACTGAGGATTTAAAGGACTGGCAGTGTATGTTCTTGCAAAGCTGGACAATCCGGATTCTGTAAACATGTTGTTGCCACATTATTGTATATAAACAGGTAGGTATAAATATAATTGTAATTTCTGTGTACAATTAACGTCTGCAGAATAAGTTATATTTTGAACTATTTGCTTGTGATTACCGATTTACTACTATTACAAGTATTATTGTCCTTTTTGTTGTCATACGAATATATATATACTATATACTTACGTAAAATTGCAAGAGATTGAGGTTATGACAACAGAGCAAAGTTCATATTATTTTATTGTAGACATGAAGATTTGGAATTACTCAGCTCCACAGATCTGACGCAGGTATGGGGCAAAGAAAAAAAAGGAATAGATGAAATGTATGAAAAGAATAACATAGAAGAGTTTTGGTGCCATAAACCCAAAAAGCTTCTCTTCTCATGAAACAATAGACAAGCGTAATCTAGACAGACTGATACTTTGTAAGTCTTGAATATTTGCAATACTTGTTTGAATTTTTTTATGAAATGCTCAATTTGTAGGTAATAAATTTTCAGCTATATATAAATTTACAGAGAGAAAGGATCAATTAGATGATTTGTCAAGAAATGTGCCCAGGTGTATTCAACTAAAAAAATTTATTATGGCACTATCAAGCCTTGGTAATTTTGCTATTTTACTACTTTTGTTTACTTTTGAGTTCCTCCTTTTCTGCTGTTTGTATTATTTTAGGGTAGCATCTTCACCAACCCGGATGCACAAATTATCAGAAATTTTAAAGCAAGCTAACCAATCTGCATATTTGGACCAAATTGATGTGAATTTATCTGCATTTCAGTTAGAAGATTGTTGTAAAAAAATTATATGTGACCTGAGAAATAGTGATCAGCTTGCAATTGCAAGTGAGTATAATCAAAAATCAGACATGTGGAAAAAGGAACGACAATTAAGAATAACAGGTTCTACTTTTTTTATATTTTAAAAAATACGTTGTGTGTACTGCAGGTTCAAGATGTTATTCTATATTCACATTTTCAAAAGATGACTGGGAAAAAAAAGCTATTGACTACTTTTTCCCTTTAGAGTTTAGTTCAAAGTATACAGAACATGGCACTATGTATGAGCAAGAGGCATTAAAGTCCTGACACTAGATTTAATAGTTTGTAAACGTTTTCCTTGGCTGGGATACTCCCCTGATGGGATTGTGATCATGGAAGGAAAACCTAATATTTTATTAGAAATAAAGTGCCCTTATGCTGGTAAAGTAAATCTTTACTTTAGAAGGTATGTGAACAATAATTTTAGGTAAAAGCATTCCTGCAAGTGAATTTGTTAATACATGTGACTATTTAACAACTATAAATAATACGTTAACATTGAAGAAAAAACATAGAATTTTTGGACAAATACAATTGGGTATGGCCTTGTTAAACTTACCTCAAACACATTTAGTTATTATTTATTCTGTTTATTCTAAATCTTTTGTCCAAGTTTTGGTTAATTTTGATGAAGCTTTTGCCAGGTCATTGTCAGTGGCGGCTCGTCAGGGGAGGCAACATAGGCAGTGCCTATGCGATAGAAAAATTCAAACGGGCAATAAGAAAGTAAAATAAAAAACAAAAACAACTTTATTTGGTTAATAAACTCAATCCCAAAACTTTTCCAAAACATTTATATTTATTATGGTTCTATTTTAAATAGTGTACAAATTACGAAAAAAATTCTGTACAACTCTAACGCTGCGAGAATCTTACTGAAAAAGAAATAAAAGAATAATACTACCAGCCGCTCTACTGTTCCCTTCAGATGAGGTTGCGCGTTCGTTTCGCTGGCGCAGGTAGGGCTAGCACTAGCAGGCTATTCTAAATCAACGTGAACCCTCTTGCTTCCCACCTCCTAAGCATGCCTGCAATCGTCGTCAGCCGCCGTTTTACACAGGCTAGCCCATGCTGATTAATCATTGGATTCTGAACACATTTTTTAAGTATGATTTGTATTATACATAGTATATTGCTAATACAAAAAATGTGTTTGCTTTCAAATACGGTAAAACAAAAAATTTTGACATTCGACAAATTCAGAAAAATACTGTATTTTTAATTTCTAATGAGAGCGTGGTATGTGAAAATATTGTATAAAACCTTCAATTAAAATTTGTAATTTTTGTAACAAATTATTGTATTATTTGTACAGTCCGTTTTTTTTTTATAAATTGTCAGTGTCAAAATCAGAAAGAAATTTCGTTGTATGGCGTTCATGGAAGAAATTTATGAACTAGGTGTATAGCTTACCCCAAATCAGGGTACCTAATGTAGATCGAATTACGCAATTTTCCATATTAAAGCGATACGAACTACTTGTAGACCTGATTTTGACACTGACAATTGTTTATTAAAAAAAAAACGGAAAATAACAAACAGGAACAAGCTACATTTTGATAATAATTTTTTTGACCATAAACTAAATATGTTTTTCGTCCGCATATCATACGTAATTTTTTATTCGATTGTAAGAACTCATACAAGAACTTTACAAACTACAAAATTTAAAAAATAAGAAATGATTAATTAATTTGCCGTGAAATTTTTTTTACGTTGTCAAATGGTTGTCAATGTTCTATCAAAAGTTTAAATTATTGAGTGAAGACGAGTTAATGTGTACTCCTCCCGAGGTGTGAGACGCTGCAAATCAAGTTTCGATAAAGTTGCTTCCGCAAAAATCAAAAGAAGTTTATGAAAAGGCATATCAAAGGTTTGAAATTTTTGCGGTCGAAAAATATTTTTCGTCTTTGGCGGAAAAAGGCCGTTACAATAGTTTTTAACAAAATGATGGGTTTCTCGTCCAGGTTTTCAAACCGAAAAATCCTATGATAAAATCGAAAAAAAAAAACTTAATGAATACATTTGTATGACATATTTCGCTTATTTATGAGTATTATTTGAATTTTGTCAGTTTACAATAACACCCTCCTGTTTAATGTTCCATGTTTTCTCCTATGGGCCCATCTTACTGTATTTCTACCATCCAAATTCCAAATTGCATTTGTACACAAGTCTGCTCGAGCTAGCACAGGCAAGCCTACGCAGCCTAAGCTACGCTGGCGCTGGCGCTGTAGTGGTTGGTAGTGGGATATGTGGAGCTCCCGAGTAAACAAGATTGCAAAATTAAGTGATATGTTTCATTTTATTTTTTCGAATTCATTAGGAGATCTTTCAGAAATTTTCAAATTGTTATCTTTAATTTTATCTTTGCCAGCCACATCAGCTTCAGTCGAACGAAGTTTTTCTACCCTAAAACGCATAAAAAAATTTGCCAGAAATTCAATTGGTCAACAACGCTTAAGTAATTTGGCACTTATAGGGGTTTAATCCACAATTTACAGAGCAAAAACGAATTTTATGATAGAGTAATAGATCATTTTGATGACAACAAAAACCAGAGAATAGAGTTAATTTACAAGAAATTTTAATTAAAATGAATAAGTTTTTGATTTTATAAAACGGCATCGTACTTGGAACTGCCGATGCCGTTTTTGTTCTTCATTATGTTTTTGACACTTACAAAAAACTTTTAAAATATAGTTTTGTTTTGTTAGAATTTGTTGTTTTGTTTTTAAATTTTATTTGAGTTATTACAAAAAATTTTTGTTTTTTTATTTATTTATTTAGTTTAGTTGCTTTGGTTACCTATGTTTTTAGAATTTATTATTGATTTATGTATTACCAACTAATCATAGACCTCCACGTGGTTCTTGCTGGACAGGTGAAAAGCTCTGACTTACATACAGCTCTTTTATATACGAATACAAATAATATACATATTTATAAGTATACATTATTATTTTTAAAAGTCAGAAGGGGGGGGGGGGGTCGATTAGTCCTGCCTGCCCATGCACTTGAAATGATCACGAGCCGCCACTGGTCATTGTCATTATTAGTTTATTTTTAACAATAATTCGACCAAATTCGACTTGTAACCGCGTACAGTTTCAAATGTAAATAAATTTGTTTTTCCTATTTTATTAGTTCAGATAATGCCCGCCAGATGTCAGCCACTTCGCTGATTTTCTCCTATTACGGAATCATTGAGGTTTTTACATTTATTTTTTAAATAACAATATACTTGGCAACGTCGCAAAGTGCTCCGAACCGACATCTGCTATTTGACTGGTCCGCTGGATATTTCAGGGTGATACATCTTTCGAAAGAGCTGTCGTGTAATTCGAAAGTGTGGCCAGTGGTGTGGTTATGATTACAAGTAATGTCTGTTGTTTGGTTTTTGTGATTGTGAGGTGTTGATTAAATATTGTTAGTAAATAGTTTCACGTTAAGTTTTTGCTCAGATGACAAAACATTGACTTCTGTGCTAGTATCATTGTGTGTTGGGGCTTGGGGCCGATGATAATTCTTCAATTATCATCAGGTGCCCGCACGTGTTAAATTCAGCTGGATTTCTGGGTAAGTGATTTATAAGTTATAACATAAAATTAATCACAGTAACAAAAAAACAACAAAACGATTACAAATAATAAAAATTAAGCAAACTGGTACTCAAAAAACGTAATCGTATAAAGTTTCGTTATTCTTATCTTCATTGACATCTAGCTCTTGGTTTACGGATGTCAGTGTTCCCAACTTGAAACTTTTGTATAGGAGAGTAGGGAGGCTGGATACATTTAACACTTAAAGTGCATTAAAAATTTACTAAATGTTTTTAGCTTCCCGAAATTTCGCACACTAAAAGCCTCTTCATTTACAACTACACTCAAAAAAAACAATTTCATAGTACTGCTTTTAGGTCAGCTATATATTTTTTCTCTGACCTCTGCAAGTGTATCAAGTCTCCCTGGGTATGGGAGGTATGATACACGGCTTGGGAGAGTTGATACTAGGGTTTCTGCTCGAGACTTCTCGAAGCGAGAATTCTCGAAAAATCGGGCCTTATTCGAGACGAGAAAAAAGTGTCGAGAAACTCGAGAATTCGGGAAATTGCGATTTGTGCTATAACTTCCCGCCCACCCCTCTGCAGTAATTTGATTCGTCAATTTTTTTGCAAATAAAAACATTCATGGATACAACCACTTCGGACAAGTTCGAAAAACCTTTCTAATGAGCTCGGAACGCAAATTTAATAATTTATTTAAAAAAATCCCTGATTTAAAATTAATTAGTAGAAGCTATTTTTAGAGCATAATCGTTTACTAAAAAAATAACTGGAAAACCAAAATAATTTCCAAAAAAATTTATTCTTGATGTATGTACTAATGAGTTTTTTCGTAAGGTACCTTTTTAGTTTAGGCACAAAACGCTTGGTTCCATACTTTTCTCCAACGCTATCAAATTCACTCCCTATTTTGAATATTCTCATGTTTATTTATGTAAGGCTGTAGTCAAATTTAGTTCCTGCAAATGTTGATAATTTTTAAATCATTAAATTTTGTATAATTAAAAGGCTGCATTTATTTTTTGGAAGCAACTCAGTGTTTAATTTTGTTGATGCAGATTTTGTCAAAGTAATTTAAATGTTAGTTTAAAAAACTGTTTCAATAATAAATGTTGATTATTAAGCGTTATTTTATTTTGAATTTGATTAACAAATATTTTATTATTTACAACATTAAAAATTTCTCGAAGATTCGAGAAGTCTCGAAAATTTCCAGTCGAGAATTCTCGGGTCGAGAAATAAATTATGTCGAGAAATCAGAAACCCTAGTTGATACAGTTCTATCTGTTTCAAAACTATAAAAACGGCAACGTCGCATTTTCACTAAAAATTTGCTGTTATAAATTAATCATGCACTTCAAAATAATAATAGCTAATATAATTTATACTTTTAATGAGTGATCTAATCATTAATAACTATTTTACAATTTTATTAATCTTACTTAAAAAAATAATTCGGTAAAATGCGACGTTGGCGTTTTTATAGTTTTGAAACAGTTAATAGGTACATATCATCCCTAAACTGTTTATTTAAATTCAGTTTTTTTTTAAATAATATAAAATACAATAATACAATATCTAGCATCAATTTACGTTCTCATATTTCGTGAATTTCACAGAAAACGTAAATTTTCGCTCTGCCCGCGCTGATCCACCCTCAAAATTCGATGGTGGCAACTTGATCAGATTTGTTAACGGGACTCAGCGATGACGTCAGGATAATAAAATAAAAGGATAATCCCTGACATCTCATGAATCTAACCGGACCTTCGTCTGATCTTTTGTCTATTTGGCGTACTTGTCTACATAGTGCTTAACAATTTTGGACCTAAACGGAACCAGTACATAATTATTCACACTAATCAGTAATCACTAATCACACTGGCAGAAGCTTTCTTCCTCTTTTTCGTTTTCTATCTGATCTTCAATATCGGTTATTTCTTTTGTAGGGACTCGGGGTAGGTAAATCAAACATCACCACTACGTTTTAACGAGTTTAATTTAAACAAAAAGATTGAGAGCGAACGACATAACGGTCGCCATCACGGGCGGGGAGAGTCGTTGACTGACTGACCTGGTTGCAGCAGTGTTACCACCAATCTTACGGCGCGAAATTCAAAAATTTAAAACATCGACTACAACTCGGCCAGCCTGACCCTTCGATCGTCCCCGATCGAACACATAAAGTACATAAACTATTTATTTAAGTCTAACTAAATGCTAAATATCATAATGCAAAATTAAAGTCAAAATCGTGAATAATTTACCGTAAGTCCGGTAACATCGTTCAAGTCAAAACAGTAATTCTCAAATAAGAAAAACATAATATCAAAGTCAGGCTTCATAAGTCATAAAATATGTGCATAAGGTGTCATAAGTCATAAGACCTAAATAAATACATAAATGCTCAACATAAGTTCAAAACACATAAGACATAAAACTACATAAGACACTAAGTCACATAAGTCAAAATCGGTTCATAACAGTAGAATTCTGCAACACAAACAATAAGCATAATCTACAGACATAAGACATTAAGTCACATAACATAAATCAGGTTCATAAATTTCATAATCGAACATAATATATAAGGTCAACGTAAGGTTCAATAAATGTCATAAAAATAAAGAATGGTCATAATCAGGGTTTGTCTAAATCGATAATTGTCAAATTTAGGAAGTTTGTCCAATCAAGTATACGGTCAAGTTACGTAATATCGGAAATTAACCTCCTAATTTGGAGTCATCCAACCATGGTTTCATGCGACTAACATCGAAAATACCCTCGTAAGGAATTTGGGTGACTTGGAAGCCATCTATATCACTTATAACATAACGGTCATGAGGAAGAATCTTTTTGATCTCGTATGGTCCTCTATATTTTGGTATTAGTTTTTTGTTTATACCCGGCGTAACATCAGTATTAACAACCATAACATAGTCACGTACCTTATATTGTCGAGCTGGTTTACGTTTAGCATCGAATGCGCACTTATTGCATTCTTGACTTTTGACCATGTGTTTAGCTGCTTTTTCCCTCATTTCAACTAAATCACGTGGAGAACAATTTTGCGATTCCAAGTAAATTTTTAGTTCATCGTCTACCTGACCCCTTTGATCTATTCCAAACAGCAAGCGGCTAGCTGTCGTTTTAGTAGAACGACATATCGTGCTATTTAATGAAAAGTCAGCCTTATCTAAAACTGTGTCCCATTGATTCCTCTCATGTGTGATTTTTGACAACATAGGAGTAATGTCACGGTTACTCCTTTCCATCTGACCATTAGCTTTTGGTGCTCCAGTTGCGATAGAAACATGCACTATACCTTTTGACTCTAAAAATTCTTCAAAAACTTTAGAGGTAAATGAACTTCCTCTGTCAGAGACTGTAATTATTGAAATACGTCTTCAAGTGTTTAATTAACTCGTCTGCATTGGTACTTTTACAAGGAAATAACTTGACAAATTTTGTAAAACTGTCAATGACCTCAAAAATGTACTTATTCTTTCTTGGAGTTTTTTGCAAAGGTCCGTAATGATCAATATGTAACGTTTGGAAAGGTAAGCTGGACTTAGGAATACCGTGTAAAAATCCTTCTTTTTTTCCTGACAATGGTGAATAAACAATACATTTCAAACAAACATATGTAACCTTTTATTTTCTGGCGTAATTTTGGAAACCAATAATTTCTTGTTAATAATTCAACCACTTTATCAACACCGACGTGACCCATATCGTCATGGTAATTTCGAATAACTTGATTTTTCATATCTTTCGGTACGTAAAACAACAATTTATCGTCATATTTTCTGTAAATAAGTCCATTCCGCATTTCGAATTTAGATGATCTTCTTTTTCCAAAGTCTCACACAATTTTGAAATAACCGGATCTTTTGTCTGTTGTATTGATAGATTCTTTTCAAAATCATTTTCTGTTAGAATCAAGATATTGTGACAACGGCTAAGTGCATCTACATGCGCCATCTTATCCGAAATTCGGTGTTCCACAACATAGTCGTAATTTTGTAACATAAGTGCCCAACGGGCAAGTCTAGGATTTAATTGTTTTTTACTTAAGGTTAACTTAAGGCTGTTGCAATCGGTTATGATTTTAAACGGAATACCATACAAATAAGTGTGAAAACGTTTCAAAGAGTAAATGATCGCCAAACACTCAAGTTCGTAACTATGATAACGTGATTCTACGTCAGTAGTTCGTTTAGAAAAGAATGATACAGGATGCAACATACCATCGCTTTGTTTCTGCATAAGTACCGCTCCATAGCCTACTGAACTAGCATCACAATGTAATTCGGTCTCATGATTTGGTGAGTAAAACGCAAGTACAGGTCGAAAAGCTAAATGATTTTTTAAAATTTCAAAAGCGTTAAGGTGTTTTTCAGTAAAGCAAAATTCTGCATCTTTTTTAATCAAGTCATACAATGGTTTTGCAATCAATGAAAAATTTTGAATAAATCGCCTAAAATAACTGACAAGGCCAAGAAAACTATGTATCTCTTTCGGCGTTTTTGGCAAAGGGTATCTTAGAACAGATTCTTCGACAAGGCCTTATTCCATTTGCATCTATAGCATACCCCAAATAATTTATATTTGACATTAAAAAGTAACATTTGTCCAAATTAAGCTCAAGTAAATTTCTAGTGAAAATATGTAACACTTCCTCTAATATTTCCAAATGTTCATTAACGGTTTCGGTAGCAATCAAGAAATCATCCAAGAATATACAAATTTTGCCTTGGGCCAATAATGGTTTGAAAATTTTATTAATAAAGCGCATAAAAACTGAGGTACTATTGGTCCAACCAAAAGGCATTTTAAGGTATTCAAACTGTCCCAAAGGCGTTACAAAAGACGTGTATTTAACAGAATCTTCCGAAAGTTTCACCTGATGAAACGCATTCTTCAAGTCCAATTTTGTAAAAACTTTTTTATCACGTAACTGATCGAGTTGGTCGTCTATAAGTGGCATTGGAAATCTGTCCCTTACTGTTATTTTATTTAACTCACGATAATCCACGCAAAGGCGGATATTGCCATTTTTTTTTACCAAAACAATAGGTGACGCATAAGGCGAATTACTTTCACGAATTATATTTTTTGACAATAAATCACCAATGATGCACTGTAACTGATTTTTTTCTGCAAATGATATTCTTCTAGGTCCAAAACTAAAAGGCTCATGATTTGGTTTGACAACAATGGTACCTTCAAAATCAATCGCAGGCTCCCCCGGTTGGTCTGCAATTAAATAATTATGAATGAAATTCTCGGTCTTTTCCTTTAGTCCTAAATTCAAATTTGGATTTATTATGAGATCATTTCGTCCGTCACTTACGTCAATTAACATGATTTCGTTTATCGTCTTGTTTACGTCAGAGTCAAAGTCTTCAACCTTTTCAATTGTGATCACATTATCAAAAATCACCTTAAGGTGAGAATTAAATATGAAATCGCGACCTGGGCAACAATCATACGTCATAGTGTCGTTAGATACAATGTAAAACAAAATTGGTACAGTAATATCATCGTTAATACACAGAGAAGCATCATACAATCCCAAAATGTTTAATTTTGAACAATTTATCCCAGTAAAATTAGCATTAACTGAATGAGGTTTCCATAATTCTTTTGGGACTATTTGAGCTTTTATTAATGAGATAGGACTCCCAGAATCTAACAAAGAAATCAATTCGAAATCACTTAACTTCACTTTGACGCATCCATCTGGCAGGGACTGATGATTTTCTACAAGCATTGCAGGTGGTGGCCTACTAGGATTAAACTTCTTCTCTGGACAGTCTTTGATTTGATGATTACCAGCACCACACTAGAAGCAGGAACCCTTTTCCCTCTTAGGCTTGGTACATTTTGCTGCTACGTGTCCAATACCGTTACAATTATAACATTTACGAACCTCAGAAGCATAATGTGACCTAGCCTCTTGACATCTGTTCGGAGTTGTTTGGCTTCTGCTTGTACCTGGCCGTCGAGAGTTCAGAATTTTCTGATAAACTTCAATTTTCCGCTTCAACTGGGTGTAAGTACAGGCTTCATACAACATCATCTTGCTCTCAGGGTCTCCAGGGATTCCGTCTACCACATATTGCACCACTGCTTCCTCTTCAATGTTTCCTTTTGCTGCCAACTCCTTCACATGCAATAAATATTCTTGCATTGACTCGTCCTTCTTCATTTTTTCTTGTGGATTTCTAGGTTTGTTACTTTCACTGCAAATTCCTTTATTAAACGCTGCTTCAAATTTAACCAGGTGGTGACGCCCCGTAGTCCTTGCACAAATAATTTTGCTAAACCCGTTAGTGATTTTTTAGCAAATACCAATTTCTGTAGGTCAACTTTCAACAGGGTAAGTGTTGTCACCTGAGAAGGGTCTTATTGTGTCTTCAACATCACGAAAACTCATCATAAATCGTGCAGTGGCTGCAGGGGCTGCAGCGTTACTTCCACCATCACCGCTGTCGTGGTCTTCCTCGTCTTGGACATCTTCTTCGTCATCTTCTTCCTCCGTCTCTGGATCTTGGGCAGCTGTTGCCAAATATTCGAAATCGGTTAAAGCACGGCATACTTTTTCGGATAACTCTTGTATGGTACCATCGTAAGGGATATTTAAAATTAGACACACGCTTGTCAATTCGGCAATATTAAAATCGTGGGAAATTTGTTCAACCTTCGCTGCAAATTCTTCCGAGTCCGCTTGAAACTCAAATCCGGTAAACCTCAAAATTCTCTTCTGATTCAAACGATCCTTGTTGTCATAAATTATTCGAAACAAATTTTTCGCTGCACTAACGGATGCATTTTGGATTGCATCACCCACGTTTGCAGTTTCACCCAACGACGCCATGTTCTTCTGATAAGGTCGTTGCACCAACACAACTTGTATCGTCTTTCACACCGTACTTGTACATACCCCGGCTCACACACTGGCTCATACCTGAAGTTGTAGGCAGTGTTGCTACAGCTCAAGATTTATTTGTACTACATTTTAGTGGATTTTTTCCTTTTTTCTTTTCTTTAATTTCTGTCATGTTTAGTGTGTCTGCGGGTGTTTTTGTCGGGACAGGTTTTCTTCCTTGGGATTTTTTTCTGGTTGGAGCCTTAGGTAACGGCCTGACGTCTTTGGGAGTCTTATTTGAAAGTAATTGTAGTAACGTAAAATAAAACTCCAAAAATATTTGTAACCCTATTTGGCAAAACGTATGGTCCCAAAACATTACTGCCAACTATTCCCATCCAAATACAGGGTATTCTTAAATAGACCGACAAAATTTTAACACAGTCATCCAAGGATAAGTAGAGACGATGTGTACCATATTTACGTTTTTATTTCGTAGTGGCAGAAACCCCTTAATCCGTGCCACTTACGACGCTCATGAGTTCAAATTAATTGTATTGGAAAAAATATGCGCGTTTTCATTATGAATATCGATCATACACAGTGATCATTGTTGCATTGATCTCGTACATGGTAATTAATTGTCATCAGATGATTATCATGCTTTCCACTAACTGTGCTAATACTACTTACGAACACATCATTGGCGTACGCTTTATCTCCAACATAATTTTAAAAATTTTTATTTCGAAAACGCTTATACAAGGAATTTTTTTACTATTTTTCCCAGCATGTACTCATTTGACACTGTCATGGGTAGAATTTTGTCGGTCTATTTAAGAATCACGCTGTATTTGCACTGAATTCTTGTTGAAAATTCCTAGGACGCACCTCGTGGGAATTTTCAGTAGCCCAAAAACCTAAATTGTGGAAATTTACTACTCCCCTTCTGGTAAAGCAAGATTCATCACTCCTAATAATTTTGCTTAAAAAATCAGGATCTTCTTGTAACTTCTCATTTAATGATCTGCAAAACTGCATTCTTCTCTCATGATCTCCTGGGTGCAAGGTTTGGACCGGAGTTAAATGATATGCTTTATAACGATGATTTTTTAAAGTTTTAAATATTGTTGTGCTAGGAATATTTAGTTGCCGAGATGCTCTGCGCACACTTAGATTGCCATTTCCTTCAAAAGCACGTACAATTTTTCGTTGTCGCATTTCATTATTTCGCCTTGGTATTACAGGTCCGCCCCTTCTTCCACCACCTAATCCGTGTTCCCGAAATTGTTGATGAATATCGTGAAATGTTCTCTGACTTGGTTGTCGGATAACGTCTTGCATACTTCCGGACGGCTGCTCTTGAGTTACCATTACAAAAACCATAAACGAAATGCATGTCTGCATATTCTATTGTCGTATAATGAAACGGCATGTTTATTTATTAGGTACGTGACGCAACTTTACTATTGTCTGTTTCACAACTATAAAAACGCCAACGTCGCATTTAACCAAATTATTTTTTTAGGTAAGATTGATAAAATTGTAAAATAGTTATCAATGATTAGATCTCTCATTGAAAGTATAAATTACATGAACTATTATTTTTCTGATGTGCGTGAATAATTTATAACAGCTAATTTTGAGAGAAAATGCGACGTTGGCGTTTTTATAGTTTTGAAACAGCTAATAGTGTAAAACGAAGCTTTAAAAAAAATTGATTTTATTACATTAGTTTATTCATTAATTAACCGATCAGCGGTTGATAGACCATCACTGCTCCGCTTTACCTGTAACAAATAAAAATGGGGTCTGAGTATTTACGTTAATGTCAAGAATGCGGAAATAAATAAATAAACAGTACGTTTCGACCCGAAACTGCATGCATCAATCGTTTAAAAACAATCTCAAAATTCCAAGTACTACTCAAAGACTTCGATATTGAAAAACTGCACTTTGGAGACCCAAAAGTGTTAATATGAAGCGCTTTCAATGCTCAATCCCCAGCACTCTGGAGAGCCAAGAGGTGCTGCGCCAAGCCATATGATTACTCCCGAAGTACCACGGAGAAATCGGCTGGAAGGCCAAATATCACTAGGACCTGGTGGAGAACCAACCAGTCACAGAGTCGAGATTTGTGCAATAGGAAGGGCGGAGAGCCAGCCCAGCCTAACCTCACTCTCATCACAACCACATGGCAAGACCAAGACATTGAAAAGCGTTACAACCCTTACTATCGCGTAAATAGGGAGTTTAGCAATAATCAGATTGACTTATAATTAAATATTAACGGTAAATACTCTGTGAGAAACAACTCACCTAATTTTTTACGTCCTCACGCTACCGCACTCAATTCAAAAAGAAATCCTTTGTTCCCTTGTTTCGAACAATTGACAGAATACAAGTGAGGGTTGCGCACGCCAATCGGTACGACCGAAAGTTCATTTTCCCGAAAGAATACGTTCAAATAAATAACACAAATTACTTGTCAACAATATTTAATTATAATATAGGCAATTATGTTACAATAGTATTTAGAAAAAATTATAAAACTGTCAAAATTCTTGTTTTTCCATAGCCGACTAATTAAATGCATTTTCCTAATATTAATATTTTTAATATTCCTTTAAATACGAGGAACTCATTTTTCTTCCAACTTGATGGTTGCCCTATTCATTACTGTAGAGAAGTGGGAAATTGGCTAAACACCAATTATAATGGAAGGTGGAATGGAAGGGGTGGTCCTATAGCTTGGTCACCTCATTCCCTTGACATCATTCTATTAGATTTTTTTATATGGGGACACATGAAGGAAAAAGTTAATTCAACGCCCGAAACAACAAGGGAAGAGTTGATAGATAGAATAGAGAATGTCTCCCGTACCATTACTCCACTGCATCTGGCCTGGGTAAGGCGTTAATTATTCGTCGAGCTCAGCTTTGTATTGAGCGAAATGGTGCTCACACTGACCAATTACTCTAACATAGCATTAGAAAAATACAAATTAATAATCATTATTTTTATTGTATTTAATTAAATAAAATCAGTTAAAGAAATGGGTTTCACTTCTTTAATTAATCCATAGCTTCTAACTGATTTTAGTACTGAAATCTGAAGCTTTTTGAGTTAGACTGCTTCAGTTTGTAAGAGGCGAACCCCATAACAGGTATTATTTCGCCTATGGTATCGCTCAGATACTGAATTACCGCCCATTCTTTATCTTTATCCTGATGATGCCCCTTACAAAATCGCAGGAAACGTCGATCTTTTCTTAGAAATGAATCCGCTTTAACTACAAAAAGCCCAGATTTCAATGTAATTTTGGCAGCGAAGGCCTATGTTCATCCCTAATTTTCATGCTGTTTATGGTCTGTAACATAAATTTTAAATTAATTTTACTCAAAAACGGTGAGTTGTATCGAAACAACTCAAGAGACCATTTTTGTGCAAAACACTATGGAATTTAAGATTTTGTTGCTGAAAGTGTCAAAAAACTAAAGCCAAAATAGTTAGGGTAGTTTTTACCCTACTTCCCCCAGTTCGGGACGCCCCTGATTAAAAATTTCAACATTTGATCCTCGATTTCGATTAGGCGTATAAAGGTTATTAACTGTACCAAATTTCTTTGATCTGAATGTGAAATATTGAGAAAAACCCACTAAAAGAAGCACTCCTTTCAGGGGGTGTAGCTCCCTTACGAAGTATTTTTCGATAAATGTTTATAGGAAATTTTTGTCTTAAAATTGAATGTTCTATTACCTGTTTAATTTTGGAACAATAAAAACGGAACACTCTGTATTGCACACATATTGCGCACATATTGCACACACATTGCACACATATCACACGGTATTGCACAGTATTGCACATACATTGCACAAACTTTGTCCCACATATTGCACAAGTGATCAGGGTTACCAACTATACGACTTTTGAAACCACGCAATTTAAAAAAAAAATCGCCCAAATTTAAAATCAAACAACAAACTTGAAACAATTTTTTATTGCACAAAAACCAGTACATAATAAGAATGCAAAGTTGCAAACATTAAACTCTCAAAAGTCAAAACGTAACCGCGGGAAATACATCTAACAACTCATCATCATCATCGTTATTATTCCCTACTTTAAAGTTATACATACTAGTGTTAAACGTATTGTACATTTCTTTGGTCGGAATAAAGTTATCACAACACATTTTCTTTATTGTAAACTCTGTTTTTATCCTTAACAAACTGTCCAAAAGTTGAACATTCATTTTGTTTCTTAATTTGGTTTTTGAAGAATTCATGAACGAAAACATTCTTTCTACAAAAGCATTACTAATCGGTAAGGATAAAACCGTTAGTGCAAACACTGCAATCTTTTCGAATATTTTAATGCCTCCTGCATTTGTATATAAATACACTTTTAACCAAAAAGCTTCAGAAGTAGTAGTTTCCGTGCCCCAATTTACGGAAATGATGTTGTTCCATTTGTTTTCTAAAAGTTGAATATCAGTTTTATTATCAAAAAGCTGCAAAGGCAATACATCGAAATTGGGGCGCCTAATCTGTTTTAGACAGTGTTCAGGACTGAAATTTTTGATTGAATAAAAAACTTCTAAATTGGCTGGTATTCTTTTTACAAGTTCCTGGCATAAGGTTAAGATAAAATTTCGACAATTTTCTTTTATAATTTCAGTGTCAGCATTAGTCAAATCGCGTTGTTCCGCCAGTGCTTTCCGATAATTGTAACCAAAATCAATTATGTTCAATGGAGTAAACGACAACTCATTATTCAAAATGTCAGAAATTTTTTAAATGCAAGAACTTTTCATTTCATTCAAGTTCTCTAGAAATATAGGTTTTATCACAATCCTTAAAAAAGTTAAAAGCAACTGATAGAGATCCTGGTAAAGCTGAAATGCATCTGCATTTTCCTGTTGAAAACTGGCATTCACAACATTCACTTGAATTACAGTGTTGTAGACAACAGTAAAATACATAAAGTTTATATCAGTTAACATTTGATTAATTATTTTCGCCATTGAATCTTTGGTGCCATTTGCTACTTGGAGAAAATAAGTCTTAAGTTCGAGCCATTGTTGTTCCAGTATAACTTTGATCACATTTGCTCTTTCAAGCCATCGTGTATCAGACAGTTGGATAAAGTTATGAAATTTGACATTTTCATTGATATTAATCAATTTAAAAATTTCTTCGTAACACTCTCGTCTTTGAGTGCTTTTTGAAAACCAATTATAAATATGCTTACACAAAAAATCGAGTTCATCAGGTAACACACTTGCAGCTTTAGAACAACATAAGTGCAACGAGTGAGCTACACATTTTACGAGAACTAATCTGGGAGCATCAACTTTTAAGATAGTGAAGACCGAGTTGTTTTGGCCACATGAAACGCTTGCACCATCTGTACCAAGCCCCAATAACCTGTCTATTTTTAATCCAACTTTTAAAATGGAACTTTTAATAAGAGCGGCTAAAGCAACTGCAGTTGCATCGGTGATTGTGATGATTCCCAGAAACGTTGTAACAAGTTTGACTCGTGATGCACTAAAATATCTGAAAACAAAATGTCATTTATAAGATAAAAATACATTTCAAAACATACGGAACACATAAGCATAAGTATTTCTGCACGGAAACATCGGTGGATTCATCGATGATTAATGAATAAAAACTATCTCCAATGTCCAGAATCAGTTGTTCTCGAAAAGTGGCCCCAATTACATTTTGTATAATCATACTACATTTGGTTCTATGAAGTTTTACATTCATTGTTGAGTTCGGTTTTATAGGTCTAAATTCGTTTTGTAAAATGTTGGATAAATGATCCACTGTCCTAATACTGGAATGTACAGCAACATGTGCTGCGACTATGATTTCAGTCTTTTTCGTTTTGTTGTTTACAATAATTACATTATTGATTATCGATTGATTACTTGTAGGTCTCAACCGAGTAAAATTTTTCTTGTGTTTTTGATTATTAGAATGATGTTCCAAATCGGTTTTATGCGCCCTTAAAGAAGTAGAGCAAACCGTGCAGAAAGCTCGAGACGCATCCTTTGGATCTTCAGCCAGCCAACCTTCAAAAATGTAATAAATAGGATATTAGTCGTGAATGGTCATGAAATAATTTTCCTACCTTTAAAGAGTGGAAGCGTTTCCCACTGCTTTCTATACGTTTTTCTATATTTTGCATAGTTACGACGGTCGTTGGTCTTACTATTGCCCTGCATTTTCAGGAATCAGGATTCACATCGTTCATATTGTTTAACACCTGTTTAACACGATGTACGTAGTTTTTACCACTTTTTAGTTTAGTTTAGTCTGTCCGTTTCCCTTGACTTGACAGAGTTGGACGCCATGTTGCGTTGCGTTGGTAGCTAAGCAGTAAGCTAAGCTCTCATCTCATTGGCTAAGCTGATGAGGTGACCGTGCTGCTAAGCAACGCACATGCGCCAAGCGCTAAGTGTCAAAATTCTGGCGCGCGTTGCGTTACAAGAACTTTAAAAATTGAAAAGTCCCTAGCCTGGTAGGTACAACCTCTATCATTTAAATTATTTTTTGTTATGTTAAAACGAAGCTTAAAAAACGCCCAAAAATTAGCCCACCGCCTAAAGTAAAAATAAACCGCTGCTTAAAAATAAAAATAGCCCAATTGGCGATTAATCGCCCAAGTTGGCAACCCTGCAAGTGATTACCCCCTCGGTGATTTATAACATTAAATTATTCACAGTAACAAAGAAAAAAGTAAAACGATTACAAATACATAAAAATTAAGCAAACTGGTACTCAAAAAAGGTATTCGTATAAAGTTTTATTATTCTTATGTTTCATTAACATCTATTAGCTGTTTCAAAACTATAAAATCGCCAACGTCGCGTTTTACCGAAATATTTTTTTAAATAAAATTGATTAAATTGTAAAATATATTTATCAATATAGAGTTTGCGCAAAACGTTTTTAATGTTTATACCGTACGTTATGACCTTTTTCTCTTAGCAACGTGTTAATCTAGCCAATACGAAATCGAGTAAAAAGGGTATAGTGTAACGAAGTTTATAACGTTTGTGATGCGCAAATTCTATAATGATTAGATCTGTCATTGAAAGTATAAACACAGTTATAAATTACATTAGCTATTATTTTTCTGAAGTGCATGAATAATTTTGAGAGAAAATGCGATGTTGGCGTTTTTATAGTTTTGAAACAGCTAATAGCTCTTGGTTTACTGATGTCAGTGTTCCAAACTTGTAACTTTTGTACAGGGTGACCCAGGCATGCGTAATCGGTCCATAACTTTTTTGCTATTTGAAATATTGCCATGGCGTTTTTATTATCCGATAGATCGTTTTAAAGTACACAAACTAAAAATATGTTTATTATACACAGGGTGTTGTATACAGGATGGTGAACCATAGTTATATTTTTTAAATGCAACACCCTATATATTTTTTTAAATTGGATTTTACGCAAAAAATAATGCAACTTTATGTAAACTATTATGGGTCTGTCTCTTTTCGTTTCGGAATTATTCAACTTTTCGTTATAAAAAAGACCAATTCCGACAAATTTGCAACTAAAAAACTCAGAATAGCCTGTAGTTTTAGCAGTAGTCGACTTTTACTTGAAACACGCAGATAATATACAGGGTGTACCAAAACACAAAAAGTTGAATAACTCATTTTTCATAAGCTTTCTAAGAGTTCTAAAAGAAAACTCTTTTTTTTTATTTACTTGTTATTAAATTCTTAAAGAGTGAAATTCATTTATGTGTCAAGTAATGGTAGATTACTAATGTAATTAGTCACATTAGTACATATCAAAAAATTAATTACCATTTGACTTATTAGATTCTAGGCTAACAAATTTTCTTGTATTAAAATGCATTTTTTTGAAAAATCTTGAAAAATAATTAAAATTTGTTATGCAAACGCTACACCATTAGAAAGCTTATCAAAAATGCTATCGATACATGAAAAAAAAATACATGGTGTTCCATTAAAAAAAAATGAGTCATTCAACTTTTTGCGTTTTGACACACTCTGTATATTATCTGCGTGCTTTAACTAAAAGTCGACTATTTGCTAAAACTACAAGGTATTGTAAGTTTTTCTGTTGCAAAGGACTAGGCACACTTCTTATGGGAAATTAAGGACCACTCAAATTGAATAATTTTCATATTAACCGATGCGTCTCAAAAAGCTGAACAATTCATATCATTGCGCCAAATTTGTAGCTTGATTAGGAACGCCAGAAATCGCGATTGAATTTGAATTATTCCTATTGTTGGAGATATTAACTTCTGTCAGCTTAAATCCCTATATCCATAAAAGTGGTATTTCTCTATACCTGAACCCGAATCCAGCAATTGTAGTTATACCGCATGTTGTAAATCTCTAAGATATACAAGCTCTTTGTACCCACCGAAAAGCGGCCCCAATGCTTTTCTTATGGGACAAATCTTCACTTTGATTGCGATTTCCGGCGTTCCTAATTAATCTACACGTTTGGCGCAATGTTATGATTTGTTCAGCTTTTTGAGACGCATCGATTAATATAAAAATTATCCAATTTGAGTGGTCCTTAATTTCCCATAAGAAGTGTGCCTAGTCCTTTATCGGAAAATATTCATAAGCGACCTCACAGTGGTTGGCCTTTTTTATAACGAAAAGTAGAATAATTCCGAAACGATGAGAGATAGATCCATAATAGTTCATATAAAGTTAATTTTTTTTTTGCGTAGAATCCAAATATGCAAAAATATATAGGGAGTTCTATTTAAAAAATTATAACTCTGGTTCACCACTGTGTATACAACTCCCTGTGTATAATAAAAATATTTTTAGTTTGTATATTTTAAGTCGATCTATCGGATGATAAAAACGGTATTGCAAAAGTGCATTCATAAACTAAAGTATCTTGTGTTGTTGTGACCTCAGAGTAAAGCAATTTTCACCTAGAGTGAATGCAGAGCTTTCTAAAGTTTATGAACGGTTGAAGTAGACTGCAACATGACATTTGACACTCTTGTAATTGTTTGACATAAAAATATAACCTGTCGTTTAAAATAGGTAAGTGCCAAATAATATCAGCTCTTTGGTCCGTTTATGGCATAGGTACAGTTAAGCCCACCAATTCAACAAACGAACCATTACAATGAATGACATAATTACTATCTCTGTTGTATTATCATCGGAAATGTTATTTGGTATTCCGGTTACATATTCTTCTGATGAGGACAGCGATGTAACTGATGAAGAAAATATTGTTACGATGATGCTTATAAAAAGTAGGAAAATTAAGAAACCTCAACGTATTGAGAATTATATTGAAGCAACAATTTCTGGCTATCCCAAGCAAGAATTTCAGCAACATTTTCGAGTAACCATTGAGGCTTATGAACAACTCTTACAAACAGTTGGTCCCTATTTAATGCGACAAGCTGCTACTGGACGAAGTACTGTTCAAGTCGAAAAACAATTGTTGTCAGTTATATGGATACTCGTAACACCCGATTCATACAGGTTAGCTAAAAACAAACTCCACGTTATAATATTGTTGATTTTAGATCAGTTGGAGAAAGATTTGGACTAGCAAAGTCATCTCTTTCACAGTGTTTCAAACGAGTAGTAAAAATTCTAAATGCCGTAGCACCAAATATTATAAAATGGCCAGAAGGGATGCAATTACAAAATGTTGAGAGAAGATTCCATGCATTTGCCCGAATGCTACACTGCATTGGGGCCATTGATGGTACATACGTGGAAATCAAAGCTCCTAAAGAGGATCCTCAATCCTATATTACACGAAAATGCAACTATGCTTTTACGCTGCAAGCTATCGCAGTACCTTCATTGAAATTTACAGATGCATTTATTGGTTATCCAGGATCTGTAAGTGATAGCAGAATATTTAAAAACAGTGATTTTTATAATGCTGTCAATGCCAACATGGGTCATTACTTTGCCGAAGAACTTTTTTTAATTGGAGATAAAGCATACCCTAATTTACCATGGTGCATTGCACCATACATAAATAGGGGTAACCTGAATGCAGCACAGGTATACTTCAACACTGTACATGCACAGACGCGCCAAGTAATCGAACGATCGTTTGCTCTTCTATTTGGAAGATTTAGGCGACTCAAGTTTTTAGACATGAATGATACTAAATTAATTCCTGCAACTGTGATAGCTGCATGCGTATTACACAATGCCTGTCTAGACTTTCATGATCTCCATATTGATGAGTATATTCAAAATGGAATTGATTATGTAGTAAATAATAATGATGGTGACGATGGCATTGGTGAAAACGTGGCAATAGAAGGACGGAGACGACGTGATACTTTATGTCGTAAAATATTTCTTAATCGACCACATTAATTGTACGCTTTTTTTGTAAGTTTTTGTTAATTGGTATCTTTAAGTTACTTATAGGGTTATACCTACCTCTATTGTAAAGTTATCGTAAACTTTATCTTTAACGTGTTCCAAATTGCTGTTATTTTTTTGTACTTCTTAAAAATATATGTTATTTAAGAAAATCTTTTTTTTTAGTGAATAACAAAATTATATTTAGTATTTAGACATATTCATATAAAATACAAAAACAAAACAAAAACTCTTATTTTAATAGTCAGTCGCAAATCGCAAATAATAAACGAAAAAAAAACAAACATGAACTGAAAATCATTATTTCTCTTCTTTTGGTGCAGTTATTGCTTTAATAAGAGCATCCATTTTATCGGAAAATACATTCAACGATTCTCTACGTAAGGCCAATAGTTCTTCATGACGTTGTGTGCGGCTACTTTCTCTTGATTCCACATTCTTATTCATTGTATCTATAATTGTTTGCATCGGTGTTTTTTTACCTTTAATACTGCCGCTAATTCTACTTTTAACTTTTAATTGTTTGGGTGGCGTTGCCTCTTCAGGCAAATCTTGCTCCTCCACATCGGTGGGTACTAAAAGAAGTAGTTAACAATTTAAATATAACTTTTACTGTAGTAACAAAATAAACACGCATTGTGTAGCCGTTATTACTTTAGCAGCAGTCAGCAGTAACTTACTGGTATCCCCTCGCGATGAGGAAGCGATCGCAATTGGTGATATAGAATGCTTTTTTTCCAAAAAATCATCCATCCTCTCGAAACATTCAAAATCCATTCGATCTTCCCCACTTCCTCTATTGCCCATATTATCTTTTTTTGTTGCATATCTACTTTTTAAATAGCGCCACTTGTCGTTGCATTGTACCGAAGTGTACATAAAACCCATTTCTTTCATTTTCGATGCAAGTTTTTTCCAAACCACTTCGTTTTTCTGGGTTGTTGAACGAAATTCCGGGTCCAACTCTTCCCGAAATGCAATTAGGTTGATAATTGCATTATGGCACCATTTGATTCTTTTATCAGCCGTTCTTTTATCTGAATTTGAAGTCGAAGCAGACCCAGCATCAATATTTTCCACAATGACAAGGGAGCCATCTGCGACAATAAGTACACAAGTACACAATTAGGTAGTACACTACCAACAAGACATTAAGCTGACTTACCTGCCTGCTGAAACACCAAATGGCCTTCATCGGTTTTCAAAGGTTCACCGTTTTCAGTGAACACCTGTTTTAACTTTTCCTCACAGCTACTCATAGTTTTAATTTTATAATCTAATGTTTGGAATAGTTTGAACACTCTTAGATTAGAATAAGTGACCGAAAAATAACAGTCATAGCCCATGAAAAAAGTTCGTGTATGCAAATTCAATTCAGAGCATGTAGTGCAAAAACATTAACAAGCTGTCAAATGGTTGACAGCGTCAAACCAAATACGAATGCGCATGTCCGGTGAAAAACGCCGGACTTTTGAGCACGGCGATTCACGAACACTCCGGGTGTATCACGCGAGAATTTATGAACAGTCGCACAATTTGTGCACGCTCATTTGGACGGCTTTATGAACGGCTATAGACACCTAGAGTAGACTCAGAGTATCTTTATGAACGCACCCCAGTACTTCCTTTTTAAATTCTAACGTAGCCATCGTAAAATAACTAGCCGCGAACAGAAATAAGGCAACGTCGCATTACGCGCCAGTAGTAGTCCTACGTCAAGCGGTACTCGACCGTATGACCGTATAGACAGCCAAACACTGGCGCATTTTGTTAATAAACATTTGAGGAAAATAATCAGTAATGGAATGGTAATAATGGACCCCACTTAGTCAATAAAATCAATTTCTCACCTCAAAACTGTTAAATCGATTTTAAAATAAACAACGAGTATTAAAGTGAAAAGCTGATTTTATCGTTCAGCAAGAACCAACGTGAAGGTCCTCTTGCCACAGGGGAAACAAAGGAAACAGAAAGAGTTTAAGGAAAAGAGTAAGAGAACAAAAGTTGAAAGATAAAAAAGAAAAAGGTAAAATTAAGAAGCAAGACTAAACACAGAACAAAACTTAAAAACTCTTATTATTTTTAAATAAATAGAATAAATCTATCAATAAACATAACACTTCTGAAGGATAAACCTTAAGCATTAAACAACGTAATCTCTTAAAAAAAAATAAACTCTTAATCGCAATAAATAAATAAAAAAAAACAACCACACATTTTCGTATACAACATACAGGATGTATGCGAAATAAGTACATTAATTTTAACCAGTGGTAGAATTCATCAAGACAAACACTTTTTCTATGTACCATTTTTTTCAAAATCGCATTTTTAAATCATTTTTTCCCCCTACAAATTGATGAGCCTTTTATGAAATGTTCCAACAAAGAAAAGTAACAATAAATAATAGCCGCAACCAAGGTAACCGTTTCAAACGGTAATCTTGTCGACTAGGTAACTTTGCTTCCAGAGGCGTGTAAGAAAATTGTGTAAGATTTTAAAATAATCTTAACTCAAAAACTAAAACGTTTTGAAAAAAAAATTATTAGGAAAAATTGTTTGTCTTGAGGAGTTCTATTCCCAGTTAAAATTAATGTACTTATTTCATTTACAGCCTGTATAGTAACAAAAATTAATGGAAAGTATTAAGTTTTCTTGTTGCATGACTTTTTTTTTGGTCCTTCTGTGTCCTTTTTTTGTCTGCAAGCAATTTATTGTTTGTGTTTTTCACAAAATTATTCAAACACACGTTGGCATGAATAGAGCACACTAAATTTAGCAAACTCTTATAACTACTTCCACAACTACATGTATCCAAGAAATCCTGATAATAATAATCAGATTGAATACTAAGTACCGTTAGTTTGCATAAAATTGCTTTTTGATCAGTGCAATGTAAAAACTTTGGTAAATACATTTCATCGTTAATAATGTATTCCAAAACAGAACAAAAGTACACATAACAGGATCGCTAACAACAGACAAACCATTTTTTTGTAAAGTGTCAAAATAAATGTCATCCACATTTTCACCTCTCTGGGCTCTAATAACTGAAATGCATTCGCAACACTGTAACTTTTTAGAAACTGCATGTGCAGCATATCCAGTCACATAAATTTTGGCAGATTCGTCTACATCACAAGCCTGGAGGTAATCGGTCTCTAAAATGAAAATAAAATCTTTGATATTTCAACTGAGACAGGGAAAAATTGTGATCCATTGTTTTAAACAGTCTTTTTAGCCTAATGTTATCCAAAGAATATGCGAGAGTCAGATTAAAACTTTTGTTTTCACAATTCGAATTAATAAGCACTTCACACATCACCCCGAAGTCGCCATTGCCCCGATCGGTAAATCATACCCCCGTCAGTACCAACCGGTACTCCCAGCGCCATCTGCTCCCGCACCGTCTCTTTAGGTGATTCGCAACGCTCCCACGCCTCGCGGGTTGCCTCTAAATTCTCTCCGTTAACATTCGGCCATCCTGCAACAATTAATGACTCCATTAATTCGCTCTACTTACCTACTGAGTAGCGAGCCCCCTTGTTGCTTCAAGGAGTCTCTCCACTCAGACTTCGCCCGCCACCCGCCAGCGCCTCAGTAGTCCGGTGCGTCCACCGCTACTGTACTTCGATACCGCCTTAGTGAATCACTCGCCACAGTGAATTGCCTCGCTCGATATCCCTTCATGCCTTTCACTGCTGTGATCACGTATGTATCGTTTGCCAGAGCTCTGACCACCACATATGGCCCACCAAATCGCCGCGTAAGCTTACTGTTCACGCCCTTCGTGGTGGTGTATGTTGATGCACCTCGCCACAACACCAAGTCTCCCTTCTTGTATTCGGTTGCAACCTTTCGCCTCTTATCGTATCTCTCCTTCATTTTGAGCGCTCGAGTGTCTATTCGCCTCTTCGCACGCCTTCGCCGTGTGTGAACATCAACATCACCAGCACCACCAAGCGCCTGTTCGCCCATAACTGCCCCGCCACAATACGAGAACATCAAATCGAAGGGTGTCTCTTTCCTCGTCTGGTGTACTGTGTTGTTTATGCCCCAGGTAACCTCTGGTAATCTTTCGTCCCAACTGGACTCATCGCATTGAGTACAGCTCGCCAAGATCGCCTCAGTGACAGTTCTGTTCATTCTCTCCACCTGCCCATTCGCTCTGGGTGTTGCAATGGCATTCATTACATGTTTGATGCCTTGCCGCGCCATGTAGTCATTGAAGACTCTGCTGTCGAACGCCTTTCCCCTGTCACTGATTAATCGCCCAGGACATCCAAACACTCCGAAAATGTCACGCAATTTCACAATTGTCTCGTCTGTCTTCACGGTTCGTACCGCTCTGACAAGAACAAATTTCGTGAATGCATCTATCACCACCAGTACGTAGGAATTCCCCCTTGTGCTCTTGACGAAAGGCCCCAAATGATCCACGTGCACAGTGTCAAACGGTTTGGAAACCTTCTCAATTGGATGTAACTCACCTTTTTCCTTACCGTAATTCCCTTTGATGAACGCACAATCGAGACATGCCTCTACGTACTTTTTAACAAACACATTTATTCAAGGAAACCAGTAATTCCTTTTTACCAACTCTAAGCACCTGTCATATCCCGGATGCCCCACCTCATCATGGCATTTCCTCAGGAGACTGAATTTTGCCATCGCGGGAACACACAATCGGTCTCCGCTCTCAGTGCGCCGATAAACACGCCCATATTTTACTTTAAAATCCGCCTTGATTTGGGGGTCCGCCGTTTCATTTTCAAGCGCCTGTCGTATCGCCTGTATACGTTCGTCTTGGAGTTGCACCGTCAGGAACCAATCGTCCTCGGCCATTATCTGATTCACCTCGCCCGCCACCGGCCCCCTGCTCAATGCGTCAACATGGCGCATCTGTTGCCCACGCCGATACTATTGGAAGTCGTACTCTTGTACAGACAACCACCACCTCGCCACACGGGGGTTTAAATCCCGTTTTTGCAAAAGTTAGTCTCACCGCCGAGCAATCTGTGACTAACTTAAACGCCACCCCCAAAAGATAAATTCTGAATCGCCTTATTGTCTCTACTGCCGCCAAAGTTTCTAGATCAAAACTGTGGTAGTTCTTCTCCGCCGTAGTAGTAGCTCTACTATAATAGTTCACCGGTTTGAAGTCACCGCTCGGTTGCTTCTGTAGCAACATTCCGCCGATGCCATCGTTGCTCGCATCCGTGTGAACTTCCGTCTGTCTACCACTATCATAAAGAGCCAACACCGGCCTTTCACTTAACGCCTCTTTGAGTCTGACAAACGCCTGTTCTTGCACAGTTCCCCAGACAAATTCTACATCTTTCTTCGTTAGGTCTGTTAAGGGCCTCGCCACCGTTGCATAGTTCCGGATAAATTTCCGAAAGTAGCCAGTCAGACCAATAAAACGCCGCACGTCGTGTACTTGGCTAGGTGTTGGAAATTCTCGAATCGCCTCAGTCTTTCGTCGCCCAGGTCGAACACCTTCTGCCGAAATCTCATGACCGAAGTATTCTAAAGAATTTTCGAGGAATACGCATTTGTTCAAATTCAACTTGAACCCAGCTTCGCCTATCAGTCTTAGCACCTCGTCCAGTAGTTCTAATCCCTCCTCCGCCGTTGAGGATGGTATTAGTAAATCGTCCATGTACGCTAGGACCTTGTCACCTCGCAAACGACCCAACATTTTATTAATTATGCGCTGAAATACAGCTGGGGAATTCGCCAATCCAAACGGGACCCTCAAGTACTCATAGTGCCCGTCTGGAGTTATAAACGCCGTTTTGTGCACCGATTCCGGATCCATGGGCACTTGGTGAAACCCCTGAGCACGGTCTAGTGTGGTATAATAACACTTCCCCCCCAATTTGCTCAGCTGGTCTTCCACCAAGGGTAGTGGGTATCTGTCTTTCACCGTGACAGCATTTAACGCCCTGTACTCGACGCAAAGCCTGATCTCCCCGTTTTTCTTGGGTACGACTATTATAGGACTCGCGAAATCTGATTCGCTTTCCCTTATCACGCCCGCCTTCAACAACTCATCAATCTTATCCTTCACCTTGCGCCTTTCTACCTCAGGGAGTCGATAAGGTCGCCTGTAAATCGGTTTATCCGTCGACAAATTTATCGTCATGGTCCCCAAGTGTGTAAAGCCCACTTCGCCCGGTTCAGTGACAAAACATTTAACATTCGCCTCTAGTAGTGTTATCAACCATTTTTTCTCCCGTTTCGAGATGGCCCCCGTTCGTACTTGACTGAGATCTAACTTACTTTGGCTAATCACACTTACCATCACCATAGGATCGCCTTCCGCCACCAACTCTGCCCGAGCCACCACTTTGTTCTTCGGCCACCTTACTACCTGATCGCCCAAATTTGTAAGTGCTAGCAGCGCCGTTCGGGTTGTTGGTTGTATTACACATCCTGCCAACGCCACACAATTTCGTCCATCACCCATTATCTTCGCCGGTATCGCCCAATTCCCTTTCGCCTCGATTTCGGAAAGCTCCACCTCCACCATCGCCATACAATCCCTTGAAGTAAGATACTGTGGTATTTATGGCGGTTAACATAGGCCTCTTCATGCGCCAAAAGTCGACGAATTCGAATATGGCAACCATCAATAGCACCAACAATATTTGGGATGTTTTGTTTTGTTCTAAAGTGTGAGCTTATTTCAGCAGATTCTTCTCGAGTTGGCCATCTAATAAATTCTCCACGTATGTTCAGTAAAAACTTTAAAACACGCTGTAAGCATCTATGTGCTGAACTATTCGAAATATTAAATCTATCAGACACCTGGCGGAAGGTTTCATTGTTGCTCACATACCACAGAAACATCAAAAATGCCTTTTCAGTCGTAATTTTCTCACGACCAAAAACATGGGCTGGTATGTATCCACTTACTTGTAGACGGTCTGTAACATAAACATGTAGTTCAATAAAACATGTGAATTGCATACCTATCACGCAATAAACAATTGTTTTCGACATTCTAAAATGACTTTGGAACACTTGAGCATTGTATCTGGAAACTGTATTTTCCACATAGTTTTCAATTCTTGGTATTTTAGCTCTATTGGGTGTTCTAAATACTTGAATCGCTAGATTAATTTCTTCTAAACTTGACGCATCACTGTCGGTGTCTTCTTCACTACTACTCGAAGACGTATCTTCTGTTAATTCCTCCTAAACCAACAATATTTTATGTTTAGTTAAAATCGTTACAGCAATGTACACTCACCAGTATGACATCGTCCATCCCGCCTTTGCACCGCTTCACTAACAGATCAGAAGATACTTTCGTCGAAGAAACAGCTAACGTAACCACTGACAATCATCTAACATAACCACAACATAACAGTACCGACACCTGTCAAACCAAAATGACAACTGCGCACGCGCACCTTAAAACTTGTTCCTTTTGCCTTTTTTAAGATGTACTACCCCAAGTAGTTCAAACTGAACTAATCCGATTACTTTGTTGGGGTAAATGGAAAGCAGCTCAGGACTACTGAAGCCCTCCCGCACGCATGCGCTACTTAATCCTACACTTCACCCTTTATATTATATATTTATTTATTAAATAAGGGCCTTAATTTACAGATAAATAACTAAATTAGAGGATGGGGCAGTCAACAAAATATAAATTGGGTGTGTAAAAAATGGGGAATGGCCGTATATAATTGTCTGGTATCAGCAGGGTTGGTGCTACTCAAATATTCACAATTTTTCACAACACACGTACCTACACACTACAACATATTTTACAGACAAAAAAGAGAAAAAAAACAAACCCGGAACCAACAAAAAGTGATAGCGACACTGACACAGCCTCGTCAACTTCTACATCCACCACGAAATTGTCCAATAAATCGGACAAGTCTGACTCAAAAAATCTGGCAGGTAATTCGGTCTTACAGTTTCGTCAAAGAAGCATAGATAATGTTTTCGATGAGATCAGTTCGTTCAAAGAAGGAGGCGCTAAACATTTAAAAATTACTAACTCTATTTTATATTTTATATGCAGAGATTACCAACCAATGTCTGTTGTACAAGATGAAGGATTTCAACATTTAATTAAAACTATTGCCCCTAATTATCACATTCCGTGCCTAAAAACAATTGGGACTCTTTTGGATAAAAAATTTGAAGCTGTTTCATCTTGCTTTTTATCTAAAATTAAAACTTTGGAACATTACGCAATTACCACAGATATCTGGAGTGAAACAATGCAGACCCGAAGCTTTTTGGGATTGACTTTGCATTTTATAGACAACTACATCATAACTTCCGCTACTCTTGGTGTTTTTAATTTAAGCGAAAAACATACGGCTGATTACTTAATTACAAAACTGGAAGACAGTTTCAAAACTTGGGAGATTAAAAAGCAAAATATAACAGCAGCCGTTAGTGACGGAGCAGCGATGTTTTCGTAGCGATGTTAATCGATGTTCCGTATTTAAAATTTAAAGTCACCTGAATGTAGTTAATATAAAAATAAAATACTACTCATTTAAGCATCTAGCCATGTGCTTTTGCACGATATGTAAGTCAAGGTATTATGCTTTGGTTTTTGAATAAACTTTAAAGTCATTGCGAGCGAGACACAAATCAGGGACTGTAAATGAATGTTATCGCCAATTGTTTTGTTTCGCGGAAACTGTTCAAAGGAAAACCAAAACCTGGACCAAAACAAATAGTAAATTCCAGCCTCAGTTCTCTGTTGCAGTTTAGTCTTTGCTCAGAGTTGAGAGATTTGAGTTTTACTTCGCAGTTCAAAGTTAGTGTTAATATGCCACCGCCTAAAAGTGCTTTTTGGAAATATTTTGACAAGTCCGACGATAATAAATACGCAAAATGCAAGTTTTGTGGTAAATTACTTAAAACGTCCGGAAACACCTCGAATCTGCGATGTCATTTGAAAAGTCTACATAATCATGTGCTTGAAGAAGCGGAGGCCGCGGAGAGATTAGACAAAAAAGAGAAAAAAAACAAACCCGGAACCAACAAAAAGTGATAGCGACACTGACACAGCCTCGTCAACTTCTACATCCACCACGAAATTGTCCAATAAATCGGACAAGTCTGACTCAAAAAATCTGGCAGGTAATTCGGCCTTACAGTTTCGTCAAAGAAGCATAGATAATGTTTTCGATGAGATCAGTTCGTTCAAAGAAGGAGGCGCTAAACATTTAAAAATTACTAACTCTATTTTATATTTTATATGCAGAGATTACCAACCAATGTCTGTTGTACAAGATGAAGGATTTCAACATTTAATTAAAACTATTGCCCCTAATTATCACATTCCGTGCCGAAAAACAATTGGGACTCTTTTGGATAAAAAATTTGAAGCTGTTTCATCTTGCTTTTTATCTAAAATTAAAACTTTGGAACATTACGCAATTACCACAGATATCTGGAGTGAAACAATGCAGACCCGAAGCTTTTTGGGATTGACTTTGCATTTTATAGACAACTACATCATAACTTCCGCTACTCTTGGTGTTTTTAATTTAAGCGAAAAACATACGGCTGATTACTTAATTACAAAACTGGAAGACAGTTTCAAAACTTGGGAGATTAAAAAGCAAAATATAACAGCAGCCGTTAGTGACGGAGCAGCGAATATAACAAAAGCGCTCGAAACAATTGTCGGAAAAAAGAGACATCTACATTGCTTTGCTCATCAGATTAATTTAGTGGCCGAACGAGCCATCCAGTCAAGTTCAGAGTTACTTTTGTTATTAAAAAAAGTGAAAGATATTGTCACCTGGTTTAAGCAAAGCAATAATGCTAGTGACGAACTTAGAAAAGCGCAGGAAGAAAAAGGCACTATAAAAAAACTAATACAAGAAGTTTCGACCAGGTGGAATTCTTCGTATTATATGATCCAACGTTTTTTAGAACTTCGCGAAATTGTCAATCATATTATCAATAAAAACCCATCAGCGCCAGATATGGTAAACGCAAGAGAAATTGTAATTTTAACGGAAGTTTTACGTTTGTTGGAACCTCTGGAAGCGGTTACCAAAGCAATTTCTGGGCAAGACTACACAACAATTAGCTTGGTTATTCCTTTGGTATTTAATCTGCAACTAAACAAAAAGATTTTGAGGATGGTTGACTCAAATGGATAAGTATACAAAGGTTCAAGCGAACTAAACGTTATGCCAATAATGACAATGTCTCCAGTTACTTCTTTTATAAAATTATGAATTTGAATAACTTTACTATTAATAAAACAATAACAATCTGCCTTAGAATCGGAAAAAATGGACAAGGTAAAATTTTGAAAATAAACTTTTTAAAATTGTTTTGAAAATGCTAGGGAAATTGTTGGGCCCTTTGTGTGTTCAGACATAGGCTGACCATTTAATTCAATGTTGACTTTGTCTATATAATAATTATCAATTTCTTTGAGCCGATTAAAAATTTGAATCAAAGGTTGTTTTGGTGATTTAACTAAACGAGAAAGCCTTCCTAAAAAATTTTCGAAACAAAACGCTCCAAAATTATCTAACTTTCCAAATGTTTTGGCATCATCCGCTAGATGTATTAAGCAATGAACGTTATAAATTAAAAATTCTAGGCCATACAGGTGTTCGCTATGTTGTACAAATGTTTTTAACAACGTTGAAGCTAAATCACACCCAATATTTTTTATATGAATTTCGGAACTTAGAATTGTAATCGCCACATGAAATAATAAAAAGTGTTCATATACAGCTTTATTTACAATTCTGACAAGGACTGTTGGGCCTAAATATAAAAGGAATGTTCTAAATTCAGTTGCCTTGAAGCGAGCTAATTGACTTAGTGGCCTGGGCTTTCTATTTATTTCCCGGGGTACAAAAGATTTCATCGAACTAATTTTGTCTGACAATGCCTTTACTTTACTTCCAGAAAGCCTAACTTTAAAATTTCCACTTATCCAGGAATTTAGAAGTTTCCTAGTTACACCTAAGCAGACGTTATGCATATAATCTATGGGAAAAGACGAGACAAGCCCAATATTTAATTTTGATAGAGGTGAGTCATCTATGTGATGATCATCATCTAATTTTAAACGAAATGTCTCGTCTGTTCTTAAGCTGGCATTTACATCTTTAAGGATAACTCTACCTTGTACATACTCCCCTGAAACTACACATTTTTCGCAGCTCGAATATCCACCGTGTGATTTGACAGATTTTAAAAAAGAGCGTGCGGGGGCATCACAAACAAAACAGTGAACATGAATTTGGTATTGTTTATTACCGTATATAAATCCTCGTTGCATTAAAACTGAAAGTTCTTCGACAAATTCTTCTAAATAATCATTTAATGGCTGACGGAATTTTTTTTTTGAATTGTTGATTAAACATAAAATTGGCCATAACTGCAAATTTGAGCTTTTAAACTAAGATAATCCATCGACATTAAAAATTAAACTTAGAAAATTGCCTTGAAAGTCATATTTGGTTAAATAATTTTGAAGCGTCTGTTGAAGTCCAAAATACATAAATTGACCCGTTTGGAGATCTTTGACTTCTTTTTGCTTTTTACACTTTAAGAGTGTTCTGCAATCTAATGGCAGATCGGGTGGAATGGTGCCAGTGTGTGTAATAACGAAGTCACAGAAGAATGGGGGACGTTTGCATTACACATGACCCATTCTTGCAGTGCTTCCGTTAAAGTAAATGTATTTTTTGCTTCGTTGTTATTTACTTCAAGGTCAGTGTTATCAGAAGAAGAATTTAATAAAAATGAAGATGAACTAGATGAAGATAATGATCAAGTTGGACTAGATAAACTTGAAGTAGATGGAATATTTAAATTTTGATAATTTGAAGTTGAAATTTGAGAAGTTGAAGGTATTTCATTATTAACAGTAACCCTAGCATTTCCCGCGACCCTTCGATAAATTTGTCTTTTACTGACAAAAGAGTAGTTTTTCGTTTAGTTTTTATAGGAGCTATCAGGCTCTAAGTTATCAAAAACAAAAAAAAAAACTACAAAATTCCACGGAAAAAACTTTTTGTGCGCTTAAGAGTTTGCTTTTTTCCTTATAATTTCTTTTTTAAAACGTTTTAGTTTTTGAGTTAAAATTATTTTAAAATTTTACATAATTTTCTTATACGCCACTCGAAGCAAATTTACCTAGTCGACAAGATTACCGTTTCCAAGCAAGTTCATGAAAATAAAAAAAAATTTATTATTACTTTTCTTTGTTGGAGCATTTCATAAAAGGCTCGTCAATTTGTAGGGGAAAAAATGATTTTTTTAAAAATGCGATTTTGAAAAAATGGTACATAGAAAAAGTGTTTGTCTTGATGAGTTCTACCATTGGTTAAAATTAATGTATTTATTTCGCTTACATCCTGTATGTGCACCATTGGTACGTTTTTTGTCTTTTTTGGATGTTGTTTATTCCACGTTTCTTCAATTTCCGTTTCAGATGTTAGTTCATTTCTCATTTTTCTTTTACCTACTGCACAACCCGATTTTTCATTGTCCAGTAAACAATCACATGGCGGACAGCATCACGGATTTGACGAATGAATCGGCTATATCTCAAATGAGGATGCGGTACAGTATTATTTTTGACAATGTTAAACCAGCATTATTCTACTGGTGCACTATTTGGTCATTTCGCCTTACCTGGGCTACCTACATCACACCACAAGGGTAAAATAGACAAATATTTTTTTAAGATCAGATTTAACAAATCGAGATAATAAAATACATTTTCTTCAAAGTTTTCTACAACTCGTATGTTATCGAGAATGTAGGTAATTCATCGAAAGTTGTTTAAAATAAATAAAAAAGTTACTTTTATAATAAAGTGTCAGAGGTTGCATCGGTGAATCCGGAACTACGTCAGAAGATTGTTGGGACACTAATTCCACATTACCAACATCAATAATTTTTGTACAGAGTTTTTAACTTTTGTGTTGTTTCAAATCTGGAGCTCAAACATTACGCAAATGTTGGATCCAAATACGCACTATGGACAAACAATCCATAGAGAAAATGCAACCTAAACCATTTTTAAAAAAGCGTTTATGTTTTTCGTTTTTGCAAGTTTTGCTCACATCGTTAACAATAATTTTTATGAAGTGAGCAAAACAAATTTTTATTTATGTTAGATTATTTTAATAGATTATATTACGGTAATCTGATAAATCATCCAGCTGATTCCAGACGTTGTTAACAGCATTTAAAATGGCTAAACATAGATCACATACAACATACAACGGTCTTAAAAATCGCCCACACGCAAATTTTTTTTCTTATAGACATATTGTTTAAAGGCAAATAGCCAAGTAGCAATAGAAAATGCACTGTGTTCTGAAGTAATCATTTCCATTATTGCACAAACAGAAATTTTATCTTTTAAATGCAAAACAATAGCATCAAATCCTTTTTTTTAAGGTGGTGGTGGATGGACAACTGAACCGGTAGCATGTTAGTGCAAAGTAACACCATTGCTTTTTAAACAGTGAGCGGTTCAGTCTCTAGAAATATAATTTGAATTCTCACGTGTTATTTTAACCAAATCCAAAAACTCGTCTTTATATTGGTCTAATTTTGATGAGTATCGCTTTGTTTTTTATATACATCATAAGATTTTATGTTGTCATATTTACCATTTATAATTTTAGTATGTAGGGTATGATTTATTATATCTTTTCGCCGTTCTTTCTTTATAATGCGTGGAACTTGCAAGTTTCTCAACACTTAAGTTATACCTTTCATTAAAGTTGTTTTTTTCTTGTCGCCGTGGTTAAAATCTAAGGAACTGCTAAAAACAAAACTCACTGTGTTGTTATTTTCTTCACAAGTTGAATCTTAAACTTTTTACAGTTTCTATGAGCACAATAACCATAGACTCTAATATTTAACTTTTTATGTTGAAAATGCTTTTTAAAATTTAAAACGCACGTGTTGTTTACGGTTCCAAATTTTCTACGCAATGTAACAGAATATATTCAAATTAACATTTTGTAGAATATCCGAAAATTTTTGCGTACTTAAAATGATGGTACTCTCTTGAATATTGCATTTTGTATAGATTTTGGATGTTTGAGATTGTTCATTTTTATAGCCAAGCGGAAGAATTTTGGATTGAATTGGAATTTCAGAAAATATACGAGCGGGCTGATAAGGGAATTCCTTTGTTTACCTTACTGGTAACACCTGTATCTTTTAACTCAATTCCATCATTCGTATCAAATGCCGCTTTTATAACGTAAATTTTCTAATTGTCAAAAGAAAGTTTAGCTTGTCGAGGTCCTTCAATATTTGAGTTATTGGAATCATCGGCATGAACTTCAAATTCAGATTTGACATATACATTATTCTCGACATTATAATTTGAATCATACTCTTTCAAAATGACCCTCACCGGCCAAATCTGGCTTACAATTTCTTGTAGTGTCCCCAAAATTTAATAATATAATAATTAATAATAATTAATAATTAATACTGTAATAATTTACAGTATCACTATGAAATGAAGTTAAAGCTTTTGCCGTGAATTTAAAAAATGATCAAAAGTATTGCGGTTTTTGTTTTTTTAAAAGCTAAATCGCCTAATTCTTCTAAATCAATTTTTTGTTTCATGATGAATAGGTATATACAGAGTGTTTACGGTCTTGGAGTAGAAATTTTACCTGGTATTAAAAGAGTGTAGAAATAGGATAACTACGGAAAAAACTCAGGGAGTTGTTATTTTTAAGAATATTATTTAACTCCGAAGTATTGGTATAAGGTTTGAGAGTCACTGGAATAATTTCTCTCTAAAATAAAATTTAATTGTTGCAACAAATAGAAATATCGTAACCAAGACAGTGAAAAACGTCACCTCATAGTTTTAACACTGTCTTCATTTTATTTAGTTTTACTTTAGTTTTGATCAAAATTTAAATTCGAAAGTCTTCTTTTTGATCACTTCTACCGAAATCGTTTTAGCAAGTTTGGTTTGGGTTTTGTGAAGGTTTTTCATTAAATTTGTGTCCATAGAATACAATTATTAAAATAATGAAGTGGTTGTCATGATTAGGAATTACGTGAAGCACAAGGTAAAGGTAATTGTTGTAGGCGAAGCAACAGTTCACAAACAAATAACGTAAATTGAATGATTTTCTGTTATAATGTGAATTGTTATTTTGTATAGCGTTTTGGGGTTCTTCTATCACATATATTATCTCCTTTAAGTTTCAACTCCAAGACCGTAAATACCCTGTGTAATTTAGAAGTTGTGTAAAAAGTATTAAACACAAACAGCTACCTGTGAATTTATACTGTCACTCTGACATTGAAATCTCAAAAAATGTTGTCTAATCAGGATTGTGTCTTACAGGAAAATAAACCTTTTTAGGTTTAACCACTGAGCTTGTGTCTTCAAATAATTGAACAACTTTGCGGACTTTTTTCAAAGAGTAACGCACGTCTGGAAAGCGCTCTTCAAGGACTCGCGTTGTGAGTCGTAAATTTCTGCCACATTCACTGTAGACTAGAATGATTTCTCGCTTTTCTTGATTTGATAATATTTTTGAAATTAGTTGTAAACAGTAGTTGTTAAACAGGTTGACAAAATCTTACAGGTAATTGTTTACAGCAATCTCACAACACCGCTCCATGGACGATGATATTTCACACAAAATTTTCATTTTTTTTTGAGATTTTTAAAAATGAATTTAAGGAAATTTGGATTATTTTTGTTGAAACAAAGTTTGCCAACACGGCAATGTAACATAGCAATTTAAGGATTTTGCATCTTTTTTCATGATTTTTATTTTTTTATCTCACAAATGGTAAACTCCTCAAAAGAAATGGATACTTTAAAATGTGGACCTTTGGTCCAAACATGTGTAATTTAAATTTTGTTCGAATTAATTAATAAATAAAAAAGTTATGAGGGGGGGTGCCCTTTTCGGTGGGACACCCTGTATTTACGTTAAAAACTACATTCATTGAGCAATCTTTTGCAAAAAAGGAAGTTTCTATCTTTATCGAGAAGGAAGTATGACGATGTAAACGAAAAATTTGACCTATTTTTTGTTTTTCAAAAATTTCTACAAACACGAGTTTTTTTATGATGAAGGCAATTCCAAATCAAAATTTAACTTCGGATTCGGATTCAGCCGAAAATTTTGCATTAGCATAAGTGTCCAGTAAATGAATTCGTTTTTGAGGTAAGTGCTCCTCCATTATAACCCACATCTGCAAACGTACGACACTGAATTGAAGCGAGCGCGCAATAGAAGGATCCTGCATATCATAGGCCAGTACCTACCAAAGGTTCGTTTTAACAATTTTTTGCACGATTGAGCTCTATTTGATTGTTTACCACGCCTGTTTCCAAGACAGTACGTGGTGTTTACTAGTTGCTACATACTCTGCTGTCCTGACAATTATTTTGACTTTAATTAATAAATCTTTAAAAAATCGTACAAGAAACTTAAAAAGCATCACGAACGGTAAGGATAACCGATCTCAAACAATTGTCTTCGATCGGTAAAATCTCCTTACCTTGATACTTAACATACTATCTCCCTTACAGCCCTAGTGGAAGAATGTATCCTCGGTATCCTCCTGTAAATAACTTTTCTTCCTAAGCGGGAATAAAGTGAAGGTTTATTCCCTCGTTTTTGATCAAAAATAAGGTACTTTATTCCCTAGGGAATTCGACTTTTTTTATTTATTAACATTGAAGTGTCGTTGGCAACCGCCAGTCAACACTACCTAGATCTTACCGTACCAGCAAATTATTTTCTTTTAGAATTATCACTTCTGCCGCTTGAGAAGAAAGCTTTGTATGCATCTTGGAAATAAACCTTCGTTAATCCCTTAGCTGAAGATGCCCTCGCTCACTGCGGTCGCTCTGGGAGTCAATTTTTGACATCCTTCGTTAAAATAGCGTGTTCGCAATTTAACGAATGATTTGTAACGATGACATCCGAAAAAAACAATTTTTGACCTCCTTCGTTACTGCATTTTTAGTCGTTTGCTAAACAGCGAATGCCAGATTTGACAATATCGCATTTTCATTAGTTAATAAATCTCAAAAATTGTTAATCAACTTTTTAAAATGTCTACGTCACGAGCAAGATCCACCAAAGTTTCTGAAAAACAAACGTTTTCTAATTGAGCACGTTAAAAAGTTGCCACTGCTTATAAGTGGTAAGTTTGGGCCAAATTTTACCCAAAAAGATGCGGAGGGGAATGGGAAAAAATAACAATAAATTTAAATAGCATGGGAGGGGTAGAGAAAGACTGGTAGATGTTGAGAAAGGTACTTTAGTCTTATAAATATGAAAAGATTATTTAAAGGTGTAGTTTTGTAGACATGGCAAGACTTAAGATCAAGAACTAAGAACAAAATTAGCGCTAACAAACGCAATGCAAATAAAACAAGAGGGGGTTCGTGTGAAGAAGAAAGTTTGTCAGTAGTGGAAGAAGATATTTTAAAAATTATTAAAAAAGTTTCAATAAATAATGATATTATTGATTTTGAAAACAATAACGAAATTTTAAGTTCTAGTGATACATTCTTATGTGAAGATGAAACCCTATCAAAACCACTGCAACTCCTTCCCGCTTCACCTACTCTTGACTCTAGACCATCTACCTCTCAGGCGTACACCTCCCAACTATCAACTTGCTCTCAGCCATCCACTTCCAAACATCTACTTCTCTACACTCTTCCTCGCAACTACCTACATCCAAGCCTAAAGAAGACATTATTTTTCCCAAGAAAAACTTTCCGAAAAAAATTCAAAATTTAATGTAGCAACGGCGGCTACTTCATTTAAAGATAATTTAGAACAAAAAAACATTTTGAAACAACAATATTACAAGAGAAAACTGAAAATTTGTGAAGAAGAGTTAAAATTAAAGAATAGAAAAGTTTTTGCACTTGAAAAAATTAAGCGATGCTTTAAGTTCCATCGCTGAAACTATGTCAAAGGGTTCATTTTCATAAAATTAATAATTATTTGAGATTGACCGTTGTTGTTTTCAAAATCACATAGAAAGTATACAACTAAACCTGGTTCCATAGTTTTATTTATCTAGTATAAATTATGTATTCGATTTGTTCGCGTTGCATTTATAAATATGGGCAAATTCACGACGGTTCGCGTGTGGCTCATTATTTTAAACAATTTTTTTTATTTTATTTTCCACTTGGAATATGAAAATTAACTGATTTATTTTTGTCAGCATTAGTACGAATTAGCGGGCGCTTATTATGGCCCTAGGGCATAATGAACAAGTTTATTTACCGCGTATCATAGACGAAAAGAATCAATAATATACAAGCGGAAAATAAATAATATTTCGGCATATTATCTTTTTATAGACCCTAATAATATTTGTTTACACACTTATAACTGAATTTTTTGTCATTATGACATGAATAACAAAACGAAAAAGCTCTTCTTTCGCAAACCTTAGTGATTTTACCCATACTAATTTAAAATGTTCCGAATAAAATGTTTATCTTCTAAATTTTTGAATAATTTTGGTTCTATTCTTTCTGCCATCAGCATGTTCGGGATTAATTCTTCTAAATGCAGGTTCTTCTTCCTGATTTTCATTTAATTCGTTGTCATACATCCCACAATTCCGGCACGTTATATTCAATGCACATATTATGTAAAACAACACAAGAATTTATAATTCTGCAAGCAACAACAGGCTTGTAATGCAGCAGAACTCTATGCTTCAACAAACATCTAAATCGTGCCTTTAGCAATCCATTACAACATTCAATTTTGACTCTGGTATTTTTATGGGAAATGTAATAATATTCTGGAGTATTTTCTATGGGATCTTCCTCTAAGGGTGTTAACAACCAAGTCCGTAAGGGATATCCGGAGTCACCAAGTAAGAAATAGTCTTGGTGACCTCTTTCATGGAGCTCCCGCATGAAAGTTTGGACATTGGTTTTGCTCCAAATAAAAGCATCGTTTGTAATTCCGGGGTATTTAGCATTAACGTGGAGTATTTTTAAATTGGCGTCACATATCTTTAAATGAAATAAAAAATGTTTGAACTTCTCAGAATTTAAAAAATATACTGATTTTACCAGTTGCACATTAATTGAATGGTAGTTTTTTCGGTTAACATAAATATGTTCCGGATGCTCAGGGTCATCTTTCCCTGGTGGAAAAATAGCAACATGTGTGCAATCAATACAACCAATGACTCCAGGAAATCTATGTTGTTGGTAAAATCTAAAAACAAATTTTGAGTACTCATAAATTCAATTAAAAATACTAGCTATAATTTACGTTGTTCTAATGTGATTTAGTTCATCAAAATTTGTGGGAAATTTTACCCATGTATTGAAAATGGTTGGGGAAGTAAGTGCTTCTGTTACTTCTGTTAGGCAACGGCTTACAGTCGACTGACTTACATCCAAGTATTTATTACTGCCAATATCTAATTGGTAGCTACCAGAAGCAAAAAATCTTAACGCAATTAAAACCTTAAATTAAATATCCAATTACAATAATTTTCTTATACATTAACATAAAAAATTCTTTTCTTACACGAGTTTGAATGTCCAAATCGTTAGGTCGTTGTTTTGCTTTCATCAACGGTTCCAAAATTTCAATTAAATATCTCGCCAAAGGTTTTGTAAGACGAAACATTTTTAAAAAATGCGATTTTTTGCGTTTCTCACATTATTTCGTATTGGCTGTTCTTGTATATTTTCTAAATTTTCAGGTCCGTAAAGTTGGCCCCACAAATTAAAATTTTCATAATTACGAATACATTTAATTAAAGTGCTCTGCAAGTGCTGGCGAATGCTGTAAATTAAATAAAAAATGCTACGTAAATAAATAAGAAAAATCAAGTATATATTGGGGGGCCAACTTAACGATAGCCCCACAAAATGTAAAATTTTAAAATCCAACTGCATTTCTAGAAAGTGCTCTACAAGTGCTGAAAGATGCTGTATAATATATAAAAAATGCTGGGAAAATAACCCCAAAAATTAAGGTCGTAAATGTGGGGCCAAGTTAACGATAGCCCCACAAAATGAGAAATTTTAAAATCGAACTGCACTTCTAGAAAGTGCTCTACAAGTGCTGAAAGATGCTGTATAATATATAAAAAATGCTGGGAAAATAACCCCAAAAATTAAGGTCGTAAATGTGAGGTCAAGTTAACGATAGCCCCACAAAATGAGAAATTTTAAAATCCAACTGCATTTCTAGAAAGTGCTGGACAAGTGCTGAAAGATGCTGTATAATATTTAGAAAATGCTGCAAAAATAACCCCAAAAACGGGGGTCACATATATAGTGGGTGGGGCCAACTAAACAGTATTACCGTAGTACTTTTTTTCTGAAAGTACTTGACAAGTGCTGCAAGATGCTGTACCTATAATATTTAAAAAATGCACTGAAAGTAATCGCAAAACCGGGCGTTATAGTATGTACAGGGTGTGCTAATTGTAAAATTTTCTATGATGCAACCAATAATACTAATTACACCTTTAGAAAATTACGAAATTAATTAATGACTGCATTGTTCTCAGTCTTGTCAATTTTTTTATTTATTTTAATTAAACTCAGTATCAACTGCTAGGTATAATTATAGTTATTTATTGTATTTAATGGTTTTACAATGTGTTTTTTCCGCGCAAAGGTTAAGCGGAAAAACACATGTAAAACCAGTATGCAATACTAAGTTTTATCCACAGTCAGACAATATAATATATATAATATATATAATAAATAGACAAAATCTGAGATTAATATTTTTAAATTATTTTTCAAAATTTTCATTTGACGTTTTGAAATGACGTTTGTTAAATTAATTTTTAAAATCGTAATACTGCATTAGTTCCGGCTTCGTTTACAGTAAATCTGTGCTCCACATAAAACCTATAGGTTTTCTAATAGCAATATTATGAGCTAATAATAGACTGGCTGTGGATAAAAATACTAATTTATGTTTTTAGTTGCCCCAAAAAAATTTCAGGAAAAACCATAATAAATTTACCCTGTATATTATACAGGGTTTTATGAAAACACCATGACTTCCGTAACGAAATTAAACTGCATTTCTCATACTTACCTTTACCTATATTAAATGAGAAAGTATAGTTAGTTTCTTCTTTATTTGATGTGGAGCACAGATTTACTGTAAACGAAGCCGGAAATAATGCAGTATTACGATTTTAAAAATTAATTTAACAAACGTCATTTCAAAACGTCAAATAAAAATTTTGAAAAATAATTTAAAAATATTGATTTAATCTCAGATTTTGTCTATATTGTCTGACTGTGGATAAAACTTAATATTGCATACTGGTTTTACATGTGTTTTTCCGCTTAACATTTGCGCGGAAAAAACACATTGGGTGATATTCATAAAAAGTAGTATATGCTTATACTTATATTTTTTTAAGTAGATGCTTACATCCATATTCATAAAATTATAAGTATTTACTTTTGTAGTAAGAAGTAGATGCTAATACTTATGTAGTATTAGCATAAGCTTATAAAATCATAGAAACGTAAGTATCTATATCCCATTTCATTTCATAGTAGAATTTGTTGACAGCGCATTTGAATTTTTCGGAGTGAAATAAAACACTAATTGAGAGTTTCTGTATAAGAAATAAACTCTGTGTTAAGCTAAATCCCAGCGACAAATTTTGAGCCAAGAAAACCCACCAGAAACTCCAAAAAATGCAAATGCGTTGTTGCAAAATTCTACAATGAACTGAAATGGGATATACTGCTGTCCATATTCATAAAACATAGTAGTTACTAACAAAAACTAGTATGTACTTATGAAATTACTAGTCTGCTATTCGTTAAACTTATGTTTTTGCAGAAAAATCTATTTACTAAAAGACGCTATATTTGCCGTACCAAGAACTTCAATAAACTTTAAAATTAAGCAAGAAAATGCGACCGATCATAATTTCATATAAATGTAGCGGTTTTCATCAAAAAGTGTGCAATAGTTAATGATCTCGATGGACACACAAAAGCCGATTTACCATTTTAAAATTTTCTATCGAAAGCGCCAAACCAATTTTTGTATTACGTTAATAGTCGGAAAATTGTCGGCTGTAAGTAACAGAGTTTGGTAGGTTCAGATTTTTCAGGTGATTTTTCGTCGATCTTAGTGCGTTTTGGCTGACTCTGGGCTCATCATAATCAAACGATATTTGGAAATCTTTTTTTAGAACTATGAAAAACCCGAGTAAATACATAGTGTTACAGATTCGCCTGCAGATACAAAAAATTATTATTACAATATTTTATTAGAGAAAATATTACTCGGAATATTTATCAGCTTTAAATAAAAACTCAACTTTAGATGTTTAGATTCTCCAAACGATTCTGTTTAGAATTGTTTCAATTACGGAGTATTCTTGGGGATTTCAAGCTACTTCCAAAATTCCGTCCACGAGGGCTAAACTTTTTGTAGATGTTAATAACTCGAAAACTGTGGCTGTTAGCTAATAATCCTAAGCTTGTTTGAATTTTTTAGACGATTATTAGCCGATTTCGGCGCATTTTGGGTGACTCGGGGTCAAAAAGTCGAAATAAAATTTGAAAAATTTTGGCCGGAAACGCTTAGAAAATCATAAAACGGTTATGTTTCTGTTTCCAAGCTGGGCGACCTGGCACTCCAAAAATCTAGCTAAGAACTCCACAATGAGGCTGATTTACATTTTGAACGTCAAACTAAAAATAATTGTCGATATTTGACAAATCTGGCGGTAACCAAGTAAGCATATTAGTAGATACTTATATGATGTAAGTATCTGCTCATAAGAATAAGCATCTTTTTATGAATATGGATGCAAGTATTTACTTTTAGGTTCAACTGATACTTATAAGTAAATGCTAATACTTATAAGTATTTGCTTATAAGTAGATACTAATTTTTATGAATATGACCCATTGTAAGACCCTTAAATACAATAAATAACTATAATTACACCTAGCAGTTGATACTGAGTTTGATTTTTAAATAATAATTAAAATAAATAAAAAAAAATGACAAGACTGAGAACAATGCAGTCATTAATTAATTTCGTAATTTTCTAAAGGTGTAATTAGTATTATTGGTTGCATAATAGAAAATTTTACAATTAGCACACCCTGTACATACTATAACGCCCGGTTTTAAGATTACTTTCAGTGCATTTTTTAAATATTATAAGTACAGCATCTTGCAGCACTTGTCAAGTACTTTCAGAAAAAAAGTACTACGGTAATACTGTTTAGTTGGCCCCGCCCACTATATATGTGACCTCCGTTTTTTGGGGTTATTTTTGCAGCATTTTCTAAATATTATACAGCATCTTTCAGCACTTTCTAGAAATGCAGTTAGATTTTACAGTTTAACATTTTGTGGGGCTACGTTTAGTTGACCCCACATTTACGACCTTCATTTTTGGGGTTATTTTCACAGCACTTTCTAAATATTACACTGCATCTTTCAGCACTTGTCGAGCACTTTCTAGAAATGCAGTTGGATTTTAAAATTTCTCATTTTGTGGGGCTATCGTTAACTTGGCCCCACATTTACGATCTTAATTTTTGGGGTTATTTTCCCAGCATTTTTTATATATTATACAGCATCTTTCAGCACTTGTAGAGCACTTTCTAGAAATGCAGTTGGATTTTAAAATTTCTCATTTTGTGGGGCTATCGTTAACTTGGCCCCACATTTACGACCTTAATTTTTGAGGTTATTTTCCCAGCATTTTTTATTTATTATACAGCATCTTTCAGCACTTGTAGAGCACTTTCTAGAAATGCTGTTGGATTTTAAAATTTTACATTTTGTGGGGCTATCGTTAAGTTGGCCCCCCAATATATACTTGATTTTTCTTATTTATTTACGTAGCATTTTTTATTTAATTTACAGCATTCGCCAGCACTTGCCGAGCATTTTTAATAAATGTATTCGTAATTATGAAAATTTTAGTTTGTGGGGCCAACTTTACGGACCTTAAATTTTCAAGTACTATAAGATGCATTAGATCATCCATGTTAAGTTCAGCGATGTTTATAGAGCTTATTCCAAACCTGGAGGCCTATTTTAATTGCATTTCGATAGCGACTCGCCAGCCCCCACCATCATTCTCTCTCGCCAGCCCCCACCATAATTCTCTCTCGCCATTCGACATAAAGCCAAGGGCTATGACGTCATGAAGTTTCGAGAGAATCTCGCCACGAAGTCAACACCTCCGGACATGTTGACTTTAAGGCGATACTCATAAACCAAGTATCCGTAGATGAGAATCTACAATAGTGAACGAAGGCACTGATTTCATTCTTTGACATTATCGACACAAGCAAAATTTAAAATATATTTTTTTTATTCTAGCAACATCACTGAATAAGAAATTAGGTTTTAATTTCGCTTGTGTCGACAATAACCTTTCATAACAAAATGCTCAAATATAACTGTATCAAGGATTGTATTAACACTATCTTTTCGACAAGAACATATTTTATTGACATTAAATTATAGGAAGATAACAATATTAATAAATAAATTACGATTATAGAGGTTTACTAATCTTGTAATGTACCGACTGATCCAGAAATACTGAGTCTGTACAACACTGAATTAAAATTTTAAAGTATACCAATGGAGTACGCTTTCAGTTAACAACAATTTTGCAATCTTGTGGGGTTGTACGTCAAATAATTGTCAAGAAAAACCGAATCCGGTTGCAGTGTAGCAAATTACGATCAAAAATACTTTTAAATGTGTTGCCAACAGACTCACTTAATCTGGATCAGTCTGTATTAAAAATAAAACTAAAAAATGTGAAACATTAATGGACCTGTCATTAATTCAAAATAACTGAATTGGTTTTTGGATTGAATTTTTAATTGGTTTAATAATTTTTAACTGATTGGTTAAAAATGCGTTAATCAGTGGTTAATGGTTCATCAAATTTGATGAAGATTTGTGCATCAGGCCCTTAAGCACATAAAATATATAACATAGAAGTAAAAAATGATTAACCGATACCCAACATATTATAGTAATCTATTTTTTACGCCTTTTTAAAAACATATCCTTTGCTTGTAACTTAATAGGATCCACAAAGTTTTTTTGCGGCTTTGATTTCAGGAACAGGACGAATTTCTCGTCTTGTCCATTCAAAACTCGATTAATTTGTTTGCACCAATAAAATAAGATGCATTTAATTATTTGTGTTATTACTATACATCCTAAATTTCTGTGAATATTACAATTTAAGACATTAAGATTTAATGTTTGTTTTAGCAATGATTTTACAATCTGTGGTAAATTATTCTTTCCACAATGTCTGGGCACGGTATAAAACAGGATTCCTAGTGCCTGGGAAGTTATAAAATATAAATAGCTTCCTGGTTTAAATAACTCCGCCCCAGGATATTGACGGGCTTCAATCACTGCCAATGGCACATCACCATCACAATGTGTTAGTAACTCTTTGCAATGTGTGCAATTTTTTGTGCGTCTCAATACGCTTCTACCCACAAAGCCGGCAAAATAGACTATAACGCCTTTTGCCACACAAGTTCTTTTTGTAACTGTAACATCACCTGGAACTTCCTCTAAATGAGGGGACAAAGGGCGTATTCCTGGCACATCCTCGCCGGTAATAAAAGAATGTAAATTATCCAAAGCCCCTGTTGTGAAATCATCTTCGCAGTTGGCTCCTGCCGAATGTGATGACATGAAATTGTTCACAACAAGGGCTTTGAATGAGTTAACAAAATGTTCTACATCGGGAGCGGTATTCCGTCTGCCATGTGTTCTTACCGCGGCGAAAAAATTTTCGAGACAGTCTTGATTAAATGCCCTCGGTAACAGGTATTGCAGTTTAGGGAGTCTTAGTAATTTGTTTTTTAAATAAATAAATCCCTCCAAAGTTTTTATTAAATTCTGAACCGAAGGTACCTTCACGAATCGGCCTTTCCTAGTATTCCAAAAACGCACAGTTTTCAATTTTGTGATTGCTTCTTTCCAGAAAGCCTGGTGTTGGGAGTCCATTGTAACACTTCCTTTTAGAGGCTTACCCCGAGGTGCAACTCGCGTATTGCCGTTTAAACTGTCAAATAATTTGTCTAGGAATAAAATCAAGTCAGCAGTTTCACTTGTTTCAGGGGGAAGTTTGTGTTCACTTGTAATATCTAAAAAAAAATAATTACAAAATTTTTGCAAAAAACTTTTTGTTAAAGAAAATTATAACAAATAAAAAAATAGCATCTTGGTTATTACAGTTCTCGGGAGTCTTGTACTTAAGTATTAAAATTGTACTATTAGCTGTTTCAAAACTATAAAAACGCCAACGTCGCATTTTCTCTCAAAATTAGTTGTTATTAATTATTCCTACACTTCAAAGAATTAACAGCTAATGTAATTTATAGTTTCAATGAGAGATCTAATCATTAATACCTATTTTACCATTTTATCAACCTTATTTAAAAAAATAATTCGGTAAATTGCGACGTTGGCGTTTTTATAGTTTTGAAACAACTAATATGTTGATTCTAAGTCCCAAACCTTGGAATGATTGATAAAAAAAGAGCATTTTAAGTAACCAAAGTTGTGATGTGGAAGTAAAATAAAAAAGAAATGGTTTATAATTAAATATAACCGGGTAGCCAATTTGCGATTTACATTAGAACATGGTTTTCAACACTCACCCCACTCAGCAATACGTTTCATCAAAGAACCCACTGTGTAACTGAAAACTTGAGCCATAACAGAAACTTTCATTTTGTTCATCTTAGATGAATACACATGTTTATCAGTTAATTTGTTACATAAACGTGTATCATCTTTGGTGTCCAAAAGGTAACAATTTTCAATGTGTTTCCATTTGGCGGTTTTTTTGGAACCATCTTCGGTAAATGTAGCGTCATTTTTTAACAAATTATTCCTAATAAAAATTATTGTTTATTATAATACGGATGAATCCTGTTACATACCTTATCCCTTTAAATAGATGAGGAACATCATATAACGGGACTACTTCTTTTCCACCAACTGTAAATCCAAACAGGCGATTCTCCACACCTGCTTGCACATGCTCCTGTTGAGTTTGAGTTAATAAGGCATTTATGGCAGCCCTATTGGCGCTGCCTTGGTCGCAAATTGTTGCAACAACGTTAAAGCCCGCTCCTTGACATGCTTTAATAACTTTAATCATCATCACTTTCAGTTTTTCTGCCTTTATTGGTCCTTTACTAAAAGTAAATACCAGTGGCTGCTTCCATTGGCGATGTATGCCTTTTAAAATAAAAACATTTGCATGGTTTGCAATTCGATTATTTCGTGTTTCATCGAAATCTTCGAAACCATCTATGCACTTCATTTTTCGATTGTAACTAAGTCGAGGGGTGACGGCTATTTCATCAAATACCAGGGCACAAAGTTTGTCGTTAACATTTTTTATTTTTTCAGCACACCTTTGTAAACTATTAAATATTTGTTTATTTAACCCTGGACGTAATGGAATTTTATTTAATAAATTCGTCAATGTTTTTATAGACGGAAGACAAAACACTTTTGACAAGAGTCGATTTCCTTTCGCACTTGCTTTCAATAGCGTTAATGACAAAATTTTCACGTCCATAGTAAATCTTCTTGCCTTAGGTTTAATCTTTTGATTTTTTAGTTGTTGAATTATAAATGTGTAGGTTGCTGAATTGACGTGTTCCAATAAATTCGTAAAATTGGGATCATTGGCTACTCTTTCAGCATTTTGTAGCCGAGTTTTCAAATTTTTTATTTTATTATGCAGTTTGGCAGTTCTCCGGCACCAGTTGATTGTCATTGCGTACCATTTTTTGCAACGAGGTGTTAAATTATTTCGTCTTGTTACACTGACTTGCCGCAGAATACCTCTAGCTCTTAATTTCCTTCGGTGGAGCGTCACTATCATCAGAAGTATATGACGTAGATGGGATAGATGCGTCAATAAATTGAGATGTAAATGGGATAGACGAGTCAATGACTTCAGACGTAGATGGGATAGACGAATCAATAAATTCAGACGTAGAAGTGGTGGATGTGCCAATGACTTCAGACGTAGATGGGATAGACGAATCAATAAATTCAGACGTAGATGAGGTAGATGTGCCAATGACTTCAGACGTAGATGGGATAGACGAATCAATAAATTCAGACGTAGAAGTGGTGGATGTGCCAATGACTTCAGACGTAGATGGGATAGATGAATCAATAAATTCATCTAATAATACAAAAGCAAAAATAATATACATGCGTAACTAATACAGTCACAAATGTTTCACACCAAAATAATATATTTTTTTAACTTTAATTAAGATTCTATGCATTCTTGAATTTAATCCGTTGTCACTAATTCAATTTTAATTTTTCACCTGATCAAAGTATCAAAGTGATAACGCTTCGGTTAAATTAGCTAAAACAACATGGTATTTTGATTTTTTCTTCACATGACCTTATTATTATTATTATTATTATTATTATTAAACTAGAAATTCAAAAGAATTTTAATACCCCCACAAAAGTAATTGGTTTTCTACCTGGAGGGTTTAAGGTAGGAACAGCATCTTTTCTAAGTCCTCGGTGAGTACCTGGCACCTTGTATTTCTCAGAAAAATGTTCGTCACAAACATAACAAGTTCGGTAAATTTTGTTTGGAGACAAATTTCCAAGTTTTGGGTTTTGAATCTTATCAACCCACTTCTTTAGCATTTCTTCATCTTTTGGAAAACGATGCCGTTTGCTCGTTTTGTCCTCACATCCAGGAACACAGCCCTTAATTTTATATTTGACTTCCATGGAGAAAACTAAAATATAACAATCAAAATTATAATTTTAATTCACTAAACTGAGATCACAGACTGAGGAGGTCATTCACGAAACTTATCTGCAAATCGTTACCATAACTGCAACTTGCAATTTCGTTACCGATGCTTTTCGAGATATTTGCAACCTAATTCACTAAAAAATTGCAAGCTATCGATAGTTAAAAGATCACTTGTCAAATTTTTAAAACGAAAATTAAATTTATAATTAAAATGTGGTAAAAGTAGTGTGAAAACCTCAAAAGGCCAAAGAGAATCCAATTAATTCAGTCATGGGGACCGAGGTATTGACTGGAAAAATAGAAAGGAGCTGTTTGTAACTATTTTTTATTTAGTTTAAGGACCGCAACGTACACATATCATGAAAGATCGTTCGTGTTTCACAGGTCTTGAAACGTATAACGTGTGGTCTGTGGTGCCTCTTTTTGGAAACTGTGCAAAAAGGTTACATCGACAGAAAAAATTATAATATTATATAGTGGGTTGTGACTGAGATGAAAGTAAAATGAACGAAGAAAATAGTTACTTTTTTTAGAAATAATCTAAACTACCATTTAACTACTCATTTACTCAGTAAGTCCAAATTTGAAAAAAGTTTTTATAAAAAAATCGTACTCCAAAATTTCAGCAAGAAATTTAATTAAAACCAATATTTCACTAAAAATTCAAGTCCCACATTTATTTCCAAGCCTCTTTTACTTGAAATCAACTTGAAATTTAATGCAAAAGTAAAAAGTTGGTAAAAAATTCAACTTGCAATTACTTTGCGGCAGGGAACAAGGTACCGCAAAATACAAATGCTTATCTGACATTTGCAAGTGCTTGCAAGTTTTGATGAATTACTTTAACGAGTGCTAACGGTTGCTATGAATACGAATTTGCAAATTTTTCGTGGATTACTTTAACGACGATTGCAAGTTATCTGACACTATCGAGCGTTATCGAATTTCGTGAATGACCCCCTGAGATATTAATGATATTACTATTAGCTGTTTTAAAACTATAAAAACGCCAACATCGCATTTTCTCTCAAAATTAGCTGTTATAAATTATTTATGCACTTCAAAAAAATAATAGCTAATGTAATTTATACTTTCAATGAGAGATCTAATCACTAATAACTATTTTACATTTTTATCAAACTTATTTTAAAAAATAATTTGGTAAAATGCGACGTTGGCGTTTACATTGTTTTGAAACAGATAATATTTACCTTAAGTTTTATAACAAAGTCTAGTGGAAACAACGGTGGAAACACTATATTCACCAAGACAAAAAGTTTTCGTAAACACTATATTCACCAAGACAAAAGGTTTTCGTAATGCAAATTGCTAAACAGCCGAAAAACGAATAAAGGAATTACAATCGAATGTCCGGCATTTTTTACTATAACTTTTATGAAAAAAAGAATCGGTTATGCAGTTCACTGAAACTTAGTTTTCGTCTATTTTTCATACAAAGCGCCCCCGAACGATTGACAGGGCAAGTTCTAGCAAAGTTCAAAACCAACTTAAAATTGTTCAGCTGCTTTACATAAGACTTTCTTATCTACGGATACTTGGTTTATGGCGATACTGTAGCGAAGTGCTTAAAGTGAGGTTATAGCACGGTTAGTAAGGATATGTTTGGTGAATTGTTGTAGGTAAAGTAAGGTAGGAGTTGTTGTATATAGTCTAAAATTACACGTTAAAGTTTATGTGCAGTAAAACACATTATTCAAAAGTTGTTAATACTGAAAATATGTATGCATTTATTTAATGTTGACTTTTTAGTAAGAAATGGCATTGTTTTATGGACCATACATAATTATGGAAGAATTAGAAAGGCAAGAAGGCTACAGACGAGCCAGATTGATGAGACGCATTCTCAGGGATGCCCAAGATCCATTTTCCGTATCGGGGTGTCGATTCTAAACCAATATTTCGACTCGAAAAGGGTTTCGACTGTCGCAATGTGATCGTGAAGCCATCTGGTGGCGTGAACGCTAAGCGCTTGTGACGTCATCAATTCCCTTTTCAAGTCGAAATAAAACTGCTCCATACATGGGTGTCGATTCTAATTCATTGCGACTGGAAACGGCAAGTCGAGTCGAAATCTGATGACGTCAAAGCGACTTGCCCTACCCGACTGTCAATATTTCGACAGTCGAAATAATCTGTTCACGTTTAGTGAGGTTATGTTTAATTTAAAAAAAATCAACACGTTCAAATAAAATAAAAATACTTTTGACCGTGACACTGTTTCTAGAAAAAATAATTAGGGTCAAAAGCAATTTTTCCTACCTCAACACCCTGATTCACTGCAAAGAGCCGGACCAACATTGCACGTAAATTTGTAAATAAATAATTAAAAATAATTATGTATTTTATTTAAAAACATTATTATAATTTATTAAACACTTTTGCTTATAAAGTCCCAATACTAATTATTTTCAACCAAAATTTATCAAACGCCTTTAACAAAAATTGTATTTTTCTTTTAACTATTGGTTTTCTTCGTACTTTTATCACTAACGCCGTTGAATTTCTTTTCTAACATTCTCAAACAGAATTTATTAATAAAACACACTTAAATAATGTTAACACAGGCAATTTTGAGTGCAATCCACCTTGCACATAACCAACTTTAACATAACCACCAAACGTCAAATTATTTCAAGTCGAAATCTTTACTCAACATGTATGGAGCAGTTGAGTTTTATTTCGACTTGAAAAGGGAATTGATGACGTCACAAGCGCTTGGCGTTCGCGCCACCAGATGGCTCCACGATCACATGGCGACAGTCGAAACCCTTTTCGAGTCGAAATATTGGTTTAGAATCGACACCCTGGTGTCGTAAACGCTAAACATGTCCGGTGGCGAACTGACATTGACAAAAATGACTGAATTTTGGCATTAAACATATGTTTACTATTAAGAAAAAAATTGCCCATAGGCGTCGTAATAAAATGTTTTCAAACCCACTGTTAGTCTTGAAAAAATTATAATAAGATGAAGAATAATAAAGAAATTATTAATAATAATAGTAATATTTCGGTGTATTTTTCTCCTCAAAATTTATTCATGTTAAATTGACAACTAAAAGTAAATTTTAGAGAAAAAAATGCACGCCCATGTCTTTCATTATCTTAACCAAGTGGGTGCATTTCAATAGTCTTTTATGTCACTGTCAGTTCGCCACCAGATATGGAACAGCCTCTACTTCAAAACTCAAAAAATCCACTTTGACTTTAATATAACAGCTCAATGTGTCATTAAATATTCGCTCGCATTTTAGCGAATGATCCGTTGCGAATACGTTAAATAACGAATGGTGAAAAATTGACAAATTCAGATTTTCATTCGAATTTGCTATATAACGAATGCGTTATAAAATAGCGAAGGGTCAAAAATTAACCCCCTGGCATCACTACAGCCGCGGGAATAACATGGCGGTTTATTCCCTTCAGTGTTGCCAACCTGAGCAAATGGAATTATGGGACAAGCAGGACCGGATTATGGTATTTTTGATATAATTATGGTACACTATAATTTTTAAAACTTTATTAAAGAATTAAACATTTAATAATATCGTTTTATTCTAAAACAGGCAACTAAAATAAAATTCCAAAAAAAAAATTAAAAACAAAAATTCAAAAAAACAAAAATTAAATCAGTCTTCAAAAATAACATCACATTCAAGTGGCTCTCCATAAAGGATGGATAGACTTAGTCATTTTAGAAACCATTTGTTTACTTGGTTTAAAATTTGGGCAACCCCCCAGAAATTTTATATGTTGTTTGCTGAGGAGCAGACCATTAATTGTAAGAATTATTAATTTATTTCGAGTTTTTGTTTTAATAGAGTTAAGGGAACTAAAAATCCTTTCGCAATCCGCACTGGATTGCGGCAATGCTGTCACATTTAAAACAAATGATCCAATATTGTGAAATAAATGGACATCTTCTTCATTTTTTAAATTTTTTATGTAATTCCAAAAAACATCACACTCAGCTGTTACCATTTTTTCTTCAATCGGATAGAATGTCAATTTTCGCCATTCATCATCAATATTTTGAAAGTCGCATCTTGGTACAATTCTCGGCACTAAAGAAAGTAAGTCATACAAACTAGGCGTGGCGTCGTGTTGATCTTGAGAAATTGCTCGGTTAGGTTTAAATGCTCCTAACATTTCTAAAATGGGGTTGCTGAAGTCATATCTTTTTTTTATTTCCATGCACGAAGTGCTTAAAAAGTCAACACAACGTTCCAAGAAAAAGTCTACTAACTCTGGCCGGTCCTTTACGTTGGTCTTCTTTAAATTTTCCATCACATCGATTCCCAGATATAGCGTTGACTTCAACTTATATTTTGATCTATTTTTAGGGTCAATTTCATGAAATTCAGTTGAAAATATGTAAGCTCTATCAAGATAAAGTGACAATATCTCTTGGTAGACTTCTTTCATTACAGTATGCATCTCAGTAATAACAACTTTTTCGGATTGAAAAAGCTGGTTAATTCGGTTAAATTTTGGTAAAATCCATTTTAAAAACAAAAAATACAACTTTATAAAGGGGTCATTTAAACTTTTATGAATTTCTTCTGCAACAACAAGCTTTTCTGCCAACCATTGTTCATTGAAATACAGCTGCAAAGCTGGCCACTGCTCTACAATTCGGTTAACCACCATCTCCAAAGAAAGCCATCTCGTTGCTGCAGGATGCAATATCTTGTGAACTTTTGTTTCAGCAAATTCTTGAAATTTAATAAGTTCACACTGTCTTTTTGAACTATGGCTAAAAAAATTATAAATATTTCGAGCCAAATCCTCAGCATGACGTGGCAGTTGCTTACAAGCTTCATTAGCGCATAAATGTAACGAATGGCATATGCACTTAAAGATGCTTATACCTGGACAGCTCTCTAAAAATCTTGAACAGACGGAGTTTTTTGCGCCAAACATGACATTCGCACCATCTGATGCAAAACCAATGACATTGTGGAGTGGTACATTTTTTTCTTCAAAAGTTTTAATTATTTTTGAATACAATACTTCAGCATCAGCATGGGTTTGATTGGAATCTAAAACTTGCACTAACTCCCAGAACTTGCTGCATGTTTTTCCAAGATCAGTATCAAAGTATCTCACAACTATAGCCAATGCTTTAGTCATTGAAACATCTGTTGATTCATCAACAATAATGCTAAATTTACTTTCTCGAAGCTTTTGTGCTAGATCCATTTTTTCACTCTCCCCAATTACATTTTTAATAATTGCTGTTGCCTTAGTACGTTTCATTTTTAAATTTTTCGCAATTTTAGAATCTGGGAGCGCCTTAACCAAAATATCCGTTAAATGGTCCACAACAAGAAAAGGAAGATTATGCTCTGATAAAAATCCGCAAATGATAATTTCGGCTTCTTTGGTTTTTACATCTAAATCATTAGATTTGTTTTCCTTTGTCACAAAAGCTGTTATTTTTTTATTTGCAGCGCGGTTTTGCTGACTAGTTTCATGCTTAGCACTTTTTTTATGTAATTTAAGTACAGAAATATCCGCCCGTAACACCACATTGCAGCTTGTACATTTTGCACTAGTCGGCGTTTCTCCTGGGGCTAACCAATATTTGAAATCGTCTATTTGCATCCACTCCCTTCTTTTTTTACTTTTTAATTTTTGGCCCTTTTTCGAGGATGATGATGGTAATAAGGTATCGGAACTATCGGATGAGGACGACATAATGCAAAATGTTTTTTAATAGGTCTAAAACATGAAAAATATTATTTATCAAAAAACACGTTGCCTTTATAAAATACCACAAAAAGTACTGCATTTTAAACAAAAGCCGCACTGCACCCACTGCACGCACGCGATTCACGCGGGGAAGATAGAATAATGAATGACAGAAGATAGAGATCAGCTGAACTGAGTTAGGTTAATTGTTTGACAGCTGACAATACTAACATAACAAATTTTGACAATTCGGTAAATTGATATTTACAGAATGTTCCAAATACTAAAATATGGTACTTTTTGCGTACCATAGTTGTTGCTATGGTACATGGTACGTTGGATACAAATTATGGTAGAAGTACCATATTTATGGTACGGTTGGCAACACTGATTCCCTTGATACATAAATAACTATTAAAAACGTTGTTTACAACGGCTGTAAGACTACGAGGAAAATGGCTAAAATTAGACGCTTTTTAGCGTGGGTATTCTCCATGTTAACAAAATTTTATTTCATCGTCAAGGATAAAATCGTATTTTATCCATTGTTTACTTCATGTTAAAACTGAATTTTATCGTCTAGAAAATAAAGTTCACAACCATTGTTTTTTTTAAGGTTTTTGTCATTGTTGAATGTTTTGACATTTATAATTGTCAATCAGAATAACTCAGAAATTCAATCGAAATAATGGAGGATGGAATAAAATTTTGTATTGTACACGACGATAAAATTCACCATTATCTTCTCGAGTGTATCACCGCTCTCGAAGGTAAAATCTAATTTTATCGTCTTGTATAATAAATAACTATTATCGAAAATCTGCTACGACTTGTCCAACTTTTTATAAGTCCTGGGAATCCTTGGCTGGTCCGCTCGAAATTTCATGGTTACAGAAACAAAACAAGTTCTCGCAAAAAATTCTTTCGGTTGTCGTTGAAAGTGTGGTTATGTTTATGCTCAGAGTTTTGTTTGTGGCAGTGGGGGGTTTGTTAGTGGGGATTTTTGGTTATTTTCATGTAAATATTAACTAGGAAGTTAATGCATGGTGTGCTGAGAGGTGTCGTTTACGGATAGTGGCGATATACTAATTGTTTTCCGCTGATAATAACGTTTCCTTACGTGTTTAAAATTCTACCCGTTTTTTGAGGTTTGGGGTAAGTGTTTTATTTTTTCTATTTATAAAAAGTTTTATTTCGATTGCCGGATAATAGTCAGATAGCGATATCTTTCAAAAGTAGCGTTCATAGAATATAGTAGTTATAGAAAATCAAGTTACACGTAATTCACTGGTCGTCAAAATTCAAAGATATTAGAGGGGGAGATACGGCGACCCATAAAAACGGTGGTTACGATATATCAAAGACAATGGTACAACTCTCCCTCACTCTCTAGCACATTAAAACGCTATTTTCAAACCAAGAAATGTCATTTAGTCATGTTGTCAAAAATGGCGTTGACGTTCGACGTTGCACAAATTCATCGTTAGCAGATCAATTTTGGCTTGTTTCGTTTTAATTTAGAATTTTTTTACGTAAATATACCTGTAAGTTGTTAGCCGGATGAAATGAGCAATAATTTTCTTATGTAACAGAACGGACTTTTTCAATGTCACATGAAGGTCAGTTTCGGGAAGAGTAGTGGTTTAAAATTCAAATTACTTCAAATAACGTGGAGTTTACTTTCAGTAATACATGGTAGGTATCAAAATGAATGAATTCGCAAAGGATAATTATTATTTTTCAGTCATTACACTTACCTACCTCTAGGTGAAACTTTTCAACATCCGTCAAAAGTGATCCTTAACACAATCGTAGAATGAAGTGAATCAAGCGCAATTCTCACAACACAGCATCCAAGTGATGCAAAGCAGCCCTCAAAGTTAATCAATTTCTGCCAACAAAACACAAATTTTCAACAAACACCGGCCCAAAACGTGGTTCAAACTTCTACGACTACTGTGGTCCCAACCGTAGTGGTGTGTTTGACCAAAATCAGACAACTCAAGACAAGAATCAGGCGTATATAACGTGTATACGAATCCTCAGATTAATTTGAACGTTAATAGTTTGACGATGCTCGAAAAACTTCACATTTTAAGAGAGCAATACTTATAAAAACAAAATTTCGAAAAACAGAAAGAAAACAAGTACAAACAGAACACTCAAATTTTATTCATTGCGAAACAATATAATTTTGTTAAATTTTGTACGAACTCTTTCTCGGTTTCTTTTTTCAGCCAATTTTTTACATTCATAATGAATACGGACATTTAAATAAATTTTACATATAGCTTTAATTAACTGAACCCGATGGTTATCTATAATGGACTGATTTTTTATGTGATTTATTATTGTTTCATTAGAGAACGCATTTGGAACTTGACGCATTGCTTGCAGTGTTAACAATTCTTTAAGATTTTTGGTGTTCACCATGGTTGTTTGGTCAGTACATCTGATTGCCCTTTCCAAGTGCAAACAAAGCTCAATAACAGATCTGCTAGGTATACATAAATTACCTCTATTTTTAAACTTAATTAATGTGGACTGACAATTAGTACTTATTAACAGAGAGCAACAAATGTTACAAATAATTTTTGGTTTTAGTTTTTTTATTACAAAACCCGAAATATAAATTGCAATGTCTTCGACAAAAGTGGACAATGGCAATTTTGTAAAAAAATAATTTTCGTTTTCTAAATTTAAATTGAGTTCAAACTCTGCAATATCCTCTAAAATTACATCGCAAGTTTTAGCTTTTATGTTGCTTGATACGTGTAAAATACTCGCGGCATCCAGAATGCTGCAATTGCCATATTTTGACCCTGTTATTTCGTGTTTCACTATCAACTTTTTGTAAGCAGCCTTAAATTGAAGACACGACGGATTATTATTGTAGCCCCCACGACTTCGCACTGCGCTGAAAAATGTTTCTAAATGGTCCTGGCTTAATTTAAAACTTAGCAAGTATTCAAAATTATAATTTGATTTTAAATCTAAAAAGATGTATCAGATTTGTTAAATTTGTTAAAGTTTCGATGTTATTAATCTTATTAACCAATTTTTTATTGCCTCTTTTAAGTCGCTTAATTTCAGTTCGTTGCTCCTCTACGTAATTTTGAACCATATCTAAGTGGCGCTTTGCTTTCCGAGGGGTACTAAAATGTTCGACTTTTAAATCTCCAATGTATCTGGCATTTCCGGGCTCTGCGGCAACAAAACGACAAGAAACCGTTCCATGATTTTCTAAAGAAGTACTTAGTAACATTAAATTGTATTTAATAGTGCAATGGACCTTTATCAGTACTAATCTCATTGTTCCTTCGCTCAAAATTTTCGAAAAATACCGAAGGAATAGAGTCTTTTTTTAAAACTTTAAATGGATCCGTTGTTTGAAAATCATGTTCCAAAAAATGTTTGGAACATATAACGGGGTTTTTGAAGCTCTGTAATGCAACTTCAGTTACGTTACATGCTTCTATCCACTTTTTTCTCATAAAATCATCTTTTGGGAAACTAGTTAAAAAGATATTATTAAATAGGTGCAAGTAGGTAATATTAATCTCATTTACCGGTGAAAAGACACTCCGTGTTTTATAGAATTCGGACAAATTAAACACTTTCTCATTTTGATGCTTTTCAAACAAATTTAAACAAACTTTGGTTGCTCTGACAATAACCAAATGAAGCACTTTAATTTGATAAAATCAACAAGCCTGATAATGACTCGGAACGATTTTAATTTGAAACAAAAGAATATATAGCAGAATGAGATTAATAAAATTTATTTATAAGTTACAAACATACATACAATATAAATACATATAATCATGTTGTTACAGCAAAAAAAGAATAGTTAAAAATTCTGACTTAAATAATTATCAAATATACGCAAGTAAAAATAATATTTTAAAGATCTCCAGTAGAATCTAATACGTTAGAAGTATTCTTCAACACAGCTTCAATGTTTGTAGTATGACATCAAAGTTGGGGGGCGAGTTTTGAATTGAAAAGCAGCCACGATAAGCCTTCGTCACACTGTAGTAAAATTCTCAGTCCTGAATAACAATAACAATACGGTTTATAGAGAGATAAATAATACATTGAGACATACCTATGCCACTATTTTCTTTTATTTTGTTCATTCATTTCTGGCTCCTTATTTGAGGTTATGTCAGGGGCAGCTTCTTTGAGTGTTGAAATAATTATATTATTTACATTACCTGTAATATCAACTTTTATACCATTAGAGAAATCTAAAACAGTTTATACCTACTGTGATACCTATTAATGAACAAAAATTAGCTAGGCGCTGGTAAGGAATTTGACGGGAAAACAAGGCGACTCAACGGCGCAAGAGTCATAACGACCGGGTGATGAGCGGTGCGACAGCGCAGCAGCAGTATCGAGACGACGGCGACGTATATTACGAAATTGTGGAAAATAAATTGATTTTTAAAAGTCTCGTAACAAAAATAAATAGTACATTGCCACATAAAAGAATACCACAAACTTTGAATCTGATGTAAGATTATTCATCACAATAGTGCACCACATGAAGAGGAAGGAAGTATTTAGAAGCACAACTCAAACATTTTAGTAATAAATTAATAATTAACGCGTTTTACTTCCATCTGTCACAAGTTGTACCTTCGGAAATGTAAATAACGTAAACGGAAGTGTTCGGTAAAATTCGGAGATCGGATTAATGAGTAATGACATACGATTTTTTTGAGAAAGAGATGCATTATGCACACCGTGATGAAGTCGAGAGAGATAGAGGGTTGTACCATTATCTTTGCTATATCTTTTTAAGAAACGACTTACGTCTATATGGCATTGCCGTATCTCCCCCTCTAATATCTTTGTCAAAATTTCGATGGTGGCGCCATATCTTGGTAGTATGAGGAACTAAAATTGGCGGCAAATTTAAATGCTCTATTATCATTTACACAATTTTATTTTTCATTTTTCTACAATTTAAACACTCGTAACCGATTTTATTGAAAATCGGTTAAGTGTGTTTAATAGCAGAATTTCGTTAAGTGTTCTAAATATAAAAAAGAAAGAAATACAACAAAACACAACAAAAATTATTTATTAATGAATTAACAACTTTTCACAAATTATGAAAACATCAACTGAAAGGAACAAATGTATTTGATTTTCACATTTTAAATTGGCGACTCCCTCATTTCTCAAAAAACGGTCATTTAACATTATTTTGTAATTTGAAAAAAATTTAAGGAACTAAATAAGTAAATAAGGACTCTAATAAGGTACTGCTGGTCTAGAAGTTTCAGATGGCGTACTGTACGTTCGCCAACATGTGCACAATTCTGTTGTCACAGAGAAGCAATGCATTTAATATCAAGCGTTCATTTAAAAAAAAACTCTAGAGTGCTTTGAAATTAAAAAACAATTGGTTTGTATGTCTATGATTAATTCGTGCACTTACTTGTCAAATTGAAAGATTTCATAACCTTACTTTTTGACAATTAAAAAATAACACATTTTTGTAAAGATATTTATTTATTAACTATAAAAACTGTTGGAAATGTCTTCCTTGTTGCTCAACACACATAACACAACGCCTTCGAACACTGTTTAACACATTACTCAGTTCAAGTGGATTTTCGTTAATTTCATCAATTTTCTCTTGAATGCGTCGTCTTAATTCATCAATAGTTGGAATTGGTGTAACAAAAATTGAATTTTTAATGCGTGGCCAAAGATAAAAGTCACAAGGCGTTAAATCACATGATCTTGGGGGATAATCATTTGCTGTATTCCTGCTAATTATTCTGTCATCAAAAAACGTTCTCAAAAGTTTTTGCTGTGCAATGCGCTGTTGCACCATCCTGTTGAAACAAACCTTCTCGTAATTCATCATCGTGAAGTTCTTCGATAAAAGGCGTAAGAATTTCTTCGCGATAACGTGCTGCAGTTAACGTTCCTGAAAAGTACATCAAACTGTAGTTTTAACCCTAACATTACGAAAAAACACTCAACCTTGAAAGAAAATTGGACCGACAATTCTTCTTTTGCTGATAGCTGCCCAAACACCTATTTTTTCTGGATGAAGAGGTTCTTCCACAATTTCATGAGGATGTTCTGTTGCCCAAATTCTCATGTTTTGTGAATTCGTGTAGCCAGACAGGTGAAACCATGCTTCGTCCGTAAAGAAAGTTTTTTCCAAAAGTTCATTGTTATTTGCAATGTTATTCAAAAACCACTGACAATATTGTAATCTCCTAGGGAAATCCACAGGTTGTAACTCTTGAACAGATTGCACACGATACGGGTAGCGTAAAGGCATTCTTTACTACGGTACAACGCAACATCAAGTAGTGTCGTAGTAAGCATTGGCGAAGTGTACGCCGGCTTTTGCTTTGGCATTCTTTACTACGGTACAGCGTGTCCTCAAGCTGTAGCGTAGTATGCATTAGCTGCAAATAAGTAGCTTTTTCATAAGACATTGTTTACTGCGCTGCAACCAAAGTTGAGAATTAGAGTGACGTAACCCCTATTTATCCACATGCTTTGGCTCGCTGTTTAGTGTCTTTTCGTTTCCTTGTTTTTCACTTTGCTTAGGTTGTTGTGCTGGCACGTATACACTTTCCGAAAAAAGTATTTTTGCTTGTTTAGATATGTATATGGAACAATCCAGTTCGTATTTGTTATTTCGCTAAGTTGTTCCTCCCAATTCGCTCACCAATTATTATACAGAGACATTTTTTTAACTCTGAATGTAGTACCTATGTTCAATATTATGAAAAAACACATATCAACTCATTGCGAGTATTGTTTTGCAAGTCATTATTCCCTGCGTTGTCAAAAATCTCAAACTGTCAATAAACCTTCCAAGATTATTCAAGTAAAGAAAAATTAATTTTTCTGAAATTTGTTAATCATTAGGTAATAATAGTAGCATGTAAGGAATGATAAATTATTTTAACAAATATTCGAAATCACTTCAAATTTATTCAAATAACTCGACATCAAATAATTACCTTTACGTACATTGGTAACGTAAATTGGATCAATGCTTTGATAGGTATGATTTTCTTCAGATTGAACATAGGGCTACGTTCAGAGTTAAAAAAAATGTCCCTGTATATATTATTTTCATTCGACTTATTGTTTTCAGTTTGGCCTCTTATAGTTGTCGAAAAATTATTAGAACTAGAGAAGTCAAAATAGGTCACTTCTTGACCTAAATTTGCCAGTGCTGCCAACAAATTGTCACTACTTACCGCCATGGCTAACGAAATACAAAGCAAGCATGCAATTTTTTTTTTTGACCCAATAATACCTTTAATTCAAGGAATTGTATCGCTCGTTATCAAACTATTCATTTTGGTTGCACCGCAGTAAACAATGTCTTATGAAAAAGTTACTTATTCGCAACCAATGCTTACTACGCTACAGCTTGAGGCTACGCTGTACCGTAGTAAAGAATGCCAAAGCAAAAGTCGGTGTAAATTTTGCCAATGCTCACTACGGTACAACTTGATGCTGCGTTGTACCGTAGTAAACAATGCCTTTACGCATACGGGTACACATGTAAATCTTTTCGTAGAAGTTTATGGCATGTACCAACAGAAAGTTCAACTTGTTGAGACAGATGTCTAATCGATGTTTTTGGGTCTTGCTCCAAAATTTCCTGTGTAGCATGAATAACTTCTTCTGTGCGGTCAGTTGGTCTTCCACTACCTTCTTTACGCGAGGTGGACGCAGTTCCACGAAACAAGTTCAACAAGGTGAAGAGTGTTTTTAAATTCTTCATAGACAATAACAACCTCAGGAAAAGCTTCTCGAAACTCCTCCAGGCACGGTTGAATTGAATATTTCCAAACACCGTTCACTTTCTCTCCATTTCGGAAATAACTTTCCAACAAAAAGACTTTTTGTTCACTGGTATACACCATGATTACAAATCAAGAAAACACGAAAATTAGTATTGAAAAATACTGTTTTTTATGTTCGGAAAGCAGAAGCAACAACCACAGAAAATCACACAAAAACCGAACTCGTTTTGGTGGAAACTGGCGGGAACGAAAAAAAATCTCAGGTTATGAATTTTGGTCTAGTAGACAACCAACAATACAATGCCAAAGTACTAGCTAAGAAACACGTAAAAAATTCAACGCATGCTTCGAGTTTTTTTTATTAATGAACGCCTGTTAGTTTGTGTGAACATTTCTTGTGTGTTTTCGTTGGTATACTCACGCGGATGACTTTACAACAAATTTACCTATTGGAACTTTTTATGCGTAAGAGGTTTTTCTGTTTTTACTGTATGGACTCCACATTGGTGTTGACTGTCATTCAGCAGTTATAGCTTTGTTTGAAATTTTGGACCGATACACCTTAACGGGAAAATGGGAGTTATTTTTGTGGCTTTGGTCCGAAATGAACGCGCGTATTTAATTCGAAACACCATGTGCAAGGTAGAAGTTAAATAGATTAAATTATGTTCACTACATTAGTCTTAAAAAGTGTCCATCATAGATGTCAACTCAAAACATGAAATTTTGTTTAAATTCTCTGAGTTTTCTTTCGTGCCCAAGTCGATTTGTTCCTGAATAGCCCTCACAAGTAAAGAAGCACTGTTTCCACCAGAATTATATGTTCCAGCCACCCAGAAGTTGTTTAATAAACGCTGTAGGTTGTCTTTTAAGGGTGTAGGTCTATACCACAGCTAGAGATGTGTATTACATAGTACTTTTATTGGCAAAAAAATTCCGACTTACCAAATTCGAGCCTTCGAAATTTAAATGCTTTTCAGTGTACTTTATGGAGTAGATATCACAAATAATCGAATCCAAATAAGAATAAAAAGAGAAAACCACGACCAAAACACGTAGCAGAATAATTCAAACTTGAAATAGAAACAGTTATAATTGAAAAAAACCTTTTGACAATGTTGAATGTAATGTGACATTGCGCGCCAAAGGTTGCTTAATATTTTGGATTTTTGGATTTATTCTTGGATTTTATTTGAAATCACACAACCAAAAGATGACATGAGTAGTTACTATTAACGATCGTACCACTTCCCTTAAATTTACAGAAATCTGTAAAGATAAAACGCGTGGCGCCGCATGTTGGTAGTATGATTTAATAAACCTTTTCTCCTATGCCGCTTGATTAGCCCTGGTAGCGTTTAAATGTTATTCTGTATCAGAAGTTCCAAAATACAGGGGTGTTAGGGAATGGTTTGGCCAAATTTTGTATGTTAATGTGTCACGATCAGACTAGTTAAAAACCCTTATATCATTTCTCCAAAAAGTGCATACTTCAAAATTTTTTATTCACCCATCTATTGAGAGCCACTGTGTGCTTTATGGTAGTTTATTAGCAGTTAATAACATGTGTTCAATATTATATTAATTATACAGGATGTAAGCGAAATAAGTACATTAATTTTAACCAGCAGTAGAACTCATCAAGACAAACACTTTTTTTATGTACCATTTTTTCAAAATCGCATTTTTGAAAATCATTTTTTCCTCCTACAAATTAACGAACCTTTCATGAAATCCTCCAACAAAGAAAAGTAATAACAAATTTAATTTAATTTTCATGAACTTGCTTGGAAACGGTAATCTTGTCGACTAGGTAACTTTGTTTCCAGTATTGTGTAAGAAAATTGTATAATTTTAACTCAAAAACTAAAACGTTTTGAAAAAAAAGTTATTAGGAAAAATTGTTGGTCTTGGCGAGTTCTATTACCAGTTAAAATTAATGTACTTATTTCATTTACAGCCTGTATTATTAAACTATATTTTATTAATATAAATATTTTTTATTAATTAATATTTATTATTTATAATAAAGTAGGACAATTCTGAAAAAATTCGAAGGCAAACAGAATAAAATAAAGTAACATGTGTCAATATTGGTTCTGGTCGTGGTTTGCTGTGGTTTTCCCTTTCTAGCATGAACGTAGGTTGCGTGATAAGTTCATATGGTTTGCTATCAACTGTATTATTTTTGCATTTAGGAGTTTTTGATAAAAATCACATTGCAAATCATGATAATTGTATGCAGACGTTCAAGAATTTACTCTGCAAGCGTTATCTCAGTTGAACGTGTGAATTTTTGGCCGCGGAGCACTGACAGCTGTCATGTGTCATTGTTTCCGAGACATACGTTTTTTGTGACAATTACCACACATAGGCGATCTGACCAGGACCATTATTGAACACTTATTTTCTTTAAACGAAATGGGCATAGTGGCGCATGGACGTTTTCAGAATTCTTTAAAAGTGTTGCTAGCATCTACAGTATTCTGCAGAATTAATGTCACAAACTCGGCTCTCGAGCGGACGCGTTTCGGGTCGTTTCGAGGGTTAAAGATGGGACTGGCAGAAGAGCGGATAGTCGGCAGTTGTCGGTTTTCCGGCATAGGGAACAGAGCGATGGACAGTTGTGACAACTGATAAACGTTCGCTCAAATTATTAAAAATTTTGACTATAAAACTTATCGCATTTGACTTGTTATTAATTATTAATTATCCAAGCCTCACGGCTCAGTTCTTAACTTAAGTTAATATCTAACTTAAGGTAAGAGCTGAGCCGTGATGCCTGGAATAAACTCAAATCAGTGTTAATTTTTTATTATTTACCTAAAAAACCGTCTCTATTTAACGAACTAACAAGTTTCCTACGTCAAGAGCCATCGACTGAAATAAAAAAATTGGGAATCTTCTCCTTTATTACTTCGTCATTTATTAATCAGCTTTTTGAAAAAGTGTAGTAACCCACAAAATAATGAATTTGTTTCTTTCACTAGGCCACAATGGATTAAGGGACCAGGCCTAAGATTCGGAGATGCTACCATCTTGCAGGTAGCGGGTTGCACCCTTGGTAAAATATGCAAATTTTTGGTAATAATGTAAATCAAATGTCATAGCAAGATTCTAGATTTTAGTAAAAATAAATGTCTATTAGAATAAAAGTAATGTTTGCTGCAATGCTCCTAAATAGTTGCGGTTAATCACAATTGAAATATTCAGGTAAAAATAAATAAATATAAATATGCGTATGGTGGTATAATATAATAATATAATAATGCCATCATCTAAGTCTCAGAGTTTTCAGGTCACATCTACAGCCTCTGACCTGACCTAACGACCACTAGTAGTGACCGGGACCGAATTTTTTTAAGGAAGTTGCCACTTCCATGCCACGCATTTATTTAATAAAATTATAATAATCACAACAGGTCATAATCTTATAAATTACAATTATTATAATTAGCATTTTTTAAGTTATTACAATTACACTTACTTGTCTGTTACAATAACTAATAAGTGAGCAATTATAAATTCTTTATTATTTTTATTAAGTTGATTAACGTAAAGGATAAGTTTGAAAAGTTGATTGAGGAGTCCAATGTATGATCATCTGTGCTTTAATTTTTACCTGTGAGAGTAAAAAAGGAGTTATGTATAAAAAAATAAGGTTTTCCTTATTATCAGAATTTTTATATATATTTTTACGATTATAATAATTATAAAGACGAAATGATTTATTTACATATTGCTAAATGCGATAATTTGATCTTCTACACCATCATCAAAAAGCAAAAAGTTTTCCAACAAATGTGGTGGCAACACGATTTTTCTCTCTTCCCAAATTGTTTGACTCCAAGGGTTTTTCGTCGCTGTCTGTATAATGAAGATTTCTTCGACGGTAGGTTTGGAATTTGCGTAACGAACTCAAGTCCTGCATCCTTTACCTTGCACATTTCTTCGTTAAAAAGTTTCGGAATCGGTGTTAATTCTTCCCGAGCTCGTTTTCGGCATCTGTCACACTTCTCGACTTCCGTCTTCGCCAAGTCGGGAATACACGAATGATTACTTTTGTAAACAATTAAATTTTCAGTGTTTGTGGTTACACTTCCATTACAAGTTCTTGTCACACATGTCCAACGCGTTGTCGAATTCTTATTTAAAGTTTTATAATTGTGGCCACCATGTAATAACAAAGGCCTTCCTTTTAAAACTTTTTAAACTCTACTACATCAGACATTTTGCCCAATTTCGCTTCGAATGTTACACGAGTGCTGTCTTTTGGAAACTATATGTGCTTAAAAAGACCAATTGCTTTTATATAGGGTTTATTGGTAGTGCAAAAGTGACTCTAAGCAAGATTTTTAAATTTAAAATTTATTAGTTAGGTATATTGGAATGTTCCGAAATGCTCTTCCCTCGGCTCTTCTCACAACAGCCAGATGTTGAGAAAATAATTTACAGAGTGCCGCTAACACTTTAGTAAAGAATAAAAGTACAGTTATGTACATACCAGATGTATTTTGCAGAGGGTAGAAAATTTATAAGTTTTATTCCTTTACTAAAAACGATGCCATCCTTCAAAGTTGTAAAATAACTTAAAATATTTTCTCACCATGTGGCTCTTGACTTTTTTAGAATGTATATTTCGTAATTTTGGTTAGAAACAGAGTTTTGCAAGTTAAATCCGCATTCCAAAATACTTAAAGAACAACGGGATTTTAGATTATTTTAAAATTCTTTGTAAAATATGTCTTGACAACATTCAAGCAGACACAAAAATTGTATGTACTTCATTATAAATGTCAGCAACAGAAAATTTTTAAGGGTTCTACCATTAAAACAACGAAACATCGTCGGAATATATGGTTGTTGCGTAATTGAAAAATAATTTGTTTTTAAAATTTGATAGATCATGGGCCGGTTTACAGAAAGTTCTGTTAAAATTTAATTCGTTGTTAAATTTAACAACGCGAATGGACCAACCAAATTGCTTCAATTTAGTCATGTGGTCAGTTAATCAAGCATTTAATTGCGAATTAAATTAATGACTATTTGGTAACCGGTCCTATATAATTTAGTAATTCTGCATTTTTTAAAATATAAATTATATGACCAAAATATTTCAGACTATAGCATAAGTGTCAAATTGAGACTTATGCTATAGTCTGAAATATTGTAGGAAAAATGTTAACGTCTTTACTTTAATTATCAGGTTGAATGGGTTATACATGAATGATCTCATTTTTTTGAAAAGCCATAAAAAAGTTCTTCGTGTTAAGCAATTCTAAGCTCTGACGATAATAATTTATGTTCGTTTTTTTAGCGTAAATAGCAGCGTAAGACTCACATTTTAAAAGTTTGCTTGCTTCTGAAGCACGAACAATGTTCACTTTTTTGTTGATACAGATATAATAATGTACTTCTTTATTTATACAAAAAGCTTTTGTAGAATCAGACAAACATTGTTGTACCTATCTAATCAAGTAATCAACAACGATTATGAAAATGTTTCACTTTTTTATTATAGCAAAAAAACATCGATGTTTACAATTCATAAGGAAATAAAAGCTAAAAATTTTTTTTTCAACTCACAATTTTTGTGGTGCCAAATGAAAAGTAACCTAGTCCTATTTTTATTATTATCAAGTGGGAGACGCTTCCTTCAATAACGTTATTTAAAAAAAATTATATACTGTAAGAAGTAAACATGGTGATGGTAGTTAAAATTTAAAAAACCTGCATGGGCAAGGTGCAATTATATTTTCTCAAAGGTCGACGCACGAACTCGCACTATCAAATTTTCCTGTTTATCTTGACGCCCAAAGTGACACCCAAACAGGTAGAATCTCTAAAACGCACAATCTGGGAACGCACGTCGTGGCATGATACCAATTTAAACCGCTCTGGCTGATCTATAATATTAGGGATTGCTGTAAAAATTTTATTTGATTGAAAATGAAGCCACAACTCACACGGTCGCTTGACAATAATGCAAAGTAAATGACAATGCTATTCAGATTATTTTAATAATAAATTAAAACACGAATAAAACACTATACGGAAAGGCTAAACCCAATTTCTGCGAAAAATGACACTAAAATGACATGAAATCCTTTCTTTACTATTGATAAATAGTAAATAACCCATAACTTACCCCCTTAAAAAACAATAAATTAATTGTTTTGTAAACTGGTGACTGGACAAAACCCTGAATCAAGATGATTCATTTTTAATAAAAAAAAAACGTTTCAAATATTGTTTTATTTCTTTCATTAAACAAGTTAAATGCGGTAAGTGATTATTTCTATTCAAAATTTTTAATAATTTGAGCGAACGTGTATCAGTCTTCACAACTGTCCATCGCTCTGTTCCCGATGCCGGAAAACCGACAACTGCCCAGTGTGACCAGTGTGGCCAACTTTTTGATTGCGCATTACCGTAACGCGCAATTCAAAATACCGTAACAAGCTTTACGAATACCGTACCGTACACCAAGAGGAAGCAGGGAATTTTGATAAAAACTTTTTAAATTCGAATTATATATTAATAAAAAAAACAACAAAAAATAAACTCCAGAAACATAAACAAAAAATACATTAAGAAATAAATAAAAGAATTATTCATCAGTCTGTAACGAAAATGAAAAGTCCTCTTCTGCATCAGAATCTGCATTTCCTGAAGCCGAAGCTGTGGCAATACTTTGAAAACTATGATGAGAAGCGGATTTTTTGCCATACAAATCGGTGGTTGTCATGCGGCTTAGCATGTCGGAATTAACTTTAAAATCGATGCAATTACCTGACATCCTAACGCACTGTTTGCTTAACAAAACACCATTTAATGTTTCTGTTATGAGTCTATTTCGACTTTTTGTCTTGATTAGATTAGTTTGTGAAAAGACTCGCTCGCAAGCTGCGTTAGAATGCGGTAAACTTAATAAATTTAACACAAATCTGGCTAAATCTTTAAATATAAAATTGTCAGTGTCATCTGAAAATTTTAGAATTTTACCCCAAAATATATCAACTTCATCGCTTACACTAAGTGCATTTTCGGGAAATACATATTGGGGTAAAAGCCGCCACTGATCATCAATGGACTGGCGATCTTCAGTCTTATGAAATCTGTTTAGTGTTACAAGTAAGGGAAATAGAGATGGATATTTTTTTCGAACATCATAAGAAAGAGAATTCTTAGGCGAAAAAATATATAACTGAGACAAAATTACGTCATCAAAATTAAATCGTTTTTTTATTTCCCTACACAAAACCTGAAAAAATTTTTTACATCGATCATAAAAATCATTCAAAGCTTCTTGATTATTTTTTATTTCCGGTTTTTTAATTTCGTTCATCACGTCTACTCCAAGATATAAATTTGAATTTGGTAATAAATAAGAACCATTTTCAGGATTTATTTCGCTTAAAGGTGTTGTTCGCACGTAACGATTTTCCAAATAACACAAGAGGAATTCCGTATACTTTTCACTAATGGAACTGTGTAAGTTAGTTACCAGTACTTTTTCTGACTGAAACAGCGTGTTAAGACTATTAATTTTAGGTAACACAAAATTTAAAAAAACTAAATATAATCTAACAAACGGGTCATTTAAACAGTGATAAATTTGTTCGGAAGCCAAAAGTCGTTGGTCTAAATACTTTTCGTTAAAAAATAATTGAAGCGCTGCCCACTGTTCCAACAGTCTTGAAACTACTTGTCCTAAGGACAACCATCGAGTTTGGGATGGATGCAAAAGTTTGTGAACTTCAACCTCGACGAAATGCTGAAATTGCCTGTATTCGAATTGTCTTTTTGAGCTTGACTAAAATATGTATAATATATTAATAAATATTCTCTCAAAGTAAAAAATGGTACTTACCTTAAAAAAATTGTAGACATTTCGAGCCAAATCTTCGCAAGTTCGCGGAAGACATTTACAAGCCTGACTGCTGCAAATATGCAACGAGTGGCAAATGCATTTGAAAATGACAATTCCAGGACATGCTTCCTTAAATCTGGAGGACACAGAGTTGTGTTCCCCCATCATTAGGTTGCATCCATCGGAACCAAAACCCACAACATTGTCCAAAGGAATTTGTTTTGTAATAAAAGTATCAGTGATTAAATTGTATAAATGTTCCGCAGTGCCTTGGATACTAATGTCCGTTTCTTCGGTGAATGTAGGGATTAACTTCCACAATAAGGTTTGAATTTTTCCTTGATCTTCAGAATAAAGTCGGACTACAATACAAGCCGTTTTTGTTACTGCAATATCCGTAGATTCGTCTACCAGGACACTAAATTTTGTGTTATTTAACGTTTTAATTAAATCTGCTTCGTGGCTTTTCGCAATTACTTTTGTTGTTATGTTTTTAGATTTGGTTTTCTTAGTAGATAGACCTTGCGCTATCTTTGAGTCTGGGAAAATTTTTGATAAAAGAGGGGAAAGATGATCCATTGTTCGGAACGAAATATTATGTTCTGCCAGAAATGCACAAATTTTAATTTCAGCTTCTTTAACATTGTCTTTTTCTGTATTCGAAGCACAAGATTTCACAAAATTTTCCAAAAACGATGTATTTGATGAAGTTTTAATTGATGCTTTCCTTTTATGTTTTTCAGAATTACAGTGTCTTTTAATGCTGGACAGTTCAGCTATAAATTCGTTTTTACAGTATAAGCATTGTGCTTTCGTATTGTCGTTGCTAACTGGACGAAGCCATGGCTTAAATTCTGGGATTTCCAGCCAGGCTTTACGAAATTTCTAAAATAAAAAAACAAACGAATGAAATACTAGATAAGTCTGTAATAGTAAATCTGTGTAAACTTGTAAATACATACAAATGAAATATTTAAATCGTATTAAACTTTCAAAAAATTAAATATTTTTAATTTATTAACTTACTTGTTGCCTATGAAGAATTCCTTTATTTATTTTGGGGGCACTAGGGCCTCCAGTTTCACTATCACTGTCACTAGTATTATTAGACATTTTATCACTCCAATTTTATTGAGCCTCGAAAATTAAGCCATTGTCTATGTAACCTTACAAAAAACGCGCGAAATTTCCGACAATCCCTTTTATTCTATAAAGTGGAGTTTTCACATTAACTTTCTTATTAACACCGCTATGTAACAGATGGCGCATTGAGATCCACAATTTGTGAACTTACCTACCCAACACCAAAACCACAAAAGTTCAAATAAAAGAGTGCAACTTGAAAGTATTAATTTTTATTGGGGACTTAAGTCTTATCGGCATTTTAATTTGTTCAAATTACCGTATTTTTAATGTACGGTATTTATGTAGTACCGTACACCGTACAATTGACAAAATTACCGTATAAGTACGGTAATTACCGTATGGTTGGCAACCCTGAGTGTGACCAACTCTACAACACCTATCCCCGCTACCATCTCATCGATATTCCGCTACCACAACAAAAATTCCGCTACACCACTACATTTACTGACAGTTGGAAAGAATTTTAATTACTTTATTAAAAATTTAATATTCTTATTAACAAAATTTAATGGGTAATTCTAAGAAAAACAAAACATAGAATTTTTACTAACATAAGTAGCGTGAAAATTAACAAAAACGCATAACAAAAATAAATTTTACAATATAAAATACAGGGTGTTAGGGAATGGTTTGGCCAAAATTCGAAGGTAGATTTTGAGGCGCGAAGTCGAAGGATCCAAACTTTTTTACTTTCTGGTCCGAACTACGAACAAATATTTTACGAACTGTCACTGTTAAAACCACATAACCTTACTTTACACAATTATATTTGAATAGGCAACACACCTTACACTAGGACGTTCGCATGAAAAAAATTAAATAAAAATAATGTGGTACACCATGCAATCAGCAAGTTTTGTGATTAATGAGAAAAACCGCTACATTTGGCTTTAATTTGCAAAATCTCCGCTACAGAGTGTAAAAATCAGCTACGGTAGCGGAATTCCGCTACGGTTGGTCACACTGAGTGAACTGCCGACGAGCAGGGTGACCAGATCTATTGTTCAAGGAATCGCCAAAAGGTAGCGCTGAAAGCGCCAAACTTAAATATGGTTTAAAAAAATTAGAATTAGGGAACAGCAAAAAAAAACAACATCAAAAACTACTTTTATAAGAACATTTAATAAACTCGTACAACAAATTAAACAAGAAAACTCTAAAAAAAGTAACATTCTTAGGTACACATATAGGAGATATAAAATACAAAAAAACATCAAAAGATCTGCAAGGTGAAAAGAATTACAAACTAGATTTCACATAGTTCCATTGCCAAATTAAGGTCATCATCTTCATCTGGATTGGATGATGAATACATTACCGCACTATTAAACAATTCGAACATTTGTGGGGTTAAATCAAAGTTGGTGCAGCAGTTTTTTCGACTACATTGAAAAACCCTAATCCGAATGATTGCCTCTAACATTGATAATTTCATTCTGTTTTTGATTTTTGTTTTTACAACATTCATGATAGCGAAGACCCTTTCTACTACAGCATTGCTGATTGGAAGCGAGAGCATTCTTAGAATAACTGTTGCTAATTCTTTAAAAAAAGGTTCATCACAGACACTTTCAGACTTGTAAAGTTGACACCAAAGCTGTACAATATTCTTTGGTATTTCCGATTTTAGTTGTTCTTTCCATGAAACTTCGGGCAATTTTCGCCAATGGTTTTCTATTTGACTTTTATTTTCGTCAGGCAAAATAAACGGTATTATTGGCAATTCCGAAAAACTATGTGGTGAAGTTGCTAGGGCACACGAAAACGGATTAAGCATTCGAATTTTGTCGTAGGTATCTATATTGGATGGTAATCTTTTAAGCATTTCACACAATAAAACTTTTAAAAAATTACATCCATTATTTAAAATCTCATTTTTTTCAATCACAGTCAATTTTATTTCTGACAAAGTTGTGTTGAAATCATATCCCAGGTCGCACTCTCTTGGTGGTAGGAACGCTAACGGGTTATCTGCATTTGCTTTTATTTTTATCAAAAGATTCTTTTCAGGGCCGTAAGACAAATTTAGAAAGATGGGTTTCATTATTCTTTTGGCTAAAGACTGAATTGATAAAAAAACAACCTGATATGCTGAACCAATGTCACACGAATCTTTTTGAAATCGTAAATTAAGTTGATTCGTTTCACATAGTATGGGCTTTAATAATATAAAAAACAAACGATTTTTTTCACTCGACAAAGCATTCTTCAACATACTTGCTTTCAAACACTTTTCGTCTACTACCGAAAAAAAAGTTTTTAACTCCAGCCAGTGGTCCAAAATTCGCGCGATCACTTCATACCTCGCTAACCATCTGGTTTTCGACAGTTGGACAAAGTTTTTAAATGTTTTGTCTTCTCCTAAATTTATCAAATCAAATATTTTTCTGTATTCAATTCGCCTAAGCGAACTACACGAAAACCAATTATACACTTCTTGAGCTATAAAATCCAATTCATGTGGCAATTTTTGCGAAGCGTGAGAGACACAAAGGGCAAGAGAGTGACAAGTGCATTTGATTAATTTCAAGTCAGGTACATCTGATTTAAGTAAAGTAAATAAAGATTGTTTGTTCCCGCACAAATTGCTGGCTCCGTCAGTGCCGATAGCGAGCAAATTTTTTAGTGGTAAATTTACTCTCTCTAGGAACTGTTTAAGAGATTTATATAGATCGACTGCTGTTGCTCTCTTTATTTCAATAAGCCCCAAAAAATCAGTCTTAATGTCAAAATGTGTTTCATTAAAATTACGAACACACACTGCCATATACTTATTTACCGATACATCGGTAGATTCGTCTATTATAAGGGAATATCTGTTGTCACCAATTTCAGTAATAATCTGATGCAAAAAAGAAGGAGCAATCACTTTTTCTATTAGCAGACCACATTTCGTTCGATGCATTTGCAGCTTTCTCAGAATATCACAGCTTTCTTCTTCGCCGGTTCTTTTAAGGATTTCACTTAAATGGTCAATGGAACGCAGTGACGCATGCGAAGCAATATACATGGCCAACTGTAAATCAAAGGCCTTTTGGCTTTTGACAGAAGGACCCGAAGTTCCTAAAAACATAAAATAAATTAAATAAACTTATATTATAGAACTCACCAATTCCATAGCGTGCCAAAGTATTTTCTTTTTTTTTAGAGTATTTAATATTTTGGGCCCTTTTTTGGTGACTTGGAGTGGTAGCATGTCTTTTAAGATCGCCAGCATGAGCTCTTAAGCTCGTGTGACAATATTTGCAATATGCCTCATTTTTGTCGTTGGTATTATGATGACTTGTTTTCGAATTCTCAATTAACCATCCTGATAAAACACAATAATATCAATCAAAGGGAAATGATAGAACATAATTGCAACTTGGACTATAAATCCTACCTTTGGCCCACGCCTCCTCTTCCCAACTTTTCACGTATTTTCTGTTGGAATATTTCCCCATGTTTTGTCCTTTGGCTCACAGTCTCATCTTTTGTCCTTTGCTCTGTTTGGGTCACGGTCACAAAACCACAATAAAACTTATTGCAGACCGTTATAATTTTTTATTATTTTATTCGTTATTTGACATTGACATTGCTGTCAAACTCTGCTCATTTTTGACAGAAAAAAGTGGGGATATCACGTGATGTTCAATCTCATTGGCAAATGCATTCATCGTCAATTCCCATTGGTCCAATTTGTGCGCCAATTTGTGCGCTACTCATAACCAACCTCAGGCGCAATCGCATCTGTTACGTTTGCTTTTATTTTACTTTGTGGCCAACCAGCTAACATTAAATTTCAAACCAGTTGAAAGTTAACAAAATCGAGCCAAAATTATTTAACAAATCGCCAAAAAAGAGCCAAATGCCACTTTGAAATTTAAGGCGCCAAAACTGTGATTGGAATCGCCAAATTGGCGATAAATCGCCAAATCTGGTCACCCTGCCGACTGCCAGTCCCATCTTTAACCCTCGAAACGACCCGAAACGCGTCCGCTCGAGAGCCGAGTTTGTGACATTAATTCTGCAGAATACTGTACATGCTAGCAACACTTTTAAAGAATTCTGAAAACGTCCATATATGGGTGGGAGGTTCGAACCCAGTTCGGGCATAAATTTCTTATTGTTTTTTTTGTAAGATTTAATGGAAGAATGAGTGGACCTAGAAGTTAATTTACCTCTGCCATTTTGTCAATAATTTTAAAGTACAGACTAATTTTTATCGTTCCAATTCAGCGGTTCTCAAAATTTGGGGCCTAAAGTTCTGAACGATTTTTTGGGAAAACTATGCACTTTCGATCTACACAAATTTTACTTAATCGACTCGTTTTGCCATTCTGTATCTACCTTCGGATTTTGGCCAAACCATTCCCTAACACCCTGTATATTGTTGCTCTTCTGATAAATTGTCCTTTAGCGACGACGGTATGTTAGAGAAATCCTGAGAAATCCTGTGGTTATTTATAAATCAATAATTTACCATTGAACACCGAAAAATCTTTAATGGTAGAATGTACAGAGCTTTGTCCTGCTGGAAGAGCTTCTAGAAGTACTTTTGTACAGAGACACTAGTCCTGCCAACAGGACATGTTCCCGCAAATAAGTTTAGCCTGCATGCAAAACCCAGCGTCCTTTTCACAGTACAAGTGCAAAATGGGAAATAACATATATAAAGTCATAGTCTCAGTCAATCATTGCACTGCTGGCAGGACTCACATTTAGTCATATTCGTACTGCCGGAAGCTCAAAAGTCCAAAAAGCAATTCCAGTAAAATAGAATTTAAGAAATTTAGAGCATATATTTATTAAACAAAACTTTTATAACAATACAGAAAGTACAAAAATTAAAATTATTATTTTTTTAATAAACAAAACAAATATTTTCTTTAGCAGTGCAAAAAATACATAAAAAAATGCAATTACGCTGGTATTCCGTGTTGTATGTGGTACGTGAAACAGTTTCTCCCGGTGGTTGGCGAACATATAACAGCTCGAATTCCACAAGCGCTACATCTATAACTTGATTTTTGTTGAATGTGTCGAACCCTGCTACAAATAATACACTTTCTTTGCACTCTTTGCCGGTTATCTTCTCTACTTAGAGCAACGAGGGTATGTGTTCCAGGTAGCCACTCTTGTCTTTGTGGGAGTGGTGGTATCTCAGGCGGTACATTATGTGGTTGCCTAAAAGCTGGAGGAATTTCTGCTGCAGCGCTGCAGTCCACTGATTATTTATAAATTGCAAAGCCAAAGCTGCAGTACAATCGACATGTTTTTTCGAAAAGTCCCTTTTAAAATATTTGTATGCCAGAAAAGCGTACCATGCGAACATAGACTCGTCGACTGTCACCTTGTAGACAGGAGTAAAAATATTATTCCATTGTGAAGTAGTCGTGTCGAAGAAGGCTCTCACTTGGTACCAATTATCTTCATTTTTTTCATTGTTTGGTTCTGTACCGGTAGGCATGGCAAAGGCAAGACAGTTTATAATCTCTTCAAAACGATGCAAACCCATACCAAACCTCTGACCAAAAGCAGGAGCGGGAAATAAACTGGACTCGGTACACCAGTAATCGCGTTTTGTATGTAGTGAATTCACAGTCATAGCATACATTATTCCCAAAGCTTTGTACAGCTCGCCTTTAGTTACAATTCTCCGACGCTCTCGTAGTCTTGCATTGGTACTTTGCGCAATTAAATCTATATCATCGGATGGGAAAAAAGCAAACCAAAAATCTATCTCCCTCATATTTTGAATATTGTTGACATGTATGTAATTGAGGCCTGTATTGAGCATCTTTGAAAGAATTGATGGTCACCGTTTCTCCGAAAGTCCAAGTACAGTCGTGTGCTACTACTTGATTGTGAACTTGAGGAGCTTCCCTACTAAATTCTGTTCTGGCAAATTCATCGTCTTCATCTGAAGCATCTGTGTCAGATGACGATGAAGAAGACGGAAGTGTAAAATATTGTACTGGGACTCAGAGCTACATCCAGGTACTACGTTATCTGCTTTTCGGCGTTTACCTTTGACATTATTATTGCTTGGGACTGGGGCGTTGAGTTCGATTGATTGTGAGTCTAGAAAAAATTTAATAAAATTGAAAAAAATGTTTGCAATTACCACAATAACAATCAACTTGTACTGGCTTTTATTACAAATATGCCTACGAAATTCAAATAAATACCTACCTTCACTAACAAGTTGGAGAGAATTGCAATTAATTCTTGTTTTGTTTCCGTCTAATTCCCACTCTACAAGCGCTATATTTGTTGTTTTAAAAATTTTTCTTATCACTCCGAAACATCTAGCAGTATCCCACTCATCTCCAAATTGTAATTTATTCTAAGAATTATTTTTTGCATCGAAAACTGTAGCCGGTAAAGAAACACGACTGCCAATCTCCGTGATTAAATGCAGCTGAATTCGACAAGTTTGAACGTGCATAAAATCAAAACCAATGAAGATAGCAACTTCATAAAAAAATGCGCTTATAGAACATTTCATTGGCAATCGGCTAGCATACAAATCTGTCCTGCTAGCAGCACCCATAGTCCTATTTTTCACCGATTTCTCACGTACTCAAATGAGTTGCTTCCGTACTGCCGGAAGGCCGCTGTACATTCTATCATTAAACACTTAGTCAAGTCACCTGATTCCCGAAGTTGCACGCACAGAACAACTATTATGAGATCGAAAATATTCTGAATTAGAGCAAGCTATGCTTGCGGAATTTTAGCCACATTTTAGCCGTAAATTTACGCTCGCATTTTGAGGATATACAGGATGTAAGCGAAATAAGTACATTAATTTTAACCAGTGGTAGAACTCATCAAGACAAACACTTTTTCTATGTACCATTTTTTCAAAATCGCATTTTTGAAAATCATTTTTTTCTCTTACAAATTGACGAACCTTTCATGAAATGCTCCAACAAAGAAAAGTAATAATGAATTTAATTTAATTTTCATGAACTTGCTTGGAAACGGTAATCTTGTCGACTAGGTAACTTTGTTTCCAGTGGCGTGTAAGAAAATTGTGTAAGATTTCAAAATAATTTTAACTCAAAAACTAAAACGTTTTGGAAAAAAGTTATTAGGAAAAATTGTTGGTCTTGGCGAGTTCTATTACCAGTTAAAATTAATGTACCTATTTCATTTACAGCCTGTATTGTCTAATGCTCGTTTTAGATATAGCATAAGATGTGGCTAAAGTTACATTTCGCTTTCAAGGCTTACTCTAATTCAGTATATTTTCGATCTCATGTTATAAGCACGACCACGAATGACAAGAAACATAATTTTGACAGATTCTATACAGAATTGCCAACATGAAAAATAAAGATAGGTTGTAATATTGGTTGCCGGTAAATTTTTACTTTAGCTACTTCTGGAATTTTTGAAATTTTTTTGCATTTTACTTTAAAATTGCTGATTTTAGATTACAGATATGACCTTGAAAATTTGTGCAAATGCCTCGTTTTCGAAAAATGAATAACCTTGACTTCTTTTTTATTTTTTTTTATTTCATTATGCTTTATAAACAAAACACGGGACCAACGGCGCCGTACCGTTGCTGGTTTAAAAGGAAAGATACACCACGAAAGATTATAACTCCAAAACGTGGAACTCTAAACGTGGAATAGCGGTTTTTATGGAATTATGTTGCGCGTGGCTGGGGCTTCGCGTAAAAGGAAACATACCCCACGACCAATTAAATACCTTCTCCACTATCAGCAAGCAAAATGGTGAATTGCATGATGGGAAATGGGGAAATGCGGAAATGCAACCACACACCCCCACTTCCGTCAGTCAGCGAATCAGAGCACATGAACAAAAATTTAAATTGCAAAATATAAAAATTTACACATACTTTCTTAATTTGAAGTTATAATATGTCATTTAAATTAATTTTGTAAATAACCGACGGTGTAGTTGACTTCGGCTAGAAGATTATTTTTAAAGGCAAATCATTTGCAATACAAAAAAACAACACAGTCTTTAGAAACAGAACATAGTAACAAAGTTAATTCACATTGCTCACTATTAATCAAAGTACGCAAATAATATATTTAGAAGAAAATTTTATGTTTTTTTCATTTTTTGGAAATGCAATTTTTTTAATCTAGACGGGTTCACTTTGAATTAAAAGTTCTCTTTTCGAATGGGACAATTTGTCGGGCCACAAACCTGGACAATTGATTCCAGAGTCTGAATTTCTGTATGAAAAGAACTCTGTACATCACAAGATTTTTTCGTCGACACTTCTTGATCACTTTCTCTTTTATTACTTGTGCTTTCAGAACATCAGGCAACGAAACTGTACATTTGTCACTATTATTCAATCAAAAATTAAACGCGTGGGTCGTCATAGTGAGATGGAGCATCGAGCGATAACAAATTAGAACTTGTAATAGGATTTGTTATAAACTGTTTATTTATTTATTTATACTATTACAATTAATTAATATTAAATTACACTAAAGGGTATATATATTCACAAAATTTGTTTAACACTCGAATCAGTGCGGTTAGAGAACGCGGTAACCGAAAGTAAATATTCGCGAACTTCTGACCAATTTGGGACCCCACGGATGCCCTGGTGATGCAGAAGATAGCCTACGAGACAAGTTGGGACCCCAAGGATGCCCGGTTAATGCAAGTAAGCAACTGGCGTCTTGAGCGTGGGTGGTTACAATTTATTAAGGGTTGCTCGGTACTACTCGGGTAGAGGGTGAGTTCGGTACGCTTCGGACGGAGTTGGAACGACTGCATCGCTATTCTGGTGGGCGCTTGACGAAGTATAATGTTACCGGTCACAACTCTCCCCCTCAGAACCTGTAGGACGTCTCGGACTAATGGGTTGGTAGACACGAAAGGCTTTTGGGTCGATGTATGATATGTCCCCAGAGGAACCGTGGGATTTGATTTAGCAGCTATTTCGTAACTACAGGGTCCTTTGGCATTGAGGATCACGTAGGGTCCATCACGTTTTGGGGCGAATTTAGATGTATGACCAGTGGAGGCTTTGCTAAGTGAATGGGTATTCACTAGGACTTCATCTCCGGGTTTGAATAGGGGAGCAGGGCGACGTTTTTGGTCTGCATACTTTTTCCGGGTATCTTGCTGTGTTTCCTGTGTGTCTTTGACTTACCTCAACGTATTTGCTAGAGAAACTAACCGAGGAGTGATTTCTGAAACAAAATTATCATTTTGGGCGATCTCACGGAGATCGTGCTTGATATCTTAGGGGGTTCTCAGTTCTCGAGCGAACGTAAGGTATGCTGCGGTATATCCGGTTGTTTGACATCTGGTTGAATTCAGTGCAAATCGAATAGCCGGTAGATTGTTTGGCCAGTTTGCATGTTCATTTTCGAGCAGGATTGAAAGTTGCATCTTCATATCACGGGGTGAACGCCTGGTCGATGTCTAGGCAGTAGCACAATTGTTGCATCAGGGAACTTATAAACTGGGTTCCATTGTCACTAATTATTCTTCTAGGTATACCATACCGAAGGCATATTTCATTTAGAAGTGTTGTAGCACAAGCCTGGGCAGTGGCAGTGACGAATGGGAAAAGTTCAATCCACCGTGAGGCGCATTCCTCTATGATAAAGAGCCATGTTTCTTGCTGTGGTCCTCTGGGAAGTGGTTCGAAAAGATTGACAGATATTACTTCGAAACGCTGTTGTAATACTGGGGTCTGGAGGAGTCCTGCAGGTTTCAAGTTGGAGGCGTCCTGCAGGTTTCAAGTTGGAGGCTTTATATTTTTGGCAGGCTGGACAAGCTTTGACATAATTCTGTTCGGCTCCATAGTGACCGGCAGTGGCGGCGTCATGATATTCTTTCATAATTAAGGTCCTTAGTTGCTCCGGTACTACTAATTGACCTTCTTCTACATCATCTTCGGGCGAATATCTATTATAGCACTCCTTGGGACAATAAATATCCACGAGCTGTCCATTGACTACTAGTTTCCTCGGGTTTTCCGTTTTCGAACGTGTCGATGATTTTCTTAACTTCTGGGTCAGTTAGTTGCTCATTTCGTAAGTCAGAAGCACTTTTTCGCGGTACATCTACCGTTATTAAACACATGCGGCAATCGGTCTGGTCTCCACTCACTGGAGGACGTGAAAGAGTATCTGCCACTACGTTTGCTTTTCCGGGTGTGTATTCAATGGTGAGATTATAAGCTTGGAGTTGAATAGCCCAACGGGCAACTCTGCCAGTGGGTGTTTTTATGGACATCAACCACTTCAATGGTTGGTGGTCTGTGATAACAATTGTCTCGGCTTCTTCAATATACCCTCGAAATTTCTGAACTGCCCATACGTACTAAGGCGAGCGCTTCACGTTCTGTTGTCGAGTAATTTTGTTCAGGTGACGTGAGTAATCGGCTGGCGAACTCGATGGGACGTTCTTTGGGTCCCTCCCCCTGAAGGAGAGCCGCTCCATTGGCGTATGAGCTGGCATCGGTACGTAAACGGTAGGGTTTTTCGGGCTCAGCTTGTTTTAGAATTGGGGCTGAGGTTAAGAGACTTTTCAGCGTTGTGAATGCTTCTGCCTGTGCTGGCCCCCATTCCCATGGAGAATTTTTCCGAGTGAGTAACGTGAGTGGACGAGCAATTTCGGAAAATTTCGGAATAAATCTTCTGTACCAATTACATGTTTGGAGGAATGTCAACAAATGTTTCAGTGTGTCTGGTTTGGGCATATTTAAGATGGCAGAAATTTTTCCAGGGTCTGTTTGAATACCTTCAGATGTAATAAGGTGGCCCAGATATTTGACTTGGACGCACGCGAAGTGGCATTTTGCGCGGTTCATCCAAAATGTTCAAAAAAATTCCGCGTGTTTTTCTACACTACCGGTTTCGTGATCTGATTTTGATTAAACAAAGAAATCGTTAATTACGCTGCAATTTCTTATAAGGAATGCACATGTGCGCTTGTAATTTGATATTCTTTTAAAAGCTCTGTTCTGTAACGAATTTGTCAACACCCCCGCTTCAAGCGGCACTTGACCAGCGTCGTTTTGGGCTATGCTAATCTATTTAACAGACATGCATTTCAATCGGCCAATTCGTTCTTGAAGTTTTACAACAATTCGTTAACAATTACTCCGAATCAAATTAATTATTTAGTTTTATTCTATGACTGAAGTACACTGCATAAAGACTCAACTTTTTGATACGAAAAGTTACGGGAATTTTAAATAAACTGAAATTTCGATTCTTTCTCGAGTTGTTTACTGATCATCATAGTGATTTAAATTAGCTAATGAATTTCTTTCTTTATAAAACGTGACTAGTTAATTTCTATACAAAACATTGGATTTATTTATATAGTTTTATCAATAAATTTTGACTATTTAAACAAACTAAATTAATTATTATTTTGTAAGAAAATTATTGAATTATCTGGGCGACTGGGGTACAGAGCCAGGCCGTCGCCAACCCCCATATCTTTGCATACCCACTTGTTAAAACACATGGCCTTTTGACCACCCAATTCGGCGATTTGTAACTCTCTTTAACAGTTCTTGGAAAGTTTCGTGGGAACCATAATTTTCTAAACATTTTAATGCTAACAAAGGAATAAATAAGTTAAATAAAAAATTGTTGGAATTTGAATGAATATTACAACGAAGCTAAACGTTTAAACTGACTCCGAATAATTTGTGCTGGTTAATAAATTAAAATTATAAATACCGCGATCATCACATTCGCCCCCTGGCTTGCGTTGCTTCGTAGATGCAGCGTAAGACATCGCGTGTAGGTTTGCGGTCCTCTTGTTGGAGATCGGAATGGTGGATTCGCCCGATGGTGGATGCGCCCAAGAGGCTCGAATTGTTGGATGCGCCTAGGGAATGGCGCTTATGAAGCTACTTGCGGTTCGTCACTGGGTCGGCGATTTGGTACGTGTTTGGATGTGGCTTGGAGATTACTTTGTACGGACCACTGTACAATGGCATGAACTTGGCGAATTGCTGTGTCCTAGTATCGGAAGTTACTTTGTTCTTCAGTAGGACCCAATCATCAATTTCTAATACGATAACTTCACCCTTTTGATTTTTCTGACGTAAGCTCGCTTGGTGTTTTAAGTTCTCAAGAGCCTTTTCGTGAATTTCTTCTCTCGTAAGTGACGGACGTACAGGCAGTAACCCTGATGTGACTGCGTCTAATGGGTTTGGTGGTTTTCGGCCGAAAAGGATTTCATATGGAGAAAATCCGGTACTGATGTGTGGAACGTAGTTCAAGCAATCTTCAATGTTGCTTAAATGATTGACCCAACTGGCGTGATTTTCTCGACAATACGCTCGGAAGATTCTACCCAGCTCCCGCATTACGCGCTCGCTGGGGTTCGATTCTGGGTGACGAATCGACGAAAAAGTTGGTTGAATGTCGACTGCTCTCAAACTATTCTGCCAAGTGTTCGAAATAAATTGTGTCCCGTGGTCGCTTAACACAAATTTGGGTTTGATGTACCCAACGAAATCCTCTGTGAGACGTTTGGCAGCGATTTTGGCTGTGGCTTTTCTCAATGGATATAGTTTGAGAAATTTGCTGAAGACGTCAATGACCACAAATACATAGGACGCCCCCAATCGACCGGTTGGCAAAGGCCCATAGAAGTCGACGCAAACTAGGTCCCCAATGTGATCGTAAAAGATTGGCGTTAATGGACCCTGATGCGGACGGTTGGAACTTTTCGTTTTCTGACAAAGGTCACAACTTCTGAGACGTTTCTTAATTGTACGATACATATTTGGCCAGTAATACTCGTGCTTCATTGAATTGTACACTTTGGTCGCCCCGAAATGGCCCAGGAGTTGGTGATGATAATCCACGAGCTTAATTACCAAACTCTCAGGTACGGCAAGGCAAACGTCGTTTGAATTTTGTGATCTGTGAACTAACACATTATGTGTGAAATTATACTGTGACCAAACCCGTTGGGTTCTCGCATCTGGAGCGGCTACACCGGATTGTTTGTTGGCGATTATTTGGCTCAAAACGGGATCGTTTGACTGATGTTGCTTGAGATCGGACCTCAGCTGAAGAATTTCAGGTGTGTTGTGGACTTCAAACATTGCAACAATTAGTTGTTCACGTGGATATTCATAACTGGCTTCACCGTCGGACGGGTATCGCGACAGGATGTCGGCAACTACATTATCCTTTCGTTTTACCAACTCGATTTCGTAGTCGTACTGTCCTAGTATCAAAGTCCATCGAGTTAGGCGTTCACTGAGCAAACGACATCGGCATAGGAATTTCAAAGCTTGGTGGTCGGTTCGGATGATGATTTTTGTGGCTTGGATGTAGATTCGAAATTTGTGTAATGCAAAAATGACGCCGAGTAATTCCTTTTCAGTGGTCGTGTAGTTTAGTTCGGGTCCTTTCAAAGAGCGACTTGCAAAGGCGATCACACCTCGCGAACCGTCTTCCTGAATTTGATACAATTCCGCTCCCAATCCGTAGCCTGAACTGTCAGTTTGAACGTAGAATATTTTCTTCGGGTCGGGGTAATGTAGCAATACTGCTTCGAGAAACAAATCTTTCACACGGTCGAAAGCTTCTTGTTAATTTCGTCCCCATCTCCATTTTTCACCCTTTCGCAGTAATTTGTTTAAGTGTTGTGTGGCTGCACTGTATCGGGCACAAAATTTTCGATAAAAATTACAAAGTCCCAGGAAGGCTCGAACGTGTTTAGTTTTCTGGGGAACCGGAAAATTCCGGATGGCGCTGACTTTTTCCGGATCGGCTTTGATACCGTTCGTTGTGAGAATGTGCCCCAGGAATTTCACTTCCTTTTGTATGAAATTAGATTTTTCGAGATTTACCGTCATTTTGGCTTGCTTCAAGTTTTCGAAAACTTGTCGGAGGTGTTCCAAATGTTCGTTTAACGTTTCGGAAGCCACTAGCAAATCGTCGATATAATTTACGACGAATTCGCGAACTTCTGTTCCCAAAACTACGTCCATTGCACGGATGAATGAACCCACAAGAGTTTTTAATACGAAAGGTAGGACTTGGTATGTGTAACTGCGACCGTTGTACAGAAAGGCGGTGTACTGTCTGCTTTCTGGCGAAAGTGGGATTTGCCAGTACGACGATCTCAAATCGATGGTAGACATGTAACGAATTCCGTGAAATCGACGTAAAAGTTCATCAGCAGCAGGTGGTGCTCACAATCGGCGATCATTTTGGAATTGATCATTCGGGCGTCGAGACAAATTCTCACCGTTCCATCTTTCTTTTTCACTACCGTCATCGGACTTGCGTAAGGTGAAGCCTCACGTTTTATCACCCCCAAATCTAACATTTCCTGAATGGTGGCGTCGACGGCAGGACGTAGAGCAAAAGGTACTGGGTACGGTCGTTTCAAGAAGGGAGTCTTGTCGTGTAGTCTTATTTCGTGTGTGTATTTGTGAGTTAGTCCTGGACGTGAGCTAAAGATACACCTGTACTCTTGCAGCAGGTGTGTTAGTTTTCGTTTCTCGGCCTCGGGAATTTTTAATGGGTGCACCTTGGCTTGTAGCCAGTGGTGGCACTGGGTGGTTCTAAATGTTGCTTTTTGTCACAAGTGGTGGTTGGCACCGAATTATTGACTTCGATGTGCCCCACAAGATCTTCCACGTAATCCTCCGGTTCCGGTGGTAACTCCGTGGTTTTTCTGAATGGAAAACTGGTTCTTCTCTCCGTTTTTCAAAAGGATTTTGTTGTTATCGAAATCGATGATCGCACGTTGCTCGTTAAGCCAGTCTGCTCCCAGAATGGCTGGCTTAATTAAATTTTTGACGACAAGTGTCACAACGGGGTAGAAGTGAGCGTCGATTTTGGCTTCCAGGTAACACTGAATAACAACCTGGCAGCTTCGCTGGCCGATGGCTCCTCGAAGATGAATTGAGGTGACCGGTAACGTGGGCGGTTTGTTTCCGGTCTCGACAAGCTTGGCCCAAACTTCTTCCGAAATACAGCTGACTTCACTGACGGTGTCCAAAAGCGCGGTGATTGATTGTTGTTGAGAGATTCTCCTCGGAAATGACACTTTATGTGCGTTTTTAAACTACTTGTACCAGAGTCGGATTATAACATGCTCGCGGAATGTTTGATAAGTGCATCGCATTTAATTATTGCGCCCTAGTGCCGGAATACCGTCTCCGGTAAAAGTCAGGTGGTCAACACCTGGAACAATTCCGAACAAAACCCGGACACACAAGATTTTACAAATCAATCTGAATAAATGTAGAAGTAATTTCTCTCTCAGGGTTTCACGTCCACGAGCTTTGACAAAGACTTGTTCAGAACTTTGCCATTTCGCGATATCAGTTTATTACAGATAATCACGGATGATTATGTCTGCTCGATCGTCCGTAGTAGCCTGCAAGTACATGGAAGTACTTGCCGTTGGGACGGGAATTACAACGTCCATTCTAAGTACAACGAGCGGAAACTACGACCTGCCACCGCGTCTTAGACCTTGTTAAAGTTGGGGAAGAGCGTCCCCGGGTACTACGACTCTTCCCATGAAGATGGCCAACTCACGAGCCTGTAATTTCTGATCTGGGCGCAAAGTAGAAACCTTCCTTTGCTTTATCGCCTAACACGTCACGACAGAGAAATCGTTCACTCTAACCCTATCCTTAACTAGCAACAAATCATTCCATTTCGTAAGGTTTTGTAATATGAACAGTTAAACTATTTGTGTACAACAGTTTGACAAGCATCATAGTTTTTGGTCTTAGATTTTGGTTGTTGTTTAATATTTGTTAGATGCCGTTTCACTAAAATTTGTTGTAACAAATTGATATTTCAATAATGAAGGTGATGGGTGAATTCTAATATCGTAACTTAAACCTAGATATTCAAATCGGAATTAGAATTGTTTGTTGCGAACTGTTTTAAGTTAAAATACTTTGTGGTGGTATCATGTGGGTCAAGGAGCCCTGACCAATAAAAGCCGTTCAATCAAACACTAACATCTATTCAAAATATAAATACAAAGAATGAAATCGGTTCAGTTACTCGCGAGGACTGGCTGTCGTCAGTATGGCGTCTAACTGGCTCCTGTCGCTGCCGACCCGGCTCTTCATTCTTGCCGGTACCTCGGCTTCAGCCGACGTTTTGTGGCCCTTGACTACTAGATGGCGCCACAACTTTATTTAAACTTGAATAATTAATCTGTTGTAAAGCACGAAATTTTGAAAAATATTTCATCTTCGAAATTTGGGTGAACAAATAATTTGTGGTCACGAGAACTTTATGAGATGAATGATAATGTTCACTATTACGCAATGACTTTGAAGAAACTCAAAATAATATTATAAATTTAAATGAATAAATTTAATTATCCCTTTTGAGGGCCTACCTATAAATTTTAATCCTCCAAACGCAAGGGCTGCTAGCTGCTCCTCAGGCGTTGCAGTTCGCAGCACTAATTAATCGAACTAACATTAAAAACTTGTTTTTAACTTATTCCACTAATCACTTAACTCTAGCACTTAATTTAAGAATTTAAATTAATTTATTTTAAAATTATGATCAACTTTATTTAGCACACTAAAAATAAAAGACGACTTTGTTTTTAACTTTCTAGAAAAAAAATTAAAAAGCTGCACGAAAATCGACTAACTTGAAAGGCAGTCAAAAATCGAATTCCTCTCCAAACCAAGGGCTAATCTTGCGTAAGCTACGCTAACTCGCTTACCCCACTACCCTCGTTAAGTAGTTTCCACATATGCGACATTATGCAAATTTGACTCTTATGATGTCTTGACATTTGATCAAACCTCGTTTAACTCTCTTAATATTATTATTAACTAACAGTTAGGGTGTTTTCCAATTGTCAATTTCATTATTATTTAGCATTAAATTCGGTAATCGTCATTCTAAACTGAATACAATACAATAACGCTATGGAATTACCCCAAACATCCTGAAAGAGAAATTAAACTCCAAAATTGGTTGTTGTTAGATCTGAAGTTGTTTTTGGGACTTAAGGAAGTGAATTTGATGTAACAACAAATTTTGTTTATTTAAATAATACAGAAAATATATGGAAGAACCCCGTGAGGAAACTGTAATTTTGGTCGTACTACCCCTTGTTAGATGTTGCCCCCAGTACTACATCGGTACTATTTTTTACATTTCCGCGTTTTCCTCCAATTTCCTTAGGGATTTTCCTGTCTACTTTCCTCCTAGGATTATGTTAGTAACGGGCAGCAATCGTGTCATGCAATATTTGCTTACAATAATTTAATTAAATAAAATGATTTATACATCCGAATTACGACGGCTGCAACTTAAATATAGGGTTAAATTTTACACCAAAATGTTCAGAAAAATTCCGCGTGTTTTTCTACACTACCGGTTTCGTGATCTGATTTTGATTAAACAAAGAAATCGTTAATTACGCTTCAATTTCTTATAAGGAATGCACATGTGCGCTTGTAATTTGATATTCTTTTAAAAGCTCTGTTCTGTAACGAATTTGTCAACACCCCCGATTCAAGCGGCACTTGACCAGCGTCGTTTTGGGCTATGCTAATCTATTTAACAGACATGCATTTCAATCGGCCAATTCGTTCTTGAAGTTTTACAACAATTCGTTAACAATTACTCCGAATCAAATTAATTATTTAGTTTTATTCTATGACTGAAGTTCACTGCATAAAGACTCAACTTTTTGATATGAAAAGTTACGGGAATTTTAAATAAACTGAAATTTCGATTCTTTCTCGAGTTGTTTACTGATCATCATAGTGATTTAAATTAGCTAATGAATTTCTTTCTTTATAAAACGTGACTAGTTAATTTCTAAACAAAACATTGGATTTATTTATATAGTTTTCTCAATAAATTTTGACTATTTAAACAAACTAAATTAATTATTATTTTGTGAGAAAATTATTGAATTATCTGGGCGACTGGGGGTACAGAGCCAGGCCGTCGCCAACCCCCATATCTTTGCATACCCACTTGTTAAAACACATGGCCTTTTGACCACCCAATTCGGCGATTTGTAACGCTCTTTAACAGTTCTTGGAAAGTTTCGTGGGAACCATAATTTTCTAAACATTTTAATGCTAACAAAGGAATAAATAAGTTAAATTAAAATTGTTGGAATTTGAATGAATATTACAACGAAGCTAAACGTTTAAACTGACTCCGAATAATTTGTGCTGGTTAATAAATTAAAATTATAAATACCGCGATCATCACAGTACTTTGAGGATGGTATTATTGTTTGAAATTTTTGATCCGAAAGAGGTATTAAGTAAAATAATTCTAATTCACGTGTTTCGTATAGGGGAAAAGAAAGAAAATAGATTATTTCGAGTTTATTAATAACGCATTTGGTTGTCAAAATCCTTTTATAATTTTGAATATTTTCAGACTTTACAGGAAATGGTAATTGGTCTTTATAAATATATTCGATTTTAAAAAGTTCCTTGAGAAGTTCTTCATTTGTAATTTATGCTTGGGTGAACAGTTTGTAATTTACAAAATGCCAATGAGTTTTCAATATCCTGGGCAATATTCAAGATTACTTTGAATAAATGACTAAGTTGGTTCAACGTGTCTTTAATAAATAAGGTATTTATTTGAGTTTTTGTAACATTTTGAAATTTTGATGTTAAAGAGTTCAATGCCCTTTCGTTATGTTCAATATCTTTTATGGTATTTTCAAATTTATTAATTATCTCTTGATTAATTGAATATTGGTTGGTTAATTGGTGCGCGATATTATTTTGATTTTGTTTTATTGTATTTATGACACTAGTTATTCTTTCATTATCTTCAGAATCCATGTTTCCTGTTATAGTTTTTATGATTGATCCTAGTAAGTTAACTAATCCTCTTTTTATTCGTTTATTTTGAAGAAATGGGTAAAATTTTTCGTCTATGAGATTAATGTTGTAATGAATAATTTTTATGTAATTTTGAATTTCTTTTTGAGTTTCAGTTTCATTAGCTGTCGAGTTTTTCACAATTTCCAGGTAATTTTGCAGTTTATTATATTCTGTTAAAAGACCGGAAATATCAAAATAGTGGATCATATGATGGGTTGAAGATTCAAGCCTTGCTTTACCTAGGTTTATGGGAAGTATGCCAGGGTTATTGGTAATGTTTCGGTCTGACGAAACGGTAACCATTAGCCAGGTTACGAAGATGTACCTGCAATGGAATTTTCTTGTTTAGTTGGTCGTTTAACATTGTCCATGTGAAGTTTATTAAATTTACTGCCAGTTTTTGATTTATTGATTTTAGGTTTTATCGTTTTACGATCAGGATTTGTTTCTAGAACTTCTTCTTTCTTATATCGATTCCGAACTTTTGATCTAAAATTACTTTTTACGAAAACAGTATCAGGTAATTTGGCTGGTACGTTTTCCCTATTTTTGTTTAATTTTGTTATAATTTTTTTCTTTGTTTTCTGTTAGTCGCTTGTAGATGTTTTAAAGGAAAAATGCTTGATTACTGAAAACGCTGAATCTACTATTATGTCATCGTTGCCTTCAACTGCTGCGGATATTTTTAGACGAATGTTGAAAGGGCCTACAAAACAGATATATACACCATCGTTAAGATCCTTTGCTCTTACGCTTAGCTTTTATTCACCGAAAGCATACAACTTTGTTCGACAGACTTTTAATCGATCTTTACCGCATCTTAACACTATCTCAATGTGGTATCAGTCAGTGGATGGATCCCCAGGGTGGACAAAAGAAGCGTTAAATGGTTTAAAAATAAAAACGAAAGATGCCGAATGTAAGAACAATAAAATAGTCTGTAACCTTGTGCTCGACGAAATGTCGATCAGAAAACAAATAGAATGGACTGGAAAAAAATTTACGGGATATGTTGATATTGGTACAAATATTAGTGCTGATACACTTCCAGAAGCAAAAGAAGTTCTGGTTTTTATGCTTGTAAACGTAAATGGGACATGGAAAATACCCATTGGATATTTTCTTCTAAATGGTTTATGTGCCAGTGAAAAAGCTTCGCTTGTCAAGTCATGTCTTCAGTTTGTACATGAAAGTGGCGTTACTGTATTATCAGTTACGTTTGATGGAGCCCCAGCGAATTTTCAGATGGTTCAAATTTTGGGAGCAGATTTTGCGGAATTCAATTCACTTAAAACGTCGTTTCAACATCCTGTCACAGATGATTTAATTTTCATATTTCCAGATGCTTGTCATATGCTGAAGCTTGTAAGAAATTGTTTGGCAACATATTCATTAATTACTGATGGCGATGGTAGTAAAATTGAATGGAAATATCTGGAAAAACTTGTTGAGTTACAGTGTGAAGAAGGTTTACATGCCGGGACAAAAATAAGAACTCGTCACATTAAATTCGCAAAAGAAAAAATGAAAGTGAGACTTGCTACCCAAACCTTGAGCAAGAGTGTGTCTGATGCTTTATTATTTTTAAAAGAAAGCGTGAAAACTGATTTTATAGGTGCAGCTGCAACAGCGAGGTTTATTAAAATTTTTAATGATTTATTTGATATGTTTAACTCAAAAAATAGACTAGCTAAATATTTTTATAAAAAGCCGCTTTCACCATATTTCCAAAAACGAGTTTTTTAGGTATTTAATTGAGATTAAGGAATATACAGGATGTAAGCGAAATAAGTACATTAACTTTAACCAGTGGTAGAATTCATCAAGATAAACACTTTTTCTATGTACTATAGTGAGACCTGATTAAAGGTTGATTGATGTTTAACTTATTTACAATTTATTTATTTAATTAATCTTGAATTTTGCTTTTGATTTTCGAAATGATTTGGCTCGTCTAGTTAATTGAGTCTCTAAATGATTGTTTCACTTACCTACGTTGTGTCTGTTTGATGTACGAAGTCACTCTTATAGTGATATTGCAATTGTAGTTTAATTCTTATCAGAAAGGGTCCAGGATTTATCCGTAACACAAGTCCGGATTCAAAGTAGTGTCAAAACGCATGGGAGAAGAAATTCAAATCACAAGTTTCCTCCAAAGTTATTTATTACAAGAAGAATGAATATTCCGTTGGATGGATTACAATAATCAATGGTTAAAGTTTGATCAAATTTGGCCAATTATTTATTTGGATTTCTATGATAAAGTCGTCAAATATATCCGGGTCGTAACCACAATTCGTTTTGAATTTGAATTAAAATTTGTTTTGTTGTCGCTGAGCGATACGAAGAGGTTTTCTTGATAACTCTTTGTTATTTAACCTGAATTAATTTAATTCAGTAAAGTCCAGCAGATTTAACCTACGTTTCAGACGATATTGTTCGAACTCGTATGGTCCAGGCAACTAAAAGCGCGTTTTTTAACTACTTGTGCCAGAGTCGGATTATAACATGCTCACGGAATGTTTGATAAGTGCATCGCATTTAATTATTGCGCCCTAGTGCCGGAATACCGTCTCCGGTAAAAGTCAGGTGGTCAACACCTGGAACAATTCCGAACAAAACCCGGACACACAAGATTTTACAAATCAATCTGAATAAATGTAGAAGTAATTTCTCTCTAAGGGTTTCACGTCCACGAGCTTTAACAAAGACTTGTTCAGAACTTTGCCATTTCGCGATATCAGTTTATTACAGATAATCACGGATGATTATGTCTGCTCGATCGTCCGTAGTAGCCTGCAAGTACATGGAAGTACTTGCCGTTGGGACGGGAATTACAACGTCCATTCTAAGTACAACGAGCGGAAACTACGACCTGCCACCGCGTCTTAGACCTTGTTAAAGTTGGGGAAGAGCGTCCCCGGGTACTACGACTCTTCCCATGAAGATGGCCAACTCACGAGCCTGTAATTTCTCATCTGGGCGCAAAGTAGAAACCTTCCTTTGCTTTATCGCCTAACACGTCACGACAGAGAAATCGTTCTACTCTAACCCTATCCTTAACTAGCAACAAATCATTCTATTTCGTAATATAGTTTTGGAATATGAACAGTTAAACTATTTGTGTACAACAGTTTGAAAAGCATCATGGTTTTTGATCTTAGATTTTGGTTGTTGTTTAATATTTGTTGGATGCCGTTTCACTCAAATTTGTTTAACAAATTGAAATTTCAATAATGAAGGTGATGTGTGAATTCTAATATTGTAACTTAAACCTGTGATATTCAAATCGGAATTAGAATTGATTGTTGCGAAGTGTTTTAAGTTAAAATACTTTATTTAAACTTGAATAATTAATCTCTTGTAAAGCACGAAATTTTGAAAAATATTTTATCTCCGAAATTTGGGTGAACAAATAAATTTGTGGTCACGAGAACTTTAAGAGATGAATGATAATGTTCACTATTACGCAATGACCTTGAAGAAACTCAAAATAATATTATAAAAGTAAATGAATAAAATTAATTAACCCTTTTGAGGGCCTACCTAGAAATTTTAATCCTCCAAACGCAAGGGCTGTTAGCTGCTCCTCAGGCGTTGCAGTTCGCAGCACTAATTAATCGAACTAACACTAAAACTTGTTTTTAACTTATTCCACTAATCACTTAACTCTGGCACTTAATTTAAGAATTTAAATTAATTTAATTTAAAATTATGATTAACTTTATTTAGCACACTAAAAGTAAAAGACGACTTTGTTTTTAACTTTCTAGAAAAAATTAAAAAGTTGCACGAAAATCGACTAACTTGAAAGGCAGTCAAAAATCGAATCCCTCTCAAAACCAAGGGCTAATCTTGCGTAAGCTACGCTAACACGCTTACCCCACTACCCTCGTTAAGTAGTTTCCACATATGCGACTTATGCAAATTTGACTCTTATGATGTCTTGGCATTTGATCAAACCTCGTTTAACTCTCTTAATATTATTATTAACTAACAGTTGGGGTGTTTTCCGATTGTCAATTTCATTATTATTTAACATTAAATTCGGTAATCGTCGTTCTAAACTGAATACAATACAATAACGCTATGGAATTACCCCAAACATCCTGAAAGAGAAATTAAACTCCAAAATTGGTTGTTGTTAGATCTGAAGTTGTTTTTGGGACTTAAGGAAGTGAGTTTGATGTAACAACAAATTTTGTTTGTTTAAATAATACAGAAATTATATGGAAGAACCCCGTGAGGAAACTGTAATTTTGGTGGTACTACCCCTTGTTAGATGTCGCCCCCAGTACTACATCGGTACTATTTTTTACATTTCCGCGTATTCCTCCAATTTCCTTAGGGATTTTCCTGTCTACTTTCCTCCTAGGATTATGTTAGTAACGGGCAGCAATCGTGTCATGCAATATTTGCTTACAATAATTTAATTAAATATATATATTCGTATGACAACAAAAAGGACAATAATACGTGTACATAGAAGAAATTACAAAACTTTGATAGTGGACAACCAAGTTTTCACTTCTTGCGACAACTCATGAATTTCGGTGAAGCCTCCTTGAAAACTCGTAAGTCGACATTCTTCGACAAGATGTTGGACAGTTTCTTCCACTTGACCACATTGGCAATATGGATTTTCGATAGCATTCCATTTAAATAACATTGAATTACATCTGGCATGGCCAGTACTTAGTCTGTTCAATTTCACCCAGACCCACCTTGGTTGATCCATTCCAGGTACACTTTTTGTTGGATCTTCTATTAAATCTTTATTGAAAAGTTGGATATTTGACCACATATTGCGCCACTCATTAATAATGAAAAAGTTTTCGATGTCAGAAGTTTCAACCCAAAAAGGTTTTCTGGATTTTAATCGATTTTCGGGGGCAATTAGATCAGACCATATTGGATAATCTTGGGGATATCTGCTATATTTGATCCACAGTTTCTTGACTGAAAGTTTTCTTCTTAGTATCGGTGGAGCAATATTAGACAATACTGGAAGCCATTCAGTGGGGGTTGATTTCAAAGTGCCAGTTATGACTCGCATAGCAGTGTTTAACTGTGCATCAATTTTGCTTGTATGTGAACTGTTCATCCAAACAGCACTGCAATATTCTGCCGTTGAAAAGACTAATGCAAGAGCCGAGACACGAAGAGTTTTAGCATTAGCACCCCAAGTCGAACCAGCCAACTTTAGTAGAATATTATTTCTTGTTTTCAGTTTTTGCCTTAATTTTTCAAGGTGAAACTTGTAGGTGAGCGAACAGTCAAGAGAGACACCAAGGTAAACTGGATGAAAGTTGTGTTTAAGTAGTGTTCCATTTAAAGAGACGTTCAATTTCCTTTCTTTTTGAGAATTTGATAAATGGAAGCAGGAAACTTCTGTTTTTGTTGGATTTACACATAGACGCCACTGTTTGAAGTAATCACACAAAACAGAAGCATCTTGAGAAAGTTGTTCCTCTAATCGATGAAATTCTTTATGTTGAAAAGTCAGTGCAATATCGTTAGCATAGACAAACTTTCTTGAAAGCGTTTCAGGGAGGTCACTCGTATATACATTGAAAAGTAAAGGAGATAATACTGCACCCTGAGGAAGACCATTGTTGAGAGTTTTGATTTTGCTTGATTTTTCACCGACAAAAACTCTAAATTTTCTGTTTGTTAACATGCTCTCGATAAGACTGACAATACGCTTGCAAGGTACAACTTTATAAAGTTTGTGTATTAAACCATCCTTTCAAACTGTATAATAAGCAGCAGTGAGATCCAAAAGGACAACACCAGTTTTTAAACGTTTCTCGAAACCAGTTTCAATGTAAGTCGTTAAAGCTAAGACTTGGTCACAGCAACTCCTTTGTGGTCGTAATCCAGCTTGTTCAGAGGGAAGAACATCTTCAACAAGAGGAGAAATGCGCTGATAAATCATCTTCTCCAAAATCTTGTAACAAACACTCAACAAAGAAATGGGCCGATAACTGCATGCTTCTTGTGGAGGTTTTTCCTTTTTGAGAATCGCGATCACCTTGGTCTTTTTAAACTCCGGGGGCAGACGGGCTGAAATAAAAATATCATTAAAAAGAGAAGTAAGCCATTTCAGTGCAAAACTTCCGAGATTTTTGATGAATTCAGGATAGATTCCATCAAAACCAGCCGATTTCTTGCTTTTAGTCGATGATATGGCTGCTTTCAACTCATCTACGTTGAAACATCTCGACAGTTCTCCTGAAACGTTCATCCTCTTTCTTTGCTTTTGAACCCGTCGTTTCATCTCCTTCTTTGCTCTTTTCTCTAGCTTAACGGAATTTGAAATGTTTACCAGCCGGCTAGCTACAGCATTCGGACTAATAGCAGACTCTGATTTAGGTGGTGTAATGTTCGAAGATCCAAGTTTTTGCAAAAGTTTCCAACTACTGCGACTGCTGTGTGTGAAATTCAGATCTTCCATTAAGCTGTTCCATTTTTCTTTCCTCGCCTTATTCAACGAATTTAATACAGCATCGGCATTCTCTGGGTTCGGATTAGAGACGTATGCATTGTAAAACCTCTTTGTTTCATCGCTCCAACAGGGAACATAATTTTTTCGGAATCCACGGGGAATGAATTTTTTAACAGCATTCTTGATGACTCCAACAAATCTGTGGTAATTCATTGCAGTTGATGGAATCCACCGAAGATCACTATCCACTTGTTTAGCAAACTCATTCCATTTTGCTTTTTGAAAATTCCATCTAGGTTTTTGAAGAGAAGGAAATCGTTTTATCTCATTGCCAAGCTTAACAATTACTGGTCGATGTTGGCTATGAGGAAAACCAGATAGTACATCTCGTGATGCTTGTAATGGTACTTCATTATTCATTGTAACAAAGCATAAATCGGGATTGTACTCCTTCTTCCATCTGGCCGAATAAAAACTTTTCCTAGTTTTACTGTCAAAAACCAAATGAAGCTTATTTAGTTCCATCCATGAAACAAGAGCAAGACCGTTCCTGTCGTTCTCCGCATAACCCCACAAGTTGTGATGACCATTGAAATCGCCGATGTAAATAGCTGGATGATAATTCAGCACCAGATTTTCAGGCCATTGGTCATTAGGTGGTTTGTAAACATTAATGATAAAAATCCCAGCAATTTTGACAGTGAGGAGAAAGATGTTGTTCTCCTGTGTTTTGGCGATGGATTGATAGTCTTCGAAATTTGATTTTACATATGTTGCACAACCGTAAGAAGCACTGTTGATGAAGTCCACAAAAGTGTAACCAGGAATTTGCCCACGGGAACAAAGGTCCATTTCTGATGAAGTATGGGTTTCTTGAAGAACGATGACATCCACTCGTTCCCTTAGAGCCATTTTCGACAAGAAGTCACACTTATCCTTTGAAATTCCTTCTATATTCAATTGACAACCTGTCAAATTTTGATGAACTTCCAAAATTTCAGAAGAACTTCGTAAACCAAGAAAATCAAACGATGACCGAGAGGATCTTGTAGATCTGGATCGGTCGTCCAAGTGTCGGTAATTTCTGGGTGGCGAAAAACCACCCATAACGGACCAAAATCAGAGAGATTTGGTTACCGACATCCGTCAATCAAAGCTTACTTTATAATAAAATGATTTATATATCCGAATTACGACGGCTGCAACTTAAATATAGGGTTGAATTTTACACCAAAATGTTCAGAAAAATTCCGCGTGTTTTTCTACACTACCGGTTTCGTGATCTGATTTTGATTAAACAAAGAAATCGTTAATTACGCTGCAATTTCTTATAAAGAATGCACATGTGCGCTTGTAATTTGATATTCTTTTAAAAGCTCTGTTCTGTAACGAATTTGTCAACACCCCCGATTCAAGCGGCACTTGACCAGCGCCGTTTTGGGCTATGCTAATCTATTTAACAGACATGCATTTCAATCGGCCAATTCGTTCTTGAAGTTTTACAACAATTCGTTAACAATTACTTCGAATCCAATTAATAATTTAGTTTTGTTCTATGACTGAAGTACACTGCATAAAACTCAACTTTTTGATACGAAAGTTACGGGAATTTTAAATAAAATGAAATTTCGATTCTTTCTCGTGTTGTTTACTGATCATCATCGTGATTTAAATTAACTAATGAATTTCTTTCTTTATAAAACGTGACTAGTTAATTTCTAAACAAAACATTAGATTTATTTATAGTTTTATCAATAAATTTTGACTATATTTTTTAAAGAGAATAAATTAATTATTATTTTGTGAGACAAACATTTAAATAGCCGGGCGACTGTGGTGCAGAGCCAGGCCGTCGCCAACCCCCATATCTTTGCATATCCACTTGTTAAAACACATGGCCTTTTGACCATCCAATCTGGCGATTTGTAACGCTCTTTAACAGTTCTTGGAAAGTTTCGTGGGAACGATAATTTTCTAAACATTTTAATGTTAACAAAGGAATAAATAAGTTAAATTAAAATGGTTGGAATTTGAATGAATATTGCAACGAAGCTAAACGTTTAAACTGACTCCGAATAATTTGTGCTGGTTCATAAAATAAAATTATAAATACCGCGATCATCACAGTACCATTTTTTCAAAATCGCATTTTTTTAAATCATTTTTTCCCCCTACAAATTAACGAGCCTTTTATGAAATGCTCCAACAAAGAAATTTAACAATAAATAATAGCCGCAACCAAGGTAACCGTTTCAAACGGTAATCTTGTCGACTAGGTAACTTTGCTTCCAGTGGCGTGTAAGAAAATTGTGTAAGATTTTAAAATAATTTAACTCAAAAACTAAAACGTTTTGAAAAAAAGTTATTAGGAAAAATTGTTTGTCTTGACGAGTTCTATTCCCAGTTAAAATTAATGTACTTATTTCATTTACAGCCTGTATAAAGCAGTTAAAAGTAAATAACAGAACAATTTTAAATTCTGGTCGGAAGACTGGTTTTTTAGGTTTTATGATTCGTATAGAAAGTATTATCCAGTATTATGAACACTATGTAGAAGAAAAAGGCTTTTTGAAATATATTTCAACCTACAAGCTGTCACAAGACGACTTGGAATTATTTTTTGGGGCTATCCGCAGTAAAGGAGGGTTTAACAATAATCCCACTGCTAGACAATTTGAGGCCGCGTATAAAGGATTAATTGTCCATCACGAAATTAAAAGTGGCGATACGGGCAACGTCATAAATTTAGATTCAACAACAATTTTAAACTGCAGTAGTAGAGGTGTTACCACAAATGCAAGTGGGGAGGAAAACATTGTTTCATTTGAAGAAGAGTTAAAATATATGGACGAATTTGATTTCCAATCTTCGTCTTGGGATTTAACGGATTATGTTTTAGATGTGGTGTCGTATATCTCCGGATTTGTTGTAAAGTCTCTTAACAAATCTGTAACTTGTATGCAGTGTCTGCGGTTGTTGGAAGGTGATAGGACATTTTCTAAACTGCAGCAGCAGAAAGAGTACCGACATCTTTACAGGGCGTCGCAAATGGTAGTCAGCGTTTGCCAAAATGCGGAAACATATTTTCGATATTTTCACAAAAAAACTGGGATTTTTAACAAAAATATTGAAAATTTACCTCAAATCTTAATTGTTAATACTATGCGTAATCTACCGTCGTCGGTCATGGATGTCTTCGGAGATCATTTATATGATGACGATCCTTTGGATAACCACTTCCATAAATTAGTAAAATTAATATTAAAATGTTATTTTAAATTACGTATTCATCACGAAGCAAGAAAAAGTGTTGATAAAATAGATAGAATAAGAACCAGTCTTAATAAGACAATTCTGTTTAAAAACCAGTAAACAATGCTTGTTTTTTTATCTTATTTTCATTGATTTTCTATTAGAAGGTGCTTAAACCTGACTCAGTTAGTAGGGACAATTTTTTACAGGGTGTTTTTTAACGAGCCACCGTGGATATGTTGCCTAGGCAACATAACCTTTGTTACAAAGTTTTATTCATTTATATTAACTTTTCCAGCTTTTGTTAACAAGAACCCTCGGTTAAAACAAAATGCGGTACCTTCACAAAATCTACCGAAAATATCTCACCAAAAAAAGGTCAATGAAACATTAAATTTAGCAAGACTTTCTCGATACACGAAAAGAGATCAATTAAGGTAGGTTTATTCGACAATATTTTATAAACTAAACTACTTCTTGCAATAAAAAATATATTTTCTATTATAGGAAAGAAAAGAAAAATTTGGGCATTACAATGCTAGACGAATCTGTTAAAGAAAGGTAGGGTTGTTTTATAATCCTTATTTATTAAATAAATTTATTTTTAGTGTTGTAAGCATCTGTGATAAAAATGAAATAGAAATGGCAGAAGTCTTACTTTCTCTTAAAGATGTCAAAATTAAGAAAGACACAGAAGCAACAAAAACCTTTGAAGATAAAGGCGTCCAAGTCAACGTGGAAGATTTCAAACCGCTTCAAAAGTTTGATGTTTCTGACATCGTATCTACGAATTATCGACTTAAAGTATTAACTGGTGTTACAAATTTTGCTCTATTGCACGCAATAGTTGCCGCGGTACTAGTGCAATTTAGAAATAACAAAAAAACTAAATTGAATATGGAAAAAATTATGATGTTGACTTTAATGCGAATAAAATTGGTCTTAACGTTTTCTGCATTAGGAGTACTGTTTAACATTAGCAATGTAACAGCAAAAACGTATTTTCAAAATACTATTAAAAAGTTGTCTGCCGTTCTCAAACCTGTAATAAGGCTTCCTCCAAAGGAGGAAATTTTGAATAATGTGCCTAAATGTTTTGAGAAATTCAAGGAAACTTTAATCGTACTTGATTGCACGGAAATTGAGATCCAGAAAACTAAATGCCTTACGTGGAGGTTAAAATCATATTCTTTTTATAAAGGCCGCCAGACGGTAAAATTTTTGATAGGTACAACGCCTTCTGGTCTAATTAGTTACTTAAGTAAACCTTAAGGAGGAAGAGCATCTGATAAAGCCATCTTCAACAAAGAAAATTTGATTGACAAATTAGAGCCCCCAGGAGCCTGTATGGTTGACAAGGGGTTTTTAATTGAGAAGGAGTGTGCTGAGAATTCAATTGTTTAGGCCCCCATTTTTGCGAAAGAAGAAGCAACTTAGTAAGACTGACGCTGTTTACAACGCCCAGATAGCTAGGGCCAGAGTTCACATTGAACGTAGAATCCAAACATTAAAAAATTTTCGCTGTTGCAGAAATGTCATGCCTTGGTCTTTGCTTCCATTTTTGCATTCCATCATGACAGTAGTTGTAACACTTACAAATTTATCAACCCCTATTTTAGCACCCGACAAATTTATTAATGAAAGAACGACATAAATTGTAATATGTATTCTTAAATAAATCATATTCTTTTTGTTGAACGCATTTTATTTCTTTTGTTCACACAAAACATGTAACATTTGTCTGAAAAATATGTTTCGTAATTTTGGTAACAACTCATTGCAAAACTTAAAATCAAAATTCACTTTGATTATGTACATGCTGCAGTCAAAACTGCTATAAATGCAGAGATCGCAGGTGGGAAGTCCTAAGCAACCTAAACACATTTGAATTTGCCCGTAGTAAACGCTTTTTTCCGTAAATCAAACTTCTCCCCGTCTTTTTTTAAATATTTTAGGCTACTTAAAACCTCCAAAACAGTTTTGGTTTTTCCTAAAAGCAATTTTATTAAATAAAATAAAAACTATGTATTTCCTACCTGCAACAGGACATTTAATTTCTAATAGTTTCTTAGGGCTTCTATCTGAAAAAATTATGCCGTCTGGGGATACTCCCATCCAGGGTTCAGCCTGACAAACACAAAAACCAAATTCTATTACCTCATCTCCTGTTTGTCTTGAGTAAACTTCTCTTGCTAACTTCTCTTGGTTACTTCCATATCTAGTTGCTTCGTTTTCAAAAGTCTGTCCAAAAAAATATTTTTTGGACTTCTCTTCCCATTCACTTAAAGAGTAAGTAAATAAATTGTAGCAACGAGAAGCTGTAATCCGGTATTGCCTTTCCTGTTTCCAGGCCTCTTTGTCAGTCAATGTTCTTTGGCAAACCTCTTTTGCTTCACATGGAAACAAAGAGTTGTATGTTTGCACACAACATTGCTGGAGACAAATTGTGGTATCCTCCTCTTGTAAAATCTCAATATAAGGAGCTGATTTTGCATTATCATACAGGCTTTCCACATACCACAATCTGTAACAAAAAACAAAAAAGCAGCAAAACAACCAAAAATAATTTAGGGAACATAATTTTGTTCAAAATTGCCATGGCTTGATAAGGATGCCAGGAAAAAGGAAACAATACAACCTTCGACCTTCAGTTTGACTTGTTAAGACCACTGGTGTTTCTTCTGACGATTTGCAGGGATGATATATTCTACGAGCTTTAGACTTGCATTTAAAGTGGATAGCAGCTTCCGAAAGCGGAGCTTCTGCTAAAAACATTTGCAAAAAATTTTTTTCTCGCAAACTTTTAGGTGATTCCACTTTGGGTACGTGGCAAAATTCGTCCAGAGGAACTACCTCAAGTATAGCCTCTCGTTTTCGTTTACCCCAGCTTTGACTAACGTCAATGCAACTTAAAATAAGATCCGCATTTGGCATCCTAAAAAATGTTTAATATAAGACAAAAATTACATTTGCTTGCTTTAATTCTTACCTATTTATTGCTAAAAGGACCGCTACTACATGTTTACATTTTCCCCCAAGACCAGCTTTGCAGGAACAACCACAATTCCAATTATTGTATTTATTGACTGCGTCTAAATAAAGTTACTTATATAATTTATGTATTAAACAACTCCATTGGTGTCGTCAACTGCAATTACAATTAATTTTATGTGGGAGGCCGGACAATTTTGAGGACTGTAAACACTGTGCCTGAACCCGAAGTTTTTTAATATCACTTTGCACATTAGTCAAATTAACATGTCCCGCTAAAAACACTTCTTCCCCTTCTTTAAGGGGACGAACACCCTCGCCAATATAGGAAACAATATCAAACAATGATATTTCCATTGTATATATATATTTTTTTAACGAACTAGTGGTACCGACTTTTGACAACATTCAAACGTCATCCCGGCGTTATCGGCCATATTGTTTTTTTCGCAGCGCCCTCATCGGCGCTTTTCATTCGCAATTGAAAACAGTGAGCAATCCGTAATGCGCATGCGGGAAGTCAAAGAGCCAAAGTGATATTCGTGTCTGTAGACGCAAGTGGTACTTTGGCTTCAACCGACGTTTTGTGGCCCTTGACTACTAGATGGCGCCACAAATCTTTTTTGATTTATGCGCCTATAGGCGACTTTAGAAACGTAGATGCTTTCATGTCGTGAAAACTCCATTCAAAAATTTTGAAGCGTTTGTAATATCTTATAAACTTTTTCATTGCTTTTGCATCTCTCTGAATCTTAGAACTGGCCCCTTAAATCTGACAAATTTGACGTGACAGTTTTTGGATTTACATATGGTCTTGTCAATCAAATAATAAAACTAGTTAATCGTCTGTGATCATTTTCATCTCATTTTTTTGTTTTCAATGTTATTCTATCCACATCATTGATTTGTGTTTGATATAACATTACAGTAATTACTCACTTTTTAATGAAAATAATACACATAGTTTCTGTATATTTGTATCTGTATCAATAGGACAACCTCCTGCTTAGATTTTCTAACATATAGTTTTTTTTTTCATTGAGGGGGACGACAGACCATAAAAATCCTATTAATTTCAATTCTTTTATCTCTAAATCATCCCCAGTGAGAGTAAATGCTTCGTTGGTGTCAGAAAACAGTGCATGCTTATTTAATTTGCTCATCAAACTCGGGTAAATCGTATAATATTCGTCCTTACAAATTTTCCATTTTTCGAGTAATTTCGGATTTTGATTGGCTAATACTTCAAATTTCTTTTTGTAACTTCCGCCTACATTAGAAAGGAACTCATCTCGAATGAAATTCATAAAACTTCTTATGGTCAGAGGTTTTTGCGATAACAGCACTCTATAGTTTGCTGCGCAGTAAAAAAAACAATGATATTTTTTTTTAATACGTAATGAAACACAACTTACCAGACGTTTTTTTATTTCTGAATCAAATTTAAATTGTTGGTTTACCATATTTTGATCTCTATATTTTTTCTCTTGATCTCTAGTGTGTAATAGAAGTTTCAACGCATATTTTTGCGCCTCTGATAACTGAGTTTTTATCGACTCCGGTATGTTAGCGAAATCCTGAAAATATGTACTTTATTTTATTTGTGGTTATTTATAAATCAATAATTTACGATTGTAGTCAAGTCAGCTGATCTCCTAATTTGTATGCACGGAACAACTATCGTGTTGAGCAAAAGTATGGAACCAAGCGTTTTGTGCCTAAACTATGTTTCTTACAAAAAAACTAATTAGTACATCACTAACTACTTTAAAAATGTGATCATTTTTCAAGAACAAATTTTTTTGAAAATTCCTTTTAGTTTTCGAGTTATTCAAAAAATTTTTTTTTCAAATGGCACCCTACCACAGAGATTTTTTTGGTAAAAGATTATACTCTAAAAATAACATTTGTTTTAATAAAAATAATTTTAAACCAATGGTTTTTTTAAAAGAAATTATTGAAATTGCGGTCCGAACTCAGATTTTTCGAATTTGGCCGAAGTGGTTGTATCCATGGATACTTTTAATCCACTAATTTGATTCGTCAAATTTTTCGCAAACATAAACATCCATGGATACAACCACTTCGGCCAAGTTCGAAAAACCTTCGTAATAAGCTCGGAACACAACTTTAATAATTTATTAAAAAAACTACTGGTTTAAAATTAATTTTATTAAAGTAGAAGTTATTTTTGGAGCAAAATCTTTTACCAAAAAAATCAACCTAGTAGGGTGCCATTTGAAAAAAAAATTTTTTTTTGAATAACTAAACTAAAGGAAATTTCGAAAAAAATTATTATATTTGTTGATAGAGATGGGTAGTTCGCGAACGAACTAATAAAAAGAACGATTCTTTTATGCGAACTCGATTTCGAACGACAATTTTGTCGTATGTGTTTCTGTCCAGTTTGCTCTCTTAGGTTGTGCGAACGATCGAACGAATATCTAAAACGAACTAATAAGCGCCGAACAACCGAATGCGTGAAATGATCGGCAGTGATCACGATACCTAGAAGTGGAGAGTGGCGATCGGTAACCGATGCGTCATAGCATAGTCATTGGGATAAAGGCGATAATTCATGTTTGTTGCTTTTGTACACAATCAGATAGATCAAAATTTTTATCAATGGCGGCAACTCGTTAGAACTCGAAATGTTCTAAAAAATAATTTTCTACTTTTTCGAACTCTCGTGTATAGTATTCGATTTTTTTTGATGTTTCAATATGACACTATCGAATTTTTAAATTTGTCGTAGTACATAGGTACAAATGTCTCAAGAATTTGTAAGTTTGGTTCAATTAAAAAAATTGCTATTTGAGCAACCAGCTAGATATTCCTACAAAATTCCTTATCATTTTAAATAACTTTTACATTTGTTTAAAAAAATTTAACTGTTACTAACTGTGACGAGTATGAAATCGTCCTGCGTGAGTAATCTGGAGCGGGTGGAATTCCGGGGAATTAGTAAAAAATAATAACATAATAAATCTATATATCTATTAGCTGTTTCAAAACTATAAAAACGCCAACGTCGCATTTTCTCTTAAAATTAGTTGTTATAAATTATTTCTGCACTTCAAAAAATGAATAGCTAATGTAATTTATAGTTATAATGAGAGATCTAATAATTAATAACTATTTTACAATTTTATCAACCTTATTTACAAAAATAATTCCGTAAAATGCGACGTTGGCGTTTTTATAGTTTTGAAACAGCTAATACACATAATGATTTGTGCTATTTGTATTGAGCCAAATAAAATAATAGATTAATAATTATTAATAGATAAAACATAGATTACATATTTTTTTAATTCAACAGTGAATGTTTAGAGTGGCGGGCAAAAAATTTCGAGCATAGTTAAATTTTCGCTAACATAAACGTGAGTAATTCCTTATATACTTTATGACAACTAAATATCATAATTAACCGAAATATTTAGCTGGACAGCGTATCTACCTAAAATAAAATCGACACTGCTCCAACAATAATAAAAATTATTGTAATTTAAAATTTTTAGTAAGGGTTTAATTAACTAATCAAGAAACGACCAAGACCCTACGGCATGTATTATGCATGTAAAAACCTATCTATGAGGAATCAAAATTTTAATGAATTTGTATTTTATAAATTATTTAAATTTCAAGTTCAAGTTCGAGCGGTGAGCACCGAATTCGTCTTATTTACTCCAACTTTGCCACAATAACGAGGACAAATAAAATTATCAATAGGGGTTGACTCTCCACTACCTGGGTGTCGATTCCAGCCTCTAATAACTCGTTAAAAAAAGCCGGGAGTAGGGATAGTTAGTTAGTGGTAACAACGCTGAAGCGCTGACAAGCAAGCAAAAAAGATGAAATATATTACTGTCTCAATCATTCAAAAAATTTGTTGTTTGCACATGTGTCTCCAACGGTCCAACGGTTCACACTTAAGTACATTCAAAATGATGTTGTGGGATACAGAATCAATGAAATTATTAAATTCGTCGCGATCCATCGGCACTTCGTTGTATCTTCAGGCGCAGAACTTGTGTCGGTTGAACAAAGGATGAACAAAGACACATTTTTACAGCCGACACACCAAACTTCAAGTTTTACAAGACCCTTTTCGAACTGAGGCTGATCACATTGTGGAAATCCTCAGGTTGAAACGCGTCGTGTAAAACGCAAAGCTTCGTGTGTCGGGTGTAAAACTGTGTTTTTGTTCATCAAATATCTCTTGGTTTCTTGTCCAGTACAAGGATGGTTTGAATTTCCCTCCAAGCGATACAACTAGCGCTTTGGTGATATTACCAGTAACCTCAACCTACAATTTGTGGTGGGGACAACAATGTCGCCAATCTATAACCAAAATATATATCTATAATCTATGGTCGATTCTAAACCAATATTTCGACTCGAAAAGGGTTTCGACTGTCGCAATGTGATCTTGGAGCCATCTGGTGGCGCGAACGCCAAGCGCTTGTGACGTCATCAATTCCCTTTTCAAGTCGAAATAAAAGTCAACTGCTCCATACATGTTGAGTAAAGATTTCGACTTGAAATAATTTGACGTTTGGTGGTTATGTTAAAGTTGGTTATGTGCAAGGTGGATTGCACTCAAAATTGCCTGTGTTAACACTATTTAAGTGTGTTTTATTAATAAATTCTATTTGAGAATGTTAGAAAAGAAATTCAACGGCGTTAGTGATAAAAGTGCAAAGAAAACCAATAGTTAAAAGAAAAATACAATTTTTGTTAAAGGCGTTTGATAAATTTTGGTTGAAAATAATTAGTATTGGGACTTTATAAGCAAAAGTGTTTAATAAATTGTAATAATGTTTTTAAATAAAGTACATAATTATTTTTAATTATTTATTTACAAATTTACGTGCAATGTTGGTCCGGCTCTTTGTAGTGAATCAGGGTGTTGAGGTAGGAAAAATTGCTTTTGCCCCTAATTATTTTTTCTAGAAACAGTGTCACTGTCAAAAGTATTTTTATTTTATTTGAACGTGTTGATTTTTTTTAAATTAAACATAACCTCACTAAACTTGAACAGATTATTTCGACTGTCGAAATATTGACAGTCGCGTAGGGCAAGTCGCTTTGACGTCATCAGATTTCGACTCGACTTGCCGTTTCCAGTCGCAATGATTTAGAATCGACACCCTGTGAAGGGACCCGAGGAGATATTTTGCCTTAGGCGACAATTCAGACAGCTCGAATTTGAACAGTGTTGTTTCAAGCCTTGCTGTGGACAGTGTTGACTTTAGGGAATTTTGGTGCTAAATTTGCTGAAATAGTGCTAAAGGCGGGAAATTTTAAATAGAACGCAAACATGTAATTGAAGTATAAATTTACTTTTATTACTGAACATAGTTTCACAATTCAAACAAAAATAAACATAAGAAACGAACAATTTATTTATATTTTTGGTATAGAAGCCAAAAATAGAACAATTAAACAAAAAAAAACAGTCAAAAATAAAAAACTAACTATTAAAAAACCAGTCAAACGTATCTTATCATAAAATTAAACATTAAAAACTAGTCAAACTCATAAAAAAATTAAACAAACAAAACAGACATAATATATCATCAAAAAAACAAACAATAAAAAATCGGTCAAATCTTATCTAAAAAATTAACCATTAAAAAACCACTCAAATAAATCTCATTAAAAAAATTAAACATTAAAAAAACCATCAAATAAATCTTCTAATACTTCCACCTCTGAACAATTTTTGTAATTAATGAGATTTTCATTAGGTTCAAAGGTGTGACAGGTTCCACCTCGCATTAACTCTTTGGTATTAAGTATTGCAGTTACAGTCTTTATCAACAGTCGGTTTCTAGTTTTCACTTTTATTAGACTAAGGCGAGAAAAAATTCTTTCAGCCGCAGCACTTGAATGGGACAAAGCCAATACTCTTTGCATGAGAAGTTTTAAATTTGGAAACATTAATTTATTCATGCTGTTTTTTGTTTCGCAAATTTTGCCCCAAAACTTATCGCATTCTAAAGATTCATATTTTTTGCCAATATCAGACGCTAGTCCCCATTCCATATTTAATTTTTCTAAGTCGATAGAAGTTAAGGATGGAAATACAATTTTTGCTTTCGCTATTGATCTAATATCACCGGAAATAACATTTTTGGGTTGAAAATTAGCCGCAAATTTCAAAACAGAACTAGAAAAATCGAAACGAAGTTTGATTTGTTGACACAAAGTTAAATAGAAGTCAAGTGCCCTACGTTGAAATATCTGTAAGTCGCGAGGTTCAATGTTTCCATTTTGTTCCAGATATACCTCTAAGTTACCACCAAAATACAATTGACTTAGATTGTCATTGTACCTCGTTACAACTGTCTTCTTAACGAAGGAACCTAGTATCAATTTGTATAAAGATGTTACCTTCTCTAGCAAACCACAAATCTTGGGTGTTTCGCTTTGAAATTCCAGATTTAATTTATTTATTATTTCTAGGATATATGAGAGAAACAACATATAACATTTTATAATTTTGTCATTAAAACTATTATAAATTGATCCAGCTGACTCAACTTTTTCCACAAGAAACTCATTCTGAAAGAACAGAGTTAAAGAATTCCAATGCTTTAATATTTGTGTGATAACCATTTGCAATGACAACCACCGCGTTTTGCTTAGCTTTAGAATTCTGCTCGGATCTTCTTCACAAAAACTTTGAAATTCTTTTAAGTCTTCCACCCGTTTGGTACTTTTTGAAAAATAGTTACAAACAGAATGTACAAAATGTTCTACTTGTTCTGGCAACGCTTTACATGCATAAGAACTGCAAAGATTGAAAGAGTGGCATGAACACCCTACAACAACAATATCGGAATTTACATTTTCTTTTAAAAATATTTGGACACTTCGAGCGTTGCCCAACATAACACTTGCATTATCCGCTGCCAACCCCACTACATTAGAATATGGAATTTCATTTTCATCTAAAAATTTTTTTATTGACAAGTAAAGAGATTTGGCGTCTGCACTCTCCACTTCTGCTAAATCAAGGAAACTATCCAAAACTTTGTCCCCTTTTAAATACCGAACAACAACAGCCTTTCATACTTTCATACACTTTCAACAGTGACTTTCATACTTAAGTCAGTTGTTTCATCTATAATTAATGAAAATGGAGTTTCCCTCAAAATGTGTATAATTTTATTTTTTCCTGCAGCACACAAAACATTTAATGTGAGTTGGGTAGATTTCTTCCTCTTCATTTTTACCTTTTCAGCAATTTTTGAGTCCGGAAATGCTGACGCACACATTAATGGCAAATGGTCCATTAGAAGAAATGGCAGATTATGTTCAGCCAAAAACGCCGTAAAAATAAGTTCTGCCCTCTTTACTGGGTCTGGTTGACATTTTTCTGGGGTAAATTGTATTTCGGTGAGCTTAGGTGTTTTCCTGGCGGCATTTACAGCCCTCAAGTGAACGTTAGTTTTTGAATGCCTTTTTACATGATATATCCCACCCTGTAACCTGACACGACACACTTTGCAGTAAGTTTCAGAATTCTTTTCTTCCAAAAAGTCAAATCGTTCTTTCCAATGATGGCAAAACTTTTGGCTGTATTGTTTTCGACTTCGCTTCTTCACGGGCTCGGGCAAAGATTTTGATACTTTATCACTCTCCGAATCCAAGGCATCCGAAGTCGAAATTTCAATTGCTGATGATGAAGTTGAGCTTACTTGCAAGGTACATCTTTCTTGGTCATAATAACGAATCTACAAATAGTATCAACATTGTCATCGAATATACGAGTAGTAGATAATATTGACTACTTACTTGTCCATTTTCGAGGGTTTTTAGCTTGAAGACGCCCCCCAACCCCAACACCACACTTTCGCGCTCAAATATAGTGAAATAGTAACAACTGACAGACAGTGAGCTGATATTCGTGCGCTACTCAGCAATACCAACTGCGCCACCAAAATACCAACATTTACGCAAAGAAATAACAACTAGGTTTTTTTATTATTTGGATTCGGACAAATAAATGGAAAATCGGGCTTTTCAGATTTTCTGCAGGCGGCTAGATTTTTTTCGCTCTGCCTATTGGAAATAGTGCTAAATGGCTTATAGTGGTGCTGAAGTGCTAAAATACTTAAAAAAAAGTGCTGAATTTAGTACAATAGGGCTCACTGGAACAACACTGAATTTGAAGCGACAACTGGTGGCCGGTGTCAGAACTAACAAAAAATTGTTTTTTGAGATAATCTCGAGAACGAACAAACATTTTTAAAAACGGCAAACGCCAAATCGTTTCAATCGGCTATATCTAGTGAGATTACCAACTTTCAACAACAAATTTCATTTCTTTCACAGAGATATCAAACGTATTTTTTTAATTAAAAGTAAATTTTTTTCGGAAGAGGATAATGTCACTAGATATTTTTTCGGGTTTTAAAATGGTCCAAGTGCGATTTATCTACGTATTATGGTTTTTAAGATTATCTCGATGAAGTGTTGAAAACAAGGATAATTTGTGATTTTTTTATGTCAATTTTCTGTTTATGTTCATCACTGAAATTTGGTAAATGCTTAGTAAAAGATGTCAACAGTAACATATACAAAAATCAAAGTCGTATCTTTTATAGTTTATTAGATATTTGTAGTTGAAGTTGACCAAAAACAGAACTTTTTTGCAGAGCGCCACCTTAAGTCCTTTTTGCACCACAAGATTTAAGCTGTGTGCAAAGCACGGTATGTGACGCCACTTACATAATTTAATTGCAGCAACCTCATTAGCCGCATTATCGGTAACACCACAAATAATTTGGTCGCTAATGGAAAATTTTCGGACACAATTATTCAGACGTTCAGAAATATTTTCGGATGTATGTCGTCCAGAAAAAGATAAACATTCTAGGAGTACGGATTTCATTTCTAAGTTTGAATTAAAGTAATGCGCTGTGATAGCAGTAAAACTTTCATTATTTACTGATGTCCAAGAATCTGTTGTTAAACAACATACGGCTCTAGATTCCTTTAAGTCCACATTAACTTTTGCGGCAGTTTGTAAATATAATTGTTGCAGTAGATTGTTGGACACAGTTTTTCTTGTCGGAAGTGAATAACCGAGACAAAGCATTTGCACAAATCTCTTAAATTCTGGTTCATCCACAATGTAAAATGGGTGATATTCCTTTACAATTAGCCTTACTAATTGTACATCAAACTGCCTTGATTTATTTGTAGAAACGGGCCTTGTGACAAACTCTGTTAAACTTGCCTGTTCTTTCGTACGCAACAAAGAGCTCCTTAAAGGAGAAATCAACTTTCAAAATGCTATTTTTTTATTATGAATTATAAAAAAAATTGAACTTTTGGGAGTCAAATGGCGCAAGAATTTTTTCAATTCCTTTAAAAATTAGTAACATATAAATTTTTTTATAATTCAGTGCACGCCGTGATGACGTCACTCAAGCCCAACTCTACATCGGACGAGCGCCACCGATCGCGGATCTCGTTGGAACCGATGCTGATATTATACCTGTATTGCCTGAAACTAGTTGAGATCTGTTTATTTATACGTGTGAACGTGTGTGTATAATACAGATCTGCGGATTAGGCTTGTTGTCTTGTGTATTACTTATTAAAAACTATTTACTATGAATACAATAGAACCCTACCAGTACGAACCTGAGTGTTCGAATAATGAAAATAAATGTTCTGTGAATACCACTAACAACCTAAAACATGGACGGAACACTAATTTAAAATGGTGCACATGTGGACAGTGTATAATTCTACCCAAAAATGAAGAATGTTGTTGCTGCAAAGAATCTAAAATAATTGTGAAAAATATGGAAGCCAATACTAATTGTATTACGAATCATAGTTCTTTCGATAGTGTGGTAACGAACATTGACAGTCTTAACACAGCACGTCATCATATGTTGCTTTATGAAAAGGATGTTATTAAACGAGATATTTTGATGAAAACTAACAACAAAGTGTGGCGGCATATAGCTTACAAACAGTTTATATATTGGATGAATTCCTGGGTGGTTCTAGGAAAAAATAACAGAAAAGTGATTCCTTCTTGTGTCATTAATGTTATTAGAGAACATTTTCCTGAAAATGATGATAATTATACCGGCTTTAGAACAAGTAGTGAAGCAGATTTTGATTATTTTGATTAGGTAATAGCTACATATGTTACTCACGATTATTTGATTTGTAAGCATTCGAAGAATAAAAACATCTTTTTATAAAATTCTGTTTATTTCAAAATAGAAAAGTGTTATTTATAAATATTGTATTGAAGGTAAGTAACAGAAAATTGTATTGGAATTAATTATGTTTTTTGAAACGTGTGGTCATCTTGTGAAGGCTTAGGTCTATCATAAATATTCTGCGGAATATGGAACGGATATCGAAAATTATCTTCATTTGTAGACAACTCTATTTCATTCTTGGCGGACTGCATTATTTTATTTGTTAAATTTATGCAATTCACTGTTTCGATTGTATACGTCTTTTTTTACCCACTGTTTTGTTGATTTCGAATAATTATAGTAAGAATGTTTCAATGTTTTCTCGCTACTTGAATTGTAATTGTGATCCATCGCTGCAAGCTCTGATCGATATAACATCGAATGATATGAAAAATGTAGCCTTTTGGGGGCATACTTTAAACGACTGTTGTGGTAACTTTCTAAACAACCAGTATGACAGTAATTTTGTATGCGTCGTAAATCATTTAAAAATTGTTTGTCCATTATAATTTTTTGCAGAGTATTATAAGCCGGTGAATTTTTCGGAATCCAGTTTGTTCTTTTAATTTTTTCTTCTGAGAGATTTCCATGGGCACATTGTTTAAATAACATTTTAGAGTTATCTTCCCATGTATGCTGTCCTGTTATATGGTACAGAATCGATGTAAATTTCTCAACAAGAAGATCCGCATCACCTTCACAACTTGCAGCGCTCCACCACAAATGGTTTATTATGCTACACTTCCAGTCTTGAATTAACTTGTATTTGTTTTCATAAACCTATAATAATAATAATTTTTATATCACTTTTTTATTTTTATATCACATCAGTTTAAACAAACCTTCAATTTTTTAGCCAAACTTTTCGCCAAATGCCAAACATCATATTCATGTGTTATATCAGGGTATTTTGTTCTCATTAGTAACCCAATTCCTCGATGACGATCAGTTACGAACAGTTTTATCATTAATCCGTCCTCTTTTAACTTATCAAGAACCAAATCGCATGCTTCTTTTTCTAAATCTCCATGAACAATTTTTTTTTGAACAAGTACAAAGTCAACAATTTTTTTACTATCTGTATCCATTACAGTGTAACATAAATATTTTGCACTGTGTCCTGGTGAATCGTATTGACCATCCCCGCATAACTTTAGATTATAATTCTGATTTGCCGTTAATGATTTAATATAGTTGTCTCTTTGTAAATTCCATGTATCATGAATTACAGGAGCAATTTCTTGGTTTACAATTTTATAATGGGTACTGTGAGATATAAATTTTAAATTTAAACATTTAGAGAAGTTTTTCATTGCAGTGAAGCTTAAACCTAGAATTAACTTTTTGAAAGCAGGCATTGTTTTTTATATAAACCGATCGAAAAAGTTAGGGTGTCTTCTATAAAACTTTTATTTTATTGTTTAGAGTGTTGCACAGGTTTTGATATTTTTCTGTAAAAATTCATGGATTCAGCCCGATTTGCGTGTGGGGATCAGCTTCTTCTCTTTACTATTGCTAAAAATTCAGTCATAAGTGTGTAAACATACAGTATTAGGGTCTATAAGAAGATAATATGTCGAAAAATTACATTACATTTACCACAGCTTTGCAAAAATTGTTTAAAATAGCAAGCCACACGCAAACCGTCGTGAACTGACCCATATAGAAACGAATAATCTCAAAATACAAATGATATCTTGAAATAATATTTTGAAATACCGAGCAAAATAGCAATAGCCCAATTTTTATTCGAACAGTTTATTCTGTATTAGATATATCATACTTTAAAACAAGAAACACCTACCTGATAGCACAATAGAAGCGCTGCCAATTTTATGTTACCCAAAGGTTTCTTATTGAAATGGGGTTGTGACGTCCAAGATAGTTTGTGTTTTTGTCTGCACAAGTAGTTAACTTTAATATAGCTCCCACATGTACTGAGTTCACTACGTTCAATTTTAGATCCACACTGTTGACAATAATTAAATAATTTTAAAAGCTCTTCTAAATAAACTAAACAAATCTCAAAATTTGCATTAGATTCTTCCCCAGAGAATCTTTTTGGCATTTCAGGTTCACAATCACTGTCCGAATATTCTTCATTTTCTACAAAATCCTCTTGTAAATTTGTAAAATCAGGTTGGAATTCGGGATCGTCAATTTCATCAAATGAATCGGTTAATAAATTATTATCGGTCATATCGATTTCTATACTTTCATTAGTAAGAACACTTTTTAAAATTTCATTTCCAATTTCACATTGGATTCCCACATCCGTGTAACAATAGTATGCTTTACATTCATTTTCTTCTGTTCTGTTAGTAGTGCTAGTAAAGGGTGCAATTGCAATATCTTTTTCGAAGAGGTCACGAATTTGTTTTTTTTGTAAATGCCTTGATTCTCTGACTTTAGCCTTTTTTTCTCCTGTTGAATGATTGAGAAATAGTGAAGGCACAGCGGTTTTTTTAAATCTACCCGATTCGTATTTAAAAATCGTTTTTTTTAGTAGTGACGTCTCGTCAAAATCTGCTTGTGTAAAATGGACAGAACACACTACAGAAGTTTTGCTGGGTCGAAAATCCTTTCTATTAATTTTATTCAGCCAAGCTTTATGTCTTTTAGGTGATTTGTCCCGACGTGGAAATAAATGAAATGACACATTTGATTCTCGTTTTTCACTTCTGTTTTTACAGCCAAATACACAACATTGAGTCATTGTTCTAAACACACCACTTGTTGTGTATCAAGACTTCAATATAGAAGTAAATCATTGTTTCCCTCCAAATCATTCGTTTGTTAACGATAATTAACGAAACACAATTCGGACGTCGTAGGTCAGCGTATTGCAATCGCGCGGTGAACGCTGAGCTTATCTGAGTTGGGCTTGAATGACGTCACAGCAGTTTCACAAAATATTTATTTTTAAAGCTCTCAGCCCAAATATTTCGATTTTAATTCGACAAATGTTCATGTTTTACTACATTCGACATATTGGATGAATAAAAAAAAATGCATTTTGAAAGTTGATCTCTCCTTTAAACTTGATGCCGTTGAAGGTGCTGGTAGTGGAGGGTTGATGGATGGTCCTGGTGCCGCAGGGTTGGTGGATGGTCCTAATGTCGGTGTCACAAGCTTGGTGGAGGGTTCTGGTGTCACAGGGTGGGTAGATGGTCCTGGTGTCGCAGGATTCACGAATTCGTCCACAATTTGTTGATTGTCGGCTGGGGTATCCATTTCAATATCACTGGTATCCACAACTTCTGCCCCTGTTTCCACCAAATTCGTCTTTAAGTAACGATTCAAATTGCCAAGCGATCCACTTGCAAAACTGAGTAACTTTCCACAATAGACACATTTTGCTTTATGTGCTGCATCACTTTCAACCACAAAATGATTCCACATAGCACTTCTGGGCCGTCTACTCGCTCGTTTAGGAGGCTTTTTTAATCAAAAATTAAACAACTATCAAGAACGAAGTTTGGTACTCGACTGAAGACGAAAGTTAAACAGATAGGGGATGAGAACAGAGAAGAACAGAGATTTTTAAAAATTTCTGTCAATCAAGTATTTAATTGACTTGTTTTGAAAACTATACACAGCCAAAGTACATAGAAATATCGTCACATAAATAACAGCTTGGGGCAAACCCTTAAATAATGATAAAATTGAAGAAAACTGTGAGACTATGAAAGACAGCATTTTTTGCGATACGAGTTCAATGCCTACTACTTGGTATTTCACGCTGATATGTCTGGGAAAAAGCCCTTGCCCAAAAGAGAATTTATTATGTTTTCATTTGTCAGTCACTTGATATTTATTGGGTAATTACTCACACACGTTAAAAATCGATTTATGTATGTTAGTAAATTCAGTAAAACAAGTGGTTAAATTACCGCTTGATGTTTTTGTATTCACTTTAAATAGTTTTTTATTTACATTTATTTTTAAATGTATAAAGTAAATTTTGCATTTTGCAATTTGTGGGTTTGGGTTATGTGTTGTAGTTCGTTTGTTACCTAATAAACCAGTGCTGCCGGAGTGCTGTATGTCATTCCCCACTTTTGAACAAAAAATCCTCCGCAAATGAGCAAAATCCTCCAAAGCGAAATGTGAGCGTAGCGGGAAAAAATGGTTCATGGATTCAAATTTAAATTGAATTTTATTCAGTTTTCAAACTACATATAATGATAAATGAACAAATAATATAACAAAATAAAAAAGATAAGCTTCTATAATAACATTATATAACAAATCAACTTAAAATAAAAGATTCAGTTCCTCACTACTCATTACGAAGTTAAATTAAATGTTTATATTACTTTTTTACCCAAATTTTGGCTTTAGATTGCAACATTGTATCAGACGGATCAAATTTCACAATTCCACCTTTATCATTAATACCTTGCTTTGAGAAGATAATACTCGAAATTGTGTCAGTTTTTAAGGAATTTTTATGGTCGTTTTTAATCAATTTTAAGTCGCTAAAAATTCTTTCCACGCTAACGTTTGAAAACGGAAGAACCATAAGAAGTGATATAACAATTTTTAAGTTAGGAAATAGGCATGTATTTGCAGGATTAATCAATTTGAAAACTTTTTTCCAATAATCTTCTACTGGTAAATCTGGGTTCAAATCCAAATTGTCATAGTCTAACAGAGCATAGTCTCTCCATACAATATCCAAATGTTGGACGTTAATATGTTCTTTTAGGGAAATCTCTTACAGACATGTGAAAGAGATCTTATCTTAAAGGCTTGAGTTTCACAAGGATTTACCACAGAAATCAGATGGAAAATAGGATCATCAAATTTAAACCTTTTTTCAATTTCAGTAATTAGTTCCGTATAAAAATTTAGGCAAGAAAGTAGGAATGTTTTGACTTGTGTCTCTGGAATATTACTAGCTATTTTCAAATTGCTAATACTTGAAGATGCAAGGACGCCTAAATAGATTTGTTCCAATGGCAAATAATGACCTCGGCATTCTGCTAAAGACAATTTATTTGAATTTTCTCTTATGAAAAACCCATCAATGTAATTTAGATATAAATTTCTAAGCAAACGTTCAGTTTCAGGCTTTAAATTATGAAGCAGAGATGATTCCGTTTGAAATAAAAGGATTAAACTCGTTCAGCATTTCTAGAGTATATGACATAAATTCAAGGTAAATTTTTGTGAACGGGCTATCCAGTGTGATTTAGCATTTCTTCAGTTGTTTTAGAGGGATCTTCGGAAATCGATTCTTTCAAATACGCTTTGAGCAGTTCGAATTGCTCCAACGTTCTATCTACACAAGCTTTAAGGGAAAGCCATCTTGTGTTAGAAGACTTTAAGATTTTATGTATTTCTGTTTAAAAGAATTGTTGGAATTCTTGAAATTTTTGTTGTCTAGTAGAGCTAACATGTGTTCAATATTGGTTCTGGTCGTGGTTTGCTGTGGTTTTTTCTTTCTAACATGAACGTAGGTTGCGTGATAAGTTCATATGGTTTGCTATCAACTGCCTTATTTTTGCATTTAGGAGTTTTTGATAAAAATCACATTGCAAATCATGATAATTGTATGGAGATGTTCAAGAATTTACTCTGCAAGCGTTATCTCAGTTGAATGTGTGAATTTTTGGCCGCGGAGCACTGACAGCTGTCATGTGTCATTGCTTTGGAGACATACGTTTTTTGTGACAATTGCCACACATAGACGATCTGACCAGAACTAATATTGAACACTTGTTACGACTGAAATGAGAACCCAGATTTCTTAATAAATCCTCTACTGATCGAGGTAACTTCAAACAAGCTTTTGATGAACAAAGATGGATTATATGACAGAAACATTTTATTGCGCAGATATAGGGGGCTTCCTCTTTCAAAAGAGAAACTACTGAGTGGTTTTCGCCAAACATGGAATTAGTAGTGTCTGATGAGAACCCCACCAAATTTTGAAAAGGAATTTGTTTCTCTGTTATAACATTTTTTTTCAAAAGTGCGTACAAGTCATTAGCGGTACCCGAGGAAGTCTCTACCATGTCGAAAAATTTAGTCTTAACTGTATTAGAACTATTGCAAAGATATTGTTCTTTGACACTTATATCGGTTGTTTCATCCATTATTAATGAAAAAAAGCAACCTCTCACTTTTAAAACATCATAGAGCTCCAATTTGAATGATTCGCCCAAACAGTATTTCATTATTTTTGTTGACTTTGTTCTTTTAACAGACAATCTTTTTGCAATTTCCGAATCTGGAAAAATGTTATGACAAAGTGGACTTAAAACATCCATCAACAAAAACGGCAAATTATTTGTCGCTAGAAGGCCAGTCAGTTTCATTTCTGCTCTAAATACAAGATTGTCTGAAGAATCTGCATTTTTCTTAAACATTTCTCTTGTGTTTTTCAGTTTTGCCATGATCAACCAGATTACTTTTGTGAGATATTAATGTTACACTGCATAGTTTACAAAAAACTAGCTCATCACCTTGAGGAGTTTTCTCGTTTAATTTTTGTAGCCAATATTTAAATTCTGGAGTGTCTAACCAAGAAGAACAAAACTTATTCTTTTTATGTTTGAAGTTCTTGCGGCATGCCATGTTTAATATTCGGAAATTAATTGCAGTCAGGATTCGTTTCACTTTCACTTGTTGATGCTTGAAATTGACGGATTTGCCTAAAATGGTGCTAATAAAATTCATAAGTAAAGTTAATGTATTAACTTTTATTTTTGTACCTGTTCAGGTCAGGTCAGGTCAGGTCAGGTCCTGTTCAGGGCTGCTTCGTGGGCCTGATTTTAATTGAAATTGCACAGTTTTCTGGCAACTGTTGTCAAAAAGCGGTGCTGCCACACGTGTTGTGAGTGAACAACCAACAAGCAAAGTAGGGATTTTTATTTCCGCGTGTTTGTTGCCAACCCATTAATGATATTGTGGTGTGTCCTTTTCTAACATTTGTGTTGATCGAGGACAAATCATTGACATTAAAAAAATGTAAAAAAATGAAAAAAAAAACAGTAAAAAAATGAAATCCTCCCCTTTTCTCCGATTTTGGGGCTCGTCAGTGCAGCGCAGTCCGATGAAATGATGTGGCTACGGAGTCTTAAGCGACTAACGACGACGATGGTGAGACAAAGGTGGCATGGAACGCCACCTGTCGGAGTGCATGGGGACTCGAGACCTTCACATCGACGGGCGGGAATTTGCAAAGCAAATCTCCCGTAGCGCCCGCCGAGAGAGGTAAACCATCGTCGTCGTTAGTCGCTTAAGACTTAATGGTTAATTCAAGAAACTTATTCTTTATATTAACTTACCATCGACAATTTAAAAAAATGAATGATTGAAATATGAATTGGATTAAGTCATAACAATTCAGCGTCACTGCTTTCATTGTGTAATAGCGGAATTATAACGTAGGGTAGATTGGGTAAGGTTGAAACAATTTCGCTTTTATCGTCCATAGCATTGCCATTACTAAATCAACTGATGATGGAGATATGTTAAACACGAGAGCGTGTTTTTATCTAGTGATGGGCAATATCATTTGAGTAAAAATAAAAATATTTTTACTGTCATCTAAAATTTAAAAAACCAAACTGATTTGTTTCAACCGTCCCCATCCCAGGGGCGGTTGAAACAGTGATTGGGGTCAGTTGAAACACATGCAAATAATACAAAATATATTATTATAACATGCTCTCTGAAGATTGCATCATACAAACAAGGCAGTAACACTCCTCCTCTTCTAATGATGATTCCTGTTGTTTATAATTTTTTTGCCTTTTTGTGGTATTTCTTTTAGTGTTTCTTTCATTTAATGTTTTTTTAATTTGCTTAGCTTTGGTCAATTTTAATTTGTTTTCATGTTTTTTTCTTATCTCTTCCACCATGGCGTATCAGTGTAGATTGTAGACTTTCTCTGGTTTTTCGCTTTCTGTATGTTTTTCTCGCTTTTCGCAAAGAATTTCCTGCATTTATTTTCTTATATGACTCTTTGTACCTCGGTAAGTCAACCTGCCCCCTTAAGGCTAGGTTAAACGTATTCGTCTTATGGCGTTTCCAATGTAAAAGAATTGTGGCTATAACTAAGTCATTTGAAAAGGTATCAACGTCGTTTCAAAACTCAATGTATCTTAGAAATGATATCTACAAAATGGCTTTTAGAAAATTTTAAAAAATCTAGTACTTAATAAATTATGGCCACTTAAATGAACACGTTTTCGGACTAAATCACTTATAAAGACACCAAGGCTTCAAAATGAAAAAACTCAAAAGGTAGTCGATAGAGATTTTTATTTCAAACGGCTTGGCATTTTTAGTTTTTTTTTATTATTAAGAATAAGCTTGATATCGCGACAATTCTAATTCATTGGAAGCTCAAAATTTCTCGGGCGATGATTTATAGCAGATGGCTAGACAAATCCGCAGGAAGATTTACAATGGAATCGGGGGGTCTGAGTAACGGTGTCGGGACATTTGCGCCCGGGACACTTGCGCCTTTTTACCTGAAGTGGGTCAGATGCGCCTTATCCGGGGTTAAGCCTGTTACCTATCTGTGATTCAGGGTCTGGTGGGACACTTGCGTCCGCTTATATACTCGGTACTTATGTAAAAGCTGAACAAGAAAGATAGACACTGACAAAATTTTGAATCCTTTCTTTAATCCAAAACTGAGTTAAGCTTTGAAAAAATTAATTCACCAGTTGCTTTAGGAGCTAATAATTTTCTATGACAAAGGTGACAAATAGAAAAAAAAACTTCCAAAGTTGCCGAAGAAATTAGAAACCAATTCTCTCCTGCCAATGAATTAACCAGTAATGTAAAAAAAAATCTTTAAAAGCGTTATTACGTACTGAGTTGCTCAGTTGTTAAAAAAGCATTTCCCAGTTTACCACTACCTAATAAGTACCTAATTACTAGGTGGGCTGCGGTTAAATGCCGCAATTTTTTTTTAATTATTAAAAAATTAAAAACTCAATTTTAGGATTCTTTGGCGAATCTACTGCTATTCTATTAAAGAAGCCGAAAAATGTTTAAAACATAATGTAATACCAAATCAATTAGTGTTTAGTGCAAGTAATTTTCCGTACAAGAGCTGCTTTTGAATGAATTAAAAAAATTGGTAAACAAATGCCATAGAAAATTATCAGCTGGAGAATTAATTTTTACAAAGCTTAACTCAGTTTTGGATTAAAATAAAGTATTTAAAATTCTGTCAGTGTTTAACTTTTTGTCTTGTTTAATTTTTACATAAGTACCAAGTTTATAAGCGGGCGCAAGTGACCCACCAGACCCTGAATCCCAGGTAGATAAGAGGCTTGATCCCGGATCGGGCGCATCTGACCCACTTCAGGTAAAAAGGCGCAAGTGTCCCGGGCGCAAATGTCCCTACTTCTGAGTAACAGACCCAAAAGACCTACCAAAAATGATTAGATTTGTCACGTCTCACTTTCTTGTTAGTCTTGTTCATCGAAACAATAATGACTTTTGTTTTCATTAAAAAAGGAATTTGGTCGGGATTAGCAACCAAATCAGAGAAAGTTAAACCATGTAACTAGAAAAGGGATTAGCCGCTTAATAATAATTTAGGGGTTTCAAGTTATTATAATTGGTATTACAATAGGTAACTTGTTTATCTAATATTTTCTTTATCTAGGGCTGGTATTTAGAAAGCAATTTATTTGTGACCACACACCTAGCTAATTTCCTATTACCCCGAAATTGTTAACGTAGATTTCATTGTTTTTAGTTTCTTTGTTTGAAGTCATTTCTAGATGTACCTAATGAAACCCTAATTGATGTGTTTTATTTAGTAACTTTAATTGAAAACAGTATACTCGTATTGCGGGACTATTTCCTAAACGATAATGGTTTGGAGCTGTTGTGTTTTGTATAAGTTTCAACGGAAAAATTGATAATAATTATGGGATTTTAAAAAATTTACACACGACACCTACACTGTTATTCTTGATAAAAACCTAATTTACACTTTATTAATTAATATAGCAAATAATATGCAAAAAGGGAATGTCTTACTTTTCAAGGGCCCCAACTGTGTACATGCCAGATTTTGACACTATAGCAACATTTATGATGCCATTGGTTTTTGAACGATTTTTTTAATTTTTATTTTGTAAATAACAACTGATACTTTTGTTTACTGTTTTTGACAGTACACTTTTTATCCTTGTAATAGTAATAAAAAAAATAAATTAAAATTAAGTAAAATAAATAGATTATTGGCAATTGCATAATTGAAGCTCTTTGAACATAAAGGTTTTTTTGTTAATTTTCTACTTTATCAGTGACCATAGGTATTTAGAATGTTATTCGTTATTACACTTGTATATTATTGATTCTTTTCGTCTATGATACGCATTATACAGAGTCGAATTTTTAACTGGAATAAATTTCATAACTTGGATATAGGCTATTTTTGTGAAAATTCCCGAAACAGGTCGATTTTTGTTTTTTTCTTGTCCATCACTTGTCAAAAATGCATAGCCACCTCTAACTTTTTTTTTCAAGTGTAACAGTATGTCGATTGACACCTCATGTGAAAGAGCACTTGGCAAGCAATACAACGCACTATTTGTTTTTTGAATAGTGTCAAGGCCTACTTGATAAAAAAAGTATTACCAGTGGAATAAAATAAAAAATAAAATAAAATAAAAAAATAAAAATAAAATATATAACTTGCACATAAGCAACTTTTGTAAAAAATGCTGAAACCGGTCGATTTTTGTTTTTCCTTGCGCATCATTTGGTGCACATGATTTTTGTTTATTTGCTGTCACAAATGCACAACCTTTTTTTTCAAATGTAACGATGTACCCTGTAAAAGGGAAATTCCCAAGAAATACAATGCGCTATTTATTTTCTGAATATTTGCGAACCTGTACACAATAAAAAATAATGATTACGCCCGTTAATTTGTACTAATGGTTGTTACGTTTGAAAAATCCACCCTGACTTAGAAGGGCGGGTCAGGGTGTAATTTTAATGCCCTTAACGGCGTCAGAGTGAACGGCTGACGTCGGAGCGTCAATGTTCCTGTTCCTTCTGTGATGTCCGCTTTTTTTTTGTCAACCTTACAAAGAAATGTTTTTTTTCTTCCTTATATGTGGCTCGGTGTGTCCCGCATTCAGTTGTGGGCAAACTTGAATGTCGCAGCCTTTTAGTGCCCACTGTCCTGAAAATGTTTCTGGTTAAAACCGTAGGTTGGTACCTTGATAACTTAGTTGGGAAAATCGTCGGAAATGCTATCCGTTACGGCCGGATAGCCTCCTTATTTCCTCTTGCCTGCCCTAGGGGTTCCCATGTGGGCTATGGGGGCCTTAGTTTAATTGCCCATGTCATTGTTTACATTTTCTTATCTGTTTTGAATTTGAATCTAACCTGTAATTGTCAATCTTAGTTACCTTTCTAAACTCCCTAGTTTTCCTCTTATCTTCTGTTTAGCGCGTAAATTTTAAATTTTCGTTTCCGTTTCACTTTTTTCTGAGTCTCGTTCTTTAAAACTCCGAACGGAAATCGTTCTAGCACTTTTGTCCTAGCTCCGTTGTGGGAGTCATCTCGAATGATCAGATTTTAGATCATCTCACATTATTGTGGAGATTTGCGGTCATCGAGTGTGAAAATTTAAGTATCGTATGGAGTGATTCGTTGTGAGTGCAGCTTCACTAAGATTTTCGTGGTAAATGCTCGCGCCATCGCCGTAGTCGGATAGTCGGATTCGCAGGACAAAATTCTTTTGCTAACACGAGGAAGCCGCCCAACATCAAAGGTACCGAATTGATTCTGATGAGCCCTTTTCTTTGTTTTCTTGGTTCAGTGTGTATTTCGATTTAAAGGCTTCAAATTGGGGAAGTAAAACCTTCGAGGGGACCTAACATCCCATAATCTCTCGTTCCGGACGTGGTCCTTCGCCGTTATCACCAAACCCGCCATCTGCGAGGTCGACAGCTACCTCTGAGGGAGCCCCTCATCGAAAAGACGGTCAGGCAAGCCTTTGTTAATTACGGACGCGCCGGAACCCCCTAACCTCGAGCCTTTTTGCTGCCTCGTGTATTCTCTTTCTTCCATTTTTTTTTTGATCGCCTCACGATCAAAAGCAATTTTGCTGATTTCATTTTGTAATTTAATATATATAATTTCGTTGTAAATCGTCTCTGGACATATCGGTTGGTAGATTCGGTTATTAATTTTGCGCTTATCGATATCAGTCACAAAACATAGATCTATGAGTTTGCGGCCGACAAAGAATAATATTCCGAGCACGTGATCGGTATAAGAGAACACTTTTCTTCTGTCTACTTGTCCAGCGTAGATAGAATAGTACTTTTTCATTTCTTTAATAATTTTTAATTTCCTACATTTTTTTTATTTTTGTTATATAATATTTTAATCCATTAAAATTTAATTTCGGGGAAACCCCTTTTTCTTTCCTTTCTTTTTTCCCTCTAGTTGGGGTTATACAACTAGTGGCGCCCAATAACTTCGGTTTATAGTTCTTTGTGATCACCCACGCCCACCACCCAGAGCCGGCTGGCACCAACTTGTGTTACTTAGGTAACATGCTGACAAAAAATACTATTATAACATATGTTTTAACAAATATATTATAGTTGTTTATTAACTTTAATTAAGAAAAAAATTAATTCAGTAAACCGAAAAATTGACAATCCAGAAAACCCCTTGAATTAGTTCCTTTTTATCGAGATTTACCTGTATTTTATTATGTTTTTACTTTTCTGTTAAATAAACACTTCGAATTTAAAATAAAACTGTTGAAAATGAGAAAATCTTGCTCGGGCATACAAATATCAAGTAAGACCAATCTAGGTAGTGTTGTAAATCACAAGTACGTCCTTTGTTGTGACATCAGCTTGACCACAGAATAATAAACGCCCTAACCCGGTCGGGCCGACAGTTTTATGATCGACACCCCGAAAGCGAGTTCGAGATTCCTTTTAACCTAGCCTTAAAGTCTTTCTTACACGTACCCACGACATCCAGAAAACATGAAAACAAAATAAATACAGTGAAAGCTCCCACAAGCGGACAGTCACGGGACCAACGTTTTTGTCCACTTATGGGAGATGACCGTTCATTAGATTGATATAAAAAAAACTCATATTATGAAACTGTTTTATTTAGAAATGGTATGTGTTTATAGTTGGTACATACGTACTTGTGTAGTACAATTAAACAAAACAAAACAAATTTATAACATGTAAAATAAACTGTTAATGGATGTGATACTAGTTATACATACAGGGTGTTCCGTTTTTATTGTTACAAATTTAAACAGGTGATAGAACATTCAATTTTAAGACAAAAGTTTCTTATAAACATGTATCGAAAAATACTTCGTAAGGTAGCTACACCCCCTGAAAGGGAAGCTTTTTTTAGTGAGTTTTTCTCAATATTTCAGAAACCATTACAAATGACAAAATTTGGTGCATTTAATAACCTTTATACGCCAAATAGAATTCGAGGATCGAATGTAGAAATTTTTAATCAGGGGCGTCCCAAACTGGAGGGGAGTAGGGTAAAAAATACCCTAATTCTTTTGGATTTAGTTTTTTAACATTTTCAGCAACAAAATTATAAATTCCATAGTTTTTTACACAAAAATGGTCTCTCGTGTTATTTCGATACAACTACCGTTTTTGAGTAAAATTAATTTAAACGTTGTCTAACAGACCATAAACAGCATGAAAATCAGGAATGAATAGAGGCTTTCGTGGGCAGAACCTGTCCTGAAGATGCCCCTTGCAACAACGGGCGAAACGTCGACATTTTCTTACAAATTGATGCGGTCTAACCCCAAAAGACCCAGATTTCAATTTGGTTCTGGTCATCCTTCCTGATTTTCATGCTGTTTATGGTCTGTAACATAAATTTTAAATCGATTTTACTCACAAACGGTGAGTTGTATCAAAATTTACGAATTTACGATTTTGATGCTGAACGTGTCAAAAAATTAAAGCCAAAATAGTAAGGGTAGTTTTTACCCTACACCCCCCAGTTTGGGACGCCCCTAATTTAAATTCGATTAGGCGTATAAAGATTATTAACTGCACCAAATTTTGTAATTTTATCTGTACTGGTTTTTGAAATATTGAGAAAAACCCACTAAAAGAAGCACCCCTTTCAGAGGGTGTAGCTCCCTTACGAAGCAGTTTTTGATACATGTTTATAGGAAACTTTTGTCTTAAAATTGAATGTTCTATCACCAGTTTAAGTTTGTAACAATAAAAAGGGAACACCCTGTAGTTATTTATCCGACACTTGAAAGAAGTTCAAAATACTAGTTTGATGTAATTTTGCATATTTTTGTTGTAAGAGACAACTTTGAAAATGACTTTCTAAACTTTTTATATGTTGAAATGCAATAAAATCATCTCTTGCAAAACTTTTTAAGCAACTAACAACTAACAACTGTTAAAGCTTCATCATATGAGTTTATTTTGTTGTTGTTTTCAATCTCCGCTTCTTTGCTGTAATCGTCATCAATCTCTGCTTCATCAGTGTTGTCTTCATCACTTTCATTTTTAGTTTTCATATTGAAGTCAAAATTTTCATCGTCTGTTTCTAAATTTGTGTCAATCGTAAGTAAATCTTCTACCACTTGGTCTTCGGCTGATCCTAGTGCGGCTTTAACACCTCTCCACAAACTAGCGAGTTTTGACAATGGCAAGTTGTCTTCAGGATCAAAATCGCTTGCATCGCATCTACTTTTTCTAAATCCAGCTTTAGTGAAATAGTTTTTTATGGTTGTGTTAGTCACTTTATTCTATGATGTATTTATGAAGTACAGTGCCTCCAACACGTTAACAGGTTTTGAAAGTTCTGATGCAGATTTGACTCTGTCCATGTTTGACAGAATATGTTTCAAGACTTGATCTCGATAATGGAATTTAAAATTTTGTATTATTCCTTGGTTTAGTGGCTGGCACACAGAAGTTGTATTAGGTGGTAAGAAGATAATTTTAGCGTTCTTCAAATTTAATTCGCGAGAGTCGGATCCAGCATTATCCATAAATAAAACAATTTTTCTTTTTTGAATACCCATTTTTCTGTCCAATTCCAATAACCATTCACTCATAATATCTCGTGTCATCCAGGCTTTTTTATTTGACTTCCAAATTGCTGGTAAATTATGTAGTAACGTTTTTAAATGCCCGAGGACGATTAGCTTTTCCATTTTCCAATCACTAACAATTGTTCTTTATGCCCTACCATACTCACACAAAACAAAATTGTGTCTTTCGTTAGATAATTTACCTTCAGTGCATTTTTCAGATTTGAAGGCTAAAGTCTTGTCAGGTAGTGCACGAAAGAAAAATCCGCTTTCATCTGTGTTATAGATATCTTCCGGTATAACCAAGCAACATCGAAGGAAGCTTTTCCACGAACTGTTTTACGTTTTGTTGATTTCCATCAGCGGCTTCACCAGATATGCATTTAAAACTAACATTATGTCTTTTGCGCCATTTTTGGAGATGCAGAGAAATTACGGTAGCCTGATCGTTCCGCGATTTCTTTAGCTTTTGCTTTGACTAAGGGCCCCGACACAGGAATATTTTGACTCCTAGCTATTGAAAACCATTCAAAACACAATTTATCAATGTTGGAACCTTCGGTTTTAAGAAAACTTCATAATTTAGTTGAGGGTAGGCGAGTGATGACTGTGATGTGCTACGAAATATGAATGAATCTATCCTTTCTTTTAAGCGAAAAATAACTTGTTGCAGCGGATTACGCGAACATTTTACGAATTTCTTTAGTTGGTATAAATAATTTTCATAACGAAACGCACTACAAAAGAAAAAAATACAAAAGGATCTGTCGAAATTCGGTGGCTTTAAATCTTTCTACATCCATGAAGTCCCGTGGAGTCCTAGCAAACTCTTTGGGAATGTATTATTTCTTCATTGTTTCTATCAGACTATTTAAAGTAATTATTTTTTTATTATCTACATTTCGGACATTCCGTTTTCCTTTAACCCAAAAGGAAAGCAATTTTTTTATTACTCCAACACATACAGGATGACCGAGGGGTGCGTGCGAGCTCCATAACTTTTTTCTTTGCATGCTATCGTCTTGATTTTTTTTTAAACGATAGGCCTAATAATAGAACACGTTCTAAAAATATTTCTATTTGTATGCAGGGTGTCCCAAAGTAAAATACACAGCTAAGTTCTATTTTTTTTAATTGAAACCCCTAATTTTTGTTCTATTTTTGGATTCGCTATTAAATTGTCGATATAACGCACCCGGGTTTCTTAGACTTATCCGTCATAGTTTTTGAGATGTCAATTTATGTATCAAAATAGCTTTGTGCATAGGCCCACAGAAAAATTTATAACTTCCGAACCATTCAAGATAACTTAACCAACTGTTTTCCAGTCGATTCCCTAAGCTTTAGCGCATCTTCTGAAAGAAAAGCGAACTCGGAGTCTATATTCCATCGCTTACTACGATTTTTTGAAAATGACAAATTACAAATGGCAATAACTCGATTTTTTCAAATGCAACACCCCATATTTTATTGCATCATTGCATGGCATTTTTTAAGAGCTTTTTGCCGATATAAGATTTGTAGGGTCTATTTTGTAAAATTTGGGAGAAGTTTGAGAATACTAAAAAAATTTTTTTTGAAAAAAAAGGAACCGTGTAGGCCGGTGTCGTAAAATTTGATACTTATATGAAAAGTGTATCTTTTAACAAAATAAAATTGTAATAGAAATAAAAGTACAACACAAAAAAACGATTTTATTAATTTTTACAAAAATGGGGAAGTATAATTAACAAGGAAATAACGTAAAAATTTGGAAAAGAAGCAACTTATAAAAAATGTTCGAATAAATCATCATCGTGTTCCACACAAGCTGCTATTCTGCTAATAAATGAGTTCCGAACTCTAGCAAGCATTGCTCCATCAATTGAATGGAAGGCTTCCGTTATCCTGTTTTTTATATCATCCACGGTTGTTGGACGATCTCTGAAAACCCTTTCTTTCACGTACCCCCAAAGAAAGAAATCAGTTGGAGTAAGTTCTTGCTTCTGGATATTTTTCATGGTAGATTCTGCATGTTGCAGTAGACCATATTCACTAATCCTTCACGAGTGAAATTCATTATTGATAACTAAATGTGTGCATATTATTGTTATTATTATTATTATTATTATTATTATTATTATTTATTTTTTTTTTTAAAGGAGCTTCGACATCGTAGGTCATTAGCTCCATCAACGACTACTTAGTCAAATGTAATTAAATTAACAGGTAAAAAAAAATACCCTGTTACGTCATATTTTGTCGTAAAAACCAATAGATTTTAGTAAGTCCAGAACTCTAAGAAATTCATCTTTTTCAGAAAGAAGCGATCGTAACTCTCCCTGCACCTTATGTCGTCGTCGTTGCTCGTCAAATTCTGGGCATTCGATAAGTATATGAGGTACTGTAAGCTGAGTATTGCACCTTGTACAAAGAGGAGGCTCCCCTTTCTCGAGAATGTATCCATGTGTAAGCAAAGTGTGTCCTATTCTAAGTCTATGTAGAATAACACTTTCTTTGCGTCCTAGCACATGGTGAGGAGGAATCAGGTTTTATTTGCACAAGAAATGTGTCTCTACTAGACCAATCATTTTTCCATTCTTCGGTCACAGTCAAATGCAGTTTTTTCTTGAGTTCAAGTAAATATTTTTTGTTGTCCTGCAATCTTTCTTCATTTTCAATCCTCCAGGGAGGATCCTCATGTGGTAAGCCAGGAATCTCAGGGATTTCGATTTGTTCTAATGTTGCATGTCTCAGTACAGCATTTTTGGCGATATGATTGGGATGAGATATCACCGTAATTAGGTAAGACAAGAAAAGTTTTTTCCTACGATATGTTAAAGGCTCAACTCCTGCCTCAGCACAAAGACTTATTTTGGGACTGGTGTAGAAAGCCCCTAAAGCTTGTCTTAGGCTAGCATTCTGAATGGGTTCCAGAAGTGCCAGTCTCGTTTTGCATGCAGCAAAATAAACTATCGACCCATAGTCTATTTTGGAGCGGATTAAAGTTTTGTATAAAAGAATAAGCGTTAGATCATTTGCACCCCATTTTGTATGTGTCAGACATTTAATTAAATTTTGAGCTTTCTTGCAACGAATGACTAGATTATTGATATGGCTTTTCCAGGTAAGTTTTGAGTCAAAGATTAATCCTAAAAATTTGGTTTCAGATTTTATGATCATTGGTGTACCTTTGATAAAGAGCAATGGCTGATAGTGTGGCTTGCGTAATTGGCAGAAATGAAATAAGTGAGTTTTTTCCCTTGATATTTTAAAGCCATTACTTTCGGCATTAGAAATAATTGTATCAACGGCCTTTTGTAGGTACCTTGAACTTTCTCCAACAGTCTTTGCCGAGTTTATTATACATAGGTCGTCAACATATATACAGGTTTTAACCCTAGCGTCAACACCAGCTGCCAAGTCGTTTACAGCTATCAAAAAGAGGCTCACGCTAAGGGTCGAACCCTGTGGTACACCATTTTCAAGAATTCTGTTATTAGAAAGTGTACCATTCAGTCTAACTCTAAAGGTTCTATTATTCAAGAAACTTGAGATAATAGCAGGAAGATTGCCTCTAAGACCCCATTGATGTATTTTCTTTAATATACCATATCTCCAGGTCATGTCGAAGGCTTTCTCTAAATCAAAAAAGACTGCTGTTGCATGTTCTCGTTTTTTAAAAGATGTTTTTATTTCATTTTCTAGGAAAACCAAGTTGTCCAGTGTAGATCTACCCTTGCGAAAACCTGACTGACATGGACTAATTAGCCCTCGAGTTTCTAATAGCCAAATCAGCCGTTTACTCACCATTCTTTCCAGAATTTTTCCGATACAACAAGTTAGACTGATTGGTCTATAACTCGCTGGAAAGAGAGGATTCTTGCCTTCTTTTAGAATGGGGACTACAATTGCCTGTTTCCATTGAGCTGGGTAAGTACCTTGGTTCCATAAGTTATTGTATAATATTAAAAGTTTTTGTTTAAAGGCTAATGGAGCATTTATAATCATCAAGTACGTTATTGAATCATGTCCTGGTGCAGTCTTTTTTGCTTCAGAGAGAGCCCGATCTAAGTCTCTGAGAGTGAAGTCACAATTGTAAGAGAATTTCTCGTCTGTCTGGAAGTCTATAGATTTTTCGATTGTTGCCTTGTTCCTCAAAAAGTCCTGTTCATAGTTTTTGTTACTACTTACAGAAGCAAATTGGTCTGCTAGCACCTCGGTAATCTCGACCAAATCTTGAGTTAAAGTACCATCTTCTTTTCTTATACATGTTATAGGTCTGTACACACTCGTACCTGCGATGGCACGGACTTTTCTCCAGACCTCGTTCATTGGTACATCGGATGTCATACTGGATACATAGTGCTTCCAGGAGTTTTCTTTAGCTTGTCTAACAGCAATTCGAGCATAAGTCCTAGCTCTTTTGAAAGCTAGCAAGTTTTCAGTGGTTTTATACTTTTTGTATCTGTTAAACGCAGTTTTCTTAGTTTTTATTTTCTCATAGACATCGGTGTTCCACCATGGGACACTCTTTTTCCTCACATTTGGTCGAGTTTTTGGAATAGACCTTTCTGCAGCATCAAGTAAGTATTCAGTCAGAGATTCAACGCTTATTTCTGAAATCTTGTCCAGATCCTTCTCTAGGGCTAATTTGAAGGCCTGCCAGTCTGCGAGTTTCTCATCCCACTTGGCAGGAGTAAGGAAGGGTGTTCTCTCTATGCCGGTATCGATTATTATAGGGAGGTGGTCGCTGCCATACAGATCGTCTAAGGTTTTCCATCGAAGACGGGTTACAAGGTTTGGTGATGATACCGACAGATCGATTGCTGAAAAGGTTCTGGATCTGAGATTGGAAAAAGTAGGAGATCCATCGTTCAGCAGTACAGCCTCGAGTTGGTCTAGGACATTTTCGATCTTGCGACCTCGCTGATCGACCCTGTCTGATCCCCAAAGTGGGTTGTGAGCATTGAAATCTCCAACCAAAAGGTATGGTGTTGGAAGTTGCCTGATCAAATTTATAATTTCATTTTCAGTCCAGTTGCCATCCGGTAGGTATATGCTACAAATAGAAAATTGAACGGGCGCTACTAATTGTATTGCAACCGCCTGAAGGGAAGTGGTGATATCAAGTTTCTTGTATATCACTCCGGATTTTACTATAAGGGCCACACCGCTTCTTGCACGGACACGAGGAACAACATCTTTTCTAATAATATCATAGCCCCGCAGCGTATAAGGCTGGTTTGGCGTTAAATGAGTTTCTTGTAGACACATACAAAATGGATCAATGTCCCTTAAAATCATTTTTAGTTCACAGTAGTGAGAAACAATTCCGTTACAATTCCATTGTAAAATTTTGTTAGACATATTGTTTCTTTTGTGTTTTTATGTTACCATGTAATAAAAAATAGGAACAAAGACAAATAAATAATAAAAAACATATGTAAAATGTAAACGACACAGTGTAAATAAAAATATAGATTATAAAAATAAAACGAGATCAATAAAATTGTAAATAAATAAACTAATGGATTAATAAATAAATAAAATAAATAACTATAAATGACTAGAATTTTGAACTTTGGTTTTCATTTCACCTGGAGGTTTTCTGGGTCTTCCTTTTTCCCATCCTTTCTTTTTCTTGGGAACTATTAGACGGGATAGGTCTTGAGTTGACTCACCGTCTGAAGAAATTTCTGTATATTCACCCGGAGGTGTATCTCTTTTTCTTTTTTCGGATCCAGTATCTGAGAAGACTGGTCCCGAGGCATCACTTTTAGATGGCCAGCAGTCTACTGCCGATGTCGCTCTTGTTTGTTTTTCTACAAACACTGTTTTAAGATTTTCCACAAGCGCTGGTATAAGCTTATTTATCATTTCCTCCACGTTAAAATTACTTTCTTTGGCAACAGGTAAACTGGCGGCTCTGGAATAGGTGATTCCTTTAGGAGTAGGAATCACCACCTGGCTTTTTGCTTCTTGGTAGGTGCATTTTGTTTTAGCTTTTACCTTCTGTATTGCCATTTCTGTTTTGTAGGTGGGACATTCTTTGGATCGAGCATTATGTTTGCCACCACAGTTAACACAAGTTATTTCTTCGAGCAAGCATTGACTCCCTTCATGTGGGGGTTTTCCACAGATACATACTTGCTCGCCTTTGCAGGCAAGAGCCGTATGTCCGAACTTTTGACACTTAAAACATCGTAGCGGCGCCGGTATGTATTGTCGTACCGGCAGTGAGTAATATGCCACCTTAATAGAGGTTGGCAGTTTAACACTATTAAATGTCAAAATGTGTGACGCTGTATCTTTAAGTTGTCCATCCTGCTTTATTTTTATTCTTTTTACTCCTATTACCCCTATTTTCGAAAGTTCTTCAGCTATTTCCTCCACAGAACAGTTTAGTAAGTCACGGCAAACTATAATTCCTCTAGAGAAATTTAATTGGCCGTGTGGAGAAACTTTAATTTTATACCCTAAAAGCGTTTGCATTTTCATGGCTTTTCCACTTTGTGCATTTGACACTGTCTCAATTAGAAGACCATTCCTAATTTTCTTTACTTGTTTTAATTCACCTACTATTCCAAACAACTCTTTGTGAATTGCGAACGGACTACATTTTGAAAAATTTTCATTATCCTCTCTCTGAATAGTCAGGAACCGAGCCTGAGGCGCCTTTTCCTGCTCTATTACAATTGATTGCTCAGGGCCAGCCGGCGGAGACCTCGCCAGGGAGCTTCTCCTGACAAAGGGGTTACCTTCTGGTTCCATCGCGTTGTCCACAATTGGGGGTGTGGACTCCCCGTTTTTATATTTTTTTGGAGATTTTTTCATATTAAATATTTTTTGGCCTAGGAAGGGACGTCACCTGCAGCAGAGCCTGGATACCACAGGAAGGCTATTTACAACTGGGGGTCGCCTGGTGCCCAGAGGGCTCCGTTCGAGACCCTGTATCGCCGGGCCATTCACTCCTCAGCACGGGTCGCATTACACCTTAAGTTCGCGGATTTTTGATACGGGGTTGACTCCCCGTAACTGGGGCCGTGGGAGCGTCAATTCCCATATGTGCCAGTGATAGCAGGCGTACCCGCCCATCAAAGGCACACCCCCTGCGGGTATTATTATTATTATTATTATTTTTATTATTTTTATTATTTTTATTATTATTTTTATTTTTATTATTATTATTATTATTATTATTATTATTATTATTTTTTATTATTATTATTATTTTTATTATTTTTATTATTATTATTATTATTATTATTATTATTATTTTTATTATTATTTTTATTATTATTATTATTATTATTATTATTTTTATTATTTTTATTATTTTTATTATTATTATTATTATTATTATTATTATTATTTTTATTATTTTTATTTTTTATTATTTTTTTTTTTATTTTTTTTTTTTTTTAAAGGAGCTTCGACATCGTAGGTCATTAGCTCCATCAACGACTACTTAGTCAAATGTAATTAAATTAACAGGTAAAAAAATACCCTGTTACGTCATATTTTGGCGTAAAAACCAATAGATTTTAGTAAGTCCAGAACTCTAAGAAATTCATCTTTTTCAGAAAGAAGCGATCGTAACTCTCCCTGCACCTTATGTCGTCGTCGTTGCTCGTCAAATTCTGGGCATTCGATAAGTATATGAGGTACTGTGAGCTGAGTATTGCACCTTGTACAAAGAGGAGGCTCCCCTTTCTCGAGAATGTATCCATGTGTAAGCAAAGTGTGTCCTATTCTAAGTCTGTGTAGAATAACACTTTCTTTGCGTCCTAGCCCAACACCAAAACATGGTGAGGAGGAATCAGGTTTTATTTGCACAAGAAATGTGTCTCTACTAGACCAATCATTTTTCCATTCTTCGGTCACAGTCAAATGCAGTTTTTTCTTGAGTTCAAGTAAATATTTTTTGTTGTCCTGCAATATTTCTTCATTTTCAATCCTCCAGGGAGGATCCTCATGTGGTAAGCCAGGAATCTCAGGGATTTCGATTTGTTCTAATGTTGCATGTCTCAGTACAGCATTTTTGGCGATATGATTGGGATGAGATATCACCGTAATTAGGTAAGACAAGAAAAGTTTTTTCCTACGATATGTTAAAGGCTCAACTCCTGCCTCAGCACAAAGACTTATTTTGGGACTGGTGTAGAAAGCCCCTAAAGCTTGTCTTAGGCTAGCATTCTGAATGGGTTCCAGAAGTGCCAGTCTCGTTTTACATGCAGCAAAATAAACTATCGACCCATAGTCTATTTTGGAGCGGATTAAAGTTTTGTATAAAAGAATAAGCGTTAGATCATTTGCACCCCATTTTGTATGTGTCAGACATTTAATTAAATTTTGAGCTTTCTTGCAACGAATGACTAGATTATTGATATGGCTTTTCCAGGTAAGTTTTGAGTCAAAGATTAATCCTAAAAATTTGGTTTCGGATTTTATGATCATTGGTGTACCTTTGATAAAGAGCAATGGCTGATAGTGTGGCTTGCGTAATTGGCAGAAATGAACTAAGTGAGTTTTTTCCCTTGATATTTTAAAGCCATTACTTTCGGCATTAGAAATAATTGTATCAACGGCCTTTTGTAGGTACCTTGAACTTTCTCCAACAGTCTTTGCCGAGTTTATTATACATAGGTCGTCAACATATATACAGGTTTTAACCCTAGCGTCAACACCAGCTGCCAAGTCGTTTACAGCTATCAAAAAGAGGCTCACGCTAAGGGTCGAACCCTGTGGTACACCATTTTCAAGAATTCTGTTATTAGAAAGTGTACCATTCAGTCTAACTCTGAAGGTTCTGTTATTCAAGAAACTTGAGATAATAGCAGGAAGATTGCCTCTAAGACCCCATTGATGTATTTTCTTTAATATACCATATCTCCAGGTCATGTCGAAGGCTTTCTCTAAATCAAAAAAGACTGCTGTTGCATGTTCTCGTTTTTTAAAAGATGTTTTTATTTCATTTTCTAGGAAAACCAAGTTGTCCAGTGTAGATCTACCCTTGCGAAAACCTGACTGACATGGACTAATTAGCCCTCGAGTTTCTAATAGCCAAATCAGCCGTTTACTCACCATTCTTTCCAGAATTTTTCCGATACAACAAGTTAGACTGATTGGTCTATAACTCGCTGGAAAGAGAGGATTCTTGCCTTCTTTTAGAATGGGGACTACAATTGCCTGTTTCCATTGAGCTGGGTAAGTACCTTGGTTCCATAAGTTATTGTATAATATTAAAAGTTGTTGTTTAAAGGCTAATGGAGCATTTATAATCATCAAGTACGTTATTGAATCATGTCCTGGTGCAGTCTTTTTTGCTTCAGAGAGAGCCCGATCTAAGTCTCTGAGAGTGAAGTCACAATTGTAAGAGAATTTCTCGTCTGTCTGGAAGTCTATAGATTTTTCGATTGTTGCCTTCTTCCTCAAAAAGTCCTGTTCATAGTTTTTGTTACTACTTACAGAAGCAAATTGGTCTGCTAGCACCTCGGTAATCTCGACCAAATCTTGAGTTAAAGTACCATCTTCTTTTCTTATACATGTTATAGGTCTGTACACACTCGTACCTGCGATGGCACGGACTTTTCTCCAGACCTCGTTCATTGGTACATCGGATGTCATACTGGATACATAGTGCTTCCAGGAGTTTTCTTTAGCTTGTCTAACAGCAATTCGAGCATAAGTCCTAGCTCTTTTGAAGGCTAGCAAGTTTTCAGTGGTTTTATACTTTTTGTATTTGTTAAACGCAGTTTTCTTGGTTTTTATTTTCTCATAGACATCGGTGTTCCACCATGGGACACTCTTTTTCCTCACATTTGGTCGAGTTTTTGGAATAGACCTTTCTGCAGCATCAAGTAAGTATTCAGTCAGAGATTCAACGCTTATTTCTGAAATCTTGTCCAGATCCTTCTCTAGGGCTAATTTGAAGGCCTGCCAGTCTGCGAGTTTCTCATCCCACTTGGCAGGAGTAAGGAAGGGTGTTCTCTCTATGCCGGTATCGATTACTATAGCGAGGTGGTCGCTGCCATACAGATCGTCTAAGGTTTTCCATTGAAGACGGGTTACAAGACTTGGTGATGATACCGACAGATCGATTGCTGAAAAGGTTCTGGATCTGAGATTGGAAAAAGTAGGTGATCCATCGTTCAGCAGTACAGCCTCGAGTTGGTCTAGGACATTTTCGATCTTGCGACCTCGCTGATCGACCCTGTCTGATCCCCAAAGTGGGTTGTGAGCATTGAAATCTCCAACCAAAAGGTATGGTGTTGGAAGTTGCCTGATCAAATTTATAATTTCATTTTCAGTCCAGTTGCCATCCGTTAGGTATATGCTACAAATAGAAAATTGAACGGGCGCTACTAATTGTATTGCAACCGCCTGAAGGGAAGTGGTGATATCAAGTTTCTTGTATATCACTCCGGATTTTACTATAAGGGCCACACCGCTTCTTCCACGGACACGAGGAACAACATCTTTTCTAATAATATCATAGCCCCGCAGCGTATAAGGCTGGTTTGGCGTTAAATGAGTTTCTTGTAGACACATACAAAATGGGTCAATGTCCCTTAAAATCATTTTTAGTTCACAGTAGTGAGAAACAATTCCGTTACAATTCCATTGTAAAATTTTGTTAGACATATTGTTTCTTTTGTGTTTTTATGTTACCATGTAATAAAAAGTAGGGACAAAGACAAATAGATAATAAAAAACATATGTAAAATGTAAACGACACAGTGTAAATAAAAATATAGATTATAAAAATAAAACGAGATCAATAAAATTGTAAATAAATAAACTAATGGATTAATAAATAAATAACTATAAATGACTAGAATTTTGAATGGATTAATAAATAAAATAAAATAAATAGCTATAAATGACTAGAATTTTGAACTTTGGTTTTCAGTTCACCTGGAGGTTTTCTGGGTCTTCCTTTTTCCCATCCTTTCTTTTTCTTGGGAACTATTAGACGGGATAGGTCTTGAGTTGACTCACCGTCTGAAGAAATTTCTGTATATTCACCCGGAGGTGTATCTCTTTTTCTTTTTTCGGATCCAGTATCTGAGAAGACTGGTCCCGAGGCATCACTTTTAGATGGCCAGCAGTCTACTGCCGATGTCGCTCTTGTTTGTTTTTCTACAAACACTGTTTTAAGATTTTCCACAAGCGCTGGTATAAGCTTATTTATCATTTCCTCCACGTTTAAATTACTTTCTTTGGCAACAGGTAAACTGGCGGCTCTGGAATAGGTGATTCCTTTAGGAGTAGGAATCACCACCTGGCTTTTTGCTTCTTGGTAGGTGCATTTTGTTTTAGCTTTTACCTTCTGTATTGCCATTTCTGTTTTGTAGGTGGGACATTCTTTGGATCGAGCATTATGTTTGCCACCACAGTTAACACAAGTTACTTCTTCGAGCAAGCATTGACTCCCTTCATGTGGGGGTTTTCCACAGATACATACTTGCTCGCCTTTGCAGGCAAGAGCCGTATGTCCGAACTTTTGACACTTAAAACATCGTAGCGGCGCCGGTATGTATTGTCGTACCGGCAGTGAGTAATATGCCACCTTAATAGAGGTTGGCAGTTTAACACTATTAAATGTCAAAATGTGTGACGCTGTATCTTTAAGTTGTCCATCCTGCTTTATTTTTATTCTTTTTACTCCTATTACCCCTATTTTCGAAAGTTCTTCAGCTATTTCCTCCACAGAACAGTTTAGTAAGTCACGGCAAACTATAATTCCTCTAGAGAAATTTAATTGGCCGTGTGGAGAAAACTTTAATTTTATACCCTAAAAGCGTTTGCATTTTCATGGCTTTTCCACTTTGTGCATTTGACACTGTCTCAATTAGAAGACCATTCCTAATTTTTATTATTTTTATTATTTTTATTATTTTTATTATTATTATTATTATTATTATTATTATTTTTATTATTATTATTATTTTTATTATTATTATTTTTATTATTTTTATTATTTTTATTATTATTATTATTATTATTATTATTTTTATTATTATTGTTATTATTATTATTTTTATTATTTTTATTATTATTATTATTATTATTATTATTATTATTATTATTTTTATTATTATTATGTGTGTCTAATTTTATGACAGCGGCCTATACGATTCTTTTTTTTTTCGAAAAATGAATAAATATTTAGTGTTTTGCTAAAAATCTCCCATATCTTACAATGTAGACCCCACAACCTCTATATCGACAAAAAGCCCTAAAAAAACGCCATGCAATAGTACAATAAAATATAGGGTGTTGTATTTAAAAAAATTGAGTTATTGCCATTTGTAATTTGTCATTTTCAAAAAATCGTAGTAAGCGATGGAATATGGGTTCTGTTTTCTCGGAAAAATTACAAAAAGGTGTAAAATTGATGACGTTAAGTTGAAAAAATGATATCGGTCATATAACAACCCCCTCCTGAGTTCGAGTACATTTGAGCTCGTTTTACGGCATTTTGAACTGTTTCTCTCTAAATATCTGACTATAAATTGGTGATTTCTTTTTCTGTTACTTTTCAATACACGGTTGGTTGTGGTTTGTTGTGGTAAACGCGGGATTTTAAAAAGTTCAAAGGAAAAAGTTTGGCGTCATCATATCTGGCTATATGATCGGCCAGTTCATCGCCAAAACAGGAGATCACATTACCGAAAATTGTTTAAACAAGAGGTATAACAATAATTCCGCGTTTTTCAGTTGTCTATTGCTTATTGACAACAAATTCTCTATCTTTTAGGAACATGAGTAACAAAGCACAATAAGATTTCCAAACTCACATCAAGTTCGTACTTGCGAGACTTGCTGTTACAATTACAAAGGAATACGCATGATTAAGAAAAACAAAGAAGAAATGTACTTGAAACATGCTTGAAACGTTTTTAACGTTTCTCGTGAAACTAATGAAATGAATTTTTGAGATGTTTTTGAAATGTGTATAAAATGAAGTATTACAATGTTTCGTTTTTGAACAAATAAGTATACAGATATGTTTCATACATGTTTCGTGTTTACTGGGGCATTATGTACCTATTCTAAATTACTGGAACATAAAAATTTCACATTCTAAATTAACATTAACTTTAAAGTTCCTTTATTTTGATTATGAAACTGGCCCTAAATCATTTCAAATAATTTTGCCATGTCAAAACCTTCCTAATGAGCTTGGAACGCTAATTTTATAATTTATTTAAGAAAAACCACTGGTTTGAAATTAATTTTAATAAAGTAAACGTTATTTTTAAAGCACAATCTTTTACCAAAAAAATCCCCGTAGTACTTGTAGCGCTCCATTTGAAAAATAGTAGATTATTTTATAGAGGGTAAATGTGATAGTTTATGTGGGGAAGCTGCATGTTTATAATTATTAATCAGCTGAGCCACATAAACGCACATTTATTCCGAATAAAATATATTATTTTATCCGCAAACATATTGGTGAAGAGTAAAGAGCAATTTTGAGCAACACTAATTTAAAGGTAAATGAATAAAATAATCAGGAAGCTTTGCACGTGAATCATTACCATAACAATGTTTTTAAGCAAACGTCAGTCTCGAATTTTTGTGTTGAGATTTTCGAATGTGTTGAGTGTTTTTTAATTTAACTAGTGCTGCATCTAGTGCAGGGTCTCCCGTTTCACAATAAGGGAATCATCTCCTCTTCAGCGAAGCAGCGAAAGACACAAGAAAGTGACAACAGTGGAAAAAGTCATGACAGGCAAAAGTAAAAAATGCTTTATCTCATAAAAATGTTTTACCCCATGTCCGAAAGAGTGGTCCGAGATGTACACCTTTTACCTGTGACATTCTGTCACAAAATTGGCAGTTTTGTTACGTTTCCGTATAAAAAATATTTTTAACTCGAAAATTAAGCGGAATTTCAAAAAAAAATCTTGAAGAATGATCCCATTTGTAAAGTAGGGTAGACCGGGGTCGAAAGCAACATTTTTAATTCAAACACCAATTTCTGGAGAACTGTCATAGATATAAAAAATGTTTATCGTTCAGACCTTAAATGCATATTTTACTATATTAAAATGTGCCACTTAGGTTTTTTGATAAATACAGGGTGTTGAAAGTTGAAACATTAAGAAAATGATTTGCACGATATAAGAACAGTAATGCCGTAGATAAAACGAAAATTTACGTTGTAAAGGAAAAACATTTATTTTACACAATTTGTTTGGGAACTGCTGTCGAAGTAAATGTTCGAAGTTGGCTCCAATGCATTGAAGGCAAAGTCGGACGCGTCTTAGTAACGAGCGACAAGCTTTTTTTTCATTTCCATGGAAACAATCTGCTTATTTGTTACAACAATGAAATTTTGTTTACTTATATAAGCACACCAAAATAATTCCAGTGACCATCAAACTTTGGGCCTATATTTAAAAATTAAATAACATTGATATGAATAACAATTTCCCGAGTTTTCTTTTTCGGTTACACTATTTCTGCACTATTCTATTACCAGTTAAAGTTTGGACTCGTAGACCGTAAACACCCTGTATAGTTTATAGTTATTAGTCAAAAATTAAAGTGGTGCAAAATTTTACTACCGTCCCCGACCCCGGGGCGGTTGAAACACTATGCGGGGTCGATAGTAACACCGTGATGAGAAGCTTAAACAAATGTTTATTTATTCAATGCAAAACTACAAAAAAAGTTATATTTTTACAGAAAAAAAAAGTTGTGGATATATCACAAGGAAAAGTGAACTTAACATAACAAGTTATTGTTTTCGCTTTTTTTTTGGTTTTGGTTTAGGGTCGTACAAATTTTTCTTAACGCTTTTTTTCTTCTCATATTCTGCCCTAATTTCTTCCTTCTCTGGGGTATTCCTGTATATGGCCGATTTTCTTTTCTTTTTTCCTTTATTTCCTTCTTTCCTAGGCGGAGCTTAGGGGAAAGGTCTAACTGCCTCCGGTGAAAGCTCCTCAACTGGGGTAAGACACGAAGTTGAGGCTAAAGGTTCATTTATCAGTTCATTGGCAGAAAAAGATGTTGTTGGTATAGGTTCTTCATTATGTTGGTGAATCTGCTCATCTGGTGTAGGTATAATTTCTCTATTCTCTGGTTTTATCATGTCAATATATCAGCTTCAGTGCGTACATTGCTTGGCACAGACCAATCTGTGACATAAGATGGTGGATAATCTAGATCTGTAAAAATATGTCTATCATAGGGAAATATTCCGGTGCACCTAAATCCTGCTTGAATATTGCTTGATGTCAGCGCCATTGGAAGTGCTGTAGCTATTATAGATGGGATATTATAAATGGACATTGTTTTGCCTGGACTACTACTACGCATCCATCCATCGCAGGCAAAATTAACAGCTTTTTTTAAAGATCCATATACAGAACGATCGAGCGGTTATAACTTGTGTGAGGAATGGGGCGGGAAGGACAAAACAACTATACCGTTCTCAGAGCAGTAATCCAGGGCTTGAATAGAAATATGCGACGCGTAATTATAAGCAGTAGGAGGACTTTGTGATCAGTAGTTGTTGACGTATATTTTTGGAAATGTTGTAAAAATTTAACTAATTCATTTTCTTGCATCCAGCAGCTTGCGTTTCCGGTGCCAATGCTTCCAATTGGACCATCCCGGATAAAATGTTCTTGGTAGCGAATTCTTGGAAATATGAACATTGGAGGTACAAAATTTCCAACAGCATTCACAGCGCAAGTTAACGTAACCAAGGTTCCACGTTCGGCAGACGTCACTGCTCCAACTTGCTTTGTTCCCCTTTTAGTGACAATTCTATTGGGCTTTTGAAGTTGTGATACCCTCTCGTCTACATTGTATATGTCTTTAGGTTGGAATTTATATTTGTCCATAATTTTTTGCAGATTTTCAAAAAAACAGTCTACATTGGTTTTGTTGAAACTAGTGGCACGAGATAAACTAGTTGGTTGTGCACACCTTAAAGAGAGCTGTGGCTGTCGCTTCATGAATCTGCTGAACCAGTCTTCGGTAGCCATCTGGTTTTGTTCCCACTGTGGTGGCATTGCGACTTATATTTTTTGGCTAATTCATAAGCAAACCTTCTGATTTCTTTTGGACAGAAACCATAATATATGTCTGCTGCCTTCACAATATAATTTGACATAATCTTTTCCTGGTCTGTAAAACTTTGTTCCAAGCTCTATAACTCATGGAAACCGAATTGTTTACTCCCTCATCTGCACCTAATCCTTCCTTTTTCTTTTTAAACCTTCCTAAAGAAACATGACACAAGTCATATTTCTTAACCGCTGTACGAGTAGATAATGTACCATTTTTTACTTCGGTGTATGCCTCTTCGTAAATTGCGATATCTTTGGAACCTCTGTTAGTTCTTCTAACTTTCGTACGTGGCATTCTATAAGTCGAAAATAGGTGTTAGATAGTTTTTAACATCGTTGGCGGGGTCGGTTGTAAGGTTACAATTGCCCCCGGGCTATGTTACAATTGCCCCCAACCTTACTTTTTAATAACTTTTAAATTTTTAGTAATGAATGGCTACAAAACTTGACACTCTTTAGTTGCTATATTATCCAGAAATATATAAACTAACACTAAAACCGAGTTGAAGTAACAACCTTCAGCCAAAAATCTTGTATTTATCTTTATTATCACTCCAGAAATATTACTCAGAAGCACTGACAACATTTACTGTCTTCTACACAATACAGGTTATGGGCCGCGTCCTGTTTTTCAGCACTATGGCAAATCGAGGTGGGGTAAGGGACGCAAAATTTGTCGCCTTGTCGCCGGGACGTGGCGGTACCTCGTAACGAGAACTCAAATGAACTTATTTAGCCAAAAGAATTGTAACAAAGAGTAGCTCCTATTTCAAGGGAAATGATGTAAAAGTTGAAGCAACAACAACATTTTTGAGTCAACAATGATGAATCATCATGATAAATCTTTTTTGTAATAAGACAGTTTTCATTCGTTCGGATTCCTTTGTTTCCATATTTAAGTGTTTTGAAATTAACACTTTTTAAATTTTTTGCATTTGCGTTCCCTTCCTTTAAAAAAAATTTAAAACTTTATAATTGTTAAATGTTTTGAAATCGTAGATATTTGAACAAAAAAAATGGGCATGAAACCGCACTAATTAAAAGAAAGAGAAAATAATAAAGCAATTGTGAAAAATGACAGTTTTTATAGTTTTGAAACAGATATTTGTTGCTGTGTATTTTTTTAGACGTACTCGTATTCCCTTAGAAATAGCACAATAGTATATTACGTACCGCAAACTGTAAGTGCAATTTTTTTGGTCGAGAATGCAAAATTGGGAAACCGAGGGTACCGAGGTTTCCTAAGCGTTCGAGACCAAAAGAAGAACTTACAGTTTGAGGTTAGTAAGCTATTTTTTGCAATACCTGCACAAATAAGAAAAAAAAATCAATAAACGTCAGATTGTTGTCAAATTAAAAATGTGTGTGACGTTCGTTTCGTGTTAAGGATACAAACCAAAAAAAACATCACTTTAAATCAACATTTGTTGCAAAATCAACGCTTCAATACTGTTCTGAAGGTATTTCAAGTGAAAATAGAAAAATGGATGATATTGAAGAGGCTGTAAAGTTTGCTTGTGTGTCATTTTTCATGGAACACGAATGGCATACGTTGGTATGTAATATTTACTTACAGACCACGGGCTGTAAGTAAAATATTATTGCACAGTAACCATGGACACTTGCACCTGACTAAAAAGTGTCGCTTACAATGAATGATATTTGTCAGTGAATGATGACTTACAGAACAGGTATTGCTAAATAGTATTTTACGTATCAAGTCCGGAAAGTGAGGTATTACTGGACGACTCGTCCTGGTAGCTTACGACTAGCAGTAGAAGATCACTTTCCGGACATGATGCGTACAACATCTTTTTTGCAACCGTGATGAGGATTTATTCCAATACATTGTTTCGTTTTTACCGGAATAGTCCAGGAAAAATTATCCAGCGGACTAGTCCGGTAAAATGGTACTTCATTTTGTCGTTTTTACCGGACTAGTCCGGCAAAATAGTACTTTCCGGCATGAATATTATGAAAGTAAAATGTTCATCATGGTACGGTTAAAAAAAGAATTCGTTCTGTACCATTAATATAACATAAGCTCCGACCAAGTATTTTTATTATTTTGGAGATCAAAACCCTTCCGTTCTAGAGTGAGAAAGCGTATGTCAACAACAACGCTTCTTACAAATGCAGCTGCAAAAGTTATATAATTTTGTTCCAAGAATGTGTGTGGCTGCTTTCATTGATGGTCGCATTGGCCCACCTTTATTTCCAAATTTATTATAGGGCGACCCTATTAAACAGTTGCTGAACTAACCGATCGTCAAAAAGTGCACAAATTGTGTCCGAGTTAAGTGGTCCATAGACACCGGGATGACATAAATTTAAAGTTGATAGTACACAAGCATCACTTAGAAAAATAATCCTAAATTTCATCTTTACAAAGACTGAATTTTTTGGGTCTTTTTTAACTCGATTTATTTTGCATTTGTAAAACATTATCAGCAATAAAAAATATGTCAACCCGGGAAGAAAAGTATCGGCTTTCATATGCTGTTTTCAAAAATTCATTTGGTTTCGTCAAACTCAAGTCTTATCGAATTTATTTTACGCCTGTATTTGCCATATGCTTTACTACACGGGACGCGGACCTTAATGGTGATACCGCAAGCGTGCAGGGAGGTGGTAGTTTGCAGTGTGGCCGTTTCACAAACCTGCTACCAGCGCTGTTATCATTTTCGTAGTTTCAGATATTTCGGTTGTTACTTTCGTCGCCTGTTACTTTCGACCCCGGTCTACCCTAGTTGATGATGTACTAATTAGTTTTTTGGTAAGGTACATAGTTTAGGCAGAAAACGCTTTGTTTTAGACTTTTGCCCAACGCTGTATACACTAAATAAATATTACGTCATGATCTAAAACTAACAGTGACATCATGAACTAAAAATAGCAATGGAATTAGGGGATTCCCATTATTTGTGGTGAGGGATTTATCCTGTTGTGATATTAAACGAAATAAGGATATGAGCTTTTGTCTTCTCTAACACTAAGCAAATTTCAAAGGGATAAAAAATCAAATACACCTACGTTTGTTCGTACGGGCGTCAGATTACACTTTCTGCAAATTTGCAAGTTCTTTGCAAAATCAACATTTTTTGATATCGGATTACATTTTGTGCAAGATCAGCAAAATTTTTGCAAATTCAGGATTTTTTGCTGATGTCACCAAAAATTTTTTTTGTTTAATCAGCATTTCCCCATTTTAATTTACCCTCAAAATGGCGGATTTGTTTTTTTAAGGATTTATAAAAGTTTTAGCGGCACTTAAAGTTAACAGTCTAAAGCTTCGTTGTGTATATTAGTGTTTTTAATAGTTTTTCAAGATGAATAAAGTGGAAGCCTCTACTTCCTTTTCGCAAATTTTTTAAATCAAAGTTTGCATCAATTCAACAAAATCATTTTCATTATCATTTTTTACTTGACTTTAATATTTTTGATATTTTTTACAGATAAAGAGGAAAAATTTGTTATCATTGCACAAGAGCAAAGCTCCACCGACACCACGAAAAAATGTAAGTTTTTAAAATTATGTTTAATTAATTTTGAAAATAGTAGATTATTTTATAAGGCGTAAGGACCGGTTTATAGAAGCTTCATTAATTTAATTTGCAATTAAGTGCGTGACTAAATTGAACCAGTTTGATTGGTCTATTCGCGTTGTTAACTTTTAACAGCGCGCCTAACATTAATTGAGCTTTCTACATATAAACCGTCCCTTAATGTGATAGTTTATCTGGGGAAGCTGAATGTTTATTTTGCCGAATCCAATGAGGCAAATAATTCAGCTGAGCCACATAAACTCAGATTTACTCCTAATAAAATATACTATTTAATCCGCAAACGTATTGGTGAAGAGTAAAGAGCAGTTTTGAGCAACACTAATTAACATAGGTAAATGAATAAAGTAATCAGGAAGCTTTGCACGTGAATCATTACCATAACAATGTTTATAAGCAAACGTCAGTCTTGGAATTTTTGTGTTGAGATTTTCGAATGTGTTGCGTGTTTTTTAATTTAGGTAACTAGTGCAGCATCTAGTGCAGTGTCTCCCGTTTCATCTCCTCTTCAGCGAAGCAGCGAAAGACACAAGAAAGTGACAACAGTGGAAAAAGTCATGACAGGCAAAAGTAAAAAATGCTTTATCTCATAAAAATGTTTTACCCCATGCCCTAAATAGCTGTCTGAGAACTAGACCTTTTGCCTGAGACATTCTGTTACAAATGCGGTCAGTTTTGTGACGTTGCGGATAAATACAATCAACAACTATTTTTATTTAATATTATTTTCCTCTTAACTTTAATGAATATTTTTTAATTTTTTATATTTCTTTCAGGAAATTATTGACCTGGTTACGCCAGCCCAAAAAGACAGGGCATTGTGAAGTCAAAAGTTATATGAATATGGTTAGGACAAAAATATAAATAATAAATATACTATACAGGGTGATTCTTAAATAGACCGAAAAAATTTTATCACAGTCTTCCAAGGATAAGCAGAGAGGATCTGTACCATATTTACGTTTTTATTTCATAGAGGTAGAAACCCCTTAATCCGTACCACTTACGACGCTCATGAGTTCAAATTAGTTGTTTTGGAAAAAATGTGCTCGTTTTCATCATGAGTATCGATAATACACGGTGATCATTGATGTATTGATCAAGTACATTGTCATCAGATGATTATCATGTCTCCACTAAGTGTGCTAATACTACTTACAAACACATCAGTGGCGTAGGCTTTATCCCCAGCATAACTTTAAAAAAATTTATTTCGAAAACGGTTATACAAGGAATTTTTTTACTATTTTTCCCAGCATGTACTCATTTGACACTACCATGGGTAGAATTTTGTCGGTCTATTTAAGAATCACGGTGTATACATACGTTTGTTTAAGTGTAACTGCTATAGTAATTAATAAATATGTTTGAACAAAATATATTTTATGCGTTGAATTTATTAATGAAATAATAGAATTAAAATTTGAAGATATTTATTATCGTACGATACAACTAAGTACGTGGGTAAATGGCTACTGCTGCAAAAACTAACAAAAGCGACCAACAACTTTAGGAATCTAACAACTAAGCATTCCCACGCCTACACTAATACCACTTTTCCGTAACACCTCCTCCTTAAGATATTTTGATATCAGGGAAGATGTCAAAATACGCAACCACTTAACATTCACACGATCACATGCGTTTATTGGCCCTTGAATACCGCACTGGTGCACTATTACTGGTTGAAGGCACTTGAAGTCTTATTTCTTCTTCATTGGAGTCACAACCTGTCGAATGAAGAGACGGGCGCTGGGTGACTGTTGATCTTAAGTTGCAATTATTAAAAACCTGAGGACAGCATCCGCTGTGAGGACGGTGATCATCGTCATTGCCCTGATTGTTCAAACAATTGTGAATTTTCCTTTTGATGCCGCATTTGCAAAGGAGCCAAACTATTATGACATATTGAGAAGATGATAACATAGGTGATCGTTCCCCAGTGTTTGGATGTGAATGGTTCCCTGATGCTGCGGTCGAGTTCTTCGTCAAATTCTCGGAGTTTTTGATCTGCAGTATTCAACTCGTCGAGATTCAAATGATTAATTTGAAGAGGTTGAAGTTTCGGTAATTCCTCTTTTTGGGAAGTCTGGAACAGCAGTCAAATTAAATGCTGGAGATTACAAGTTCGGATACAATGTTATCGTTGTCTTCTATGCTGGCGTAAATGCGTGTCGTTCCGACGAAAGTACCACAATTTGGGTTTAAAGTTAAAAGACTGTTTTCTTCGATTATTTCGTTTTTCGAATTCTCTCCTGGACAAATGGTTGTTAGTCGGATGCGAGATAGTTAGGAGCCACTTGTTATTGGCTAGTTTTTGGATGTTATAATCACTAATTGATGTGATTATACCGTCACAGTGCTCTGATAGGACTGAGTCCATTATGAGTATTACTTCACATGGAGCGCTTGGTGACAACATTTTCGGAAAACGGTCGTAGCATAGTTTCATTTGGTTTTGGACAACGTCGGTGCAATCATCCTTGTCCAGCGTAATGTATTGTTTGCTTTCTCTTGATACAGCAACATATTTGTGGAGAGGGATAATTGTGTAAAAAAGATTGGTTTTGGGATTTTTAGTGATAGCTGAGTAGGTATGATAATAGTCGTACTGCCTGCAATTAGTTTCCAAACAAACCCGAGTCCATTAATAATTCCTCTTTTAAATCTATTGGCAATCGATGGTGTTAATTTAATTTCCCTAAAAAAATTTTCCAATTTGCGAGGATAAGCCATTAAGAAAGTTCAGTTGGGATTGGATTGACACTCTGAAGTCAGGATCTTGTTTTGGTCGCCGTATCATGTTTTAAAACATAACGATTTTTTGATACTTTGGCATTATGCTCTTCAATCGATCTCCTGTATGCTGAATCGACCAAAGTAGCAATATTTGAGGTCCCTAATAGTGCCAGATTTAGGCAGTTTTTTAAATGTTTGGAAGTTTTTCCATGTTTCAAAATCCTGTCGCCAATGTGGTTTGAGTCCGTCATACCTGTTTTGGTCCATGAATTTTCGCCGCCGAAGAGTAAACAAGGGAAGCAAAACAAAGCACAAGCTTTTGCACATCCACATAACCACTCCTGTTTGTTATATAAATCAGAGTTAAATTTCCGAGTAAATTGTCTGTTTTTTGATTGGACAACTTTCGTTATATTTAGGTTAGGAACTGGTCTTCCGAGTCTTTTAATTTCAAGTTTTTCTTCAAGGGAATGCCGTGAAAAAGGTTTTTTTTTTAAATATTCAACTTGATTCATTTTTAATTTTAAATTATAGCAAATTCTAGGCCTGACGATGTAGCACCACTTTAATTAACAAAAATTAAAAAAGCACGTTTTAATTCACATTCACATCGCAAACTCATGTAACTTGTTCACTGACTAGGATTACAGAGTCGGCGCTACAAGGTTCGCTTCCTGCAAGTGCACCAAATTTGCCTGAGCCTGAGCAGACCAATCAGGGCACTGCCATTTCCGCACGAAATTTGAAATTAATATGAATTCTGGTGCACACTTGGGAAGCGCACCACAAACCTTTCTTGAAAACATGCGTTGCCAATTAGGACTAAATCTAAATTTAACAAATTTTTTAACTTGAAAAAACTGATTTGAAGGTATTCTAAGTATAATAATATAAAATGTAATGAATTTATAAAAATAAAAAATATTAAATATTATCAAATTTTATGTGGTGCACACGCACCAGCGCACCATAGCGCCACTGGTAATAAATAGAGGTTGATTACGTAGAATACGCGACGCGTCGTTTTCGCGGGAATGAGGACCTCAATACCAAGGAATATAGAAGTGGGGAGAAGGTACGTGAGCCAGCTTGTTGGCGCGGAAATGTGTAACCCTGAGAGGCAGGGGTAGGGTTGCCAGACCTTCTATATTTTATAGAAGTGTACTATATTTAAGGCTAGGTTAAAAGGAATCTCGAACTCGCTTTCAGGGTGTCGATCATAAAACTGTCGGCCCGACCGGCTTAGGGCGTTATTATTCTGTGGTCAAGCTGATGTCACAACAAAGGATGTACTTGTGATTTACAACACTACCTAGATTGGTCTTACTTGATATTTGTATGCCCGAGCAAGATTTTCTCATTTTCAACAGCTTTACTTTAAATTTGAAGTGTTTATATTTAATAGAAAAGTAAAAACATAATAAAATACAGGTAAATCTCGATAAAAAGGAACTAATTCAAGAAGTTTTTTTTCTTAATTAAAGTTAATAAACAACTATAATATATTTATTAAAACATATGTTATAATAGTTTTTTTTTGTCAGCATTAGTACAAATTAGCGGGCGTAATCATTATGCCCGATTATTATGGCCCTAGGGCCTGATTTCAAGTTTGGTCGCAAAGTTGCGCCGGTCGTAGTTGCATAGCAGCAACGAATGACATTGCTAGATTTGCGTCGTTGCTATATCAATCATGATTTGCCACATGATTTGCGCCGGTTGTAACTCAACTTGAAATTGGGCCCTTAGGGGGTGATTTCAAGTTTGGTCGCAAAGTTGAGCGGGTCGCAGTTGCATAGCAGCAACGAATGACATTGCCAGATTTGCGTCGTTGCTATATCAATCATGATTTGCCACATGATTTGCGCCGGTTGTAACTCAACTTGAAATTAGGCCCTTAGGGCGTGATTTCAAGTTTGGTCGCAAAGTTGAGCGGGTCGCAGTTGCATAGCAGCAACGAATGACATTGCTAGATTTGCGTCGTTGCTATATCAATCATGATTTGCCACATGATTTGCGCCGGTTGTAACTCAACTTGAAATTAGGCCCTTAGGGGGTGATTTCAAGTTTGATCGCAAAGTTGCGCGGGTCGCAGTTGCATAGCAACAACCAATGACGTTGCTAGACTTGCGTCGGTCGTAGCTCAACTTGAAATCAGCCCAGGCCCCTGAAGGTTTATAGAGATTGTGGGTTCACTGGCAGCGGTGGGGCAAAGGGGGGAAATGGATAAAATAGTTCAATTGCTTCACGTCTGAGGTCGCGTCAGTAGCAAAGAAATCTGCAAATTTAAAGGAATCTGTAAAGTCAATGGGGAAAACTTCTTGCTAATGGACAAAGAAAGAACGCCGCGCGCACGCACTTCTCTTTTTAATGTTTTGATTTAAAAACAGTGGATTATTTTGCTTTCGTTGTGGTTTTTGGCGACATGTTGTTTAAAGGTGTTTTTTAACGATTTAACGTAATTTTTAGGGTGTTTTTGTGATCAAACATCTTTTTTATTGCGATCCTTTATTTTGATCTAGTGTATAGTTGTATAGTGTAAATTGACAGTCTTCAATTGAATGGAGGATGAATGAAGATAAACGTTATTGAAGCGTGTGTACAGCAATTAATTGCGATTTTCAGTTGGTGATATATTAATATTACATCGAGGAGGATCACACAAACCCCTCTAAGGGAATTTCCGGAGATGTTGGAGACACAGGTTAGAGATGACAACCGTCCTTGGAGATGATGACGATTCTTGGGATGAAATTGAAAAGCCCACGAAGAGGAGTTAAATGTAATGTGTAGTAATTAATATGCAGTCATAATAAACAAATAAACAAATAATAAACAAATTTACTGTAGGTGCGAAGCCAGTATTTTGTGAGAGCAAGGAATTTAGAACTTGCTATGGATTAGGGTTTTCAAATTCGCCATGTCCGTCTACGTCTATATCTTTTATGCAGACTAATACACGATGTTTCAGACAATTTTATAAGGCCTATGCCTGCTAAAAACAACCAACAATCTGTGCAGCCATTTGAAATTATGTTTAGTTTTCTGCATAATTGATACAACTTTAAATTGTCATGAGTTGTAGGCTGTGGTTGTAGGTCAGTTTGTGATTATAATATAGGATAATGTCTTCTCTTTTCTTTGTTAGAACCCAAAGGTTTCCAAAAATCAGGTAAATACTAGTATTAGCAGTTTCAAAACTATAAAAACGCCAACGTTGCATTTTACCGAATTATTTTTTTAAATAAGATTGATAAAATTGTAAAATAGTTATTAATAATTAGATCTCTTATTGAAAGTATAAATTGCATTAGCTATTATTTTTTGAAGTGCATGAATAATTTACAATAGCTAATTTTGGGAGAAAATGCGACTCTAATTATAAATTCAAATTATTACTTGGTATTAGCTGTTTCGTCGCATTTTCTCTTAAATTAGTTCTTATAAATAACTATATGCACCTCAAAAAATTAATAGCTAATGTAATTTATACTTTCAATGAGAGATCTAATCATTAATGAGTATTTTACATTTTTATCAACCTTATTTAAAAAAAATAATTTGGTAAAATGCAACGTTGGCGTTTTTATAGTTTTGAAACAGTTAATAGTTGTAATCAGTTAACTTTCGATTATAGTAATGGATAACAGATATCACACTATTTATTGTGTCATAATTAGGTACAAATTTAAAATAAGTTTATTAACAAGCTTTAGTAACGTTCTTGTGCACGAGTAATTTACTAATAACTATAATGCAATTTAGATTACTTTTAAAAAAATTACAAAACTTATCAAGAACTTCAGCATACGTTTTAGGACCGCTTTTACAAACGTCCATAACTTTATAACCGGGAATATATTTCGAAAAATACATTGTTGAAACAATTGTATGGATTCAGCTCGGTTTGCATGTGGGGATGAGCTTCTTCCATTTGTTATTCATGCTTTGATGACTAAAAATTCAGTCATAAGTGTGTAAACAAATAGTATTAGGGTCTATAAGAAGATAATATGTCGAAAAGCTACATTACATTTACCATTGCTTTGCAAAAATTGTTTAAAATAGCGAGCCACACGCAAACCGTAGTGAACTGACCCATAACCATAGTAATTATACCACAAATAATAACTTATCGGGAGTTTGTTCATCTTAGAGATATAAATTGTAAATTAGGAAAATTGTAAATTAGGAACTCAAAACTTCGACTAATATTGTTTTAACGTATATTTCGTAACGTTACTATCAAAACTTTGATAATTTTTTTGCTTTTCTGAACTGTGTATAGAAAAGTAATGAAACCTGTGAATGAAACCAATAAAACTGGTGTATTTATTATATTTGGTCATTGTATTTACATTACTACATATGCGTATGTTTATAAAGAACAATTCGAGTTGAAATAACTTTGCCTATACATTCCATGCCGTTATTTTTTTTTAATAAATTTTTATGGGAAGGACTTTGTTTCATTTTATTACGCGATGTTAAATGTTTTTGTGCTATTGCAACTGTTGCAGATGTTTTTTTATTAAAATGTCTCGTAACAGTGCACGGGTACAAATACATTTAATATTTAAATCTTTTAAATATGGAATATAAATAAAATGTCCTGTTTGAATTTCCCGCTATTGTCGAGTTAGTTCGCTTGCTTCTCGTCAGGTAGCGCTTTCGGTAAAAACGAGGGGTAGACAGAGAGATTCGCTTCTCCCTCTCTCTTGTTCTATGAATCAGCCCGTTAGGGCATAATGAACAGGTTTATACAGAGTGGAATTTTTAAATGGAATAAAATTCAAAACCTGAATATGGCCGATTTTTATTTTTTCTTGTCCATCATTTGGTGGATATGGTTTTTGTTTATCTGCTGTCAAAAATGCACAGCCGCCTTTTAACTTTTTTTTTTTCAAATGTAATGTCAAGTGAGACCTCGTGTGAAAGAGCACTTCGCTGGCAATACAACGCACTATTTGTTTTTTGAATATTTTCAAAGCCTACGTGATAGAAGAATAAAACCAATTTTATAAGTTGAACAGTATTTAATGCCACAAATGTTTAAAATGAGCACCGTTCCATTCCTGGGAAATAACATAACGATAGTAACATAAATTTCTAACATTTCGCATCATTTCGAGTGTGATTTACCTAATTTCAACTTATAAAAATAGGTTTTTATTTTTTTATTGTGTATAGGTTTGCAAATATTCAGAAAATATATAGCGCGTTGTATTCCTTGCGAAGTGCTCTTTCACATGAGGTGTCAATCGACATACTGTTACATTTGAAAAAAAAAGTTAGAGGTGGCTGTGCATTTTTGACAGCAATAAACAAAAATCATTTACATCAAGTGATGGACAAGAAAAAACAAAAATCGACCTGTTTCGGGAATTCTCACAAAAATAGCCTATATCCAAGTTATGAAATTTATTCCAGTTAAAAATTCGACTCTGTAATAATATAGACGAAAAGAATCAATAATTTACAAGTGTAATAACGAATAACACTCTAAATACCTATGGTCACTGATAAAGTAGTAAATTAACAAAAAAACCTTTGGTTCAAAGAGCTTCAATTATGCAATTGCCAATAATCTTTTTATTTTACTTAATTTTAATTTTAATTTTTTTATTACTATTAGAAAGATAAAAAGTGTACTGTCAAAAACAGTAAACAAAAGTATCAGTTGTTATTTACAAAAATAAAAATTACGTCATCGTTCAAAAACCAATGACGTCATAAATGTTGCTATAGTGTCAAGATCTGGCATGTACACAGTTGGGGCCCTTGAAAAGTAAGACATTCCCTTTTTGCATATTATTTGCTATATTTTAAAAATTAATAAAGTGTAAATTAGGTTTTTATCAAGAATAACAGTGTAGGTGTCATTTTTTGACGAAACGGAGTCGTGTGTAAATTTTTTAAAATGTCATAATTATTATCATTATTATCAATTTATCCGTTGAAACTTAACAGCTCCAAACGGTTATCGTTAAGGAAATAGTCCCGCAATACGAGTATACTGTTTTGAATTAAAGTTAATAAATAAAACACATCAATTAGGGTTTCATTAGGTACATCTAGAAGTGACTTCAAAAAGAGAAACTAAAAACAATGAAATCAACGTTAACAATTTCGGGGTAATAGGAAATTAGCCAGGTGTGTGGTCACAAATAAATTGCTTTCTAAATACCAGCCCTAGATAAAGAAAATATTAGATAAACAAGTTACTTATTGTAATACCAATTATAATAACTTGAAACCCCTAAATTATTATTAAGCGGCTAATCCCTTTTCTAGTTACATGGTTTAACTTTCTCTGATTTGGCTACCAATCCCGACCAAATTCCTTTTTCAATGAAAACAAAAGTCATTATTGTTTCGATGAACAAGACTAACAAGAAAGTGAGACGTGACAAATCTAATCATTTTTGGCAGGTACCTGCTCTTGGGTCTGTTACTCAGACCCCCCGATCCCATTGTAAATCTTCCTGCGGATTTGTCTAGCCATCTGCTATAAATCATCGCCCGAGAAATTTTAAGCTTCCAATGAATTAGAATTGTCGCGATATCAAGCTTATTTTTAATAATAAAAAAAAAACTAAAAATGCCAAGCCATTTGAAATAAAAATCTCTATCGACTACCTTTTGAGTTTTTTCATTTTGAAGCCTTGGTGTCGTTATAAGTGTTTTAGGCCGAAAACGTATTTATTTAAGTGGCCATAATTTATTAAGTACTAGATTTTTTAAGATTTTCTAAAAGCCATTTTGTAGATATCATTTCTAAGATACATTGAGTTTTGAAACGACGTTGATACCTTTTCAAATGACTTAGTTATAGCCACAATTCTTTTACATTGGAAACGCCATAAGACGAATACGTTTAACCTAGCCTTAAATAAAATCTTCTATCTTCTATGTCCCTAAAATATGGTGTCGGGACATTTGCGTCCGGGACACTTGCGCCTTTTTACCTGCAGTGGGTCAGATGCGCTCTATCCGGGGTTAAGCCTGTTACTTATCTGTGATTCAGGGTCTGGTGGGACACTTGCGCCCGCTTATATACTCGGTACTTATGTAAAAGCTGAACAAGAAAGACAGACACTGACAAAATTTTGAATCCTTTCTTTAATCCAAAACTGAGTTAAGCTTTGTAAAAATTAATTCACCAGTTGCTTTAAGAGCTAATAATTTTCTATGACAAAGGTGACAAATAGAAAAAAAAACTTCCAAAGTTGCCGAAGAAATTAGAAACCAGTTCTCTCCTGCCAATGAATTAACCAGTGTTGTAAAAAAAATCTTTAAAAGCGTTATTACGGACTGAGTTGCTCAGTTGTTACAGAAGCATTTCCGAGTTTACCAATACCTAATAAGTACCTAATTACTAGGTGGGCTGCGGTTAAATGCCGCAATTTTTTTTTAATTATTAAGAAACTAAAAACCCAATTTTAGGATTCTTTGGCGAATCTACTGCTATTTTATTAAAGAAGCCGAAAAATGTTTAAAACACAATGTAATACCAAATCAATTAGTGTTTAGTGCAAGTAATTTTTCCGTAAAAGAGCTGCTTTTGAATGAATTAAAAAATTTGGTAAACAAATGCCACAGAAAATTATCAGCTGCTAAAGGAATTGGAGAATTAATTTTTACAAAGCTTAACTCAGTTTTGGATTAAAATAAAGTAATTAAAATTCTGTCAGTGTTTAACTTTTTCTCTTGTTTAATTTTTACATAAGTATCAAGTTTATAAGCGGGCGCAAGTGACCCACCAGACCCTGAATCCCAGGTAGATAACAGGCTTGATCCCGGATCGGGCGCATCTGACCCACTTCAGGTAAAAAGGCGCAAGTGTTCCGGGCGCAAATGTCCCTACTTCCTAAAATATAGAAGCAAAATCTTCTATATTTCGCGAGCGAGGCCTTTTATGATTGGCTACTTTCAAACGTTTTTATCTTGCCAACATTTTTACAAAGAAATCATTGGCACATTTGCATATAGGCTAATAAACGGGTTGCATTTTTTTAAATTAATTCATCCGATTTTTAGTTTTCGTGGTATTTTTTTACTTCTTAAGTTCTTAGTTGTTTGATTAATGAGTTTTAAGAAGCTTTTAGTAGTTTCAATTCATATTATTGAAAATTCACGATGAATAGTGGTAGAAAAAGCCTGAGTAGTAAACAATTCAGTAAAATGTCTTTGAAAAAAAGTCAACGGCAATGCAATAGTATAGAAAAAATAAAAACTTTTTAAATAAATATGGGCTGATTTTTTAATAATATCATTAATATCATTTAGAAAATAAAGGAAATAGTTAAAAATCTAGTGCACGTTTGGTGACATTACAAAGTTCTTTTTCAGGTTTTCAGAATTTCAAATTCAAATTCAGAATAATTTGCATTTTTTGAAAACTTGTGCTAAAACTGGATTTGCTGTTTCATTTAAATAAAGTTAAGGATATTACTGAATTTAGAGAAAATCAAGTGATAAAAAAATGAAGTTAAGAGCAGATACATATTTACTGATTACTGATTTGTTTTTATCAGATCCTACTGCTCGAAAATTGAGTTTGTTTGATGTTATACTTCTTTAACTGTTGTAGAGTAGTGTAGGTATATTAAAACATCAATATCCCTAATAACATTTTTCGAGCAGTTATATAGTTTAGCAGTTCATTTGAGGTGCACAAGAGGAGTGTAGATATCATTTAAAATTTTGAAGGGTTATTTGTATTACAAAAGGGTCAAGTTCTGCAAATTTCTGAAGTTTGACAAAAAATGTCCTGTCAATAAAAATTGGCTTTTTTTGGATTTGTAACCTTTTTCTTATTTTCTGAATTAACCAATAGTTTTTTTTTGAAGAAACGTCATAGTCAGGGACGACAAAATTAAGTAGTTCAGGGTTACTTTAAACTCACTCTGTATAAGAAAAGTAATAAAAGGCGGAAGAGTTGCAATGGAATGGATTTAAAATGATGATTATTTGTTCTTATTTTATTTTTTATTTTTCATTTATCTCAATCTTAACTTTTAATGTATTATAATAATTAAGTAAGTATATCATATCTACTTAGTGCAATTATTAAAAAATGAAACTTTTGACTATCAGGTTCTTTTATTAAAACACAATTTCACAGTAGAATACATCATCTGATTTGAGGACGTTTCGGCGTAAAAATGTTACCATCAAATTACAATTATGAAACAAACCAACTCCATAACATATTAAATGCAAAATTCGCAATGGCTGTCTGTCCATAAGTAACTTTTTTTAATCACTTAATGTAATAACTTAATTAGTAACAAATGATTTATTTGAATCTTCTATATATATTTTGAAACTTCTATACCCAATCTATTGATTTGGAATGGATATTACCGTTTACGTGAACAAAGAGATACATTCTTAAATTAACAATTTTTAACAATATTCAAAAGTTATTGATTTTTAATCTGCATTTCAGCATAAGCTTTTATTCTCTACAAAAACACTTAAATAACCCCAGTTATTTTCCACTAAATTAAATTAATTTATTGAACAATTGCCTCTTTGATGTAGACTTATCTACAACTTTTTTGGAAATATAATGCAATCGTATATCGATATATTTTTTGGCTATTGCCTTTAGTAAAATAATTATATGGTTATCCACTGGTGACTGATTCTGTGAATGTGTTTGTAAAATAGTAAAAATATCTTTTTCCAAAAAAAAAAAAAACGTAGGACATGTGAAGTTAAATAATCTCCAGTAAATTTCTTTTTTATACAAATTCCACCGCTTTCAAACAATGCTTGTCTAACAGATTTTTCGCTTACCTCACATACTTTAATCACATCAGCTGATGGATACATCAATCCTCCTCTGTCTTTGAGTATTATTTGAGTCGTCAATCAACGTACTTACGCATTTATTGCATTTGAGGGTTTTAGTTAAATGCTTAATAATAAATCCTGCGATATACCGAATGATCTGTTTGGATACTATAGTCAGTTCTTGCACAGACTCTAAATATAAATGATCACTATCGTCTTGAACGGTGAGACTTTCATCTTCTTCACAACGATAACCCGGAGTAATTAAATTTATTCTTTGTTCAGAAGATAAGGTTTTACAGTGCAATATCGAAATTTCTTCTAGGGGTATGCAGTTAACTTTATCGTGAGCTTTTAGCTGCAAATGAATTAAATTTTTTCTATATGCAGAAATAAACTGCTTTGCTGTTGGGTTGTTATTGCTACCACCATACAGCAAAAAAAAGTTCAAGGTGGTCCTGACTTGTTTGTGAGTTGGTATGTAATAAAGTAATTCTTGTTCCTGACAAACTTCAGCAAACATTTCTTTTAAACTTTGAATACATATCAAAAAACCCACGAACCCTGTTTTCCTCCCACTTGTTATGATTAATTCACCATTCCTACTGGTTTTTAAATTTGAAATATATTCATAACAGGAATTCAAGTATGAAAAAATTTCCTTATAATTACCCTTATTTATAGGTTTGTTAAAATTATATTGCATTAGTCCTTTAGAACTGAAAAAAATATCAAACAAATTATTTACAAGTCTGATAAAACGAATTGTGGGTGCACACTCCTTAAAACTATCTAATTTCAAATCATTCATTAAGAGAGTAAGGGCGTCTGCAACAGAATTACTGAATACTTGGGTTGCCAAACGCACCTTCATTTTTTGGCGACAGAAATTAATGTGAAGAGCTTTTACTTTGTTAGCTAAATGTAACCCTTCCTTATCCTGCAGCTCATGTAATTTTTTAATATAATCCCATAAAATGGGGTTATTATCCTGATCAAAAATAACAAAAATAAATAACTCTCCTAGAGTATTACCAATTAACTTGATCATGTGACAGGGATCTGGTATTATGTATACATTGGTAGATGTAACAGGATGGGGAAAAAAGGTAATAATTTTCTTTGAAATATCCAACTGACAACCTAACAAAGAAGCCATTGTAAAATTACTTGCAAGACCATCAAAAGTTAAGGAAACAATTCTCATGCCTGCATTATGTAAATGGGATAAACACTGTTTCACGAAATTGCATTTTTGTTCAGCATTTATACCATCAATCAAAAAATAGCCTACAGGTATTTTCCAATTGCTATTGATGCAAACCAACATAAAAACAAATGCATCCTTTGCCAGAGTTCTGTCATCCCCTTCAAGTCATGTGCCCATGTCTACGTAACCTGTCATAGTTTTACCATCATATTCCAAATGTTTAGGGATTGCTACTTCATCCACTATTAATGTACCTAATAGTTCATGATGAGATTTGTCTGTCATTTGGCGTATTGCATTTAGAGACTCCTGTGTAAAGCCAGGCTTTCCATCAATATTTTTGTACCACTGAGAAAGTGTCTTGGGATGTGGAAGACAAGTACTAAAACTTTCACGCACAAAGTTATACGCCCTCGGTGAATAATAATGCAATATCAATGCAAACTTGCGGAGCTCAAGCCTGTAGACCTTAGGAAGTCGTTTAGATGACTTTGCAACTTGTCTCCTCAAAATCTCTTTATTTGGACCTGATATGTTTTTTAAAATATTAATGTTTTCTTCCAAAAGAAAATTTTTTTCCTTCAAACTTTTATAACATTTTTTTAATAACATTTTTCATGGTCGTCATTTTCTTTTGCTGTCTTCGTTTTGTTTGTTGCAGATCTTTAATTGTTTTGCAGTACTGTGTAATTTTCTGTGTAAAATCAAATTTAATGTTTTTACAAGTAGGTGATTCATATCTGTAAGCAGTGTACAAAATAGTAAATCAAACACTTTTAAATTATCTGATTGTTACCTATCAGGTGAAAATGAAGTGGATTTGGTGAGCAACTGTCTCAGTGACAAAGAAATTAGTGGTGTTTCTTTGCTCTGCTGTTCAGTAACATCTGAAGCTGATGGACATGGTTCAGTTATTGACACATTGAGATACGACACTTGATGAACCTAGTTCATCAATGGAACACTGAGGTACAACAGTCGATTTGGTAATTAACACGTGTGGACTCTTTCACTGCCTAATTCTCTCTACCCTCGGGGCTGTTTCTCTCTTGGTTTCCGAGATAGCGTCCCACCACCCCCTTGGTACTTCGTATCGCGGGGCAAGTCGCTCCCTGCTCCCTTTTGGTCTAGATATTTACCATAAACTCAAGTACCGTATCACTAAGGCGAACAGATCCACACAACGCCACAAACACCATTTCTAACAATATTATTCATTTTTAAATAAAATTAATTTAACAAATTTGTGCCTAATTGACAACTGCGCCGACGTGTCGCAAGTATGGCGACGTTCAGCCAGACCAATAAAAGCAGATAGAAAATTTGTTTTGTCAAAGATAGAATGAAATGGAGAGATGTACAGATCATAGAACAAGAGATCGCATAGATATGATTTTTAAGAAACGACGTACGTTTCCACGGGGTGACTGTATCTTGTGTCCTATATCTATTTTTGGTATCCCTACAGCCTCCGTAACGACCTAAGAGTAATTCTTTTATCGCATTCCAATTGTGAAGATTTCGAGAAGAAATGAATTTTTTAGCGTATTTACTTTTAACTAGGTAAATAAAAAGATTTTCTTGTTGCTGTTCTATATTTTCTAAGGCAAAGTCACATGAAATCATTCAAAGTTGCTTGATCTCCGTCAAATTCGGGAATCAATGTTCGCGATTAAGTGCCACACACAATTTTTGGAACAATTTTTTTTCTTCCAAAAATTCGCGAAATCCTACGGACTCCGCCAATTTTTATGCGTTGAATTTATTAATGAAATAATAGAATTAAAATTTGAAGATTTTTATTATCGTACGATACAACTAAGTTCGTGGGTAAATGACTACTGCTGCAAAAACTAACAAAAGCGACCAACAACTCTAGGAATCTAATAACTAAGCATTCCCACGCCTACACTAATACCACTTTTCCGTAACATATATACATTTTTATTAATTTGAATACACTACAAAACCCTAAAGCAACCATATCCTACCCTGACATCAAGATCTAAAAGTAACCATGACATCTTGATCCAAAAATTGCAGTGACAGCAGAGGATTCCCATAATTTTTAATGTGGGATTCCCCAGGATATTCTCATCCTGACGTTATGTTCCAAAAATTTTCATGACCTCATGATCTAAAAATAGCAACAACACACACACACACACCTACCGGTTCACACACAACCGTTCTGTCTTGTGGTCAAAAGAGAAGTCAATGTTAAAGGGCAGTTTCACCCACATATGTTTCTGGTAGTCCAGAAGCGACATGGAGGAGCAAGAAATATATCAGAACTCGCTCCCCACCGGAAAGGTGCTAGTGGTAACAACAATGGGGATGGCAAAAATGCAAAAAAAGAAGGTCTTTGATTCTTCGTTTGGGAGATACAGAGGTTTCAAAGAGACCAATCCCAGAAGCTCTCTCCTAGGTGTATTGCATACAGTAGATCCGTGCACACTTTTATTGTCCGTTCCATATATTTTTTATTTCCTAGCGACGTGTTTTGTTCCCGTAGTCCTCCGGAGCAAGGTCTTTTGTAATTGGCTATTTTCAAACGTTCTTATCTCCCAAACGCGAAGAGGAATTTTAGCTTCAGAATTGCCTAAACTATATGCACCTTTGCGATGGGGAGCGAGTTCTGGTACACGCTGTATTTTCTTGTTTTTGAGTTTAGCTTAATTTTTCTTAGTAGCAACCTGAAACAATTTTTTTGGTCAAGACTGCAAACTGGGGGGATTACAACTACCTCACTTAAGTTTAGTTTTTGTTGAAAAACATTTTCATGCTGAGTTGTCATTTGAGAAGAAAATGTGCATAACACAAAATCAAAATAAAATTTGATTTTTAAAATATGTTTATGTTATTTGTAGGCTTATATGGCATGTACAGGGTGATTCAGATAAGATAATAAGCCTGACGATCTGGCGATGCAACCAATAAAACACAATTCATTTACGCCTTTGATTCAATTTAAATTAGGATTTGCAAGTTGAATCCAAGTCCAAGAATCCAATCACTCTGACACCAGCCCAGAGAATGATAGTATCATTCAGTTCTCGTGGAATGATCGAGAAATTAGAGAAGTCTTTTCGGTGTAAACTCCATTACAAAATGTATGAAAGAAACATTAAAGGTAGGTAAACAGTTTTTTCTAAATCATAACTTGCAAGCATAAGCAGGGAGACAAGAAAATGATTTTTAGCAAAAAAGGTGTTTAAAATGCTGGCCTCCTGCTCGTTTTACTTAGAAGAAAAAGGGCCCAATTATTGAAGATTCCACTTCAAACGTTCGCCAAAGCAATTCGTTGGAAATATGTTTCACATATCCACAGTGGATTTTCATTGTTTCATTGTCATCAAGGAATAAAATTTTCTGAATAAAGTTATTGTTAAGTTGCATTTGAGTTCTGATAAAGAGACAAAAATCTAATCTGTGTTCAAAATCTTTGCAGCGTACAATGTGACAATGATAACCAGCACCCTACCAGCACTAATATCGAAGGCAAAGCTTGTCAAGCACTGTCAGAGCTGCATAAGATAACTAGGATTGCAAATGCAAATCGTAATTTAAATTAAATTAAGACGTAAATGAAATTTGTTTTTTGGGTTGCATCGCCAGAATGTCGGGCACATTATCTTATGTGAATCACCCTATTATTTTTTGAAGGCAAGTATTTAGTTTAAACCACTTTAAACAATAAAAAACTTTCTTGTTTCCATATTTTTTGTTCAGTGGGTATACGCAGGTTGTAACTACCTATTAGCTGTTTCAAAACTATAAAAACGCCAACGTCGCATTTTCTCTCAAAATTAGCTGTTATAAATTATTCATGTACTTAAAAAAATAATAGCCAATGAAATTCATACTTTCAATGAGGGGTCTATTCATTAATAACTATTTTACAATTTTATCAATCTTATTTAAAAACATAATTCGGTAAAATGCGACGTTGGCGTTTTTATAGTTATAAACAGCTAATACCTACGCGAAAACATGAAGCTTGGCGGCACTTGCGAAGATTGCTCTAAATGCTCTAAATAATTGTTCCAAACGAACGATTTTCATAAGTTTTGCTTTTTGCTTTATTTATTTATTTCAATATACTCCGTGACTTGGAAGTTTTATTTTATAAACTTGTAGCTGGTTCTTTACGAAAAAAAGCACAACACTACAAATAACGGTTTATTTGATACCATTTATATACACAAAACTGTACTTGAATGTCAAGACTAGGTTTGGGTTTTTTTTTGGGGAAGACTTTGTGAAACTGCAATACCAGTTCGTCTGGGTGGCTAGTTTCGAAGTCAGGCGGGTGGTTGGAACCATTCTGCCTTAATCTTGTGAGGGTGGCCGGAACCATTCTGCCTTAATCTTGTGAGGGTGGCCAATTTAACAGGGTGGTTTTCGGTAGGGCGCATATTCTTCAGAGAGGGAGTACTCTGTTCAACTGGGGGATGCGGCGCTACTGCGGTACTACGGGGAGTATTGGAACTATTGGCCTCGTTACAAACTAAGTTTAAATAAACATGTGTGTTTAGGTGATCAACATGTAGAAAGAAACTATAAAATTGTAAGAATAACACATAGGGTTAGGAACATATATATATAGATAACTATATCGGCTAAGAGAGAGGTCCGACACGGGTAACTAAGGGTGCTGCCATTTTGATGCTTCGTCAGAGTTACCACTACAAAATTTTTAGTTCCTAACAGCGTTGCCAACCTTTCACCGAATAAAATCGCCAAATGCTCTGTCAAAAGTAGCCCCATATAAAATTTAAAGAAATTACTGGTTTTAACAAAGAAATAAAACGGAGGTAGGTAAACTTATCGAACATATAGGCAAGCACACAGACAAATCTCCGAATTTGCCAAAAGTTGCTTGATATTTGAATAGGTATAATAGATAATACTTAAGTAAGACAAAATTTATTTAAACTTCAAAACATTTAACATGTTAATAAAATTATTGATGAAACAATAAACAAAGAAAAGCGTAGAAGAGAGAATTAACTAAAAATAAGTGAATGCCTTGAACTGAGTAAACTTTTTTTTGTTAATTCTCCCTTCTACGCTCTACTCACTCAAAATATATCTCTTCATATGCTTCAAAAGTTTCTCTAATATCGTCGCTTTCGTGATTATTATTTTTAAAGTCGTACATTTCAGTACTAAATTTTTTAAACATGTCTTTGGACGGCACAAATGACTCACAACAAATTTTATTTACATTAAAATGTGTCCTAATGGTTATGAGGCTATCCAGCAGCGACAAATTTATTTTGTTTCGAGATTTTGTTTTGATCACGTTCATTCTCGAAAAAATTCTTTCCACCACCGCATTACTTAAAGGCAGTGATAATGCTTTCATAGCAAACATTGACAGTTCCTTAAATATTTGTTTTCCGCCGGCATTTTTGTACTCTCCCACCTCATACCAAAATTCGTCTTTATTAACATTCAAGTTCCAATCAATTAAAGAAAGCTTATTCCACTGACTTTCAAGTGAGTCTTTGTTGTCAGTGGCCTCGAGAAGGGATAAAGGCAGATCAGAAAATTTTACTTTCTTGTTCTTATCTAGATAATTTGGATGAAAATATTTTACTGTCTGATACACATTAAGGTTTTCTGGAATTCGATTAACCATTTCTCGACATAAACGCCAGATAAAGTCCCCACACGTTTTTTTAACAAATGTAACATCAGTTTGGGCAAGATCATTTTGAATGTTTTGGCGAAAATTAAAACCGAAATCAAGCAAATCTATTGGTATTAACGCTAAATTATTGTCAAGCACACCTTTAATTTTATTAAAATTAGCATCAGTCATCTGATTTAGATCTGTAAGAAAAATGGGTTTGACAATAATTTGCAATAAACTTAAGAGTAGTGAGTACAAATCGTTATAAACTTTACAGACATTAGCATTATCATGCTGAAACAATAGATTAACTATGTTAACTTCTGTGAGAACATTACAAACAACACTCATTATTACAAATTTTTTTTGTGTAAAATAACTTTGTAAAATTTGAGGGATTGAATCAACCTTTTGCTCAACCAAAGTACGAAAATAGGTTTTGATCTCAAGCCATTGATTTATTATAACTTGTAGCACTCTTGCTCTTTCAACCACCTGGTTCCAGAGAGTTTCACAAATTTGTTGAACTTCTTGTCTTCGTTTACATTGATTGTCTCAAAGAGTTCTTTATAATCATGGCGCCTATTAGAACTATCTGCAAACCAATTAAAAACTTGTTTGCAAATGAAATCAATATCAGGAGGTAAACATGTCGCAGCTTTTTTACAACAGAGGTGCAATGAATGTGCGATACATTTTACTAACTGTAAATTAGGCACATGTGTTTTCAGCAAAGTGTACACTGAATGATTGCATCCACATAGATTATTCGCACCATCAGTACCCAAGCCAATAAGTTTTTTTACATTTAGCTGATGCTTCTTTAGATGATTTCTTATTTGTTCCTCCAGATATACGGCATCTGCAGTGCGAATATCAATGAGGCCAAGAAAATCTGTTACAATAGTCTTCCTTGAAACACTAAAGTACCTAAAAACAACCCCTTTAAAAATCAGTTTTGAATTAAAGCAATTACACACCGTATGCAAAGACATAAATATTTTACAACAGAGATATCCGTAGACTCGTCGATGATTAGTGAATAATATTGGTCGCCAACGTCTGCTACAAGTTCCTCTCTAAAGGTTTTGGCAATAACATTTTTTATAATCATGGAACATTTGGTATGGTGCATTTGAATTTTTTTCAAAATATCATCAGTCTTACCGGCACTGTTTACCTTTCAGTTTACTTTGTTTACGTGAAGTTTTCGAATTGTTGAAGATGGCAAAATTAACTTTGTCTTTTGCGAAACTGTTTACATTTTTAGATGCCAACCCCAGCTCGCGCTGCATTGTAGAAGGAGAGGAAATTGTGAATTCCGGCCATGTATTACTTTAGGAATTTTAAAAAAGACCGAGCAAAGCATTACTATTTTTTCATTGTGCCTCAAAACTAGTGCTTTAAGTGGACCTCCGCACGAGATAACTGGACACTTTGAACTAAAAAATGTTTCTGAGGTTATAATTACTTCTGTGAAATGCACTTGCCCCGCCGGACTTTCTCAACGATGTAAACATGTTGCCGCAATTTTAATACTTTGCAGCAGGTTTTATACAAACAATTTAAAAACGGCATATCAAGCCATGGCAATTTTGAATAATGAAATTACACATTTTTATTTAGGTTTTTTGCTTTTGCTGTTGTTCTGTTTCAGGGTGTCGATTCTAATTCATTGCGACTAGAAACTTCAAGCCGAGTCGAAATCTGATGACGTCAAAGCGACAGTCGAAATAATCTGTTCACGTTTAGTGAGGTTATGTTTAATTTAAAAAAAATCAACACGTTCAAATAAAATAAAAATACTTTTGATCGTGATACTGTTTCTAGAAAAAATAATTAGGGTTAAAAGCAATTTTTCCTACCTCAACACCCTGATTCCCTATAAATAGCCGAACCAACATTGCACGTAAATTTGTAAATAAATAATTAAAAATAATTATATATTTTATTAAAAAAAATTATTACAATTTATTAAACACTTGCTTATATAGTCCCAATACTAATTATTTTCAATTAAAATTTTTCAAACGCCTTTAACAAAAATTGTATTTTTTTTAACTATTGGTTTTCTTTGCACTTTTATCACTAACGCCGTTGAATTTTTTTTTCTAACGTTCTGAAATAGAATTTATTAATAAAACACACTTAAGTAGTGTTAACACAGGCAATTTTGAGTGTCAATCCACCTTGCACATAACCAACTTTAACATAACCACCAAACGTCAAATTATTTCAAGTCGAAATCTTTACTCAACATGTATGGAGCAGTTTTATTTCGACTTGAAAAGGGAATTGATGACGTCACAAGCGCTTAGCTTTCACGCCACCAGATGGCTTCACGATCACATTGCGACAGTCGAAACCCTTTTCGAGTCGAAATATTGGTTTAGAATCGACACCCAGCTCCAAGAACTCATTATCCCAGTTTTTTTCCTATTTCATCCCGAAATCGGTCTTGTCACACAATGCCCTTTTGGTCATTGATACAGCATTAAAAAAGACATTTATTACAAAAAATTTCATACCAAAATTGTTGTCGGAACAATGTTAAAAAAAATGAAATTTTCTAGCTCCAAGAACGCACTATCCCAGTTTTTTTCTCATTTCATTCCGAAATCGGTCTTGTCACACAATGCCCTTTTGGCAATTGATAAAGAATTAAAAGAGATATTTATTACAAAAAATTTCATACCAAAATTGTTGTCGGAACAATGTTAAAAAAAATAAACTTTTCTAGCTCCAAAAACGCATTATCCCAGTTTTTATCCTATTTCATCCCGAAATCGGTCTTGTCACACAATGCCCTTTTGGCAATTGATAAAGAATTAAAAGAGATATTTACTACAAAAAATTTCATAACAAAATTGTTGTCGGAACAATGTTAAAAAAAATAAAATTTTCTAGCTCCAAGAACGCATTATCCCAGTTTTTTTCCTATTTCATCCCGAAATCGGTCTTGTCACAAATGCCCTTTTGGCCATTGATACAGCATTAAAAACGACATTTATTACAAAAAATTTCATACCAAAATTGTTGTCGGAACAATGTTAAAAAAAATAAAATTTTCTAGCTCCAAGAACGCATTATCCCAGTTTTTTTTCTATTTCATCCCGAAATGGGTCTTGTCACACAAGCCCTTTTGGCCATTGATACAGCATTAAAAACGACATTTATTACAAAAAATTTCATACCAAAATTGTTGTCGGAACAATGTTAAAAAAAATAAAATTTTCTAGCTCCAAGAACGCATTATCCCAGTTTTTTTTCTATTTCATCCCGAAATCGGTCTTGTCACACAATGCCCTTTTGGCCATTGATACAACATTAAAAACGACATCTATTACAAAAAATTTCATACCAAAATTGTTGTCGGAACAATGTTAAAAAAAATAAACTTCTAGCTCCAAAAACGCATTATCCCAGTTTTTTTTCTATTTCATCCCGAAATCGGTCTTGTCACACAATGCCCTTTTGGCAATTGATAAAGAATTAAAAGAGATATTTATTACAAAAAATTTCATAACACAATTGTTGTCGGAACAATGTTAAAAAAAATAAACTTTTCTAGCTCCAAAAACGCATTATCCCAGTTTTTATCCTATTTCATCCCGAAATCGGTCTTGTCACACTATGCCCTTTTGGCAATTGATAAAGAATTAAAAGAGATATTTATTACAAAAAGTTTCATAACAAAATTGTTGTCGGAACAATGTTAAAAAAAATAAACTTTTCTAGCTCCAAAAACGCATTATCCCAGTTTTTATCCTATTTCATCCCGAAATCGGTCTTGTCACACAATGCCCTTTTGGCAATTGATAAAGAATTAAAAGAGATATTTATTACAAAATGCACTATTTTTTCTCAAATTTTTATGAGATATAAAATCCTCAGAAACAGGAATACTGTGGTCAATACCAAAATCTTCGTCATTAATATTTTGTCCATAATTCGTAGAAAGTGTGTTCGCTATCCTTGAAATGTTATTCAATGCAATTTGCACGGCATCGCTATGAGTTTCATACGTTAGAATGATGCAAACATTTTCAAACCAAGACTTAACGTCTTCAAGGGTAGTTAAGTTAAAAGAACATGCAATTAATTCCTTAATAAATGATTTATTGTGAGGTTTCTTAGATTTCCCAACAAATTCATTTAAATGCATACAAATGTTTTTCATAAAGTGGGCTGCGCATAAACGGATTATTTTAATTTTTTTTGGAGGGGACTTATGGTGAATGGCCAGATCAAAACATGTGGACAAATATTGATTGAGCGTCATTTCATTAAAAGAAAGACACACCGCGTGAATATTTGCGAAACTGAAATCGGTAACAACAGTTTCAAAGTGTACATTTGACATACCATTTTCTTTACAGAAGTTTATAAACCTCACGAAGAGGTCCTGGATATTATTTGTAGCGTGTTCCGAAGATACCATTTCTAAAACTGGACACACTCTATGATTTTTAGTTACAATGACACCAGAATAATAATAAAGTGTACTCTTAGGATCAGTCTGATTTCGAACAACCGAACCTGTGGCATCAAAGTATAAATTTAAATCTATCGAATTTTGCAATATTAACAATTGTTCGTTACTAAAAATTTTAATATTTAATGGAAATGACACCTGTTTCATGTATTCAGTGTGTGATTTCTGCATCCAGGTTAAATCTAAATTATCATCGTTAAACTGTTTTCTTAAATTTAAAGCTTCTGACCTTGCTTTTCTAATTACCGATTCAGATTTTATTTGCTGATAATTACCAGCTACTTTAACAAGTTCCATATTAGACGAACGAATTGCTGCTTTCCGAAAAATAAACGGTCGAGTTTTTAGCAGCTTGTTTCGCGTTAGATCTCTTTCAACACCTTTAACAAAATTTGTAATTTTGTATGGATGGTAAAAGTTCAGAGAAGATGAGTATGCGACAGCTTCCATATATTGGTGTAATTTAATATTTTTCTTAATTTCAATTTTAAAATTTTTACATTTTGAGTTGTTATGCCGGCAATAGGCAAATAAAATAAAAGTACCATTTTTACGACTGCGCCACTTATAAAAAGCAAGATTACACGTATTGTTAACGTACTTAGCTATTCTATTGCGAAAGTAATATGGATAATGCCTGGGATGAAATTTACCATCGTTAAAAATTAATTCCCAAGCAACCTTTGTAATCGAAAATTTTCCTTCTAAAAAATCGCAGCAATCGTATTTCCTCCGACTGACAGGAGTGTGCAGAGATGGCTCCATATTTTTAGTACCCAATGGCAATAGGCGGCGCTTTTCATCATCTTTTGCAAAAGAAAGATTTGAAAGTCCTAAAGGAACTTCTATCTCTTCACGAGTAAAATGTTTTATTGATAGCAAAGTATGAACTGTCCTCGCTTAGTGGAGGAACATCATCAACAGCATTATATTTAATTGATGAAATTGGAGCCAGATTTAACTTTTCGGATAACAAAGGAGTAAAAGACATTGGTAAATTCGCTTTTTCTGGTGTTGAAGCGTAATATCGCGGAGGAGCCTGTTGATGGTTGCTGTTATTGATAGAAGATGACAATAAAAAAATTTGAAAAACCTCTCTAATGTTCCCTTATTTCTCTGAATTATTTTAAATAACTTTTCTTTATCATTCCGCCGCTCTGTCAAACTTTTTTTATAGCCACTTACCACTTCATCAAAGACTTCATGAGTGCGGGGATAGCTTTGTAATTCTTCGAAGTCTGTAACTCCAATCTCATAGAATTTTCTAACTAATGTTGAAATTTTCTTACTACATTTACATTTAACTTACACTTACACCTACACTTACACCTACATTTACACTTAACACTTACACTAATTTAATACTAACTTTAATATTTTTTATGTTTTGCGGAAAAACACACCACTCCGAAATCGATAGTCAAAATCGATTTGCATGTAGTGATATGAAATTTTCGAATGAAGAGGGATTTTTGGGAGGTCCGAATGGCTGGTGCTTATAGTGGGGTGGGGGTAGTTAAAGTTAGCACCCCCACTTTAAAATTTTTAAATTTAGATAGTACCATAATTTTACACACATTTTGCACAATTTTGCAATTTTGTTTCTTATTTTGCATAAGGGTCCTATGAATGAAATTGAATTGGGAGTGCTAATTTGCTGGTAGCACCTTAACTTATTTCAAAAAAATTTATGTAAATTTTCTTATTGAGCCACAATTTTGCACACCTTATACCAAAATTTGCTGGTGACTATCTATTGTAATAGAAATTTTTATTGGGGCGTGATAATTACATTGTCAAGAATAATTCAAAACACAAGTCAGGGGTTCTCTCGTCAGACCGTTCCAGCGGATAGACCAACCAGCTCAGATTTCATTCTGTAATGAAATAAAAAGGGTTGTTGAGTATTTATGTCAACAACTACAAGACACAACTAAGTCTATTTAATATTAACTCTCAAGAACCATGTATAGCCAGATCTCTTTCACTGAACTGTACAAATCGTGCAATGGTCAGCATGCTCAACCCTCTCCTGGTTAGCATCTCCGCCAACCTGATCCTGCAGCTCCTTCAATAATACTCAATCGTGTAATAGGATGGAGTCCACCATCCTGTGATTAGTATTGGATAACCTCCACCGGATTGTGCAATAGGTCAACTTAACAGTCTCCCTAATCTTGGTCTTCGGATGGCAGTCGTGCAATGTGACGTTGGTAGCTTAACTACCCTAACTGACTCCATCCGGAACATATCTCTCAACATCTCATTACAACCAGATCGTGCAATAGGTTGGACTCCACCAACCTGACCCTGGCCTAATGGCATCTCTAATATCTCTCTCTACCAGATTGTGCAATAGGGGTTGGACGTTACCATCCCTAATCCTGGTTTACACATCACGTGATCGGAGTTCATGATACATGGCATACAAGAACTACTACTTCAACTTAACTAATATCGACTATAAATTCTCTGTGAGAACCACACTCACCACGATAACTAATATTGACTATAAATACTCTGTGAGAACAACACTCACCAGTTTACGGCTTCGCTTTGATTTTCTTCAATTGAAGTATAATTGAAAATCATCAACTTGTTTATTATAAGTTTATATAGTTACACACATACTAATGTGATTCACACACACAAACGTAACATCATTGATTTACAAATCTTACACATCAAATCACAGATCTCAATTAACAAATTTATTTCAAATTCAAAACAACAATAACACAACTATTAATTTTATTACACTATTTATTAGATTTTAGGTAATTCATCAATTTTAAATGACCGAGCCAGTGGGAACAAATGAGTACGACTTTTTCTCGGATAAGAGTGAGAAATCGGGAGTAATGAATAAAGAATGTAAAGTAGCGATCTCATAATTTATTATCTCAAACGAAGACACAACTATACATTGATAAGAAGAAATAACAAACAAATTAAATAAAATAAATAAATAAAAACTACCTATGTATAAAAGAAGCCAACATCATTTCATCGGACAGCTGCAGACCGGTTTCGCCCTTTTGGGGCTCGTCAGTGCAGCGCAGTCCGATGAAATGATGTGGCTTCGGAGTCTTAAGCGACTAACGACGACGATGGTGAGACAAAGGTGGCGTGGAACGCCACCTGTCGGGGTGCATGGGGTCTCTAGACCTTCACATCGACGGGCGGGAATTTGCAAAGCAAATCTCCCGTAGCGCCCGCCGAGAGAGGTAAACCATCGTCGTCGTTAGTCGCTTAAGACTCCAAAACCACATCATTTCATCGGACTGCGCTGCACTGACGAGCCCCAAAAGGGCGAAACCGGTCTGCAGCTGTCCGATGAAATGATGTTGGCTTCTTTTATACATCGAGACTTGGGCAATTTTGTCCAGTGATGTGGGGGCGCCGGCATTGGTCATGTAATTCAGCGCCTGGCGGGGTATTTGCCCGAGGAGTAGCTGTTTTGGCTAATGCTGGTTTACCTCTCTCGGCGGGCGCTACGGGAGATTTGCTTTGCAAATTCCCGCCCGTCGATGTGAAGGTCTAGAGTCCCCATTGTCTCAAAAACTACCTATGTTCATAAAAATCGATTTTTTTGACATTTTAGAGAAGAGAGAGGTATCATGATGCAATTGCGTTGTGCTGCGTTTTTTTTAAGTGGTATGTAACTACTCCTGAAGGTGAAGTGTACAAAATATTATAAAATGTGTGCAAAATTATGGTAAAATTATAAGTAAAAATATTTAAGTGGGGGTTCTAATTTCACTGATCCCTCTTGGGGTGCGTGCGGAAGATAGAAAACATGTGTTACGAATGAATGTCTAGTGTTTGGGTCTCCATTCTTTTTCCGAAATCTACCAAAAGGATGTTGGTAATTACGTCCATAAATGCAATATATATTTATTTTTACATGTAAATTCGTCAACACCCTTCAACTCTGTATTAGGTACCCAAAGAAAATTTAAAAGCGGCCCGACAGGAAATTACCTAGCTCCCTGCGGTGCTTGGGACTTATCTCTTGGTGGTAATTAGGAATTTCCCAAGAATTTTGTTATGATTTCGTTTATGGTGAAATGGGGTAAAAACTGAAATATAATACATGTCTGAACGTAGTAAAACAATTTTGTTACAAAAATTTTTGAAATAATAAGGGATACTGCGTTCTTGGAGCTAGAAAATTTTATTTTTTTTAACATTGTTCCCACAACAATTTTGGCATGAAATTTTTTGTAATAAATATCTCTTTTAATTCTTTATCAATTGCCAAAAGGGCATTGTGTGACAAGACCGATTTTGGGATGAAATAGAAAAAAAACTGGGATAATGCGTTCTTGGAGCTAGAAAAGTTTATTTTTTTTAACATTGTTCCGACAATTTTGTTATGAAATTTTTTGTAATAAATATCTCTTTTAATTCTTTTTCAATTGCCAAAAGGGCATTGTGTGACAAGACCGATTTCGGAATGAAATGAGAAAAAAACTGGAATAGTGCGTTCTTGGAGCTAGAAAATTTCATTTTTTTTAACATTGTTCCGACAACAATTTTGGTATGAAATTTTTTGTAATAAATGTCTTTTTTAATGCTGTATCAATGACCAAAAGGGCATTGTGTGACAAGACCGATTTCGGGATGAAATGGGAAAAAAACTGGGATAATGCGTTCTTGGAGCTAGAAAATTTTATTTTTTTTAACATTGTTCCGACAACAATTTTGGTATGAAATTTTTTGTAATAAATATCTCTTTTAATTCTTTATCAATTGCCAAAAGGGCATTGTGTGACAAGACCGATTTCGGGATGAAATAGGAAAAAAAACTTGCTGGTACAGAAATTACCAGAGTCCAATCTAGCTAAACAAATGTAAATGCATAGTTCATTGCAGTTTGTGCAAAATTTAACCAAAATTTTTGCAGTCATTGCCGAAAACGTCTCAAAATTGCAACACAAAGTAATGACACCGTGTATGACAACGTTTTCAACAATATTGAAAATTCTGAATTAATAAATTGTTTAGAAGTTATTTTGCCAGAAAGAGAATGTTGTCAACGTGTTTATCAACAATTGTGTGGGGATCCTAAAGAAATTGTTGCTAAGACGTGTAATAACCGTTCATTATGGATGAAGGAAAGGCAATTTCGAGTTACTGGTTCACGGTGTTATCAAATTTTTACGTATAGAGGTGATGATTGGAAAAAGAAATCATCGTCTTACTTTTGGCCAAAATCATTTTCTAATAAATTTGTTAAACATTCATTACAATTATTTTCACCATATGTTGCACAACATTTGTACAGAAACTGAATAAAACTACAAAATTGATGTCACTCCTTTTATTAACTTGCAAATGCAATACATAGATGTGTAGTCAAAATTCTTAAATTAAAATATGTAATGAATATAAACATAGTGATATAAGCTAATAGATAAGATAAATGAAAATACATACAATAATTTGAATAAGTATTAAAATTTATCATCCCCCAAAATAGGTGATGATAAATTTACAATGGCACATGTTACTTGAAATATTTCGTCAATATTTGAAACTAGAGACCACGGTAGTTTTTCTGAAATATTTGAAATACTTTAATGCGCTGATTAGAACGTTCTATGTGAACTCTAGCTTTAGCAATTTGGGCATTTAATATAGCTTCTTCTTTGGTAAATTGAGATTTATTACGTAAATAAGGTGGCCGAATTAATTTGATAAAATTTTGTGATGTTATGTCTTCAATAAAATAACCTTTGTCCACCATTATGGCATCTCTACCGCTTTCAAATAAATTAATTAACATACTTTGTTCAAAAATTAATTTGTCTGAAGCTCGACCACCATATCCTTTACTCACAAATATTATTAATCCAGAAGTACTTATTCCAGTCATAAATTTAACTGTATTTTTACCATAATAATTGGAGTACGACATTACTCTACAACATAGACACTTTGGCTGTTGCAGGGGAATTTCCGTGCAGTCCAAGATGACTCTGACATTACCAAACATATCGAAACACTTTGCTACATTACTTTCCGAATTTTCAATACTTGGCCAATAATTTATCGCTGGTTTAAGGACCACTGCTAGTTTTGTAATCATGTCACAAATAATATTCTTACATGATTTACTAGTTATCCTAAAAAACAAGCCAAAACTACATAGGTTACCCCAAGTTTTAATTTCATAAAAGTTAAAATTATTTTTTCTTTTACAGTTAGCCTAGAAGTTCTCGCTGGGGGAAAATATTTGTTTATAAGTTCTGCAAGTGCTTCTAACAATTGAAATTTATTTAAACCAGTTAAAGAATTCAATTTTCTTTCATTGTCGATTGCGGAAATAAAAGGAGTAATAATATCACCACTCTTCACTTGTGTACTTTGATCTTGCTTTACAGGAAGTATATGAAAATTAGTGAGTTCTATCAAACCCTCTAAAGCTAACTTTTCTTCAGCAGTTAACAATTCTATACATAGATTTGAAGAACTTTCTACTGCAAAATCTGTACTTTCGTGACAATAATTTTCAAAATTCTCGGCTGCCTCATAATTCTGATTTTCAACATTTTTATTCGTTCTTTGTTCCAATCTCTCTAATTTGGCGGCATTCTGACACTTATTAGTCTTCATATCTTCACAACTAGTCTTTGGTAAATTCATAGAGGGGACCGCTGTTTGTTTTAATCTGGGAAATTTTCTTTTTCGATCTAAAATTTGGTGTCATTAAAATTAATTTATTCGAAGTAAATAAAACTTACTTGGAAACACAATAAAATCATTTTTGATGTGAACAAACACGCATATATTTGCTGATTCGTTTTCCCATTTTTAACTTTATCTCCCACGCCTTTCTTCGATCTACAAGCTCTTTGGTGTTAAACTTGGTGTCTAAATAAACTTTGTGCTGATTAGCATGGGGAAATGAATGAAAACTGATTTCCCGAGATCGCCCCTTTTTTGAATGGCAGCCCACAACACAACAGTTCACATTGCATTTTTTGGGTGTTGCAGTTGCATTCTCCATTCTATGCAACACTTTGCACACACTTCCTTTTTTTCCCTGCACTATTCCGGCACTAATAACGGTGTTCAGGCCACGAAATCGGTTTTATCCCATCAAATTCATGAAAATCACAAAACTAACCACAATTCAGCATACAGATATACTTCGGCCGGAGTTGCACATATCAGCCACCAGGTGGCGTGTTGGTTAAAGTAAATTGCCAATATGTGTACAAAGCGCTAAATTTAAAACCTAGGGAATTTATCGTTGTTTGTGTTGTCTTTGGTTGGTCATATTGAACATTTGAACATCCCCCGCCCCTTGCCATCGAAATTTCCCCAAACGAATCCAACGATAACTTTTAAACTTTTATTTAGACAATAAATATTCCAAAATCAAACGAAAACGGGATGTGAATGAATTCTTTATTATTATGTGAAATGTTTCAGCAGGCAAAATTTTTCACTGTTCACTCACTTATTATAGAAATACATTAATACCTAATCATTTTTACTACATTTTCTTACAAACAAATGTCGCATTGTTTTTTAAATTTCTCTATTTTGGATGATAGACACAGATCAGAGGTTAGGATGTGCTGTCAAACGCTAAACAGCTGATTCTTACCAAATACCGCTAAACAAGGACCAGGCTCTGAGGCTAGTATCTTCGTGTTCACGTACCGGAAGATACCGTGACGTCATAGTTACAAATCGAATACGCATAGTATGTTGTAGTTTGAAGTGGTATGTTGTAGTATGTACAAATCGAAAACCCCTTAGATATTCATTTAACAATAAATTATCACAAAATTCTTGTTAATTCAACGATGTAAGACCACTGGGATACAATTAGAAAAAGGAAAGTCTGAATAAAACTGGTTTGTAATGTTAGAATGAGTACCGATTTTTCATTACCTAGAGAGTTCGACTTCATCTCCACTTACGACCACTTCATTCCCATTCCCGTGATATAATTTGGCTCAAATTTGTGTTTTGTGTTTTTGAGTGCATGGAGGATGGACAATGACAAGGGAACTGAAAGGAGTACGACGGTGATGACCACCACCAGTACGACTAATCTGGAACTCGAGGTTGTCCTTTCATTAAGATTTTGTCTCATGATTGAAAACCTTGTTAAGAATCCTAAATAAATGTTGCTTTGAGAATTCAATAGTAGGTAGTTTCATTTCGAACATTTTCAGTATGCGTTTCAAACAGAAAATAGGTATTGTCACTTTATATTATAATTTATGCAGGGCCAAACAAAACCCGGTAACAGCTAAGTAGTTTTACGTCTCTTTACTATCCTCTACAGAGTATGTAAAGTGTAAAATAAAATTCACGTATCAATTGTTGTTAAAATAAAAATATTTACTTGATTTGTTGTTTTTAATGTTGTTATTGAAAGTATCCCTTTCAGTCCTCCTCGTGGAGGACCTCCACGGTCCTCCTGTAATTTCCGAATAGGTATTCGTGGTGTAATTATTATGGTTCCAATTGTTGCAGCGATGTATTTTTTCGTATTCATTTATCCCCTGCATAAATTTATTCGAGAAATGGAATTTTCAAATGTCTACAAACTTCTTTCGAAAAATTTAAGCTAATCAAAAAGCTAAATACAAAATTTTATTTTTCGCTAATAACGATCAAATTACAGCAAAAATTCTGCATTCGTGTAAATTGCGGACAATTGTGGATTAATGCAATATTTTCGTTGCAATTTCCGTTTAAATATTTAAAGAATAAACGAGTATCACCAAATTATGAACATACAATTTTGGTTAAATTGTACATATCATTTGAATTTATCTCAGGAAATAGTCTGCCAAAATACACCTCGTGCATACCAGATTGTTTCAATTTTGTTTCGCATTCTGTGTATTCGATAAAAATTGTCGACAATTTGGCATGCACTGCGATAGTTATTATTCAAAAATTGCTTTTTCAGATGATGTTTTTATTAAAATTTGTTCATTAGCATCATGTAGAGTTGCAGGGAGATACGTTGCGTGTTCCGTTTGAGATTGGCTGAGAAATCGTAAATTTAATCTCTAAACTCGATTTTTAACCGCAACAGTATTCAGAATTCGCGCTACGATTGTTACCGTTGAAAATGTCAAAAATTTCATTTTTGTAATTTGCCGCCATTCTGATGCTTTAATAGGCAGATAAAAGCACGCAACGTCATCAAGCGCGATGTCATTATAGTTATAATTTCAAGGAACATTTTACGGAAATTTTTAGGTTGGCAGGAAGCAAATTCGCGACCGTATTTTGCTAATTTCACGACGTTCATACAAGATTACCGTCATTTTCATTGATACTCGTGTTTTTTGGCAGAATTTGAATAAAACAAAAATTTTAAATCAATTTTTCATTTTTAAAACTGAGACATTTTGAGACAACCGTCACAAAAATCCGTAAGTCGATTAAAATAACAATTTTTGTTTAAAATCGGCAGTAAGGGGGCAAATTACAAAAAATAGTATAAAAAACTCGTTTCATAAAACCTTGAAGCACTCATTCTTTCAAAAAACTCGTTGTTGAAACTAAATTCGTGCTTTTAGAGTGGTCTTATGAAACTTGTTTTATACTATTATTACATGATTATTTAGAGATTCATAATATTCCTAGATTTTTCCAGTGTGTGTGTGTTTACGGTAGACACGACTAGGAGTAATTGAATAGTAGGACTAGAAGTGATTGAGTAATTTTTGGAGTAATTGAATCCACATCCGCGATTTGACTGGTCCGCTGGATATTTCAAGAGCATCAAGAACATCGTTTGCCGCGAAAACCTTTTCGATTGTTGTTGAAAGTGTGGTTATGTTCAGAGTCTTGTTGCTTTTGGTGGCGTGGAGTTTGTTGTTCCGGTGTTTTGGTTATTTTCATGTAAATATTGACTTGAAAATTAATACATTGTGAGTTGCGAGGTGGTGTCGATATACTACTAATTGTGTTCACGCTGCGGTACCTAGTAATTTCGATTCATTACGTGTTTTCTGAGGTAAGTGTTTTTCCAATACTATAATTAATTTAAATTCATAAGCGCCGTTAGTGGCACGATTCAAGGGGGTTCTACCCCTACGAAATAACAACGTAAAAGTGGTACAGATCGTCTTTATTTATCATTGGAAAGCTGTGATAAATTTTTTCACAGGTTTTACTGGTTCGATAGCGGCATAAGATGAAATAAGTATGACGATTTTCTTGTTAAACCACTTGACGGCAGCTACATTTTGATTAGTTTCAGTATAATGTCTTAAGATCCACGCCCTTGTTGCTATGTTTTATATGCATTTTTCATAGTATTTCATACGTATTTGCATATTTTAAGAGTGTTCTACTCTCTTCATAGATATTTATGATCATGATCATGGATCCGTTTTCTTGTAATTGTTTGGATTGCTTGCAATAAAAAATGCACTTTTTCTCGAATAGCGTATGTTGTCGACTCTCACTGCACAGGCGCGCTACCAAGCCAAACCGTTCACACGGCGGGAAATCTAAATTAAAGTCTGTTCAATATAGTGAAGGGCACATCGAACAGGAACATCGATGTTGGAAACATCGATTCCAAAATCATTAACATACCGATATGCGATACATAATTTAAAAAACATCGATATTCAACGCATCGATGCACCATTTAGGACAAAACTTTTATTCAAATACAAAATACATTAAATAAATTTTGGCTTACCTTGTAACAATGTAACTCCACAACGCAAATTGTGTTAATAAGAGCAAAAGACGTAATAACAATAAACAAGAACCACGGTTGCAAGAACCATGCTCGACGGCATGAAATAAAATAAGAGGTTAAAACTAGTTTGACATTTGACAATTGACATCGGTTTCTGCTTATACGGTTTAGCGCTTGAAAAAAGCCTGAGAAACGTTAAACAGATATTTGAAAATAAAAAAGTAAAAAGATACCTACTATAAATCACTAGTCTCATTTTTGTGAAATTTGAAATAACGATATTATTATCAGGTATTTTTAAAAATATCGATGTTTTATTCGATATATTATAATTTGAATATCGAGTAAAAAGTATCGATATTTTTTGCTAAAAATCGATGTTCATCTTACATCGATGTTTTTTGCCCACCACTAGTTCAATACACACTAGGTGCGTTTTATTGCAACATACCGGGTGGTACAAGTAGCAGTGGTAGAACGAGAGCAATAAAACGTACGACTCTCTACTGTCCACTGCGTGTGCGCGTGAAACGAAATTGTGTTAGGTTTTACAGCACGATGAGCGTGTGGTAATTAAAAATAATAAGTAAATGTACAAGGTGTTTATAAATGATTATAACATCGTAGTTGGCGTTGAAAACAAAGGACACTTTGCCGCCTTCGAAAAATTTATTATAAATTGGACTATCAAATGCCCTTGACGAATCTGTTGTGTATTATTGGTTGTCTACCAATCGGACGCACGAACTAATATATTTCAGAGGTTTTCAAAAATTTATTAATCCAATAAAAATATCAAAGATTAACAAACACATTGCATCCAAAAGGGTCCGGTCTTATTACAGGTGAAAAAGGACGTAGTCTGCACCCGAAATTTAACAGAAGAAGCGGTCCCACAATCATATCATCTTCAAATCTTCAGAAACCAAAATTTATTATTCGAAAAAAAATTAAAAAGTAAACACAACACATCCATAAGAATCAGGTCTTATTACAGGTGGAAAATACCAAATTTTTTTAGATTAAATGTTGAAATTGTCCACCATTGTTTTGTAAACAAACTTGAACTCTTCTTTTCATGTTTTCAAAAATGTTTTGGAGCATCTGCTGGCCGATATTCTGACACCAGTTTCTTATCGAAGCCTCCAATTCATCCAGTGTGTTGATACGTTGCGAAAAAACATTATTTTTTAAATAACCAAAAATTGAAAAATCTAAAGGGGTTAGATCAGTTGACCGAGCTGGCCAACTGACGGGTCTCCCCCTACTAATAATTCTCTTGCCAAAATATTCTTGCAAGAAATCTAATGTTGCCCTCGCAGTATGTGCAGTGGCTCCATCTTGTTGAAAATAACCATTTTCGAGTTCGTCATCAAGTAACTGGCCAATAAAAGGTTCCAATATCTGATGTTGATAGCGATTAGCGTTAATCGTTTCATGGAAAAAAATGGGCCCAATAAGTCTTCTCCGAGACACAGCCAACCATACTCCAACTTTCTGAGGATGAAGTGGAACCTCCACAAAGACATGCGGATTTTCGGCACTCCACATCCTAAAGTTCTGTGAATTGACGTACCCAGAAAGATGGAACCATGCTTCATCACTGAAAAATGTTAAATCGAGCAATCCGTTTTCATTCAAATTATTCAGAAACCAATTGCAATATTCTGTACGACTTGCAGGATCTCCAGGTAAAAGTTGCTGAACAGTGCTTATCTTGTAAGGGTGCATGTGCAATGTTTTCTGAAGAATTTTGTGACATGTGCTAAGTGGAACACCACTTTGTTGTGATAGTCTTCGATGCGAAGTTTGGCGATTTTGTTGTTGGTTTTCATCTACACGCTCTCGCAAATCTTCAACAACAGCATTAGACACTCTCGGCCTACCTGTAGACTTTCCTTTTTCCACACTTCCCGTCCGCGAAAATCTTTTTACGACGTCTCTTATGTGAGCTATTAGAGATGACTCTTGAATATTTGCACCGGGAAAATTTGCAAGGTACTCGTTTTTGCACGCCACTACCGAATAAGTCCAAGAACCATTTTCGAATCTGCCATTTCGATAATAAGATATTACAATAAAAGTGTTTTGCTCAACTGAGTAGCCCATTATCACAGTTTTCTGAAAATAAATATAAAAGTGTTTTGTATTTTGAGATCGCTTAATTTCAACAACTTGAGACAACAATCCAATTGTCTGACTGATGAGTTCATTTCAACTATTTTTACGAAGCGGCAAATTGGCCGTTGTTCTTGTTTTATAATTTTCCACAGCCACCTGGATGTTATAATCATTTATAAACACCTTGTATATATGGAGTGTATGATCATTGATCATATATTTCCCACTAGTATTTCGACTTTTTGAAAATGAAAAAGAAAAAAAACAAGATAATAGTTTAATAATTATTAGACTTCTGATGTATACAATGCAAACAATCAGGATTGCACCAGTAATATTGGCCGTCTATTTCTAATACAGGCACATTTTTAGGCTCCATTTTTCAAAATAAACACACTTTAAACCATACTTCAAACATCAATTCAACAGCCTAGTATTTAATAAAACCCGCCAATAAACATCGATTTGACAGATTCCCCTCTACCAAACCGTACCCTACCGTCTTATGAGACGGTAGGAAAAGTAGCTGCCGGTAGCGAGTAAGTTTGGAATAAAACGACATTTTTGTCCTACTCGGCAGGAAAAATGGAGCAATAAAACGCACCTAGAATAATAAGTTTTACAGAAACACATCTGTCCTTGTCGCGATAGAGCGAAAGTGTCACTTGCACTCCTGTTGTTGCCTGCGCGTACTAAATGTTAGCACGGGCGATTTGAATTTTTCGTGGTTATTTTTCTTTTAAAGTTTGATTACATTTTTCGTATTCTTTGTAAATATTCACAACAATAGTTTCTGTTGTTAAACAACTATTGTTGGTGAATATTTACAAAGAATACGACAAATAAAATTTGAGAATAATGAATGACAATAAACTTCTAATAAAAATTTATTATCACTAGTCAATATAAACGGTACGATTTAACCGTCTGTAAACACCACGAATTATAAAGACAGCAACATGGTCAGCATCTTCTCCAGTCCGTGTCGTACCGTCATCTTCAAATCCTATGACTCTGTCCCCATGCGGCAAATAGTCCAAATGAGACTGTATTTGGATCTCATCAAAAATGAGAACACAAATACGGTCCCTCTCATTTGATCCTACTCGCCGACAGAGAACTTCGATCATATGATTTGAAATGCCCGGTAGAATAGAAACTTTACACCAAGAACTGCCGCATTCAGTGTGCGTTCTTACGGTAGTATAAACATTTTAGAAAGAAGCCTATACGTTCGAGAACTGCTTTTGTGAATTGCAATGGCGTCAGCCTTGTCCTCAAACGTAAAACTTCTTGCCTTAGGTTTACACTTATAATTTCGCAATTGACTTTCTAAACATCGTTGCTGAATAGTAGTAAGTTCTTCAATCAAATGGCGCACTGCTTCATTTTTTGCCACTCCTCTCGCCGCCTTTAATCTGGCCAAATTGTACAACTTCTTTTCCTCTTCGCTAAAAGCTACTTTTTGTTCTTAATTCCCAGTTGGGATAAGATTGCTACAAGAATACATTTTGTTAAATTATTATGAGTCACTTAAGTCTTAAACTTACGTTTATGCTTCCTTTCTCTTGGAAGGAGAAATTCTATAATGAACACAAAAACAATATAATAACTAAGAGCTGACATTATTGTCACTTACATTTTGGGATTGTTATATGCCTAGTTTCCTCGGTCTCACTGCTTTCAATGACGTGAGCTAAAACATTTATAATTAGTTTGTTTTCTATACTATACTAGCAAATATAATACAATTATTATTATAAATACGTATATTAAACAGAAGCATAAATGAGTTCACCAATGTATGATAAAATTAAAAATGTACAAATAACATCAAATATATGCAAAATAGCGTTTTAGCTTTTATCAAACTTACTCAAAAAGTGAGACGTTCCAGCTTCAACAGGATCGGACTGCCTTGCATGGCGACTCACTCCTGAAGGTCCTGGTTGCGGTTCATCAAATTCTGTTGAAAGTGGTTATCTAGTTTTTTAAATTACTTTTGAAAAAAATTTACATAATTATTCAGTATTCTAACTAAGATACATTGTAACTAATACAGCTATTAACCATTCATGCTGCTTTTTAATTTAACTATAATTACAACATAAAAGATTACTTACATTGACGAAACGCTGGATCAAAGTGCAGTATTAATAATAATTGTTTCTGCTAAACAACTAATAATAATTATACACAATTAATAATTAGCATGCACTAAGTTTCCTGAAAAAACAAATCTATTATACACATCGTATGATGACAGAAGTGGCAGAAATTTTAAACTCCGCTGTTGACGTGATTCTAAAATCACTTACGATGAAACAAATCACTGAAGTAGGTACCTGAATAAACTGAAAATGCATAACTACGTAAATTAAAATGCTACATATTTTTTTAACACAGAATATGCCCATTATTCCCCATGTTCAATTTGAAAAATATACACCAATGCATTGAGAATTTTGCTATGCAACTAACATGCAACTAATTAGACCACACACTGCCTAAAATGTTTAATTGTTAATTAATTTCGTCAAGATTATTCAAGTAGAAAAAAATTATTTATGTTAAATGCGTTAATCGTTAGGTAACGGTATCAAGAAAAGAGTGATTAATTACTTCACTAAATATTCGAAATGACTTTAGATTTTTGTTGTATGGCTTTAATTGAAGAAATTTTATGAACTAGGTGTAAGTATTGCTCACCTCAACTTTGGGTACGTAATGTATATCTAATTTTTCAATTTTCCCTTTTAAGACGGTATGAATTTCTTTTATACCCGATCTTGACACTGACAATTGTTTATTTAAACTACAGTTTAAACAGTCCAAAATATATTTCCATTAGCAGACATGCAGAGATGTTGATGCACTACATTTTATTCTACATTTTGGATAAATATTTCCCTTTAATATATAGAAGAGAATAAAACAGAATAGAATGAAAGAATAGAATACATGTTTCCGGTAAAGGACCAACACCTTCAACCAGAAAGCCTAACCCAACACTCCTCACCCCAGGCCCTACCAGATCCCGATACCATCTCCAAACTTTCCATGGAAATTTTGGCACCTGTAATCCAAAAAACGTTAAAACATGTGCGGCTTGTATTAAACAATCTTACGTTTTGCTGGAATGTCTCCTTTTAATGGAGTTACTCTTTTCCTAGGAGACACCCCAGCCTACTCTAACAAAAACGATGCCTCTTTTTCTGGAGTAAGAAAGTCTGGGATGACAGACACCTTTGAGGGAGTGGTAGGCTCTGTGTCCAGAGGTGATGTTCTCTTACCACCGCCTTCCCCGTCTAAACAAAACCTTATAAGTAAAGTCATAGTAAAAAAGTAATGATCTCACTTGTTGACAAGTCGACAGATGGTACCGCATTTGGTTTCAGTTTCTTGGTGCCCTCATAAAAATCATCTGCATTAAAATGCTTGTGACACACATTGCACACACATTGCTTAAACAGATTTTTTCGTTGACCGTTTATTAATTTCGATATTAATGAATTATTTTATTTAAAAAAGGATGCATTAGGATTCTAATAGACGTCATTAATGCACTCTTTTTGGGATTTTGACGTTTTGATGATATTTTGATATAAACAACCAGTTATACTCATACAAATAAAAAACAATGACGACTAACATCATACATTTTAATGGTAACTATGTTTTTGTATCAAATGTGATTTTTAACGTGAAATTGAAAATGTATGGTGTTAACGTTATTCTCTTCTGATAGTCTTTATGGAAAAGTGAATGGAAAGTGTTGAAAAATTTAAAAATAGTCTATCTCGCGGATCAACAAAGGATGAAGGTATTGTATAAGGTCCCATCTTTATCGATTCGATGAAAAAGATGAAATTGGTTCTGATTTGTAATTAATTTCTAATTTGGTCACAAAAAAGAGCTTACGGTCAACGAAAAAATATTGTAATTAACTCGTTTGCTAATAGGCGATTAATAAACTCGACTATTAAAGGCACTCACTCGCTATCGCTCGTTCGTGCTTTAAACAGTTTCGTTTATTAATCGCCCTCATTAACAAACTAGTTTATTAAATAACTATAATGCAATTTAATGTAAAACGTTTCCTTAGCTACGATGTTATTTATTATTAATAGTGTAATAGTGCAACCTTTAATACAGGTTGATCCAGAATTTCTGAATCTGATGTTGTCAATACTGAATTTAAATTTTAAAGGATACGAATGGACTACGCTCTCAATATTTCAACAATTTTGTGGGATTGTACGTTAAATAATCATCAAGACTCAGTTTTTCTGGATCAGTCTGTATTATTTTATTGTTAATAAAAAGCTGATTTACAAAACAATTAGTTGATATCAAATTTCAATATTATTATTGTATGTAAACTGACGATTGGCAATGCAGAATTAATGTATAATTACCATGATCTGTAAAGATGGTAATATGAGCGGTTCGTCAAGCTGGGGTTGTTTACCGCATTCTTCCACCTGTCGAGCCCTTGAACTACAAACGATTTTGTATTTGGCGCCTATACTTAGCTTGGTGCATTTAGGTTTCATCGCTCTGGTTCAATATAATATTACAATGCTTCAATGAGATGAGCCTATGTAAATTCGGTACTATTTATCCTCAATATTCGAACCCTTTTTTTACCTGGTCGAAGGTTTTCGGCACAGCACTTTATCAGGTCAAAACGGATTATTTACATTACATTACATTTACATTAGCACTAAAAAGCTATGACGTGTCGGCTACTGGAGGCAGCGCCCTCTTCTCACTGTCCAGTGGAACATCCGGCTCTATGCCTGTTACAGTTTCCTTGGTAAGGAGAGTCGCAATCCACTTTGCGTACTTACTCAAGGTGATTTTGTACCTGGCCCCCAGTGCCACCCCTATGCCGATTTATTGCAGAAATCTTTTTTTTTAATTTATTCTTTAAGTCCACCCAGATCCTTTGCCATTTGTTGGCATTTTTTTGGCCCCTCGGCCCCTTTTAACAAGTGAGTTAATTCATCCCACAGTCTCGTTCTTAGTTGGCGCCCTTCCGCCCCCACAAAGCATCCTTTGGCAAACTCGTCATGGCCCTCCATGAAGGTCGCCAAGATCTCTTTTTGGGCGCTAGAAAGTTTTTCTTCATTTCGTGAAGGCATTCTATGAATTATAAAATTACCATGAATTACCATCAAAAGGAGAAAGAAAGTATGTACAGGGTGCTGCATTTTGGATGCCCGAATAGGGGATCTCCGAAACTAAGAGGTTTAGAGAAAAATGAGTGACACATTCTCGGGTCCGTTTTTTGAGAAAATAATTTTGGTCAAAACCGCATCCCGCTATCATCTTTTGTTTTCGACTTATAAACAAAAGTTGACATTTCAGTGAAATTTTAAAAAATTCATATCTTCCTTATTATAAAAGATACACATTTGAAACAAAAACATTATACAGGCACTTTTTTACAGAGAATCTAATAATGTTATCAGCGTTTTTTTTAAATCATCAGTTTAGCTGTAATAACATAAAGTTGTATTTTTTTAATTAGGAATCATAGGCGGCTGTGATATTTTTGAAAAGCTTATTTTTTCTGATTTGATATGTCTATTTGTGTAATACATTATTTTTAAATATAAAAAAAAACATAACATTTCGCTTTTTCTTTACAACAGGCCATGAAAACATTTTGGATTTTCAATTAAAACTATGAAAAATATATTACCCAACAAGTATTTATAATTTAATAATTTTTTAAACACGTCACAATCAGGTCATAATCCGGTGCAAATAAAATTAACCTTCAAATGGGTTTTGGACCGCAAAGGTGTAGGACCTACCTTTCTGTAACCGAAAAATGTGTCTAAAACAGTTTTTTGAACCGATATTTCCTCGAGTACGTCTGGGGTGTTCCATCATAAACACAATCAAGGGGCGCGGGCGGATCGTGCGCCGGCGCGCCAACTTACCGCCCGGTCCTTCAAATTCTCAAATATTTCACAAAACACGTGTTCCACTTTGCCCATTTGAACCACTGAGCACGATTAATGACTGGTTCCGTTTGATTTTCAAAGATAACAACAACACCAATTCTGAATTGTGACAATTTAATGAGAAATGTCAAAATTGTAATGACAGATGGGCGATGAGTGTGAGTGAGGTGTAATGAACGGCGCGAAATTGGTGCAAGTCAAGACGCTTTTGGTAATTTAAGAAAAATGTGATTTTAGTCATTTTAAAGCCTTTTTTTGACCCCAAAAACCTGCCCACTTTGTAGAATTTTGATTGAAAGTTCGTTTTTTACTTTTGTTCAGACTCTGGGTATTGCCGTTTTTCACTTTTAGTGCTTGCAAAATTTCAAAGCAAAAACAAAAGAATAAATGTGACAAAGAAAGTCCTATTGACGGTTTTGAGTGTGTAAGACAGGGCTCAACCTATCAGATTTTAGTATAGTATAACAAGCTTACTCCAAGCGGGCCTACCGGCCCGCTTTCCGCGCGCTTTGTTGTGTTGCGCCTGCGGCGCATGTGACGCCATTTCTATACCGTTGCTAAGGGAAACTTAACTAAGGAAAAATTAATCATGTATTAGCTGTTTCAAATCTATAAAATCGCTAACGTCGCATTTTCTCTCAAAATTAGCTGTTATAAATTATTCATGCACTTCAAAAAAATAATAGCTAATGTAATTTATAGTTTCAATGAGAGATCTAATCATTAATAACTATTTTATAATTTTATCAATCTCATTTAAGAAAATAATTTGGTAAAATTTGACGTTGGCGTTTTTATAGTTTTGAAACAGCTAATACTTGAAAATAATAATAGTTAATATAATTTATACTTTCAATAAGGGATCTAATTATTAATAACTATTTTACAATTTTATTAATCTTATTTAGAAAAATAATTCGGTAAAATGCGACGTTGGCTTTTTTATAGTTTTGAAACAGCTAATGCATTTTAAATAGTAAGTTAATGTTATTTTCTTTCAAAAGTATTCTTTGTTTTTGTAAGTAAAAAAAATATAATATAAAATTTCACAGGAAAAAGATAACGAAATAGTAATTTTTGAGTCAGTTTTACCAATGTCAGTTAAATAAGATAAGTAGATAAGTATCCAATAGCGCTGACTGTTAAATAAATATGTCACTTACTTTGTTACAGATTTCAGTTAAAAGTTATTCATTAGGTAACAAACTGGACGAAATTGAGCGGTTAAATATTATTCGGTTGTCATTTTTATTAGAATTACAAAAATTTCGTTTTTTCTTCGAAAAAGCGCTAGACTCCTCTTGTCCTTTTTCCTTTGCTGTTATAGCTTAATTGAATTTTATTCGTATTAACAAACTAATGCGCATAGATCCAAAATTAAACACTTTTTGTACTGTTATTACTAAAAACATCGTATTCACCTAAGTAACGATAATAACGAACAGAAGTGTGGTCAACAATTTTTTATTTATCAAATAAATAAAAATTGTTGGTCAAATAACTAACTGATGATTTATTTATCGTTGGTGAAACTGACCTTGAATTAATATTTTAACATAATTTTAATAATTTTATCCACGACTGTTGTATAACGTACGTATTATACGTCTGTTTGCTCGACCTTAATAATACTCATTAATCACGACCGTGGATTATGAGTCATTAATCACTGCTGCCAGATGCTTCCTTGATTTAACCATATTATATTGTTTTTGCTACAATCGGTTTTAAAAATTTTATCGTGTGAACCAATAAATATTTTCAATTGTGAAAGTAAAAAAAAATAAAAATGTGAATTTTCCTCATCGGGATTTATACGCGCGACCCCGCTGTTGGAAGGCCAAGAGCATCTACACCGGTCTATCAAAACGGCTCGTATATCTGCTCCTTATCATAACACAGTATTTAATGCAACATATTTACAAAAATATTTAATAGTCGTGGATAAAGTATAGTATTCTATTCGCGTATTCTGCGTTCGTTGAATAATCTACTATTTTTATACGTTTGACATCTTGCAAAAAAATTTCACGAATATCGGCATTCAATTGTTTAAATAATACTATTAGCTGTTTCAAAACTATAAAAACGCCAACGTCGCATTTTACCGAATTATTTTTTAAATAAGATTGATAAAATTGTAAAATAGTTATTAATGATTAGATCCTTCATTGAAAGTATAAATTCCATTAGTTATTATTATTTTCAAGTGCATGAATAATTTATAACAGGTAATTTTGAAAGAAAATGCGACGTTGGCGTTTTTATAGTTTTGAAACAGACAATAATATTAATTCAGTTTCCTTTTTTTGATTTATTTATATTATTATTGGAAAATTGGAAATCGCTCTATACTTATCACTTGATTTGTTAAAAAAAATAATTTTAGAATTATTTTTATTATTGAAAGAATGTTTTTCATATAAATCATCATTAATGTTACAAATAAAAGTAATATTTAAATATTATCCATATATCTTTTCTGTCTTTAAAAATTACAGTTACCATTTGAAATTTGATACTAAAATTCTATAGATGGCGCCTCAAACAATTAGATTTTTATTTGTGATTTGTTAATAATAAGAAAAATCACATATAAATTAATAAAAATTATCTAGTTTTAGTTTGAAATGTAGATTTTTTTTGTTTTTATTTTAATAATCTTAAATTTAGTAATTACCGATACCGTCTAATATTTGAAATTAACGTCGCATAGATGGCGGCTCAAGCAATTTAATTTTTATTTGTGATTTATTAATAATTATAATAATAAATAAAAACACATTTAAATTAAGAAAAATTGTGTATTTTAAATTGAAATGTGAGTCCTGTTGCATTGTATATTTATCATTTTAATTTTTGAATTGTCATTATTCGACATAACCTAAAAAATAAAATTACGAAATAATAAAAGGATTTTTATTATAACGTATGCATTATTTTAGTAATCAAATGTGATAAAGGACATTAAAATACAGGTTTGTAATCAGAAGAAAAAAGTTGACGGTAAAAAAGATTAAAAACATAACCTTACTTTATTCTTAGCTTTTTTTTGGGTTTATAGAACTTTTTTAATTACTCAAACTAAAAAAAAAGCCAATAGACAATAATAGCATTTAATGTTTTTCAATAATTTACAATTTATTAATAAAAATATCAATAATTAAACAATAACAAAGTGTTAGATTGCTGAGTTGCGTTTGGGGGCCCCTTTTGTCGATGACTTGTACGTACTCGTTCACACATTGGAACTTGATAAGAACAGCAGCCCTGGGTGTCGATTCTAAACCAATATTTCGACTCGAAAAGGGTTTCGACTGTCGCAATGTGATCGTGGAGCCATCTGGCGGCGCGAACGCCAAGCGCTTGTGACGTCATCAATTCCCTTTTCAAGTCGAAATAAAACTCAACTGCTCCATACATGTTGAGTAAAGATTTCGACTTGAAATAATTTGACGTTTGGTGGTTATGTTAAAGTTGGTTATGTGCAAGGTGGATTGCACTCAAAATTGCCTGTGTTAACACTATTTAAGTGTGTTTTATTAATAAATTCTATTTGAGAATGTTAGAAAAGAAATTCAACGGCGTTAGTGGTAAAAGTGCGAAGAAAACCAATAGTTAAAAGAAAAATACAATTTTTGTTAAAGGCGTTTGATAAATTTTGGTTGAAAATAATTAGTATTGGGACTTTATAAGCAAAAGTGTTTAATAAATTGTAATAATGTTTTTAAATAAAATACATAATTATTTTTAATTATTTATTTACAAATTTACGTGCAATGTTGGTCCGGCTCTTTGTAGTGAATCAGGGTGTTGAGGTAGGAAAAATTGCTTTTGACCCTAATTATTTTTTCTAGAAACAGTGTCACGGTCAAAAGTATTTTTATTTTATTTGAACGTGTTGATTTTTTTTAAATTAAACGTAACCTCACTAAACGTGAACAGATTATTTCGACTGTCGAAATATTGACAGTCGCGTAGGGCAAGTCGCTTTGACGTCATCAGATTTCGACTCGACTTGCCGTTTCCAGTCGCAATGAATTAGAATCGACACCCTGTATGTACAAATGGTTATAATTATATTACTTTTTCGTATTGTATTTTTAACTTACCTAACATCGTTTATGTTGGTTTTTTCCAAGGTTGTTCCAGTTGGTTTTGTAAGAAGAATTAATATAATTTCAAATGTTATAACTGAAAGATGCACTACTATCATATTTTCGTACAATTTTTCTTGGATAATTCCTCAAGAGGTTGTCCATAACACTTAACTTCAATTTCTGGACTTTAATTTCAAGATAAGTGTACATTTTGTACAATTATCACAGAAATGTACCATTTAACAGGCCCGTATCTCTTTTACATTGGCTTTGTATCGTTTCTTGCTTTATTTTTCGTCTCTGTTTTGGAATTTTTCTACAGCCGGAAGTGGCCAGCCGATTGATTCTGCTGGATGTTTAAAAAAATCATGATTAATTTATCACCACCACTGACCTAGGATATAACATTTTTACTTGCAGTCCCTTCATTCAATTCAATTGTTATCTAAATAATTCAACGATTACATTTACTGCTGTACTTAACCAAACTTTTTGTGTCTATGTGCGCAGAAGCAGAAATTTGATACGAAAACTAATTTTAAATTGAAAAAAATGTGCTCGAATCCACTGGTATTTGTTAGAATTGCATAAGACCACTTATACTTACCATGCACAATTAAATACGATGCGGAAAAGTATGTAGAACTATGACATGAAAACAGTTCATTTAAAATCACCTATTAAAGAAAAAGAATAATAGTAAAACACAGAAATCAACTTAATTTACTTTTATTTTCATTTATGTAATACTTACATTTAATTATTATATTATGATTTTTGTTTTTAAAATTATGTTTGCGTTTTTTTGTTGTTTTTTTAGCTGTTTTCTGAATTTTATTGCTAAAAAAATAATTTCCTAATGAAAATGTACTAATATACAACATGTACTTACACAGTTTCGTAAAGGTTTAATTTATTTTTTTTGAATAGAAAGAAAATTCTAACTTTTGTTGCTTGAATGTCCTAAATGTAAATAAATAATTTTTTAAGTATTATTTTTTGTTTTTACTTACGGATAAATTATATTTTTCAATTTCATTTTCAATATTAGAATCATTTTTAAATTTTAATTTATTTTTAAAAACTAACTGCCGTAACTTTGTGTTACTTATGTTTTTCTTATCAGTAAATTTGAGAAATTCCAGAATCTAAAATTTAGAACTTAATATTGTATAGCTATTGAAAAAATTTTCGAATAACTTCATCTTTCGATTCGTCATCGACGGCGTCCTCGAGGTCCATATTATTAATCTGAGCGTTGGTCTAATTGAACAAAAAATAACATTTATTATAAATCTCCAATATTAAAATTTGAATATGGATAACAAAATATTGATTTTTACGAATATTTTAATGAAATTTTAAGAAATTTAGTTTACTTACATTCGACATCTTGCAGAAATTTTGCTAGAATATTGATTTTTTATTGTTCAAAAGTGACCACTTGATTTATTGTTAAAAATTCATTTTAAAGTTATAGCCAACCTAAATGAAGTAAAACTATTTTGTTTTTTTTTAATTTATTCCGATTATTCTAAGAATGTTTTTTATAAATTATGATTAGTGTCATAAATGAAAGTATTTTTTAAATTTAAACTTTTTCTTTCTCTCTTCCTTTTTTTATTTCGGATGTACAGATATCATTTATTATTTGAACTCATTGTCCTATAGATGGGGCTCCGAGCAATAAAACTTTAATTTGTAATTTATTAATTATTAATATTAATGTTAAATAAAAACACGTTTACATTAAGAAAAATGAAATGTATTTTATCTAAAATGTGGGTTCTGTTGCAGTGTATATTTATTATTTTATTTTTTTTAAAATGTCATTATTTGACATAACCTCAAAAATTAAATTAAATAATAAAAGAATTTTTATTTTTGTATGTTTTATTTTTATATTTAAATGTGATAAAGGACATTAAAATACAGGTTTAATACAGGTAATCAGTGTAAAAAAGTTGACGGTAAAAAGGATTAAAATCATAACCTTACTTTATTCTTTGCTTTTTTTGTGTTTATAGAACCTTTTTTTAATTATTCAAATCAAAAAAAGCCAATAGACAATAATAACATTTAGTCCTTTTCAATAATTTACAATTTATTAATAAAAATATCAATAATTAAACAATAACAAAGTGTTAGATTGATGAGTTGCGTTTGGGGCCCCTTTTGTCGATGACTTGTACGTATTCGTTCATACATTGGTACTTGATAAGAACAGCAGCCCTGTATGTACAAATAGCTATAATTATATTACTTTTTCGTATTGTATTTTTTACTTACCTAAAATCGTTTATGTTGGTTTTTTCCACGGTTGTTCCACTTGTTTTTGTAAGAAGAATTAATATAATTTCAAATGTTCTAACTTAAAGATGCACTACCATCATATTTTCATATAATTTTTCTTTTTTTTTTCATAACTTCAATTTCTGGAGCTGGAACTGCTCATAGGGCTAGTGGATACAAACTTAAAATAATTTGACTTCAATGTTTTTTTTATGTATAGTGGCGTTATCTTTTAGTAAGTTTCTGAAATGGATAATTGATATTGAAAGAAATCTTCTGAGGTAATTGTAGGATGGTTGGAAAATGCGAGGGAATACAAAATATAAAATATAATCTGTATTTGTTTATTAACAAAAAGAAAATCCGTTTTAACAATGAAACACATGTGTATTAAAAGAAACAAACAACAAATTTGATATTAATATTAGCTGTTTCAAAACTATGTAAATGTCAACGTCTCCTTTTCCCAAATTATTGTTTTAAATAAGATTGATAAAAATGTAAAACAGTTATTAATGATTAGATCTCTCATTGAAACTATAAATTACATTAGCTTTTCGTTTTTGAAGTGCATAAATGATTTATAACAAATTTTGAGAGAAAATGTGACGGCGTTTACATAGTTTTGAAACAGCTATTAGAAGAAAATGTAACCTTATTTTAGAATTAACTTTATGAAGTACTAAATCTTTTTGAGTTACAACAACAAAAGCAATCAATACATTATGTGTAACCTAAAATGTTACAATTACGATTACCATAAAGGTAATAAAGGTAATTTATGATTAGTGCATAAAACTTAAAGTTAACTAAGCAAATTATATTAAGAAAGAATACGTTTATAAAAGCTTTAATAACATTTCATAATAATTTCATTGAAAGTATAAATTACATTAGCTATTATTTTTTTGAAGTGCATGAATAATTTATAACAGCTAATTTTCAGAGAAAATGCGACGTTGGCGTTTTTATAGTTTTGAAACAGCTAATAAATGAACATGAAATAGCCAATAACATACGTAAAGTTAATCGTGTATTAAAATTAAATTAAATGTAATCGAATAATAAATGTTAATATAGTAACTTAATTACAAAGTAAAAAAAAATTTGACAAAAATTACAATATTGTTGAAATTTTTGAAATATCAATGTCGATCCATCAATCAATGTCTTCACATCATTTTTACTTTTGTGTCGATCTAAAACATAATCAATATTAAACGTGTTGTATGTAAAATTATTATCATACCTTTTATTGTACATGATTGTTTTTTTTTTCCAATAATAAAACTAAAGACACGTGATCCAGCAATTGGAAAACTTCCTTCATTTTTAAATTGTATAGTAATGTATATTGGAAAAGAATAACAGTTATTATCGAGTTGTGGAACGGTATTTAATTATTATCAAAGTTTATCTACAGCTTTTTACGTGAATTCGTGAATCAGTCATTACCACCAACGTATACCTATTTCTCGTAAAACGAAAAAAAATTAACAATTATTAAAAAAAACATTTTTTTCCCACCTTTCGCTAGTAGTTTTCATTTATTTTTGACACAGTTATTGAAGTGGTGGCAGTACCATAAAACATTTGTGTTTGGTATTGTGGTAATTGAATTAGTAGATTCAAATGTGTTGAGAAATAAATTGATCTAAAACAAAATTTATTGACAGTAAACTTGTTAGATGTAAAATTACTATCATACCGTTAATTGAAAATGATTTTCTTTCAAAACAATAATGGAGAATTTTCTTTATTCAAACTGTTGAAGAAGATTTGGCATCAGATGATAGTTGAACAATGCATGCAACATAAATTTGTCATACTTTGTGTCCACCAGTAATAATTTTCTTCATGTTTTTAAAAGGGATTGGTGTAGATCCAAAGGAATTGATCTAAAACAAAATTAATTAGATTTGTTGGAAGTAAAAATTATTGTCATACCTTGAATTGATGAAGAATTTTCTTTATTTAAATTGTGGTAGGACGTGTGAAGAAAACGTTCAGAAATTGTTAAACGAATTTGTCTGTAATATGGAAATGGTCACAACTGATGAAAAAAAAATTAATCTAAAACAGTAAGCAGTTTAAAAAAAATTATCTCATTGTCTTCTTACCATTTTTTCTTTTTAGAAATCTGTATCTTTGATCTTCTTCTATGTATTATCAATTTAAATAAGTCTGAATTCAACAATGATAAAAAAATGTTATCAATTATAAAAATCTAAAACTTTACGCTAATAAGTATTGGAAGTAATATTTTAAATTTATACCTTCTTTTTCTTTTTAATAAATAAGCTTCATAAGTGAAATACAATATTTGTTCGAAGGAATAATTCAGAATTAGTATTTGTCATCAAATTTTCGAATGGTCTGTAGCAAGAAAACGCCAAATAAATGACAAAATCGAAAAATAAGAAATTTGAAAATTCAAATTTAAATAGTCTGGGTTCAAAACTATGAAAAAATATTATACATAGAAACTTAAATAGTGAAGTTTAAATTACCTAACTATTGTGAGATTAAATTGAACTGTATGTTTTTTTTCTTGATTTTAAATATTCCTTAAATGTGTATGTTTGTTGTTCATTTAAAGTGGGGTTGTTCGTTGAAATAGTGATCTTGTAAACACATAGTAGTAATGAAGAAAAGTAATTCAGTCTGGAAAAAAAAATAGAAATATTATTGAATAGATTTCCATTAAATCAGCATACCTGATATATAATGTTTTTTTTATTAAGTAGGTAAATCTCTTCATATAAAACATTAACATAACTAATGTAAAATTAAACCATTGTAGCAAATTTTTGCTTGCAATTTGTATGTTTTTATGTTTCCAGTTTAAATTGTTCCAATAATTTATTCGTAATCCAAAATCTTACAAAAAACATTATTGTTTTATAGTTCATCTACAATACCTGTTACAATGAAATAGATAATAAAATTTATGGTTTCTTACCTTTGTGTCAGCTTCTACTTTTTTCATAATATTAATTTTTGTGTGAATCCATTTAAGATTTTATCAGTTGATTAAAGATTGTAGTGATGAGTGGAAACTAAAGTAGGTAAAATATTAAAACTATTTTATAAAAAAATTGTAACTGATCTTACTTTTTCAAATGTCTATTAATCATATTTAATTTAGTAGTTTTGGTTTCAATAACATTTAAAACATGTAATTGTTTGTCAAACGAAGAAATGTAATATTTTCTGTATAAATTAATTACAATTTCAATTTGGCTTTTAAAGATATGTAGTCTAAAACAAATTAGCATTGTTTTTCTTATTACAAAAATATAAACAATATTATAAAAACGTACCTACCGTTTTTTTTGAAGTTCAACAACAATATGGTTATAATTTTTGTTGGATTGATTTTGATTTTAGTGTTTAGTAGTGTTGGTTTTTAAGTATGTGTGTGTGTTTTTTTTTTAATTGGTGTGAATAATATTTTAGGTCCGGTTTCACTGACTTTAGTTACTGTTAAAGAACAATTCTTACTATAATTATTGGAACATTTGTTTTAGTCAATTTATTCTATTATTAAATTTTTTCATTTGTGAAACCGGGCCTTTGACTGTGAAATTTGTATATCCATCCGAAAATGGCGACCTTAGTTTCAGGAAATTATTCAATTTCCTATAGAAACTCGGGATTTAAAAATAATGTGGCCCATACTCTAAAAGTAAGTTGCACACATTATAATATTACGTATACTCTAAAAGTATGTCGTAATCAAATTTTCACAGTCAATTATTTCGACTTGATAAAATAAAAGTCGATAATATAATCAAAGTACTTCAACGAATACCGAATTTGTGGTATAAGCTAATAACTGATTGTTATTAGTTCTCGAAATACCTTGTCTTGTCGAACCTTCTAAACATACTGAAATGTTTTCTGCAGTTCGAGCTCGTGAGAAAGCCACGTACAATTGTCCGTGTGTAAACACAGGCCTTGGCAAATAGATTCCAACTGAATCAAATGTCTGACCTTGTGATTTGTTGATCGTCATACAGTAAGATAGTCGAATTGGAAACTGTCTTCTTCGCATGACGAAAGGAAGAGGACTATTGCCTGAAACAAAATCTATTTGTGGCAGAAATATCCTCTTACCCGATAATCGACCATCGAAATTGATTATTTCGGCTTCGATGTGGTGTTCGCCCAAATGTCGGACGATGAGACGTGTACCGTTGCAAAGATTGACCTTAACATTAAGGTTTCGCAACAGCATGATGATTGTTCCAACTTTGAGCTTCAGCTCATGCTGTGGAAATGACGGAGGATTGAGAGAATTCAAAAATTCTTCAGGATAATTGGCAGCCTCCGTTTCATCGTCGGTGATGACAGTGTCAACACTTTGGTACGTTCGTACCGTACCTTCGATTCTATCCAAAATCAATGCATTTATGAGATGACAATTTGCATTGAATGGAGTAAGAATTGCTATATTGATTGGAATGGTTTCGGCTTGGAATTGTTGGCCGCCAAAAACTCGATCAATCAATTCGTTCAAATCGTTGACAATGCAACGTCTTGGAATTTCAATCATTTTACGTCGTTCTAATTGAGTTGGTTCATTTTCATCAAAAACGACGTTGTTGAAATTGATCGGCGGTAATGTTCCATTACCGAGATGACCGAGCCATTCAAGAAATTCGTTTTCATCTGGTCGAACTCTCATGTTGATGTTCAACTGAATGTTTACAAACAGAAACCATAGAAAGCTCGATTTGATGCAATTTGCAACGATGGTCGTTCGATCACCGTCTGGAACGACAGGAAGACATTGCTTAAAGTCTCCTCCGAGAATAACGCATTTTCCTCCAAATGGTCGATTATTTTGACAAATGTCTTTGAGTGTTTTATCGACCAATTCAAATGCGCTTCGTGTTGTCATCGTGATTTCATCCCAAATGATGAGTTTTGATTCACGAATGAATCTCGTTTCTTCGCATTGTGCTGTCAATGATGACGTTGAATTTTCAACGATTGGCACAGGCAATTTGAAACGATTGTGAACGGTACGTCCGTGTTTGAGGAGAGCCGCCGCAATACCAGTCCAGGCAACTGCGATGACTTTCTCTCCTCGTCCGTTCAAAACAGTGGTTAGTGTGTTGTACAGGAAAGTTTTTCCTGTTCCAGCTGCACCACTGACGGAAAAGTACTACTTCGAAAACGTTGCGTTGATCAATATTCAATTGTTCGAGCATCGTTTCACCGATTTCTCTTTCTCGAACTTGATCAACTTCGTCTTCCACCAAATTTGGTCTAAAATCTGGTGGATCTTCGAGACCGAATTGTGACAAACGGCGTCCGTTAATCATCAAAATGAATTGGATCTTTTGAAGCGCTCTGATTTCAGCTTGGCGCTCATCCATTTGATCTCTGCGTGTGAAATCTTCCATCATGAAACGTTTGAAATCGTTCCACAATTGAATCGGATTGTCAACTTGACAAAACACCAAAATGTATGCAAACATTTGACGCATCTGTTTTGGCATGTCTTTTTCACTTGCTTCGCGTTGACATCGAATCCATTCACGATCTTCAGCAAGCAAATTGAGTTGGCGACATGCTTCTTGAAACGTATCACAAATCAAACCGTTTACTGTTCGTAATGATTCGAATGATGTTACTCCGCGAACTCGAAGCAAAAGAACTCTTAAATAGTACAATTCTCCATTTCGTACGGAGACGTTGTACATTCGAGAGACGATCTTGTCAAAGTTTCTTTGACGGTTCTTCCATTGATTGTGATTTTTATCCCAAACAAAATGAAGTGGAATTTCACGAAACAAATATTGTCTCGCTTCGGGATTGTTGCTGTTCAATTCAAACCACGCTGTCAAGTGCGTGTTTGCAACACGTGCCCTTTGAACAACTGCCTGTTCTTCACCTCGTCTGAAATAGACTCTTTGTCTTCCAGGAAGATGAATCGCCAATCTGAACACGGTATGAGAATTTACGTGCATTGGAAATTTTAAAATGCGCCAACTGGCTTCGGGTGGTGTCATGTACCTGCCATTCAGGTACGACCGAATTTCGTCGTAGCGCATTTCAACACCTTGTTACCCATCATTTTGTGCTGCGTTTCGATGTTCGACAACACGAACCAAACTTTGATCGGGACCCTTGAAAAAATATTTATACAAATATTTTACGGTACCTGTAGAAGTGCACGTCTCAACGTTGATGTGCGTTTGATACTTGAGAAGCAAGTATGGATTGTACGGCACCACAAATCGGCTGTCCACCACGTAACGACGATTGTTACGATGGATTTCGATTGTTCGACCATTGAGACGCCGACGACGATGGTAAACTCTCCCATTTCGTATAGTAGTGTTGTTATACCAATACTTTGGGAATTTTCTGATGCATTCACCGTTTACCATGCAAACATCGGTTGGATTGTACTGACCACATGGACCGTGAATCATGTGGTGTCCAACCAATTTGTACAAATCTTTTTCGGTATCTGGATCTGGCAATTCAGCAGATATCAATTGATCGATTCGTACGGGATCAAGCGGTTTGTCTTCGTTACGCAAAGTAATAAGAATGTGCGCATGTGGAAGACCCCGCTTTTGAAACTCGATGACGTAGAGATATGAAATGCATACCCCCATAACGTGATTTTTAGCTAAATCTACAATCAAATCGTCAAGTTTTATTTTGAAAATTCTATCGACTAAAAGAGGATGATTGATAGCCTCCTGACCAGCCGGTAGATTTGCTTGAATTTCAGACCATTTTGGATTGCATGTCATTGTAATAAAAAATGACGGACAACCCAATTCGGAAACGACAGCCATCGCGTCCTGAAATCTTTGCATTTGATTTCTTGGAGACATTTCGAATGTCGATGGCAAAATGATCATTTTGCCAAGTGGGACATTGTCTTGTTCGGCGCGATTATGTAAATAATCGACCAAACCGTAGTATTCTTCCGTTCTCAGAAGGTCCTGATTGTGAACGAAATAACTGATACGGTTTGCTTCAATTTTCAAATAGGCATCCACGATAAACTGTTGCATCAGTTTTCCACCGTGTTCTAAAATTTGAAAATCATTAGTTTGACGATAATAAAGTCGATAAGCATAAAAGTCGCAAATCGATACTCTATCTCTTTTTCTGTTTGCTCTTGCTTGCACCAACGGAATGTTGGTGTTCCAGCCAAGATCTCCTCTTGGAAAAAGCAAAGGATAAGACAATGGATCACAAAATTGACTTGTTGAATCGAAATCTCTTAATCCATCATCGTGATCTCTCAAAAAAACTCTCATCCGCGGATTTGGCGGATTGTTTTCGTCGTAATTTGCAACGATCGCCACTTCGTTGACAACACGTGCATCATGTTCGCGATCGTTTCGATTGCGATGCTGTTCGACGAATTCAAGGCATACGCTTGGTAGCGCATTTCCCATTTCAGCTCTTTGCTCTTCATACACCTCACCTAAATGACGGTATATGCGAGCAAAGGGATTCACTTGTTGCAGTTGATCGGTGATCAAGCCAAGCAACGCCACGTTCAAAGTTTGACGTCTTGCATTTTCGGCTCATTGCTCAACTGCTTGTTCGGGATCTAAAAAATACAGCGGACCATATTTCATATTGGCCCGATTTACGTTAATGTTCGTAAAATGGTGATATATTTTACCCTGGATTGCATAAACATATGGTCCATGGCCGGGAATATCACGTAAATTCGATTCAATACTTACAAATTGAAAACTGTTATTGTAAGTCAGAATTTTTCTTACGAACTCATTTGAAAGTGGGTGTTGACCAGTGAAAAGTTGTTTCAATTCCTCTGGATGTTGACCCAATGGTGGCAATTGAATCTCACCCTTATTACAACATTTGTTGTATTCGTTTCTTGTCGTACCTTCTTTGCGAAAGTATCGAGCTCTACACTTTCGACAGAATTGATCCATCATTCTTATTTTGATAAACCAAATGGGGGCAGTTCGAGAGTGCGGAGCACTCCTCACTGTCCTATTTCCGAGATGTCAAATGTCAAATAGTTTTAAAGGAGGCCCTCACTCATAGTTTCGCAAAAATTACAGCGGCCCATAAAAAAATACAATAAACCCTTTAAAAACATTTTTATTTTTCACTTTTAATCAATCACCATCGGATTACACATCTATTTTCACACCCCTAACCTCACTTTTCATAAAACATAAACACATCCCAAGGACCCCCTTGTCTTGTTGTTTCGGTTCGTCCCTTGTCTTTGTAACATTGTCTTCTGTTGATAAACCACATGGGGGTAGTTAGGGAGTGCGGAGCACTCCCTCACTGCCCTATTTCCGAGATGTCAAATGTCAAATCGTTTAAAGGGGGCCCTCACTCCTAGTTTCGCAAAAATTCCAACGGCATATAAAAAAATATGATAAACACGTTCAAAACATTTATACTTTCCACTTTTAATCACTCACAACCGGATTATACATCGATTTTCACAGCGCTTACCCCCCGAACCTCACTTTTCACATGCCCGGTTTTTGGGGTCAAAAAAGTTGCTTGGGGTACACTGGCCATTGAAAAAATGCACTCAACACCTTCCTCACACTCTATTTGTACGATTTTTAATTACTACCGACCGATTAGCCCCTTTTTATTCAACAAATGCAAATTGGAGAGTTGAATGTAATTTTGAGATTATGTCACCTACAGAGGGACTAAATGAGGCTTTTGAGTTTCAAACTACACTTTACTTATCACTACTTACCACTTTGAGCTCTTTTGAACCATTTTTAGGTGAGTAAATGTGATTAAATTTTCATGAAAATCTGGCCTAGGCTCTCGGTTTTTGGGGGTTCACAAAATTTGCATGGGGTGCAGCGACTGTTGAAAAAATGCACTCAATACCTTCCCCACACTCCATTTGTATGATTTTGAAACACTCACGAACGATTATCCCCTTTTTTTATTTAATTTTATTCGAAAATATCATATTTGACAGATGACATTTATTTAGGGATTTTCTCACACTCAGGGGGGCTAAATGGGGCTGTCGAGTCTTAAGCAACACTTTACTAATCACTACTTACCCCTTTGAACCCTTTTGAACCCTTTTGAGGTGTTTAAATGTGATTAAATTCGACCCTCTAGGCCGCGGCATATCAATCTCGGTGCCGGCGACGGAGCCGTTTTTGGGTGTGAGAAAAATTGCTTGAGGTGCAGCGGCCGCTAAAAAAATACGATAAATACCTTCCCCACACTCCATTTGTACGATTTTAACACACCCACGACCGATTACTGCCCAATTTCCACCTTTTTCACACAATTTAAAAACCAAGAAAATTGAAATGACAGTAAAAAAATCAACAACAAAATGGTTGTCAAGGAAATGCAATTTTTACAGCCAATGAGAATGGGACATTTTCCATCTCATCTCGACCTCCGAAAATCATCAAAAACCACCTCATCTGTCAAAAATGTCAAACTTTAATCAACTGCCGCAACTTTAGTAGCCCCCAACTCGCAATCGGATAGTGACGTTAATGTTTTGTAATGTTGGGATTGCACAGGGTTCGGGAATCAACACCAGTGCCAGTGATAACTATTTATTTAAATAGAACATTGAAGTATCGAGAGTATCGATAATAAGAATTACACTGAACAATGAATAATTAATAATAATTAATTGCGGAAGGTCTCTTCGATTTATAGCCTCAGTCGTGAGGACCACCTCCATAACTCTTAACCTACTTATACTAACCCTAATAATGTCTTACACTGCTAAATGAAATATTAATGAAATAACCTAAACAATAAACTATTATTGAGGTTGAAGTTGCGATGGACCTGGTCAGCATAACGCAACCCAATTATTGATATTACTAAATATTATAAACTAAGTGATTGGTCCATCACACCTCCCCCGCGAAACTAAAAAAAAATAATTATCACCAATTATTATTTTTTTTTATCTACTATACAACTTAACCCTATTTTTATGAATTTCTACTAATTTACCATCTATTCTAACCACGATATTAGGATTTTTATCCTCAACAACCTTGTAAGGACCTTTAAAGATTGGGTCTCGCTTACAAGTTGTTTTATCGTTCCTAACTAATACATCACTACCTACACTAAAATTCCTATACCTGCAGTTTTTATTCTTTTCCCTTCTTTTAATTTTTGAATTTATTAAATTGGTCTTAGCATCCTTACATGCTTGCTGCAAGCGAAATTTTAATTCGGATGGATAATCCTCAAAATTAAACATAGGATCAATCTTATTAACTAAATTCGATGGTAAGCAACTTGCTTTACCAAAAACTAACTCGTAAGGAGTATATTTAGTTTCTGTATGAACTGTGTTATTAAATGCAAAGCACCAAAACGGTACCCATGCACTCCAAAAATCTGGATGTTCCGACGTATGCATTCTAAGAAAAGCACCCAAATTTTTGTGTGAATTGAATTTTCAAGAGATCCCAACGTCTCATGATGATACGCGGTTGAATTTAGCCTATCAATTTTTAACAATTTACATGTTTCTTTAAACGTACTGGCCATGAACTCTGTGCCTTGGTCTGTTACAATTTCCCGTGGAATACCATAGCGTAGAATAAAATTCTCCACGAAGGATTTGGCAACTGTTTCAGCCTCTTTATTTGGAATAGGATATGCTTCAACAAATTTACTCAACTCACATTGTAGCGTCAAAATGTATTTATTGTTTTCTACATCTTGATCCAAGGGCCCTACTAAATCAAGAAAAACTTTTTCGAACGCTGATGATGCTGTCGTTGTTATACAAAGTGGTTGTTTATTAGGTCGCGAGTATTTATGTCGTTGACACATGTCGCACCGTTTTACGAAATTTTCCACGTCTTTTCTCAAATTTGACCAAAAATAATACTTTTTAATATTATTATACATACGATTTACACCCGCGTGACCTCCGGTCGGTAACATGTGAAAATCGTTTAGAATTAATTGTCTCGTCTCTTTATTATTTATATTTTGCTGCGCGCGCTTAATAATTGTTAATTTTATACCAGCTGGATTTATTTCTTTGGAGATATTTTTTATATCTTTTATTAAAACTGTTGATAGTGCACTTTCGTTACTTTTTAATATTACTAGCTCTCCAATGGAGCAATTCTTACACAATTTTATCAGGTCTCTCAACGACGTAGTCAATACAGACGTTGATCGAGGATCCTGCTTCATGTAAACTTTATTTTCATCTTTTACAAAAATTGAATCTCCAATTTTATAATTATTTGAATATTTAGCTATTTTAGCAAAGTCTTTTTCAAGTATTGGTTGTAACTCAACGGAATCCTTAGGCTGTTTTAACAACTCTACGACACCAGGGTGATCAAGCCTAGTATCATTCAAAATTGTCGAGGAATCCTGAGTAACGCATTTCCGAGCTTGTGCTCGTGTCAAGACGCACATGGTTTCATTTGTGCCTATTGATAATTGTTTTAACTCATCTACGTCGATTTGTACCCGCGATAAAGCGTCAGCGGTTACGTTATCTTTTCCTTTTATGTACTTTATAGTAAAATCATATTCTTCTAAAGTTAGTCTAAATTTAGTTAATCTACTGGAAGGATTCGTCATTCCGAATAAGTAAACTAAAGGTCTATGGTCAGTAAAAATTTGAAATTTTCTACCGTATAGGTATGGCCTAAATTTTTTCACTGCCCAACAAATAGCTAATAACTCTTTCTCAATTGTACAATAATTTTTCTCGGCTCTGTTCAAACATCTACTTGCGAAAGCAATTGGTTTATCATTGGCATTTGAAAGTACGGCACCTAAAGCATAACCCGAAGCATCCGTCCTTAAAATAAAACAATTTGACTCTGAAAAATCCGGATACTGTAAGATTGGTGGTTGAACTAATTTATTCTTTAATGATTTAAAAGCAATTTCACATTCATTACTCCAGTGAAATGCGACTCCTTTCTTCGAAAGATTATTTAAAGGAGAAGCAATATCAGCAAAATTTTGAATAAATTTTTTATAATAGTTAGCAAAAGCTACGAAACGTTTTACTTCAGCCGCATCTTTTGGTTCTGGATAATTTTTAATAGCTTCTATCTTCTCAGGATCTGGTAATATACCGTCAGATGAAATAACATGCCCAAGATATAAAATTTCTTTTTTCAAAAATTCGCATTTATTTGGATTTAGTTTTAAATTTACTTGTCGTAATCGCTGCAATACTTTTACTAAATTGTGATTATGATTTTTTAAATTACTACCAAATACAATTAAATCATCTAAATAAACAAAGCAACTTTCGTAATTTAACCCTGACATAGCAATGGTCATTGCCCTAGAAAATACACTTGGACTTATTTTAAGCCCCATAGGTAACCTTGTCATTTGATATGTCTGTAGTGAATGCTGTACATTGTCGTGAATCTGCATCTAATTCGATTTGATAGTAGCCCTGAGTTAAATCTAAATGAGAAAAATATACTGCACCTGATAATGAATCTAAAATCTCGTCAATGCTTGCTAATGGAAATGTATCGTCTTTAATTCGTTTATTTAGCAACCTATAATCAATAACAACTCGCCATCTCTTCTTTCCAGTACTATCAGATTTTTTAGGCACCACCAATATCGGTGATGACCATTCTGAAGTTGTTTTTTCAATAATTCCGTCTTCTAACATTCTGTCAACTTGATTGTGTACCTCGGCTTTTTGAGCGTGTGGTAACCGATATGGTTTTGTATAAACAGGCGTTACGTCTTGCTTTAAATGTATCTTTTGTTTACAAACATTAGTTACTGAAAGTGGATCGTTTTCCAAATGAAACACGTCAGCAAATTTTGCACAAATCTTATGAATCTCTAACTCTTCTTCTTTATTCAAACCTTTGGTATCTATTAAATCTAATAATTTATCAACCCGGTCCACTGACAAACAAATATCTTCAAATTTGAACATGTTATAATTTGTTAAATTTTCCACTTTTGGTTTAAAATTCTTTAATTTTATCTCCCTATCATTGACATTTAAAAGTTTTACTGGAATTGTATTATCATGTGGTTTAGCAATTACTCCTGCATTATAAACACCTTCACAAATTTCTTCTGGTAAAACTAAACATTCGTCATTAGTGTTGACCTCGAAATATTTGATTACTTGACATCTTGGTGGAATAATAGTAGTGTTAAAACGATTTGATTCTAAAGGTAAAAAAATTTCTTCGTTGTTGTTCCAAAAAGAAAGAACAAATTTTTCATAATTTATTACTGCAGAATATTTTGTGAAAAAAATCTGATCCAATTACACCATGCATCTCACCTTTTCCAAAATTATTTACGACATAAAACTCATGACTAAGAGAACTATTTCCCAACGTCAGCGAAAGATTCACTGTACCCTCGGCTGACATTGACCCAACTATACCGTCTATTGTTATTGTTTTGTTTCGATTAATTTGTTGTTTATTACTTACATAGTTTGCAAAAATTACACTGATTGAAGCACCTGTATCTATTAAAAACGTTAACACTTTTGATTCATATACTACACTAATAAAATTTAATGCATTAATATTTAAAATTACTGCTGCGCTGTCTGAATTTTTACGACTGTTGGTCTCGAAAAAACCGATTTCCTGTTGAACGTGAATTTTCCGAAAAATGAGAATTTCCCGATGAATGGGAATTTTCCGAAGAATGAGAATTTTGAGAAGAAGTCGCACTTCCTGAATCAGCCATATAATTAACACGTTGATTGAAGAAATTTCTATTATTATTTCCGCGATGGAAATTTTGACCTCTGTATGAAGAGTTGTTTCGTCCTCTGTTGTAATTATTGTTACTGTTGTTATTGTTGTTTGAATTTTTGTTTGAGTACTTTTGACCCGAATACCTGAAATTTTGCTTCCGGTTATTAAATCTCTGATTTCTATTGTAATTACCGTTTCCGCGTCCGCGATTTTTATTGATAAAGAAAATTTGAGAAGCATCTTTTTTGCCAATTTCTTCGTTCTTCGCTCCGCATATGGCATCCCTTAAGTTGGAATAGTTTCTCGCTTTTATCACAGTTCGCATCTCAGTATTTCTTAACCCGCTCGCAAAAGTATTAATCGCAATTTTTTCGTTAGCTGCTCTTAAGATCTCTTTTGTATTGTCGTTACCATCGGATTGTGCCAATGTTAGATTGACCATAAGTTCCTCAATTTTTTGACCAAATGACTCTACCGAACTATCATTCTGCCTGCAACTATGCAATTCAGAAGCTAAGGCCGCTGCCGATTTTTTTGGCAATAAATTGTGCCTAATGGCATCTGTCAAATCTTTGTTGCTCAAATATGTTGAATTTAAACGCAATTTTGCGCTGGAAGATAATCTAATTTTTAGAACGTAATGTGTTAGCAATTTTTTTCCCGCTTCATCCAAAAGACTGTCGTACAAAGTTATAGCATCTATTACTTGTTTAATACTTTCCTCACTATTATCCATTAAAGGAATTAGGCTAGACGCTGTTCTAAGGTCGAATTTTTCACCCATCTTTGAATAACTTGACTCAACAATTGTAACAATTGGAACTGCAGACACAGTAATTTCCCTATCTTTTAAAATCCTATCTATTTCCTTAATAATTTCTTGTGTTGCGTCAGCATATTGTTTTATTTCTGCCAATGTCGCTACGTCACACAATTCTTTATTCACTTTAATTTTACAATCCGCAAACTCTAACCGAATTCTATCTAATTTTTCCCGCTTACGTTTTATTATTCCTGAATCATTTCTTCTTTCTAAATTATACTTAGTAAGATTACGCTTAAAAACCTTCACGTCTTCATAAATGTCTTTAAATTGGTTAATTTTACTCATGTGAAGAAACAATACCGCACAAACAAACAAAATTTGGCATATACTTAAACTAATTACTTGTCGTCCTTGTCGTCGGGGAACATCCTTCCTTCAGTTTTGGGCGCTCGGTGGATACACTTTTCTCAACACACTCACAATCTCTGCTTTGCACTTTACACAAAACACACACATTCCCATACGAAGACGATCCTATACGTCCAAGTTGTCCCTGCTACGGATCACTTCCCTACGTACCATATTCTGCATCGTCCGCTGGCAGTACTTAAACCCATAGAGGATTGCACCAACTAACATTCCCAAAATTATGGCAATTAAAAACCATTCGCTCCTGGTTATTGAAGCGTTCGCTGCCGCCGCATTTGATCCATTTCCTGCAGCTTCCACTATGATTTCTTCCTGCTTCGATTGTGTGTTTCCCGCCATTTTACACTTTTAACCACACATCACTGAATCACTGACTAACTGGCACTGGCAGGGTCGCCATGTAATGTTGGGATTGCACAGGGTTCGGGAATCAACACCAGTGCCAGTGATAACTATTTATTTAAATAGAACATTGAAGTATTGAGAGTATCGATAATAAGAATTACACTGAACAATGAATAATTAATAATAATTAATTGCGGAAGGTCTCCTCGATTTATAGCCTCAGTCGTGAGGACCACCTCCATAACTCTTAACCTACTTATACTAACCCTAATAATATGTCTTACACTGCTAAATGAAATATTAATGAAATAACCTAAACAATAAACTATTATTGAGGTTGAAGTTGCGATGGACCTGGTCAGCATAACGCAACCCAATTATTGATATTACTAAATATTATAAACTAAGTGATTGGTCCATCACAGTTTATTCATCCTTTTTCAATTAGTTTACAATAAAAAATCCAAGTAAAAATACCCATTTAAAGAGTAAAATCCCTCTTCCTAAACCACTGTCCAACCACCCAAATTCAAGTCGATTGAAAAAGGACACAGCTATCACGATTTAGTATAGTTTAATTATTATTAGATCAAATTTTTGCAATTAATAAAAATTATTAGTTGCATAGACTAGCTGAGTTCATAGGTTTTCATTAGTTTATGAAGTTAAGCAGCACTGACCCCGGTCATTCCTTGGATGGGTGACCGGATAATGTAATGCCAAAAACTTCGCAACTAACTCGTCTTTCGGAGGAGACATTAAGCCGTCGGTCCCGGTCACTACTAGTTAGTGGTCGTTAGGTCAGGTCAGAGGCTGTAGATGCGACCTGAAAACTCTGGCACTTGGGTGAAGGCATTACCACCATACGCATATTTATTTTTATTTGTTTTTAGATTTAAAATGGCAAGCTTACTTATTGCTATTCTATTTTCTAATTAAGAAATTAAGAAAAAGAAAAATCTTGTGTGATTGCTTGAATATAAAATTTTATTTTACAAAAAAATGTCAATCCAAACACCAATATCAAATCCCATCTGTGGTAAAAAAATGCATAACATTATCAACGTCACCTCCGTTGCACTTCACTAAATCATAAAAAAGTGTTACCAAATGGTAGTGACACATCATTTTCAATTTTTTGCACATTTTTTATGTAATTAAAATCTGCGCGCGGCGATCGTATATTTATTCAATTGAAAATAAATTTACCATATCTTATTTTTATAATTTCACATTTTTACTTTAATAACCGTTCACAAAATTTCTAGATTGTTCACACCTTTTATGTGAAATAATTTTTCCATGGCCAACTACTTTCAAATATTTTAAATATATTTTTTATCAAAAGTATATAAAAATATCAAACTGGATTTATATTGTTTTTAGTTCAAAAAAAAAGCTTTTCGAAAATGTCATAGCCAACTATGATTCCTATTTAAAAAAATACAACTTTATGTTATTACAGCTAAACGAATGGTTAAAAAAAATCGCTGATAACATTATTAAATTCTCTGTAAAAAGTGCCTGTATAATGTCTTTATTTCAAATGTGTATGTTTTAAAATAAGGAAGATATAAATTTTTTAAGATTTCGCTAAAATGTCAACTTTTGTTTATAAGTCGAAAACAAAAGACGATAGCGGGATGCGGTTTTGACCAAAATTATTTTCTCAAAAAACGGACTCGAGAATGTGTCACTCGTTTTTCTCTAAACCTCTTAGTTTCGGATATCCCCTATTCGGACATCCAAAATGCAGCACCCTGTACATTCATAAAATAATAAAGAGAATCACTTACGTTTATTCAGTGAAAGACGCCGTGGTTTTTAAAGAGGGTGAAAGCCGATATAACTGTCCCTTATTTATTAATAATATAAAACTAAAAATTTACCCTTGAAAATACAAAGTATATATTCTGAAAAAACAAAATAATAAATTCTTTAAAATTAAAGTTAATTAATTGTCTCTTCATCTTTGCCCGATGTCCGTCAGAGATGGTTTTGTGTCTTTGCCTGTCTCTGTAAAATTTAAAAATTAGAAAAGTTATGGCTTTTTCTAAAATTAAATCATAGCAAGGATGCTCTGTGCAATGACTTTATGCAAAATCAAGATGTTTAAATTGAAATTTTAAATGTCTCTTCCAAATTTCGCTGAAAACCACTTGATGTTAAAAATTTATTTAAATAATCATGCAAGTTTTGGACAAACGATATTACAGCATCGCTCGCATATGTTAATCGTTGGACGTCACCTCTTTCTCGGAAAGAAGTGAGAATGTGGCGATTGGTAATCCCCCCAGAGTATAACGTACTCCTACAATGCTCACAATCAGGAACATCAATACTTTTTAACACGCAACCTGCTACACAGGATAGAGCTTGAGTGTTCTTCTAAGAGATCACTAAGTTCTGTGGGGTTAAAAGATATTTTTTGTTCATGCTGTGTCGTTTGTAGTAGTTCTTTTTCTTCCCGAGAAACAGAGGAATCATTCTCAAATTTCATCAATTTGGTTGTTTTGTTTATTTTATTGTTTTTAACAAATTCACTATTTATTTTAACGCTGATAAAAAAACGACGTAACTGTATTAGAGTTTTTATTAAAACGCTTTTCTAAACCTACTAATATTAGGTTTATAGTTGGAAAATGTTCAAGCCGTTCCGGATTTTTTTTTGCGAACATATTCACTATCAAGAAGTTCGATATTACACTCTTCACATGTTGTTACACTTTCTTTATAGATATTCAAAAACAATGTATCACTGCGTCTCCTTGAGCATAATGTTTCCTCCAAAGAATTTATAAGCACGTTTGCTTCACTTTAGTTTGAAGTAATTTTTTGAAAAAATTCATTAGTTTATACTAGTACATGTTAAGACAAACATTGACACATTCAAAATAAAAGCAAGAATTTTACTCAATAATTATTTAACTGCAGAACAGGCGCAAATTTGGGCTGTCCACCTGGTTTACCAGATTTTCGACTGGTTTTTTATCGGATGAAGCTGTTGTTGAGTTTCTAAAAATTTTCTATGCACAGCCGAACCTGATATGAACACAAATAATGATTCAATAAAGTCGAAAAATATTTTATCGTGAGACAAATTTTTGTAAATTATCTACAGCGATAACGTTTAATTCATTATTATAACAATGTACATAAATTGATTTTGGAACTTCGATAATTTTTGACTCCCAAGCTAATACCACATTACAATCGCACCATGGGACGTTTGTGGAGAGGTATGGAGGCTTAATTATGCAAGACTAAGTGTTTTATCTCATGTAAGTCTCAAGAAACAGCAACAATACTTTTTGCAAAATTTATTTGCAGTTTAGATTTACAATTTTCCAAAGCAATTAGCAATAAAAAGTGTTTGCTTTAGTAAGACACTCATTATTTATAATTTAGATAAGTATAATGAATTTCGAAAATCAGACTGAAAAATCTATGCCAAAGACATATTAAGATTTCATAAATAAATTAGTGAATTAACCCTTTCGGTACGGCTCACATTTGTGAAGCACTTGGCACACAGACGGAAAAAGTTTCTGTGGCACATAGACGACTGTCGGATATAATCGACATCAACTAAAGAGATTTTCGATTTGTACATACTACAATATACACGAACATACGCGGTATCTTGAAAATGATGACGTCACGGTATATGTGTACAAAGCGCTAAATTTAAAATCTAGGGCCTTTGTCGCTGTTCAGAAATTGAACATTTAAAATCGCTCATGACAAGCAGGTATGAAACGCTGAAGCCTTTAACTATTTATTTATAAAAAATCATTCGCGGGACTCCTCGGGAAACAGAACAAAAACAACTTTGGATTTCAAAAAATACTGTAAAAGTATCTCAGTAATTTACTTTCTTTAATGTCGCCATAAATATGACATTCAAAGTTTGTATTCAACAAAAATAAAATAAACATATTTATACTTACCTTCCTCAAGATGCTCCATGGATTGAAAAATATAAAACTTTTTCAAATGTATGTAAATCACTTTTAATTGAACGTACTTTTTAATTGAACAGACAGCAGTAATATGTGCTCCAAATTACCACTAAGTTTAAAGTAACATTTTGACATTTCTGCTGTCTCTATACCACAAAACCTACTAGTTTCATATCTCTTTACTGTTCAATTTCAAGGTGCGGTACCTAATTTTTATTGATACCAAATTTTTTCAAATAGACTTTTGGCCATTTAAATCGGGCAAATACTCCACTGTGGCGTCGAGGGACAGAATTAACTAAATTTGTCGAAAAATCTTGGGGAATTGCCTTATATTTTTCTTCCAGAGCCAATCTTAGCTCTTGCAGAGTCTCTGGTAGGACTGGAAGACGGCGAATGCGTCTTTGAAGTTCATCCCAAAGATGCTCAATTGGATTGAGATCGGGGCTGCATGCTGGCCAATCGAGCGTTCGAATATCGATCTCATTTAAGAATGCAGTCACGACTCTTGCCACGTGTGGTCTGGCATTATCGTGCATTAAGACGAAGCCATCTCCAATAAAATGAGAAAAGGGCACGACAGCTTCTTGCAGAATATCTTCCACATATCGATGGGCATTTAGAGCGCCATTTTCCACGAAAATAAGGTCAGTGTGTGTTACGGAAGAAATACCTGCCCACACCATAACAGAACCACCTGCCGCTCAGAGATGGTGCAGTCAGCAAATCGTTTATTTGGTCTTCTCTACACTCTTTCGCGACCATCAGGTGATCGCAGACAAAAGCGTGACTCATTAGTGAAGAGAACTTCACTCCATTGTCGAAGAGTCAAATTGGCATGCATTCGTGCAAACTGTAACCGTACTCTCCTATGTCTTGATAACAATTCCGGTCCTGTGGCAGGCCTCCGTGAAGTCAACCCGCCTTCCACAAGCCTTCGCCTAATTGTTCTTTCACTTACTTCAACACGTCGAGCTGTTTGAAGGCGATGTTGAAGTTGAACAGCTGTTGATCTGCGATCCCTTAGTGCGTTGAGCACAACAAAACGATCGTCAATGGCGTTAGTTGCTCTTCTTCTACCGGATCCTTCTCGCCTAGCATAACTCCCAGTCTCCAGATACCGGTTCCAAGCATCCTGAACGGTGGTACGGGGAATTCCCAAAGTATGAGACACGTATCGCTGGCTACGCCCGTCTTCAATTAACGCAATAATTTGTGAAACATTAGCAACAGTTAACTGCATGTTTTTCACTGCGTGGTTTATTTAGCTGGCAAACTCCATTTTAAAATAACTTACCCGAGGCTACTTGATTTTACAATAAATAAATCATTAAATACAAAAAATTATCTGCTGAATCGTAAATGGCAAAAATTTTGTAATGGCGGTAAAAACGGATTTTACCATTTAAATAAAAGTGGAAAAGAAGCAAACCTCTTAAAATATGGTCAACGAAATTAAACCCATTTAGTTTTCCATATTATAAACGTGAAATATATGGCTAAGATTAAACTTTATAACATATTTTAGGGTGGCCGGTTTTTTTTGCCGGTCAGTGTATAATTAATTTTCATAAATCTCACTTGATTATAAGTTACCTACCTTCTCGGTAACTATTAACGTATGAAGAGTCTTCAAAAAGACTGATTTTTGCAATAGCAATAACAATAAGAACAAAAAGAACAGGAGAACACAAAAAGACAAAGCACAAGGCGAAATGGCGAAAATGACCTAACCGACAAAAAGAGCAGCGGTAGAGCCACCGAGAGAATAAGAGTTGCAAAATGTGCTACTGTAAGAAGGGCTGGAGCTTAGCTGGAGCCCGCACTGATCACGCGTTTTTATTGCTCCGTAGCTTGGCCGCGCGTACTATAGAATGTTTTCCGAAAATGAGATTAACGTTCTTTATTTTACTTACCCTCGTTGTATTTGTCAAACAAATGGGCAAAGGAGATACCCGTGTTTATCCGCTTTATCTTCTCTGCTATTTCCCTTCCAAAGTGCTTGATTTCCTCCCCCACAATCAGACACACGTGCAACTACTTTATAATTAATAGTGTGTAACTTGGTAATGACATTATCTAAAAGATTTTTCGTCATTCCTATGTCGAAACCTAAGTAAACTACTTGCTTCCAATTTTCAAAAAGACCACGTGCCATTATGACTTGAAAATAAGAATGTGGTCTTACAATTTTGTCTTCTTTCTGGTCATATTCTTGTACAGAGCTGATCTTCATTTCGTCCTAAGACAAAACTGTTAATTTTTTTCACTGATGACTTCAGTTTTCCCGCTGACCACATCTTCCAACAAACCAGACCTTAAATTTATATTTGTCGCCCATTGTTGCAAAGTAGAGATATAGATCCCAGGCAAAGGCAAAAGATGTAAAATGATTTCCATTGATTTCTTGGCAATAGTGAATACTAAACATTAATTGTTTGTGAACATAGCATATGAAGCGGATTTCGGTCAAACCAATATCGAGAGTTACGGCGATTAACATGTTCATTTTAGACAAAAAGTTAACTCATCAGAGAAGAGGACGCAATTAATAAAGTTACTATCCTGTTGAATTCTGTGCATCATAGTTTCGCAACATTCGATTCTGCCGTTAAAATCGTCTTCACTTAATTTTTATTGCAAGTGAATTTTATAAGAATGATATTTTTCGCTTTTCATTATTTTTTGTATAGAAAAACATAAGGTTGTGGTTCAGGCCCAACTTTTTGGATTTTCTACCACATCCAATATAGCATTTAAAGAATTTTCTTTGTTGGTAATAATTTGCGGTCGCTCATGATCTTTAACCCTACCGGAAATTTTCGTAAGGTTTTTGAAACAGTCGTCCTGGAGATGGGTTCCCGGTTTGGGTGAATTTTATTAAAAAGAGACTACTTGAGCACAACTTCGCTAAAATTGACAGAAACATCATTCTTCAAGGCTAGTTTGGGGTTCTAGTGAGGTTCCTGTGGATTACGGCATTAGCATGTTGAACACATATATTTGTTACAAATGCAATTATGATACTTCTTTTTCCTGTTTTTTTCTTGACTCACAAAAATCACATCTGTCCTGCTTCCCTTTTGGTAATCATAAGCCAAGCTCGTAGCAAGTTTTTGAATAAAGTGTCTACGAATCTTCTTACTGGTTTATTGTTTGCTTCATTCACAGCATTATCGTACTGCATCTTGCACACAATTTTTTCATATCTAATTCTTGGTGCATATCTGAGGAGAGGGTGCTCCTCAGATATGCCTACGACCTAAGCTATCTTATACACTTTTATTCGCCGATTGTCCAATACCAAATTGTATTTCTTCCCGAAAATCTTTATTGAGAGACGTGCGACCACGTTCAATTCAGCTGCTCATTTTTGTATAGTGGAATTTAAAGGGGTACACTCTAAATAAACTCCTTTCTGTTGGCGATATACCATCAAAAACGAAAAATTTAGTAACATCCCGATACTCAAGTTTATTCGTTGTTGAAAACACACAAACTCTTACTTTAACCCTCCCGTGTCCGGCGTCCGAAAGTTACACGAGTGACCGGCAGGGGTATTTTAGATACCCCTAGTGATATTTTTCAAAATTTTTGATTTTAAATTTTGTTTTAATGGTTTTCAGTAAATTATAGTTTAGTTACACCCAAATAAAATAGCTTTATTGCAAATAAATTTATAACATAACATAGAAATAATCGAATATTCTATAAAACAGTTTTTATTGTTAATTTTCGTCTTTTTGACAGTCTGGACAGTAACTCTTCTCTTCTGTTCTTCTATGAACCTTGCAAACAAATTTCGTGCAGTTGTTACACCTGAATCTTGTTTTGCGATCTTCTTTTCTTGGACAAAATCCACAGCGCCCTGTGGTTGGAAGGGGACGGGTAACTTGATTTTGAGCCATACTATCAGGTCCCAAAAGTAAATTCATTGCATCTGTCACATATTTATTACATGTTCCTCTATTATCGTATCGATTTTGCACATTTGGTCTAACGAGTTGAAGCGTTAGTTCACGGAGAAAGTTTTTTCTCTGATGTCTGTCTTCTGGTAGGTTTGGTTGATTTGCGTGTTGTTTGGCCACCCAAATAAAGTAAGCATTTAGAGCCGCCATATCTATTATCTCCATAAATAACCTAAAAGGCCATCTTCTGGTAGCACGTACGCAAGAATATTGTCGTATCATCTGGTCTCCTTTGTCCACAGCACCCTTGGTGTTATTATAGTGCAGTATCACTTGCGGCTTTGTTTTCTCGTTACCATCAGCAACTTCGTTTCCTAGAATTTGAGTAGACAGCATTAGAAACCACCGGTTTTTTTTTGGGAACGTAAGAAGTAAGGGCCAGGTTTTTGGTAAATCCGAATAACGAAGAATACTCCTCTCTGTGGCGATTTGCAAGAAACTCTCCTGGAACTTCTCTTTTGTTTGATCTTAGTGTACCTGTCAGTGTTATTTTCTTTTGTAGTAGCTCATTTGCTAAATCCACTGATGTAAAGAAGTTGTCTACTGTCAGACCTCTACCATTTCCATAGTATGGTTTCATGAGATCCAAAACCACACGCTTTCCTTGATGTGTTTCTCTTTGGCCGTCAACCATTCCGGTATACAGGATGTAAGCGAAATAAGTACATTAACTTTAACCAGTGGTAGAATTCATCAAGACAAACACAAACATTTTTTCAAAATCGCATTTTTTTAAATCATTTTTTCCCCCTATAAATTGACGAGCCTTTTATTAAATGCTCCAACAAAGAAAAGTAACAATAAATAATAGCCGCAACCAAGGTAACCGTTTCAAACGGTAATCTTGTCGACTAGGTAACTTTGCTTGCAGTGGCGTGTAAGAAAATTGTGTAAGATTTTAAAATAATCTTAACTCAAAAACTCAAAAACATTTCAAACACTGCTTTTATGGCTTCCAATTTGTCATGACTTTTACGTAGTCTTTCAAGTCTTGTTTCTTTGTTATCGAATCTTATAAAGCGGAAAATGTCTTTGAAACGATTACGAGACATACTCGCTGTAAAAAATGGCATTGAAAACAAGTGATCTTTAGACCACATTTCCTCAAAATGTAATTTTCTCCCATGAATACAGCCTGCTGCAATTAAAACTCAAATGAAAATCGAACATTTCATCAGCAGTCACATCTCTCCACTTCTCTGGATTCTGCAAAGTAATGCGGGCTTTTCTGTTAGTTTCTAAGACTATTTCTTGAATCATATCGTTTGTGATGAAAAGGCAAAAAGCTTCCTTTATTGTGGAAGTATTTCGTGAGTTACCAGTAAGCCCAGGAGTAGCAGTTACGATATTACGTGATAACCTTCTGATTGCCGCAGGAGGATGCGACGACCACACCAAGCCAGATTTAGAAGTAAATGTTGCAGTGTTTGGTGGATCTTCGAAGTCGTCTTCTTCTTCAGAGAGATCAAAAACATCATCAACTTTTTCGAGCTCTTCAGTTTCTCCTTCTGCAACTTCACCTTCACTCTCTGATTCTTCTTGATTCAATACACCTTCGTTATCACTGTCACTTTCCTCTAACAAAACTCTAAGTTCCTCATCTGTCAAACCTTTACGACACATTTTTGCCTTCTGTGTAATTACAATTATGTTCGCAACAAAAGAAATAAAGTTTTAGTATTTTAGGTTAAGTAATTTAGTAGACTGCGCAAGCGTGAGTAATAATTTGCAACTGCAAGAACCGTCTCAGGACAGCCCGGCTGGGGTAAATCTGGTACCCCACGCAGGTTATTTTTTTTTTCAAAAAAATATTCGAAATACGGCAAGTACGAAATCATGTTATAATTTTCCCAAATATTTGTGAGGCATATAAAAAGCGGCGTATTTGAAATCGTTGTAATAATAAAGTAAACTTAAAAAAACTGACGTGGGGTATGTAAAATACCCCTGCCGGCCACGAGAGGGTTAAAAAAGACTCAGAAAATGAACTAGGTATTTGAGGAATGCTTGGATGGGGAAACTTCTGGAGAGAACATAAGCGGGAAACTGTGGTTCTTGCACAAACACCTTATGTGACCACAAGAAATTTCAAACCAGTGGTGTAGTCGGCACATTTTAATTTTGGGGACACTTGCAGCTTACCAACATTATGAAAATTTACTTCATTAAAAACACTAACCGCTAATACCAACTATTTTCACTATTACCTGCTGTTACCTAAAACTATTAGAAAATCTGTTTAAAACGAAAAGAACGAAAATTATCTGACAGAACAGAATTCATGAGACGCCTATATGGTATCAGCTGATTTGTAGAAACAGTTTCAGACCTGCGCACTGATTGCACACTTAAGCGGGAAATTCAGAATATGCCATAGAAGGTGTTTGTAGATCGCCAAGGACCTAACATTGGCGATATAGGGCACCTTCTCTCCAGAGTTTCTCCCTCCACGGGGAAATGTTAACAGACGCTATTACGACACATAATGATTTGATCCCGCATAAATTTTTTATTGATAACAATGTTATTTCTGTGGTAGGCCGAGAATTTCTCACCTTACCCTCGGATTATTTTGGTATTCTTTATAACTTTAATATAAAAGAAATACTTTGTGGTGATTTTTTACAATAAAGCAAACTCGTACAAACCATTTATTTTCACATGTCTGTTTGCATTCTCAACATTGAATGTAATAAATATGTGAGTGTTTGGATGATAGACTGGATAATAATTATTGAATTTGGAGTGGAATCTTTTGATTTTCTCGTCCGAGAAATATTAACAGAATTGTGACCTATCTAAATAAATGGAGAAAAATGTACCCCTTCACTAATATAGTCCTCAATTAAATATTTCGTTACGTTCTTGTTCTCAGACTTATTTTCTTGTGCCTACTTCGTCAGGAGGTAAATAAGTGAAACTGGATACGTGGTGTTTTTGGCATAATGGGGTTTTGGAATGCATATACGCATAACCAATAAACTGATTAGTTGGTTTTCAAAATGCCCACATATAACATGGTCGCTGGAGGAAATATGAAAATTAATATTTTTTTTTTAACCAAAACTATTCCAATATGTCGCTAGAGGAAATATGAAAATTAGTATTTTTTTTAATCAAAACTAATCTAAGATGTTTTATTGGACTGTGGTGATACCAAACAGATAGGCAACTCAATGTAAAATTTTACTCCGCAAAAATGAACTGGGCCATTTTTTGTCAGACGTTTGGCAGAGGGCGCTGGATGCAGCGCGCGTGAATTTTGCCAATTATTTATTTTATGACTATCTTTAGGATCAATCGTCTGGGTGAAAACCCAACGATTGATCCTAAAAATTATCTGAAAGCAGGTATAATCAAAAGACAATAATATAATATTTATTTACATCATCAACATCAACATCATTTACAAAAACTTCTAACAAATTTCTTGAGATCCTTGACCCCATACATTACATTATTTTAGCAGTTTGACCATTACTGTTTTCAAGTTAAACTTATAAAAAAAAGTCTGGAAATCTATTGCAGTAAATAAAATAAATATGTACTAAGCCATTCAAAATTTGTGTTTGAGGCTTACTTGTGATGTTGCAGGGTTGTCGTTACACCCACACCCACCTCTGATTACTCAAAAAAAGATTTTCTAAAGCGTCTTGATTGAGAGAGCGCGGTCGCAACCATTCACATTGCTTGTCCTCCATATTCCCTGACTCGCATTCAGTTCAACTCAAGGGTTGCACCGCCAAACTCACTTTTACAGTCTGTTGTAAGTTGTAGTCCAAATGAGCATTTTTAATTTTGAAATAATAACCTAAATACAAAAGGAATTGCCATATCAATTTGATGCGCTTGAAGGACGTCTTCAAATTTAGCCTCCATTACAGCTTTGGTCTCTCCAATCTAGGGTTTGGGAAGTCTCGACATTCTCAAAGTCTCGGGACACGAGGCAACCCACGATCAAAGTCCCGGGACGCCCCGGGACTTCGAGACTTCTTAATAAAGAAAGCAATTTTAGAAAAAATAAAAAAGGCAACATTTATTGAACATAAAATCAAATCCGAACATTTATAACGTAAATTATAGTCTAAATAATTCGTATGTTTCATTCTTATACCTAATCACATATTCAGTTCTTAAGCACTCTTAGCAGTAAAATGTTAAAATGTTAAAATGTGTTAAAATGATGCTTCCTTCGAATTTATATATATAATTATAAAACAACCTTAGTTCATGATTTTTGTAACAAAACCACCAGACAAGGAGAGCACTTTCTGGCTTTCAACAGATGTCGGTTTTATTGTGTTTAAACCATTGTAAAGTAGTTCCAAACTTTGAGTGCGTTCTTCAGTTACTTCAAACAACTGCAACTTTTTTTTTAAGTTGCTGTTGATTTTTTTGAGTAAATTTTTTTCGATGTTATTGATTGCCTGTTCTATTTGACTTTCAAAATTTCAGTGCAGTAAACTAACAATAGTTATTTATTTATTGTATGAGTGTTTTAGAAAACTGACGCCCTCGTTTACTCATTCTTAAGTGGATAGAATGCGACTAAAACACGAATGCAATACAACGTTTTATCCACAATCACCACATTAACGAAATGGAATTAAGCGAAAGTCTCGGGACTCGAGACAACTAAATTTACAAAAAGTCCCGGGCCTTCGAGACACGAGACGTCCCGGAACCCAAACTCTACTCCAATCTTAACGGATATACTAGACGAACGTTATGTTTCCGAAACAAGGCAGCAGTTTGTTTTAGAAAGTGTAGAGGATCATACATTACAAAAATCTTGTTTGCCTCCTGCTCAAAATACGATCTGCTACACGGGACGTCTAAACTTTTAAACATCTTAACACTACTAGTACCTATATCGCAAATTGTAGCAAGGATTTCTAACTTCACACTGTCTTTACATGCAGTCAACACAGCACGCAAACATGATACGAGATCCTCGGCACTGTAACCATTGTTGGAAAAGTAATAGGCAACCGGCTGTTTCCACTTTCTTGAGCCTAAGCCTAGTAGCATGAACACAAGAGCACGATTTGCCAATTTCGTGGAACAATCACCATCAACATAACCCAAGATTTTATCAGCCGCGGTGTCATAATGGAGGTTTTACTTAATGTCCATTTCATCGATAAGAAGAACACATCGCCTGTCTTCGTCGTTTTCTCGACTTTGGTTGATTTGTTGGAACTTATATTTATTTATTATATTTCAAAGTGTTGTGAGTGGAAGAGAGTTGTGTTATATATCCAATCAAACTCACGATTATTTCATGTTTTATTTAATAACGAGATACAAAACAGTACTCTATACTACGGCTACCGGGAGACTGCCCTCACACACATACGTTCGTATTGTATAGGCAACACAACATTCAATTCTTATTATAACAAGTTGCAGCGATAAATGTAAAATAGGATAAAATTTCCTATGGGGTTGCCTATCTCAACCTTATCTCTGCCCAGAATTTCAATATTACCCAGAGAAAGGAAATTTTCTATTGCGGCCTTATTCTGGGTGACCCACCCCCAACCCCCCCCCCCCCCCCCCAAAGTAGGTCGTGACGATTTTAATGGAATTAACCACAATTTTTGTGGATGTTGTTCAATTTGTCAATGGAGACAAGAAGCATGTCCCCGAAAAAATTGAATTTGACCTCTCTTTTCAAGAAGATTCGCGTCGCGCGACCGAGAAGCATTGTTCCTTGGTCTCGCTTGTCTGGGGAAAGATTTAGTACCACTAAGGACAGGGCTCGGATGAACTGATCGATCCTGACCAAGTCGGCCGTTTCGGGTTTTGAATTTTTAACAATCTGAACGTAAGTCGCTTGAGAATTTGTTGCTAGAGGGGCTTTTCTAGCAGGGCATTTTTTGGAAAATGTTAGATGCTTTCCTTCGCAATTCACGCAGCGGGTGAGTTCACTCGTGCACTTATGGAGTTTGTGTGTTTCTCCACATTTGACAGTGAGGATGGGCATTTATCCTTACTGTGTCCCACCGTTTGACACTTGGCGCCCGCGGCATGGCTTTCAGGTGGGACTTCAGAAGGTTTGCACCTGTGGAGAAAAGAACAAGGCCTTTCTTGAGAAGTTTACCCAGGGTTTCCTGTTCTCTTGTGAGAAGACGATACAAGTCGGTCGGAGAAAGCTTGCAGAATGTTGCTGTCATCTATGTTCTCATCAACGTGATGCAGGACACAGGAAAATGAAGGTTGATGATCTTTCCGTTCTGGAGGCTGGGACTTTGCAGATTTGTCGGGGCGCTCAGGACATCAAATATCATTTTTTAGAATCTGGAATGTAGCGTAGCCACCGAGAATTAACAAGCCGTGCTGAGAAAAAGGTAACGCCGCTACTCCCGATTGTAGCGGACCGATGCGACGCGATCATCGAGTGTCATTGTAAAAGAAAATTCTCCGCATTAACAACAAAATATATATATTCGTATGACAACAAAAAGGACAATAATACTTGTACATAGAAGAAATTACAAAACTTTGATAGTGAATTTTGATAGTGAATTTCGGTGAAACCTCCTTGAAAACTCGTAAGTCGACATTCTTCGACAAGATGTTGGACAGTTTCTTCCACTTGACCACATTGGCAATATGGATTTTCGATAGCATTCCATTTAAATAACATTGAATTACATCTGGCATGGCCAGTACTTAGTCTGTTCAATTTCACCCAGACCCACCTTGGTTGATCCATTCCAGGTACACTTTTTGTTGGATCTTCTATTAAATCTTTATTGAAAAGTTGGATATTTGACCACATATTGCGCCACTCATTAATAATGAAAAAGTTTTCGATGTCAGAAGTTTCAACCCAAAAAGGTTTTCTGGATTTTAATCGATTTTCGGGGGCAATTAGATCAGACCATATTGGATAATCTTGGGGATATCTGCTATATTTGATCCACAGTTTCTTGACTGAAAGTTTTCTTCTTAGTATCGGTGGAGCAATATTAGACAATACTGGAAGCCATTCAGTGGGGGTTGATTTCAAAGTGCCAGTTATGACTCGCATAGCAGTGTTTAACTGTGCATCAATTTTGCTTGTATGTGAACTGTTCATCCAAACAGCACTGCAATATTCTGCCGTTGAAAAGACTAATGCAAGAGCCGAGACACGAAGAGTTTTAGCATTAGCACCCCAAGTCGAACCAGCCAACTTTAGTAGAATATTATTTCTTGTTTTCAGTTTTTGCCTTAATTTTTCAAGGTGAAACTTGTAGGTGAGCGAACAGTCAAGAGAGACACCAAGGTAAACTGGATGAAAGTTGTGTTTAAGTAGTGTTCCATTTAAAGAGACGTTCAATTTCCTTTCTTTTTGAGAATTTGATAAATGGAAGCAGGAAACTTCTGTTTTTGTTGGATTTACACATAGACGCCACTGTTTGAAGTAATCACACAAAACAGAAGCATCTTGAGAAAGTTGTTCCTCTAATCGATGAAATTCTTTATGTTGAAAAGTCAGTGCAATATCGTTAGCATAGACAAACTTTCTTGAAAGCGTTTCAGGGAGGTCACTCGTATATACATTGAAAAGTAAAGGAGATAATACTGCACCCTGAGGAAGACCATTGTTGAGAGTTTTGATTTTGCTTGATTTTTCACCGACAAAAACTCTAAATTTTCTGTTTGTTAACATGCTCTCGATAAGATTGACAATACGCTTGCAAGGTACAACTTTATAAAGTTTGTGTATTAAACCATCCTTTCAAACTGTATAATAAGCAGCAGTGAGATCCAAAAGGACAACACCAGTTTTTAAACGTTTCTCGAAACCAGTTTCAATGTAAGTCGTTAAAGCTAAGACTTGGTCACAGCAACTCCTTTGTGGTCGTAATCCAGCTTGTTCAGAGGGAAGAACATCTTCAACAAGAGGAGAAATGCGCTGATAAATCATCTTCTCCAAAATCTTGTAACAAACACTCAACAAAGAAATGGGCCGATAACTGCATGCTTCTTGTGGAGGTTTTTCCTTTTTGAGAATCGCGATCACCTTGGTCTTTTTAAACTCCGGGGGCAGACGGGCTGAAATAAAAATATCATTAAAAAGAGAAGTAAGCCATTTCAGTGCAAAACTTCCGAGATTTTTGATGAATTCCGGATAGATTCCATCAAAACCAGCCGATTTCTTGCTTTTAGTCGATGATATGGCTGCTTTCAACTCATCTACGTTGAAACATCTCGACAGTTCTCCTGAAACGTTCATCCTCTTTCTTTGCTTTTGAACCCGTCGTTTCATCTCCTTCTTTGCTCTTTTCTCTAGCTTAACGGAATTTGAAATGTTTACCAGCCGGCTAGCTACAGCATTCGGACTAATAGCAGACTCTGATTTAGGTGGTGCAATGTTCGAAGATCCAAGTTTTTGCAAAAGTTTCCAACTACTGCGACTGCTGTGTGTGAAATTCAGATCTTCCATTAAGCTGTTCCATTTTTCTTTCCTCGCCTTATTCAACGAATTTAATACAGCATCGGCATTCTCTGGGTTCGGATTAGAGACGTATGCATTGTAAAACCTCTTTGTTTCATCGCTCCAACAGGGAACATAATTTTTTCGGAATCCACGGGGAATGAATTTTTTAGCAGCATTCTTGATGACTCCAACAAATCTGTGGTAATTCATTGCAGTTGATGGAATCCACCGAAGATCACTATCCACTTGTTTAGCAAACACATTCCATTTTGCTTTTTGAAAATTCCATCTAGGTTTTTGAAGAGAAGGAAATCGTTTTATCTCATTGCCAAGCTTAACAATTACTGGTCGATGTTGGCTATGAGGAAAACCAGATAGTACATCTCGTGATGCTTGTAATGGTACTTCATTATTCATTGTAACAAAGCATAAATCGGGATTGTACTCCTTCTTCCATCTGGCCGAATAAAAACTTTTCCTAGTTTTACTGTCAAAAACCAAATGGAGCTTATTTAGTTCCATCCATTAAACAAGAGCAAGACCGTTCCTGTCGTTCTCCGCATAACCCCACAAGTTGTGATGACCATTGAAATCGCCGATGTAAATAGCTGGATGATAATTCAGCACCAGATTTTCAGGCCATTGGTCATTAGGTGGTTTGTATACATTAATAATAAAAATCCCAGCAATTTTGACAGTGAGGAGAAAGATGTTGTTCTCCTGTGTTTTGGCGATGGATTGGTAGTCTTCGAAATTTGATTTTACATATGTTGCACAACCGTAAGAAGCACTGTTGATGAAGTCCACCAAAGTGTAACCAGGAATTTGCCCACGGGAAAAAAGGTCCATTTCTGATGAAGTATGGGTTTCTTGAAGAACGATGACATCAACTCGTTCCCTTAGAGCCATTTTCGACAAGAAATCACACTTATCCTTTGAAATTCCTTCTATATTCAATTGGCAAACTGTCAAATTTTGATGAACTTCCAAAATTTCAGAAGAACTTCGTAAACCAAGAAAATCAAACGATGACCGAGAGGATCTTGTAGATCTGGATCGGTCGTCCAAGCGTCGGTAATTTCTGGGTGGCGAAAAACCACCCATAACGGACCAAAATCAGAGAGATTTGGTTACCGACATCCGTCAATCAAAGCTTACCAAAATAAAATGATAAAAAGACTTTCAGATACAATTTTCAAAATGCGAATTAAATATTTGATTACAGTTAATTTCTAATTCGCAATTTACGTAACTTTTCTAACACATTATTTGTCAAAATTAACGTTTAATCGTGAATTAATCGAAATTTAAATAAAACTCCCGTACCATAAACCACAAAATAATGTTATTCGAAATAAACCCGACTTGGTAAATAAATTAAATTTGTCACCTTTAATTCCAATACAAATAAATTATCTATAATTGTTATTAATTTTAGCACAAAAATTTAATTTATTGTTCGGCAAGAACCAACGTGAAGATGTAGGGCTACTTCTTGCCACGGAACAAAATTAATTATGTGTCCAAGTTTTTTTTATAGAAAATAACCGTACTTTTAATTTGTAAAAAGTCTCTACTCTATCTTTAGTATTTCATTAAGTAATTAGCACATTATTATTTATTGTTATTTAGACACATAATTAATTGCAGCTAAAGAAAAGAAAAAGCAGCCAAAGACAAACTGATTCAAGATGCATTTATCTTAAAATATTGTACAGCAACACAATGTAAGCGTCGCCGACCGAAAGATCAAACTCGTGCAAAACAAAAATTTCAATTACATTGTAATGTCAGAGACCAGTCAAAAAATATTATTCTTGTTTGTTAGGCTGCGTTTCTAGGAATTCTAGGAATAACAAAACACAGATTAATCACCTCAAGTTTTTTAATTTTGGCTTCAATATTGCCAAAAACACGATCAGCGGGTAAAAACGAGTGACCAGTAACTGGAAACACCAACTCCAGTTCAACGTTGCATGGAGCCTTTTCACTTAGCCAGTTCATGCACATTCCAAGCAATATTGTGTTTTTATTTTGCCCGCTGCATCCATCAGATACAAGCCGAACAGTTAGTTTTCCATCTTGATGAGCATCAAAATTGATCTTACAGAGCCGGTCGTACACAGCAGAGCTTATTTCATTTGAACCCTTTCCAAATTGATCTTCTGTCCAGCAATAAGAAAACACGTTTCTTTTGGTCAACTTGGATTTGGAATCACCTTCCACTACGGTGAAGTTGTATAAATAAAGTTGTCGTGAATAATAGGCAGATTGGTCTGGTACCTTAGGAAGAACGAGGTTTTTCTGACAATCGAAAGAGAGTATAATTAAATCGTCCCGTTTCTCCTTCAATAACTGAAAAAAAGCCGCAGCTCTGGCTTTATGAATTCTTTTTTCAGTTCGTAATTGTCGTTTCTTTTCATTATCTAGGGCACGTTTAATTTTTTCGCAGTATTCTAAACATGTTGAACAAACGTCTGTACGAGGCGAATTAAAACTCAAATTACACTTATTATTAAAAATGTAGCGAAATTAAGACTCTTTCACACTTTCTGCCTCGGTTGCTTGATCTGAATAGAGTCTATACAACTTTTTTATATTCAGATCAGAAGATAAATAAATACATTCTTGCAGATTCAGAACGACAATAGTGAGCCTCAATGCATTTAAGTTTGTTAATGAATTTCATGACAGCATTTTTTTTATCCAAAAACAAGGACGATTTGTAATCTCCACCCCTCTTTTCAATAGGTGCTTCACCCGTGTTGAAAAATTGACCCATTACGTGTTTTAATCTGTGTTTTGTTATTCCTAGAATTCCTAGAAACGCAGCCTAACAAACAAGAATAATATTTTTTGACTGGTCTCTGACATTACAATGTAATTGAAATTTTTGTTTTGCACGAGTTTGATCTTTCGGTCGGCGACGCTTACATTGTGTTGCTGTACAATATTTTAAGATAAATGCATCTTGAATCAGTTTGTCTTTGGATGCATAAAACGCATCACTAAATGCTTTTAAGGCTTGCATCTTCAAGGAAGCACATTTAAATTTAGTTTTCTTATTATGTTGACAATTTGGCTTCACGAGTAAACCTTTTGGCGAATATCTATGGAAACAATTGAAATATAGTTAAAGGATAATAAATTTTATTACGTGCAACTAACCTCAATTTTTTCGCGACATTTCGAGCCCACTGATCTGTATTTCTTTGCCGTTTTCTTGTTAAGCCTGTGGTAACTGGAGAAACGTTAACCTCCATGATGTTAATAAACTTTGATTAAAACAACAATTATTGCAAAAACTATGAAATATTGCACTGAATCACAGGAAGAAACTACACGCAAAAAGGTATGAAAACATGAACTTTGTTTACCAGCATGGCGCGCACGTGGACCGACATCACGTGATTACTAGCTAAACGTTGATTGCTCAAAAAGGATGTAGCCGGTTTTGATCCATTTGCAGTGACTGATAGTGCCGAGTTTGATCCCAATCACCTATTTTAACCACCTAAAAGACGTGGAAATAATCGATCTTGCTGCAAACAAGTACGTCTATAATATACCGAAAGGAAAGACGAAAACTACCACGCATCTAACTCAATTTGGGTAAAAATGGATATAGCCGGTTTCGATTCTAGACCCCTCATATGTCATCTGCATATGTTCCCTTTTCTGCTCGAATAACCGAAATACATTCAGGACATGTTAACTTTTTACAAATAGAATGTGCGGCATATGCAGAAACGTATGTTTTTGCCGAATGGTCGATATCACAAGTTTCAAGGTAATTAGTATCTAAGACAAACATAAAATCTTTAATACCTGGAAAATCATCATCAATGTAATTATTTTGGATGTCTTTTATAGGGTCAAAATTTGCCTTTAAGTCAGTAAACGAAAAATTGTTATTCATGTTTTTTAATAACTTTTTTATTCTAATTTTCTTTTCTGCTCCAAGTATGTCATCATAGGAAACATTATAATTGCATCCAGAAAAAGATCGGTAGAGTCCAAATCGTTTTTCTAAATTGTCAGTACTAAATTTCCCTGCTAACACATATTCTAGTTCCTTATAAGTTTTAAAACTATAATCAATTACATTTATTAATACCAAAGTAGTCTGACGTAAAGCATGGTATGTCTCATTCGTTAATTTTCCATTCATATTATCTAAGCTGTGCCACTTTTCTAACCAAATAACAAATTTATGTAAAAATTGTAATTTTTCGTCTTGATCAAAATTAGATTTTAGAAAAGGTGTGGACCATTTATTTCTTTTCAACTTTCCTTTGATAGTCGAAGTGTTGTTAACTATGTCCCACCAGTTTCTAATGATTTCCGAAAACTGTGCTCTATCCTAAATTTCTTTAGATTTTAAGCATGCAATTGTGGAATGGTGAAATATGTTATCAGCCAAAATTACTTTTTGTTTTTCAAAAACCGATGGATACAGCGATTTGTGACAAAGTTTATAGGCTTGTTTAACAAGAGAATTTTGCTCAGCATGATATATGTCTCTAATATCCTGGAATTTTGCAAATCTTAAAGTATTCAGATCTTCCCAATCGCATTATAAACAAAAGTTTGCCCTGCATTTTTTACGTTAAGCCAATTCTTCCATATATTTTTAAAGATGTGTACAAAAGCATAAGTAAGAAATATTTTTTTCTCAGAATCTTTAGGATTTGGAATATCAAACTGAATCTTCGAAAATGTTTTAAACATCACTCTATTGATAGAATGATTATCAGTTACTACACAAAGAACTTCAAATCCGCAGTCTTGAACAAAATTAATTATCTGTCTTGTTATTTCAGCTACTTCTGTCCCTTTAATGTTTTGAACCGGCATTAATTTCACAACTTCTTTTAAATTATCAAATGCAGAACTAATCATAAAAGTCAAAACTGTTTTAGCCATTTCACTGGAAGTAGAATTCGTAGCAGAACCAATATTTTTGGATCTATAATCTAAACGAGCTGTAATATAAATCTCGTCTATTAGCAATACTACAATTCGTTTCAATTGAGGTAAAGGTCGGGCAATATTTAACAGATAATTTTTATTACTCAATTCAGAATTAGCTGAAACCTGTAACGAAGAAGATATTGATTGTAAATATCTTTTGTGGCAAAATAAAAAAACTTCGAATTAACTCATAACAAGAGGGCGACTGCGAATATAAAATAAAAGACATTACAACAGTACAAGACGAATATTTAGGTTTTTCACTGACAATTTGTCGTAACTGGTCAATAATAATTTCTAATTGTTTAATTTTCTCAAAGTAAAGTTCAGTTGCTCTTTCTTGAGCTGTTATTAGTAAATTTAAACCCTTCCTTAAAATAACTATAGTTGATTCTGAAAATCATATGGTAAAATCCATTTTAAATCACTTGGAGTAAGTTCTTCTTTTTTAACGTAAACCTTTACGGTTGATATGTATGTTGATGTTTCTATTGTTAAAGCATCACAAAACTTTAAAGTAAAAAAATAAATACTATTTTCAGTAATTTTAAATTCCCATCCAGACAAATCAAGTTCATTCGGAAATTTTGTTGTTAATTCGTGAAAATTATTTATAATGTCTACGTTAAGAAAATTTGTTGTTGCTTCTTCTTGTCTTGCCAAAACGGTTCCTCTCCTTACTTGTGGATCAACCCTTTCTTTGATCGCAGGTTTTGACAGATATGAAGGCAAATTTGGAAATAAGCAAGGGACGGCATCATCTTTCAAACGGGGTCTTGTATAAAAGTGGTTTAACACTACCATCGGGTTGTAAATGTTTATCATTCATAATGATGTCATTATCATTAAAGTATAATTGACAAACCACACTTGAAGATGAAGGTGTAAAATCTTTTCGTGGGATGGCTTTCATCCAGGCTTGTCTTTGTTGATCATTTTTAGGAAATTTAAAGACGCTAATGCTACGGTTATTTTGAGTGACACGACACCCTGGTACACACAGCATCGGCTAGCCATGATTACACCAATGAAATATATAATAATAACATGAAAAATACGGAATAAACGAGAGCAGAACAGTTCAAATTTTGAGGTTAAGTTATACTTTAGCTTACATTTTGTTATAAATTAAAATATCCCAATTCACGTTAACTCAGAACCAAATGTAGAAAAATATAGCACAAGAAAACTGAACACTATTATTAATTTACCCTACAAAAACCATTTATTTGCGCTGGGTTACATTTGCCCACTTTACTTATGCCGGTCCGCAAGCAACGTTGCCAATTTTACCACAGCACGGCTTGTTAATTCTCGGTGGCTACGGATGTAGTGGATGGATATCCGTTTCCACGATTTGTCAGTTATAAGTTTACCTAATGCCCCTAAGCATGCCTCAAGTCTTTGTACGGTTTTTCCTCCTAAAAACTGATGTTTTAGCGTGGGGTGGAATGACTCCAAATGTGATATTTTGTATTAGCTCCTACGTGTTGCCTGCAACAATGTAACACGTTCGTCGCTTTGAAAGTAATTCATTTTAAGTAATTTAAAAAGGAGAGCTCTTGGTTCTTTTCTAAGTATGTCAACAAATTGTCTAATACTTATTAGCGGTGTACATGGGAAAATATGTAGCCACTAATTGACATTTATAAAAGTTGGGTGAAACTTAGATACCCTAACAGACTAAATCACTGTTCTGCGCATGCGCGTATTTGATATTTAGTGGGAGGCAGAAGTCGGAAGGAAATTTAATTCTCTACAACTTTCTTTCTATCATTTTACTTGTATCTGTTGTATCTGTAACAGTATTCGCAGGGTTTTGAAAAATATGGGGCAGAGTACAATTTGGACAGCCACTGTCGTCGTGCTTCTTCTTGTGGGTAGTTGTTTTGTTTTGTTTTCCACATAAGCCCCACGTTGGGCGCCACTTTGTAGCGTGTAAACGAATACGTTTGTTACAAAAGTAAAGTCTTCGTTTAACGCAAACACAGTATTCGAAATATTTTATATGAACACACGGTTTCAACATTCGGTTTTAAAAGGGTTTTTCTTCGGACCAGCAGTCAATGTTTAGGAAAAAGGAGGTTCGAGTTGTCAAATTTCACACTCTTTTTATTTTTTATTTTTGGATCTAAAAGACTTTTAAATTGTTTTCTTAGAACACGTTTTCTAAACACAGAAAAACCAAATTCTGTCGTATTAGTGTGTAGTTGTAATGTTACTACGGTACGAGGGGAAGTCCAGTAATCCGCGTATAAGGAAATGTTATTATTTTTCTTTTTCTATAATATCTCTTCACAAAATAGACCGCTACACGTTGACGAAATAATTCACAAAATTGTGGTAAATTTTGTAGACTACTGCCGCTCAAAACAACTTATCTTTACGGTATATTTTAAGTACCACCACCCCTGAGAGAGTTACTTGCTTCTTTTAATTGTTCTCTAACCAGGCATAGTATCATCTCCGGTTATGGAAACACCCTTTTCTTTATAATAAATCAATAAAGCGCCTACAGTATTCCATAAAATGGTAGCCATGAGCTAATAATAATAATTTTTCGGAGGTCTAATGAACAATATTAAAAAAAAACAAAAGGTTACATTCTGTGAATAAATAAAGTTGAAATACAAAATAAAAACAAATATATTTTTTTTTTCTTTTCGCACTCGGCTAAAACCAATTTAGCACTGTCTTCACAAGGTAAGTTCGTTTAATTTATGAATTATATGACGCTTCCCGTCTGAAGCATCACTATTTATTTTTTAATCTGGTAGTTGTTTAAAGATATAGAATTGTTGCTGTCTCCTTAGAAAAGGCTAAAAGCATACCAAATAGTTTTGCAATTATATTTGATGCCCTCTTCTGTTATGACAAACTTAAAATTTTATTAGAAAAAGATTCTTTATTAATCAGGGGTCGATTATGCGCCCGATTAAACATTTCCGATTTTTCTGTCCATCCTGCAGATATACGAATTGTATCCATTGATACACCAGCTCTGAAGGCTGCTGATGGAGACGAATGTCATGTTGAATATGCGGAAAATATTTTTATATCTGTAACTCTTCTTCTTTGTTCCTTTGATCCATTGTCTAATTCTTTTGAACTTGCCTGATGATGAGGTTTTTGAAGAGTTATAATTAATCCCTCACAAATGTGGGGTCTAAGACTTTTTGTAACCTCGATGTAATCTAGCAAGACTTTGGCTACACAAATTTTTGGATTCCCTTTAAATAGGGAATGTCTAGATAAGGAAATTTAGGTACTTCTGCGACCACTCGTAATTTTTATAATTACGCCTTCGTCTTGTGCATCAAACTTTTATTAATACTAGAGTTTGTATCCTTTGACCTGTAGCTAATGCCAAAGGTGTCACTAATTTATATGTTAAATTGTTAAGAGACAGTGTTGAATGTGGAGATACAGCGTTGTAAGATATTTAAGAAGTAGATGAGTATCTTAGGTGTGACCATATTTTGGCAAAGATGGTCCAAGTCTAGAAATTCCTTTTAAAAAATGTTTGACATTATTCTTCTTCTTCAAGAATCAGAGATAAGGCTGACCTATGGCAATTAAACGTGTTATATTTACTTTGTTTGGTATCTAATAAATTTTGTAAAAAATTAATGACAACTCCTGGTTTTGCCTGGTAAAGACTTGTTTTAGTTTCTTGGCAGTAGTTTCACCAAAGTCTTGTAAGTCATGTCATACTGCACTGCTTGTGGGTAGAGTCACCAATAGAGCTTAACCTTGTTAATATAAGTTTCTGGTATATACTTTAATCGGAATGCTTTCCGTATAATACTGCGATCCCAGGGTAAGTTGCGTCACTACTGGGTGACTGGTCCTGGAAAGAGTAAGAAAGAACTGACGGACATAATTTCAAAATAGTAAGAATTACCTATTTAAGGTCAGATACCAGCATGTCACTTTCATGTTTTGCTATAACGTTTTTCATTACAGCAGTGTATTTTGTTCTCTGTAACGTAACAGCTTTCATTATTTTAGAATCAGACAATCTAGGTTTAAGTACTTCTATCAAATGATCCATCATCAAAATTACCACATTGTGTTCTGCGAAACATGCAGACAACATTTCAAATTCTTTCACCTGCTTTTCATGGGCTAGTTTTTTTATTTTTATTTTTGAAAAGGGTAAATGCATTTCGCATACTAGACTTCGTCTGGTTATGTAGGACTCGGTCGGTAAAGAGTGCAAGCCGACAATACTAGTGTTGGGCATAATCGATATATTTTAATAATCGAATGAATCGAAATAATCGTTTAAAATAATCGAATGATCATTCGAATGATCGATTATTGTCCAGTGCGCATGCGTGTCATCACGAAATATAAAATTATTAATTAAGGCGGTCAACAAATAAATAAATATTGGAGTATAAATTTGAATAAGTGGAATGAAAATATTGAAAAAAGACCCATTGTAAATAAATAAATAAATTTAAAAATTATAAATAGTTTTATTTTCCAACATTACACAAAATGTGTTAAATAAAAAAGTTTTATTTATCCACAACCAGTCTTTTATTAGGTCATAATATCACTACTAGGAAACGTTTAATGATACCAATAAAACCTATAGGTCTTACGAAAAAATCGTCTCGTGATTGGCCGAATAAAAATTAATTCGACAAAAGTCACTTCAAAACGTCAAATAAAATTTTTCTAAAATATTGATTTAGCCTTTATTGTCTGACTGTGGTGTGGATAAAACGTTAATTAAACGCTCGAAAATTTTAATAAATTTTGTTTTAAGAAATTTCTTGCTCTCACTGTCATATGTGTCACTTCACAAACTTCAAACAACCGATGAACCACCAACATAATAACAAAAAAATCACTATCAAGTTCGATTATTCCCCAGTTTACCACCACGATTAATTGTCGTTTATTCGTTAGCTTGTTCATACGATCATTTGAGAAACGAAATATCATCGAATCGAAAAACAAGTGTTCGGAACGAAACGAATGAATCGAATTTCGATTATGAATGATTTTTAAAGTATAATCGAATGATCGATTATTCAGACATAATCGAAATATTTCGATTATATCATTCATAATCGCCCAACACTAGACAATACCCACTAAAACCCCTCGCGTCAGCTGAGAAATCGGACTATTAGTCCTTCATCCCTGAACGCACGCTGGGCAGCCATGCCGGGTTGCATGGCGCTAGAAAATGAATGAAGAGGGCGCTTCCATTTGATGGAATCTGAAAAGAGCTGCACAGCTAAATGTGGTAATGGCATTTGATGCTTACCAGATTCGGAAGATCCGAAGGAGAGGACATGTTTTGATCACAAGAGGGCCATCCTTGGCCTCTTGGATCTGGACGGACCGTTTTCGTCGTAGTCCACGGCCTCTCAAACCAGGAAATTCGGATGTGTTTCCGCTTTCGAAAAGGCTCGCTCGGCGATGTCCGAAAGAATTCCTCCATCTTCACCTCTCGGTGCAATTGGTTGTTTCGAACAAACCACGGGGCGTTGATAAGACATAATACTTGATATAAATATTTATTTCAAAAATAATGGTATAAATTAAAAACAAATGCAATAATATTAACCTATACTAGGTAACTAATATGGCTAATTTCCTACAATGAAATTTTTATTAAAAGCTATAAGCAGCTTTCTTAATGGAATCTCTTTTCACTAAAAGCGGACGCTTTTCACTTCTCTGGAAAATTCTATTTACCGAGTCTATCCAGTGATAAATAAAACAAGTGGACATTTTCTCAAAAAATAGATGCTCTCAGTTATAATCCTTACACGGAAACTGATAGCTTCAGAAAGCATGAACGATCTGAGGCAAGAAGGCTTAAGGATATAGTAAAAATGTGAGTAAAAGTTGTAGAGAATTATTTTTTTTTTTTTTTGCAGAAAAGTATCTCTCTGCTAACCATTATTTTATCACAACGTCTTAACGTTTTATTTCTATGTCGTTTCGTATCCCAATATGTCAAATTGATTGCCACATGATGTTGCAGCAACCCAATTAATTTTTTTTAAATATGGTTTTGGTGCAAATTTTTGGAATGTAATGTGTTAAAACTTGTCCTGCTTGTTTAAACAGCTTTAAAAAATTACTTTTTAGCGATAACAATGCGTTGGGTTCACAATCTCGGAAGTGTAAAACAGGATCTGTGTTTACCGATCCCAACAAAAACTGTTCCCGACAGGAAGAACTCACTCCTACAGTTTTCAATAGGCTTTGGCAACATAGCCGGCCACATAGTGACCGGAGAATGTACGGACAGAAAGTTTACCAGAAGACTCTTGAATGAGATAATAAAAGCATAACAAGTAGGGATGATATTTCGTCTGCTATGACTTCTAATACTTGTACATCCAAAAAAGTTTTCCAAAGGATTTTGGTTTATTAAGTTTCGACAAAACTCAAATCCAAAATTCTTAAGTCGCTTACAAATGTAAATGAAGCCACGCAAAGCCAATACCCAGTTCAATGCCGCGTGTCTGTAAAAAACTTTACAATACTTTTATTGCCTCATACCAAAAGTCTACATGCAAACTTCCTTCCGTCAAAGCAATTTGAAGAGGTTTGCCCTCTTCCGGCTGAATCCGGAATCTATTTACACTATCAAACACCATATCCATGAAAAGGATAAAGTCGACAGTATCTACTGCTGTTGGAGCCAAAGTTCCGTCACCTAAAATAAAATACATGAATGTCAATTAAAAATAGGTTTATTACAAAAATATTATAATAATATATACAGAATATTTACAAGTTAACACTGTTATAGGCTTTTGGTCTCTTCAGTTTGAGAAAAAATGAATGTGGGAGTGAGTGTGTCGTCGGGGGGTGAGAGTAAAAAGTACGAAGTTTGAGGCTCGTAGGAAGTTGTTCATGTCGATGTCGTTAGTGGTGTCTCATTGTGAGGGGCGTCTCTTCAACGGGAAGTTGAAGATTGTGGGCTGAGAAATGTTGTAGGTGTGGAGAAGAGTACGGGAATCGCACTCTTGGAAGTCTCCCATGAGGCGGCGGAGGAGGTTGGATCTGTTGCGGACTCTTTTGAGCGTGTCCTGGGTGTCGGTGTCGAGTGAGCATGTGTGTGTGTAGGTGATTCCCAGGTACCTTGTGGAGGGCACAAGGTCGGTGTGTGTGTTTGTTATAAGTTTTAGTATTTAAACCAGGTGGATGATAATGAATAACTATTTATTAATATGAATTACTGTACATTAACAGACACTTGTTACAGTAGCCATGATGATGATGATGTGTGAGGTTGGGGTGTTGTTACATGAATGTGAGAGATAACAATTTTAATTACAATAAGGTATAACGTCAGTAACACAATACAACTGCACAATAATAAATGACTAGTATTAACAGTGTGGGTTGTGCTTTCCATGCGCTGCAAATCCTCTCATTATAGAGGAGACCCGCTGGCTCATAACTTGGGCAGCAACTTTTACCCGCATCTTCTTCATAGAGTGTTTACAGACGTGTTCGTCTGTTAGACGTGACAACATTTTGAAATGCAAGTCGACATCTACGCCACCATCCATTTCATATAAGGCTACAATGTGTTTTCCATGTAAATGTTACGGCGGCCTCCAAGAAATTGTTACGTATGTTCAGGCCGGTAGCTGGGTTAAAAATTACTGCGTGAAGGTAACAAAAACTGCGCCCCTGGTTTTTAATTTTTTATTATACATACCGGGTGACTTTGAACTGGTGTCCGTAACTCGAACACGTAATAGAGGCGTTAAAATGCTATCAATTAAGCCAAAAATGTCTTAACCAAAAATGCATAGTTTTTGAGAAAAATGCATTTGAAATTTTGGCTAAAACCGTTTTGGAATAGCAGGATTGGCAATCGCACTCTAAGCGCATAAGCTGAGATAAGTTTTTGCATCTAAAAAAACTTTGTTTTTGGAAGAGTAGTTTCTCACGGTGCTTAGTCAGTAGATGAATAAGGTCAAGTGCAGCGTTGACAGTATGAAAAGTGCGAATTATTAATTATTATTAATTATTCCAATTCCGAAAAACGGACACGGCCCTTCTTTCTGGAGTGGTTCGCGGTAACTCTCAATTAGCTCGTAGTCTTATCGGCAGTGATTTCCAAACCGGCAAATTTCATGTCGTCGTACGTTTGTAAAAGTGTAGTGCAACATCTCGGTGATATATTGGACGTTTTAAACCGAACGTTCACGCAACTGAGAGCTGGCTGTCATTATGAAGAATACTTGAAGCTGAAGACGAAATTTTGGACGTCGTCGCAGCCAATCCTCGTGCAAGTGCTCGATTTCCTCAATTCTTCATACAAATAAGGCGATGATTACAAAATAGATAATTCTGTGGCCTCCTTTGGCGCCATAAAGTTTTTGTTTTTTTGTACTCATCTGTCATATTGTACTTTTTTATACAGATCTGTCACTTTCTTGGACTCATATGTCACTTTCTTGGACCCATCTGTCACTTTCTTGGACCCATCTGTCAAAAACTATTTCATCAACAAAAATTTCCAAAGATAACTAAGTTTTTAAGAGAAATATTCGAAAAATGAATTATGTTCAAATTCTTTAATTCTGTTGTGATCATCGCCTAAAAAACGTTGTGTGCACCTCGGCCTAGGGTGCTCTTTTGGCCTCACCTGAATTGCAGCCTCGGCTAACGCCTCGGCCACAAACAACAGATTCGCCCAAAAAAGATCACCTTTACGGCCAAATAACTATTTTTGCGTCATTACTCATTAGATAACGACGTGCGGCGTTCAGCTGCTACGACTTTTTACGATTGTTTACAACTTTTTACCGATTATTATTAAGTGACAATCAATAAATCACCACGGTGGTCAAATTTTATCGATGTTTGAAATGACTTCTTAAAATAGCCCTAAAGTGTGTGTTTTGTACTCTATAAATTAGGGTTTAAGTTACGTACACCAATTCAAAATCACCCTGTATAATATAGTTATACAAAATCCAAAGAAACCAAAGATATCGGTGGCATAATTGGTGTATAGTATAAATTAATAATGTACATATGATCTACAATGTGTTTTTAAATGATTCTCATCTAGTCGTCTGTGAATTTCTCATGTAAAATCGGAAATGCCGCTTTGTAGTACTAATGACATGCATTTGGACACCGAATATTACCATTCCCCATTTATTAAGTCTCCAATTCAGAAATAAGCTTCGATAATAAGAGTGTTTTCTTACACAGTGTAACAATTTACTTGCATTTTAACGAAATTGTGTCTGAACTCCCGGCACCGGTATTCACTCCAATCCCGACAGGAGTGCGTTCCGATACTACGCCCGTGCGCGCCCGTTTGTTGCACGGACCGTTCCGAAAGTCGGAGTAACTCTGACGTCAGATCGAAGTTCTCCTAATCTGACCGTTCCGAAAGAACGTCCGAGTAACAACTTTTTAACCCACTCTGGACTGGGACGTAAAGTGTGCATCCTGGTTGTGTCATGCGCATAGGTTTCAAACACGGTTGTTTAGCACAGATTGTTAGGTTAGAAGGTTTGTTTACACATTGTTTACAAGTACCTTATGCGTGTCATATCAGTCAAATCAGTTAAAGCAAGAAAAAGTGAAGGTAGGTAGAATCTGGTACCTACAACTATGTAGGTACCAGATTTACCAATATCCAAAAACAAAACCGTATAATTTGTATAATAAATCACCATTGTTTTATTGTCAGAATTGTCATGATGGAAGATGTTGCCTCTGGTTTAATTGCATCTGCAACAGATCTTTTATTCGTTTTTTATGACACCTATGGTCACGAATGATGAAGATGAAGAAGTAGAAGGCATTATTTCGATGTCAATAGACCGATTGTCGACAAGATTAAATCAAGAAAAAGGTGTCCCAAGCCAAATGAGGTTATTTGTTGAAGTCACCGTTTTTAACAGTAGCAACAAAGAATTCCAGAGTCATTTTCGAGTGACCCGAGAAGTTTTTAATCGACTTTTGGAGCTTCTCACTCAAATTATTAAATATATTTATCGTTAGTTCGACCATATTTGATTTTTCTTTCAAGTTAACAAAGCATCAGCTGTGATTTTTACCATATTCAGTAAAATAAAAAGAAAATATAAAGTAAAATACACAACGACCTTTTATTTCACTTGTTTTGACTTTTTAATATGTAGTTCTAAAGAGGAAGATTATTTTTAGTTAACATGGATCAGTAATCAGGAAAGAAATGGTAGGTATTTATCAACTATTATAAATGGGATTTATTAAACTTTGGTACACAAAATATATGAGTAAGAACAAAAAAAAACAAAAAATTAACTTTTTTTAAAAACAAAAATAAAAACTCACCCAACAGCAAAGACGCCGCAAAAATTAACAAAATAACTGTCAAAAAACCCTGCAAAAATTGAGGATGTAAAAAACCCTACTACAATAAATAATTGCCATCTGCTGTCATGCTAACAAATAAGAGTACATTATTTACATTATTTTTTTTTGAAGTAACATTGCCATTGAGTCGGCCATTTTACCAAAAATTTCTAAAGCCCTATCCTGCCTTTCTAAAAGTTGATTATGACGCACATCTCTCGCACTTTCTCTTTCTTCTGCTTTTTGTTCATAACTTTCCAACTGTTTCTGTAATAGACTTTTCTTTTTTTTCTTGTTAGTACTATTTCGGTCATCTTCATCAGCTATTGGGGTGCCAACTACATTTTGATCACTATTGATAGACGAAGCAGTGGTGACTGGCGTTATATTGTGATCATCTTTAAATATGTTGTCAAATTCTTCGAAAAACTCGAATTTAACCGGTGGTTCTCCCGTTCTCCGTTTGCTCATATTGTCTTTCTTCTTCACGTATTTACTTTTTAAATATTTAAATTTGTTCTTGCACTGTTCACTGTTAAATTTTTTCATTTTTAAAGCAATCATCTGCCACACTTTTTCATTTTTTTGTCGTGCTTTGAAAAAGTGACTGATGTCCTTCGTATAAATGAATAAGACTTAATATGTCGCTTCTTGTCCAATGATTCCTTGATGAACTGTCATCGGTTTCTGATGAAGTACTTATGCAGGTAGCAACTAAAAAATAGATACATTTCTTTTAGTTGGTATATTTGCTACTTATCTTTCAGTATGTTTTAAATTTAATCTTCTTAAACACATACCTGCACTCGCAGCTTCGTCTGAATAACTGACATCTTCAATTAATGTCGATGGACCTTTTTTATATGATGACATTCTAGTTTTGACCAGATTTTCTTGAACATAGATTAAAGTCTGATCTGTAACGAGTAAAATTAAAGTGATATAGTTATATAAAACACTAAACTTTTGTTATCTTATTTTGAAATAATTTTTGGTTATCAACAAAATCAATTTTTTTTTCTACAAACTAGGTACATTACTAGAAGAACATAAACCTGTTAAATTTCTTTATTTTTGCCATTTCAATGCATGACAAAATGCTTATTGACTATAAGTAAAGATTATAAAGGGACCCCCGACCCCCCCAAAGCTTGTTGGTGTGATTGTTAAGAAAAATGCATCTTTCTACACTAAAAACATTTTGGAAATTGTTGTGAGAGGGTTTAAAAAATTAAGAAGAGGAGTAAACGTTAATTCTTTGTGTTATTATTTTCAACTTTGAGTGTAACAATAAAGAAAGTTAACAGGTTTATGTCCTAACAATGTACATGTCGTAGAAAAATGTTTGATGATTTATTGCGATAAAAACGACAAATTGTTTCAAATTTGTTCAACAACAAAGGTAAACATGGGGTACATGTTTTACCATGTAAATCGCTTTATTCTTTATGACCATACTTATAAATAAAAACCTACCTGACTTTTGGCAAAGAAGGACTTGGCCGTTTTCTATAATTGGGTCATTTCCATTATACACAATTTCAAAATTTACGTCATTGAGGTCTTCCATGCGAATAAAGGCACAGTTCTCTTCTTGATTACAATGGGTGGAATTGCTGGGATTCGACATGATTCCAAAAACGTTACGAGAGATACCTCCTATAGCCCCTATAGCTGGAAACGAGAAGTGTAAAATAAACAATACGTATGAAAAATTTAGTGTTTTTTTTTAGCTGTTTGATTTTACCAACATTTTACTTTACTTACCACGGGGTCTAGCACGAGCTGCTGGAACTCCTAGAACTTACACGATGGCGAAGGCTTAAACCAGAGACAACAACAAGCTTAAACTTACACGAAGATTCAACAAAACTACTTTGAGGTTATGTAGGTGCGCATAGATGCGTCTGCCAACAATTTCGTGGGTGTCAGAAATACCGCCACGGTTACCGTTCTCCCCGTTCCGATACACCAACACAACCAGAGGCAAATAATAATGACGTAAACATATGACGCTTTACCCTGCCCGGGTTACGGAACGCACTCCAGCGTCATGAACATTGAAAGTGACGTCATCAACGACCAGGATTTGTCTTCAATCTTGGCTTTCGGCGCTACAGGCAACAATCAACTAGTGCGCAAGACCATGTTTTTATGTAAATAATTTATTTTCAATGAAAATTGTGCCGTAAATTCATTTTTATTTGGCCTCATGGCCTGTTACATGATGTCGGACATACTCAAAATTGGACAATAGTTTCATAGTTATTCGAAAGTGGCAAAGTCCCTGAATTATTACGATGAGGAAGAAACCTTTGCGAAGTTCTGAGCGTAATGCATGATCGTCTTAATTGAAAATGATGTCATCAACGTCGTTCAGGCTTTTCCACTTCCGAAAAACTACGGAACTTTTGTCCAACTTTGAATACATCCGACATCATGGCCTAATAGGCCAAACAATAATCTTGGACTCACCTATAAGTTTAGGTCAAGGGTTGTTTATGCCCTAAATTCAGTATAAAAAATTTGAAAATAAAACAACTTAGTCATATTACCTACTTTAGCAAAGGCACGATTTCACAGCACAATTTTCTGTGAAAATAAATTACACTGTATAAGAAAAAGCGAAAATTTTTGTGTTTATTTTAAAATGTTATGGCCGTACTCATAGTCGAATCTTGAGTCAATCTCAGTCTCAAGTAATGCTCAAGTACAGGTTCAGCTACTATAGACGATTCTCAAGTATAAGTACAGGTTCTGCGCATGCGTTTATAAACTTTTCTCAAACATTGCTCAAGTCAGCCGGCGACATGACTTGAGTACAACTCAGTACCCAGTAAACACATTTATGATTCAGAAACGTTACTGAAAATGTCATTTTGTTTCGTGAAACATTTCACCTTAGGTTCCAGTAATGTTTCATAACCGTACCAGAAACCAGAAATGTCCGTTTCAAACATATTTCAAATGACACGTTGGAAACAAAACATCTCTGAAACATATGACTAACATATCAGAAACATTGATGAAATTATTCCTGAATATGAAAATATTTCAGCCTAGATGTTAAAGAACAAGCGTCTAGAATAGAATGAGGTCGTAGACTCTTGTTAGTAGCAATCATAGAGCGGAAGCCCCCATGACATTAAACATTTAGTTTTAGCGTTTCTAGTGTCACGGCGATTTGAGATTAATTCATGTTGTTACTAAATATAAAAAGGTAAAACAAATACTGGCACTTACCTTTATTTTTGTAAATTAGGCAACTGTTTGTAAAAATGATATGGTTTTATATATGTATAAATAACCTTTATTTTCCTAAATTCAACAAATTTATAACTTAATAAACTTCCATAAAAAATAACAAAAAACATGACTAGCAAAACAAAAATGTATTCTTATGAAGATTTGTATTAATTTTACTTATAAAATTAAGAAACAAAATTGTTTTTTTACTTCCTACTTCGCTGATAATGTAAATTTGCTTGGCGAAACCACGCAGATACGATAGATTGAAACTGTTGATCTGATAATCGGGGAAAATTCTTTCTGACTGCAACTGCAAGTGGAATCGTATTTTATTCATTAAATTAAAAAAATCTCTTAATAAATAAAAATATCAAGAAGAGATAAATTGTGGTACCTACCTAAAATTGTGGTACCTAAAATTTCAATGATTTTTAAATTACCAATTGTGTAATTAACTTTACGGCCGAACCATGAGCATTTCCTAGCTAGTTTGTCAGTGAAAATTCTCTTAAGTCCTCGTCTTATATTTTCCACCTCGCTTGACCCACCACATAGACAAAAAGCCATTTCCTATAAAATTCAATAACAAGTTAGTATATTTTTTACTCGAATAACTTCTACTATACCAACTTCCGTTGAGCTTCCTCTCAATTACTAACATTTTCTTCGTACTTCAATAGTTTCTTGTGCTTTTTAAACTGTTTTTTGGGAACAGTATCAAAATTGGTGATAATTTTCGAGGTGTTTTTGTTTTCCACAAATTGTGAAATTCTTTTTAAAATAATGTTGTTAGCAACAACCTGCTCTAAAACAGCATCAATCTGACTCGAAGAACTGTTGGTGAGAGGTAAGCCATCAATATTAACGTTTATATTTAATACTTCATTTTCCTCAAAAATACAACAATTGTCTTCCTTAAAAAGACTTTTTAATCCATTTTCTATCCCCAAGTGACTATACTGGCCTCCTTTGATATTCATAATATCACATGCTCTTGGAGTTTAAAACATACTCCTTACATCGTTGGGAAAATTATACCCTTTACACTGCAAAATTTGTAGCAATTCATTTATGGCTTTTTGTGAAAGCATAGTTCTGAATGTCAGAATCCAATTTTTAATTTTTATTAAGAATGAATTAATAGAATTTTCATCGGACTTATTTGGACTCGAATATTGATGTAAATTAAGAATTTCTGCAATTCTGCATTATCAACTGTAGACGACTGAGAGATGGGTGGTAAGTTATAGTCCTGACAATTTGTATTTAATTCTGAAGATGATATATCAATATCATTTTGATGTTCTAATATTGGAATAGTGAAGGTTTTCGTATTGGAATGGTGATTTGAAAGTGATTGAGATTTAACGGGACTATTCAAGTGCACAATAAGAAAAAAATAATAAAACTTACCAATTTTTCACGTAGCCTGCTTTCCTCCACTGCTAAGCGTTGATGTTTTCTTATGTCGTGTCTTGAAGCACAAATTGAGGTTTCAATGTGTAATTTAATTTAATATTTAATTAAAATTGGAAAACGTGCGTGCAACCTTGATCAATTGCCGCCTAAAAATCTTAGGTCAGAATGGAAAAGAATAAACACGCAAATCATTTAACAAATACTTAACACCTCTAAATAATTTTCGGACAGGGTATTCACTGGTTTGTGGTTCTGAACATAAATTTCTTACACAATTCTTCAATAATACATATTATGTTTCACGTGCACAAACAAAATTCACAACCCACAAATAAAACCCGGTTGCCGGTTTCCGATTCCATTGCGTCAGTCATTGGAGTGGCTCGTGCACTCGCATGACTTCGAAATGGACGCATGTCTGTCTCATTTAATTTTTCCCGCGTTTAGTACAATTTAATCAAATTTAGCTGTAAAATTCGCCAGAATTAACGCTAACATGACACTAATCATTGACGACCGTGGACCAACTCTGATCACTCAACAGCCGTGAATGAATGTAGGACCAAAAACACTATAAAAACATATTAGAAAATGCCACTTCCACAAATTTGAAGGGTGTTTTTGGCTCTAGACAAAGTTATTCAAGTATTTTTGTTTGTAGAAATGTGTATAAGTTACCACTTAAAGCATACGGAAATCACGACGGTCTTAAAAAACATTTACGTAACAGAAATGCTTTACAAATGTTGCAAAGTAACCATTCTCTTGAAATATCTCTGATACCTTCTGTAACATTACTTGCTGAATGTTTCATTAGTTGCAAAGTAAAGACAATAAAAAACGTTTCATGTATGTTTCGTGTTTACTGGGTAGTGATTCAGCCCTTGATGTCTTATTAGTTTTTTCGTTTTTGTGTGTCGGTGAGTGTAATTTTATCAAAAAATGGATCGTGAAGAGGTTGAAGACTTTATGGAGTTTGTGGAAATCGTCGAAAATGAGGAAAAAGACGAATAACGGCGTGAATGTGAGAATTCCAAAAAGATACTAGCGGGATGCCGCAAACCCTGTGGAATATTTGTGGATATCCTGTGGATATCCTTGTCGACCGTATTTACTAACACCGGTGATACGTCCAGGTTTGTAAAAAATATTTTATTAAGTTTCTAAAGAATATACTCGAAATACGTTTCGTTAGGTGTGGATGTGTTTTGCTCGCTCCAGTTGTTTGGATTGGTTTTAAGTGGATATAATTTAATACTTTTTTCTGTGAATGGTATTGAATTACTCCTTCGAAATCGCTCTTTCGACTGTGGTAAGTTGTGATTTACATACTTTTCATACAACGTGAATTTTCGTAGTTAATTATTTCATATTTTATCGTGAGCGATAAGATAAATATCGTACTGTCTCCGAACGGCGTGGTCGTGCTGCGCGTCCGAATATCGGCCGCAGCGACAGAGCTGTGTTTACACACCTCGTGTTTATTTTCAGCTTGTGCTCGGACTTGGTACAATTGTCGCCTCGAGATTTATTGTTTATCATCCTCTTTAATCTATTTTTGTTATTTAAATTTGCAAATTTTCTTAACATGAGTGGTAATTGTTGTCACTGTTTTCAAGTTGTTTCCGCAAAAACCCCCTATATTAAGTGTGATGGCTGTTCATTAAACATTCATAAAAAATGTCTAAAATTAAGCGATAAAGAAATTGAATTTTTTACAAACTGTAACTCGGCCAATATAAAGTTATTTTGCAACCCTTGCAATGTAACAATTACATCTGTTGCGGAAATAAAATCTGTCATTAATGAGATGAAAACAAGTTTTGATAACAGGTTTGCACAGTTGGAAATTTTATTAAAATCCAGTATGAATAATTCGAGTCCTGCAAACTCTGAAGAAATTATCGACGAGTCAGTTGAGCGTTCAATTCGATCGTGCAATGTTGTTTTATTCAATTTAAATGAAAATGCGGATGTACGTGATGTGGACGCTGTCAATGATTTGTTAGAGATTATTGATCCATCACTTGTTGTTTCTTCGGAAAACGTTTTGCGTATTGGAAAAAAGAATGAAAATAAATCTCGGCCGCTAAAAAAATTAAATTTCAAAATTCTGAATCTGCTCGGATTTGTCTTAGAAAACAGTCAGCTCTCTTGAAAAAACCTACGTTTCAAAAAATCATAATTAGGGATGACAAAACACCACGTCAGTTAAAATATTTGCAAAAACTTCGCGAAGAACTTGTTACACGTACAAATGGAGGAGAAATTAACCTAACTATTAAGTACATTGACCACGTTCCTCAAATTGTTACAAAACCAAAAAACTAAAAATCACTAACTATGACATATCTACTTTTTATACAAATATTTCGTCGTTGCATTCAAAGTTTAATGATTTAATATTAGAAATTAACAATATCTCACCCAAAATTATTGCTTTATCCGAAACATGGTTAACATCTAATATTCCAGATTCCTTAGTTAACATTGACGGTTATTCATTATTTCGTGACGACCGTTCGTCTCACAAGGGCGGCGGGGTTTGTATTTACACTAAAAATTCTTTTTTTGAAAATAAATTTTTGATTACAAAACTTGACATTTCTACAAAACCTTACGATTCTTTATGGATTAAATTTCAAAGCAAAAATTTTACATTTATTTTTGCTTGTATTTATCGACCTCCAACAAATACCATTTTAAACAATGAAATCAATGATCAACATCTAATTGATGTTATGACATCTAGCTTGCAAATGTATCCAAATTTAATTTTTGTGGGTGACTTTAATTTTCCAAAAATTACATGGAGTGAATGTACAATTACAGCGGAGTCAAAAAGCGAACAAATGTTTCTGGATTTTGTGCTCGAGAACAACTTAACTCAAGTAGTTTCTCAACCTACTAGGCATAGAAATAATCAAAATTCATCCTTGCTGGATTTGGTTTTAACAACAGACCCTAATCTCGTTAATTCTATTGATTTAACAAATCCTGTTGGCCTGTCAGATCATGTGGTTTTGAATTTTGATCTTCAAGTGTTACTCTATTCTACTAACAAATACGAAGAATGTAGTTACATTAAAATTGACTATACAAAACTCAATTCAGAATTAACAAACATTGATTGGAACTTTTTAAATAATCAGTCAGTGCACTTTCAGTGGAGTAGACTTTTATTGAGGGTGGAATCATGCATTAAAACAAATTCATATGTAGTGAACAAGAAAATTAATACTAAAAAACCTTGGATTGACAAACATTTGCTTAAAAAGATACAATTCAAAAGAAAGCTTTGGAAATCATACAAACGTAACCCAAATGAATTGAATTTATCGCAACATCGCACTTTTTCTAATATCTTGAAAACTGATCTTCTGGAAGCTAAAACTAAATACGAGCAATCGCTGCTTGACAGACCAAAAGCTTTCTACTCCTATGTAAAAAAACACTTGGCAAATCGAGTTTCAATTCCTCTTGTACGCAAATCAAATGGTGACATATCCTCGAACTTTGCTGAAACTGCTGACACTTTGGCAGAAGTTTTTGCTAAAACATATAATACCTCTCAACAAAGTAATCATTCTAATAAGTTACCTTTGTGGAATGCTGATCTTTTGTCACATATTGATTTTAGTCCTGAAATCGTGGAAACATATCTTAACAAACTATCTAGAGGCACATCTCCTGGTCTGGATCACGTAATGACTGCAACTCTGCTTAAAAACTGCGCATCATCGTTGTCACAACCATTGTCTATAATAATGACGACTTCGTTTAAGGAGGGTATCCTCCCAGACGATTGGTTAAAAGCGACAGTTACACCGTTGTTTAAAGCAGGAGACAAAATTGATCCAAGCAACTATAGGCCAGTGAGTCTTACATCGATAAGCTGCAAAGTAATGGAAAAGATTATTGTTAAGATGTTACTTACACACCTCAATAATCATAATTTAATTCCCACTCACCAACATGGGTTTATTCCAGGCAGATCTGTTGTGACAAATTTGTTAGCTTCCACAAATAGTTGGACTAAAACAACTGACAGTGATAAATCTCTTGATATTGTGTATTTAGATTTTAGCAAGGCTTTTGATAAAGTGTCCCACACATTGTTGCTTCAAAAACTAAAGTCAACCGGCATTGAAGGCTCGCTGCTAAGATGGATAAAAGCTTTTCTATCTGACCGTAATTTTTGCGTTAAAGTCGGAAATTGTTTTTCTTCTTTTAGGTCAGTTAAAAGTGGTGTCCCACAAGGCTCTGTTTTGGGTCCAATTTTATTTTTACTGTTTACTAATGATTTGCTTTTCTCCCTTCATAACTGTTATTCGGCTTATGCCGATGACATTAAATTATTTGGTAATCCAAGCAAAACAAATTTACAAGAAAAATTGGATATTGTTGTAGAGTGGAGCGAGAAATGGCAAATTCCTTTAAATCTAACAAAGTGCTGTGTGCTACATTGCGGTGCAAACAACCCAAATATAAACTACAGTATAAACAATACAAAATTAGCTGTAAAAGCTTCTCAAAACGATTTGGGGGTCGTTGTTTCAAATACGCTTAGCTGGAGTGAACAATGTATAACTTCCGTAGGAAAAGCAAGACAAATCTTGTATCTTCTTAGGCATGTTTTTGTCAACCCTTCAGTTGAGTTAATTTCCAAACTTTATAAAATGTATATTCGCCCTCACTTAGAGTTTGCTATCTCTGTATGGCGCCCTCATTTAATTAAGGATTTGAAAATTTTGGACAGAGTACAACATGAAGTCACTCGATGGTCAACTACGCTACAAAAATTAACATACAACGAACGTTTAGAATTGCTTGATTTATCAACACTTGCAAAAAGATACGATAGGGCTGATCTAATACAAATGTTTCGAATTACACACGATTTGTTTCCGGATGAATCACAACAATATCTTAAACTCTCAACAGACAATAAACTGCGTGGACATTTATTCAAAATTAAAAAAGAAAGTTTTTTGACGTCAATTAGACAACATTTTCTCACTAATCGATCTTTCGATCTCTGGAATGGACTCTCAGCTAACATAGTTTCTACCCCGTCTGTATATCAATTTAAGAGAATGTTAGATCAAATTAAGTACACCTAACGTTAAAAGGTTCTCAATTAGTTTGCGATACAGGTTTTACCTCCGCAATTAATTCGGTTTAATAATAATAATAATAATAATAATAATTGTGTTTTATTAATTCTATCTAGGTAATGACCGTGAGCAGCGATACAACAGAGCCCACTTTAGAACACGAAATATAGTCGAGAGGGTGTTCGGGGTATGGAAGAAGAGATTCCCTTGTTTGGATCGCGAGCTAACAACAAAGTTGGAAACATCGCAAGCCATCATATGTGCTGCGGCAACATTACATAATTTATCTATTCAGCAGAATGATTACTGGGAAGATGAAATAGATGCAGCACACGAACAACCACATATTAATCCTGTTAATGATCAGTTAGGCCTAGTTTTTAGGACAAATTTTATTAAAACTTATTTTTAATGTAAATAGTGTTTTTTTTTCTTTTTTTTTGTTTCTTGTTCATTTATTTATTTAATAAAACAATATAAAATTTAAACGTATTTATTATTTTGTTCTCTGTACAATTTTAGCTGCAATTCTGCCAGCTCCCTTTCGGCTTCAGCTTTTTTTCTGTTTTCCACAGCCACTTTCAGCTGTTCTTGTTCAATTTTGAGCTTGATGTCGTGCAACTCCTGTTGCTGTCTGGGGGCTTCCTTTATTTTTTCCACTCTCAATTCACCCTCAATTTGAACTTATTTGCGTAAGTTCACTACAAAACAAAGGTGGTAAAGCAAAAATTACAATGTTAATTAAACAAGATATTATTACCATTTTTTGGGGACTTTGAAGAATTTTCTTGGCTTGTTGTTTGGGTGTTAGGTGAAAATATTTCGACAGGTTTTGTTGATGTTGCCACCATTAGCAACATGTCAGAATCAGGGTTGTTGCAATCTACAAGACAATTATAATTACCGCAAGTACTCAATACATTTTTAAAACTTACCCAACCCTTTCTCACTTTCATATGCCGCTGTCGAATCCCATGAACACGACAACGACACATCGAGATGTGGGGCAGCCACATCGACTGCCTCCATTACGGGATCAGGCCTATCTTCTGGCCCTGGGCCTCCACCAGTTAGCAGCCTCTGATATTTTAGCTCCGTGTTAGCTTTTCTTTTGCTAAATCATAAACTATATTGTATAAAAGTTTCAATTATGTTCAATTATATTACCGCTGTTTTAAATTATTCCATAATTTTCTTAATTGTGCCTCACTTCGGGATTTAATAATGAGATTTCCCTGGGCATTAAAATCCGCAGCAATTTTATCCCATCCCGCTTGTTTTTGTTGGACGGTTGCAGCGTCCGTTTTTTTATTTTCGACAATCTTGTGTTTATCCACCAGACGCCAAAAGTATTTTTTCATTTTCGGTGTAGGGCACATTTCTTTGTGGACCTATAATTTTAAGTGTAATTGTGCTATTATTTGTTTGGTAATAAACATTGTAAGTACCTGACGACATTGCTGCCTTTTTCTGATGAAAATTTGTCACTCAATCCCACAAACAACACTACACGTGCTTTTCACGTTCTATAAAGCTGTGAATGTTTGAATAATGACTCACAACATTCCCATCTGTAGAAAACGAAAATCCCTATTTTTCAACATGATAGCGCAAAAGTTACTAAGACGCGGACTTGAGTCAAGATTCAATCTCTGCTCCGCCGAGTTTTCCCGAAGTCTCGACTATAGTAGACATCGTTTGCTTGAGTCCAGAGCCATGCTTACGCAAGTTATGCTCAAGTTTATAAATAAATATAGAATAAATTTCTGGTCACAACGTATGGCGGTCTACAAAAAAAAAATGGAGGTTGGCAATTTACAATTTACTCTGTTTTAATAAGGTGTTGTGACGTTTTTCATTGAAAAGGCTAATACGTAGCCACCAAATAACGTCAAACTTGATTATAACGAAAAAAAAAATCAAATTAATTATTAATAACAATAATAACAGAAATATTAATGCTTCTAGATTTTGTTTAAAAAATCCAGCCTTCCATGGCTGCTTACTAAATGGTTCTTACGGATCAAAAATAATTTGCTATAAAATTTGAAGAACGGACACTTAAGCAATAAAAAGTGCATATAGTGTAATGTGCAATTTGCAGCTCTGAGAGCTTGTAAAAACACCAAAATTTTAAAGCATTTTGTGTGTTACACAGTGTTATTTACATAAAAACATGGGTTTGCGCACTAGTTGCTATTGTTGTTTGCCGCGCCGAAAGCCGGGATTGAAGACAAATCCCGGTCGTTGATGACGTCACTTTCAATGTTCATGACACTGCCGGGATTGGAATGGATACCGGTGCCGGGAGTTTAGACACAGCCTTAATTAATTGACAATTTGTGAATTTCACAACTGACAGTTTTGACATTTATTGACAGAGAATTCAATTGAGCAGAGCGACACAATTTTTTTTACATGTAAACCAGTTTCAGAGTTAACTAGATTATTTAAAAACACATTGTATTAATGTACCTAGATAAAAATGAATTTAAGATACATTGACATATAACAGAGATACATACACATTTACACAAATACCTATTTATAATTCTACAATATTGCACACACCACGCTTTAATCGTAGCGAATTCACTTAGAATGTAAGTCTAAATTGTCAAGAATATCTGATTCGATACTGGCAAAGAAACACAAATTTTGAGGGCTATAAATAAATTCGGAAAAGCTGACATTCAATTATTTGTTGCAATTATTTCGATTGATGCTTTTTGGTCTGTGACTATTGCCTTAAATGTGTTGATTTCTTCGAATAACTCCGTACCATTAATGTCTTTAATATCTTTATCTGTTAGATAAATGTCTAAATTCGCACAGTTGTTTTGCAGTTCTTCTGATTTAAGATCTTTAAAATTGATTAAAAAATTAAAAACATTAGAGTGTTCTTCTGTTTGTTTCAATCTTTCTTGAATAGAATTTTTAACGTTATCCGTTGTTCTCAATGTCCTTACTTATATTTTTAGCTTTTTCAATTATTTCCTCAAAACTCGGAATCATTTCTTCGAGAAGAATCAAACTCTACTAAATCTTTTAGCAATTTAAGGCAGTCTTCTACAGTGGAAGATGGATTTTGGAAAATTTTACTTACAACATTAGTAGATAGAGATAGCCGGTTCTAAAACCACCACCACCACTCTCTACTGCGCATGTGTAAGAAATGAAAGTGTGATCGCAGGCGCAAGCGCGTAATCGCAGCTCGCTGGCCTGCGACCAGCTTGTCAGCCGGCCTGCGGCTGACTGACGCCATTTGTAATGTTGCTAATATATTTATGTATAATAATTATCGTCGCCATGTTAAAAATTGGAAAGTCGGCGGCGATTTTTATTTTATGAAATTGGCGCTAAATTTAAATTATTTCAAAATTAATATTTAAAATTTGTCGGCCATGTTGTTTTAAAAAATGGCGCCAAGTTTAATTTATTTAAAAATTAATATTTGAAATTTGTCAGCCATGTTTGTTTTAAAAATTGGCGCCAAATTTAATATTGGCTGTAATGTTGGTTGTCTAACCGTGTAACGGTTATGTCACAGATTTTAATTTGTGGTTTTATTCGAAAAGTCAGATAATGCGTGTTTGTAATGTTGTTTGCCTAACTTGTATGTTACGTGCCAAATTTATTTATTTGAAATATAATACAAAAAAAGGTGTTGATCCTTCCATGGGAGTCGAACCTCAGGTGGGAAGAGCGGATGGTACTGTCCATTTTAGTGACCTTATATATTGATTTGAAGGCAACTTGATATTCTTCAACGAAATCATAATCATTAATTTTGGCGAAGATGTCATTCTTATATCAAATAAAGACAATGATTCGAGTTATTTATTTATTTTTACTTAATTCCAATACAACTTATAAGACCTATTCTACAGAGTAAATTATAATTATCTAAAAATATGAAGCGTGAGTTCTTGCAGTTCTTGTAGTTCTTGCCTGAGTTCTTGCGTCCGGAATGTTGCAGTGAAGATCCGAATTAATCTGAAAAAGAAAAAAACATAAATTAATTTCTGATTTTTTAAATAAAGCTGAACATAACACTTACCAAAAAAACTTTTTTTTTCATTAATCTTCGGGAATAATACGTTCGAAATTAAAAATGTGGGCATCATGTTCCTGATTTCCATTAGCTGGCTTACGTCCCTTGTAAATTAAATAAGATCCAAGTCCTTCCATTAATGCCGTAATAATGGTATCATTCATAACCGCTGTTAGTCGTTTAGGTAAAAAAACTTTACCGACGTTGTCCAGGTATGCCACCATCATGACCCCATGTTGTGTGTTTGCCTTGGTTAAATTGATGATTTTATATTTCTTGTCCACTTCCAAATCGTTGGCACTGATATATGTATCAGTATATTCACAGGCAGCGATTTTATTCAGATTTAAAAATTGCTCAGCCATTATAGAACACTTGATAGTGAAATGCAAAAAAAATACACGAGCGAAGCACACACGACTTCTCACAAAGATAGTTTCAATAAAACTGGTGAAATGTGTAAAAAACGGAACTTTTATAATCAATTTTTGCGGTTAACAGATAACACGCTTTCCTAAAAAAATTAAATAAAATATGATTTAATAGTAATTTTTTGTGGTTTACCTTATCGTAGGAATTTTTGTAACGGACTTTTGATTGATAAAAATTTTTTCTAAAAATTAAATACAATTATTTAGCAATCAACCGTGTTAAAAAAGTTTAAAAAATTAAACAATTTACCAAAAATAAGATAAGATGATTTGTGTTGGTTTTAGAGAGGATTTAGTAGTCCGAATCGGAAGAACTTGTGGATGAAGAACTTGTACCAAAGTCAATATTCTCGATAAACTTACGTTGTGTCTTTTTGGCACAACTTTTATAGGTCTGAAGCTAAAATTATATGTTATGTTATTAAGATGTAATATAAACTTACTGTAAATAAACACTGATGAATACACCAACTATCTTCTTCACGAGTATAATCTGTTAAATTTTCAACTAGGACTGCATTATGTGTAATAATTTTTTTAAAAGATAATTTACTTAAGTCATCAGAGTTATGATAATAATAAGCTATATAATTGTTGTAACAAGTTTTACAAATAAAAATAGAATTAAAATTTTGAATTTTATAACATTTAAATTTTAAACATAAACGGGTATTATTATAATATTGCTCCCAATTATTATTCCAAAGTAAATAGATAAAAAAATCGCTATCATAAAACCCTCCCCATGTAAAATTGTAACATTCAACCCAACTAATTTCATCAAGTTTTTTGTAATAAGTTATCATGTCACCCTCCTCACAAAAATTATCTATATCACTTCGAATTTTACGCCACCGGTTAAGAAACAAATATTTATTCGTTAAAATTTCATTCGCAATTGGATTTGGTAAAATCGTAAATAAATTTGTCACAAAATTTGGAGTCACAGTTAAGAAAGAAATAAACGTATTACACGATAACGAAAACAAAGAACTGTGTTGATATAAACGAGAAGTCATTTTCAGATTAATACTCATGAATCAGATCGAGCTGCAAGAACTCAGGCTTCACACAGACTTCACATTTAAATGAAAAAGTAAAAAAATTGATTTCGATATTATTTAATAAATTATTATTATAAAACGGATATGAAATTGCCTCAAATTAAGTTGTGACCTCTAAAATAAATCAGGAAGAAAACCAGAAATGAGGGAAAACAGCGGTTTTTATTAGGTGATATGAAATAGATTAATAAAGTGTTCGTTAAAAAGTAAACTAAAAAAAACGCGGTTTTATGGGTGATAAAAAAAATTCCATGTCTCAATTATTAGGTTCATTAATTGAGATGAGTTTACTTATCATATTTTCCATGCCTTTAATTAAAAAGAAATTAAATTTTTAGGAAATCCAAAATTTTTATAAGTTGGTTCACTCTAAATTTTATATAATTAATAATTTTGGTAAATGATAAGAAAATAATTCAGACTTACCTTAGAATTTAAAGCTTAAAAAGGACACACTTTTGGTAGTTAGTAAAAATCAGGTGGATGGATAAATTGAACACAATTAGACAAATGTTTTATAAAATTTTGTTTTATTAAAAGAAAAAATATATAATATATAAAATTAGGAAAAACAAACAAATTTTTTTTATCTTCGCCATACGTCCGCCACAATCGTCTGGTCCTCTCGCAGGACCCAACCGACTATTGCCGAAGGGATATGGAATGTATCCCAATATTCGAGATGCTCAACGTCCTCGGGGACTCCGGGTTGTAGAATGACGGTCACCCAAGTAACCGTTTCAAGAAGATCTAGCGGCAAACCACTAACGACGCGGTCCACCTCTAGATCGCTGAGAGGCCCAACAATAGAAACTTGGGAAGAAGGATAATCCCCGTAGTTACCTGCGGGAGTTTCTGTAACAAAAGAAAGAAAATCTAATAAATAAAGCGTCTAAATTGTGCCTAAATTCAAAAATTTGGTTGTTGAAAATTAAGTAACTTTTGGTTAAAATTTAATAGAATAAATAAATTATATTTAGCACGTCAAAATTTACAATTAAAAAAGGAAAATTTTGTCTAATAAAACTGTTAAAAATAATATTAATTTATTGAGACTAATGATGAGGTGTTGTAATTAAACTTTAAATGATTTATTTAGAAAAACTAAAATAAAAATTAAAAAATTTTGTACTTACTAGACATGATTTTTGTCGATATTCACTGGATACCGTCGAAGATGCAAATAAAAAGTCTTGCACACACCAAAAGTCGAGCTCCGAGATCCACTTGAGAATTAGATAAACAAGAGCTGAAGGAACCAATTAGGTTCGGATTTTGACCTGATAATGTTACGCTCATCCCCCTCTAGTCATGGGTTTTTAAAAACTAATGGAAAACAGTGAAATGCAGAATTACTGTTAAAATTTTATTGAAAAATTATACAATTGTTGAGTAAATAAACACTTTTTATAATCTTAACCAAAGTGGAGAGGGCAGGTTAAATGAAGTAGGAGAAGGAAACGAGATAAAATTTCAAACGTGAAAATCGTTTATTTCGGTAAATTTTGAATTACATAATTATAAATAAATCGTACATTATTAAGACTACAGATACATGTTTTATTTTTCAAGTAATGATGCATACATAACGGAAGTTGTGGTTGCAGTTTTGGACAAGAGTTTGTTTCCTCCAAATTGATGATTCTAGGGTAAAAGTCCTTTGAATCGAAAAATTCTCTTAAAAAATCCTCTTTAACGCTTCCTTTTACGTAAATAATATCGATAACATCATCGATAATATTTTCTTCTAGTATATTATAAATATTTTCATAGTCGATAGTTCCACTGTTGTAACGTAATAGATGGTGATTTAATTCTAAATATTTCACTTGTTTTTTTACATCAGCACTTAGTTGACGAAACGGCACCGGTGATTTAAACAAATAATGGCCAGTTCGATGTCCATCAAATATTGTTCATTCTTTAACAATGAATTCAGGTATATAAAATCCTTTAACATCAATCACTACAACCTTCATGATGAACAGTTAAATCTAGACTGAAAAATTTGTTCACGATGAGCAGAATTTTAGATCTTCTTTAAAATATTTTCCATGTGATTAATTCTAAACTTAAACCTTTCTCTGTCTGCAGCGCATTGTATCCAATAGTTTCCTTTTCTAGCATATTGATAAGCATGTGACCAAACTATTAGATTATGTACTTCCGGAGCACTATCACTTAAATTTACACTTTTTTTTCATCCTTATATCAGCTGTCTAATTATTCCTGTTAACGGATGGTACTACATTATTCTATCATGAATGATAACACAATAAGCTCTTGTATCGGCTGGGAAATTATTATCGCTTTCAAATTCTAAGCTGATATCAATGGTGGAACTTCGAATTGCTTCGTTTTGTTTGGAGCAATCTAATACAAATATCGGTCTTTTTTTATAATCTGTATAACTTAATATAGGTTCAGCTCGATCTTTTCCATTAAATTCCTTATAAAAGTCAACATAAGCTTGATATGCTTCTAAATATTTATTCTTAGCAAATTGTAGTTTCCATGTTTCATATGGATAAACATTTGAATTCAACCATAAACGTACGCTTCTAACATCACAATGAGCAAATAGGGTAACATCAGACTTTGAATTATTTTTTCGGTTTGTCTGAAAGCAAACAATAATGAATCTTGTTTTTTCTAATTGGGTAGATGTTTTAACTCTCCAGATATCGTTATTAGTTTGTCGAACTGATGGAAGTTCATGAATTTCCCATTTTCGGAACGGTAACGATATAACAATCTTTGTTGATTCCTTCTAATATAGTTAATTTAATTTCATCATTTGGATAAACATGTTTTGCTTTTAATTCAATATTGTTAATCTTAAGTGTCGCTTTTCTGGTTCCGGTAGAAATATAACAATTAACATCGTTACGACTTCGTATTAATCGAAGTTTTTGATGACCGCTAACTATCCGATGATAATCAAATGTTAAATTTAAGGGATAAGATAAAGGGATTCTGAATGAAAACGTATTATCAGTCTCATTAAATGTCTTCAGTTGTTAAGTTTCTTGATCATTCCATCCAGCGAGAGTTAATGCTCTTACTTCATCTTTACCATAACATAGAAAAGTTTTGATTGTAGATACTGTTCCGACTTCACGTACACTATCTAACACAACATTATTCAATTCATAGCTTACATTCTCAAATAAATATGCTGCTGCATTATTAGTCAAGGTTACATTTCCACTGCCAGTTTCCGGTACCGGATCTGGTATAAACTCACCATCCACTTGTATAAATGATTCAAAGAGAGAAATCCAAATATCTCTCTGATTAATTATAATTTCGATTTCATCATTGTTATCGAATGATCTTACTTGCGGACTATATGTATATTCCTCCTCTTTACTTATGCTGTCGTCTATTTCCGGTGAACTGTATACCTGAAGTTTGCTGGCGGACATTATATCCTAACGATTTAAGAATCTGCACGCTCTGATGTGATAATGTCGACTGACGACAAGATACTAACTGATAACTTGATGGATTGAATGATCTTTTATATTGATTTTGAAACACTAAACCCATGTTTATGCTTCTTTTTTCAGAGCTAGACGAATATTGATTGTTTGACCGTTAAAATCTATAGGACGATGGTCTTGATCAACAATATCAATTGTTAGGTTAGGTATATTGGATCTATTAATGATAGGTAAATAAATAGGATTTACTGGTTCCACAAAAATCTGTTCAGCTGGACTAACATTTAAAGCAGTTTCATAAAGAGTATGAGATTCCTTGTTTTTGTAGAAAGAACCTCTTACAATATTACATTCGATGCGTATTGTATTAACTTTAATTATGTTAACAGGTAAATCACTTTTATGTAACTGCCTTGCTTTAAGTTTCCTTTTAGAAAAACCTAACAATTTACCAATACTATCTTCGTGAGCGAAATTAATGTCGTAAATACTAAATATCTCACACTTTAATGTGTTTTCGTTAGCTTTCAATGAAAACGTAGTCTGTTTTTGGGCATCAGTTGCAGATCGTCCACTAAGAATTATTTGTATATATTCTTCTATAGCAGCTATTTCATAAGCACCTTTCGGAAATGTTATCACTTTTTCTTCAGTAGTGTTCGGAGTAATGTAATAAAATTTATTTGTACCCTCTTCTATATTTGGTATATTATTGTTAGCATAAAAACCGATTAAAGCTATAGAATAATTCGAGTTTTCTTCAAGGTCAATGGGTGGCTCATAGTGTTCAGAGAGTGTACTTTCAACACCTGTTAAGGAGAATGTCTTAAACATGACTGAATAAAATACATGATTGTCTCATCTTTTATTATGTAAAAACATTAAACATAAATGTCCGCAGTTATATGATAAAAATTGATAACGATCATGATTAAAGTAAATATTACAATTTCCTAAATATCGTACTAATTCTAAAGGTGGCTTCAGATTTCCATAACTATCGAAATAATCAACCTGTTTGTTTGTTTTTCTATAACAGACCCAATGAGTTCCGGATCCTTTTTTAGAATCCAAATTAATGATAGCACATTCTTTGTTATCAGGTTTCATATTAATTAATTCATCTCTCATGAAAACACTTTTAAATTTGGGTAGTTTTAATAATTTAGCATATCTTCTTAAATCATTATCAGTTAGTGCCCTATTAGGCAGTTTTACTGGTAGTTTTTTGGAAATTTACGTAAATGCAATCCATAACCTCGTCGTTGCTTTCGAAGATATAAACCACTTCCCGACTTCCCGATAGCGATATCTTCCAGTACTTTATTATGACGTTTATTCTCATCTAATTTCTGTTTCGCTGCTTTAGCATCATTTACAGCTTTAGTTATAGCAGCAGCACCTCCACGCATAGCCCCTAAGGCACTAAGTCCTCCAAAAATTAATGGTAACAGTGGTAAAAATCCTCCGGTTTTTATAGCTATAATACGAGGAATTTTTATGCGCTTACGACCTCCAGATTTTCTAATTGCTATACGAGCAGCTGATAATGCAGATTTTATATTGTCATATCCCTTATTTTCTAAGTTTGCTAAAACAGCTTTATGAAAAGATTGTTGTTTTTTCTGTGTTCTCTTTCTCGATTTCTTTGTCTTCTTTCTCGATTCTTTTCTTTGGATTCCCATACCTAATTTCCTTTTGACTTTCATTGCGTTAGTTACAAACCAGGCACTTGCTTTTTCACCAAATGAAGCGTCTTTAGACTTAACACGTGACCATGCACTATCTTCTAAAATTCGATCAGCTTGATGTCTATCTTTTAAATCGTTGGAATTAGCGTAAGCTATGTCGTGCGTCTTACAAAAACTATCAAGCTTGTTTATTCCAGGATCACCTCGTTCTCACCGTTTCTTAAGTTTTGTACCAGGTCCGCAATATTGATATCCAGGTAAATGTAATTCAAAAGGTAACTTATTGATTGCAGTGTTTAAGAGTCCTTCCCCTTTGAAAGACAACATTTAACTGAATTCTTTCCCTATATAAACCCTGTTATAAAAGTTTTTAATTTAGTATAAATATGAAAGTGTTAAAGCAAAAATTACAATTACCTATCGTAAATCATGATTATAATAATGTCGATAATAAACATAAAATGTCTCATCGACATGGTACACTTTTACCCGAATCAATACGTTGTATAATTTGCGGACCTTCAGGTGGAGGAAAAACTAACATATTATTATCTTTATTGTTTGATCCTAACGGTTTGAGATTTGAAAACATATATATTTATTGTAAATCATTGTATCAACCGAAATATAAACTGCTTAGTGATGTGCTACATAAAATTAAAGGAATGGGATATAACCAATATGAACATAATGAAGAGGTGCTAGAACCAAAAGAAGCAAAAAATAACTCTATTTTTATATTTGATGATATCATAATGTGTAATCAAGCTAAGATAAGGGATTACTTTTGCATGGGTCGACATAAAAACATTGATAGTTTCTATCTCTGTCAAACATATACAAAAATACCGAAACATTTAATTCGAGATAATGCAAATTTATTGGTATGATTAAAACAAGATCTGTTAAATTTTAAACATGTATACGAAGATCATGTTGGTACTGATATAAAATTTGAACAATTCTGTGAAATATGTCGGGAATGTTGGAAAAATAAATATGGGTTTTTGGTTATATGCAAAGACAATGAATTAAATAAGGGTCGATATAGAAAAGGGTTTGATCAATTTATTTCAATTCAAGTGTAGATAGATATCTGTTTAAAAGCGGTTCCCAACCGGCTAATATCGGTTCGAGACCGGTTAACATCAGTTCGAGACCGGTTAACATCAGTTCGAGACCGGTTAAGATCGGTTCGAGATCGGTTAATATCGGTTCCAAACCGGTTAATATCGGTTCGGGGATCGATTAATATCTGTTTTAGACCGGTTCGAGACCGTTTAATATCAGTTTGAGACCTCTTATAATAGCAATAGAATAAGAGGTTATATAAACAATAATACTGATCTGTTCGGTTAGTTCGGTTGAGTGGTAATGATGGGTACCAAACAAGATCAAAACCTTAAAAGAAATATATTAAAAGCAGCTGATTCTATTCGAAAGAAGTATAAAGCCATAAAATTAAACAGCAGTGAAGCGGATGAGTCAATTAAAAAGCTTTTTCAACCTGTTATAAATCCTTTAGAAGAAATTTCAATAAAATTGGAGAAGCAACCTCCACCACCACCACCACCACCACCACCACAACAACAACAAAAGCAACACAAAAGACCAAAACAGCATATTCAGAAGAAAAGAAAACAGTTTCTTAAACTACCAAAAAAAGAAAATATTAAACAAGAGCCAGAACTACCAATTGAAGAAACATTTACTCCTAGTACATCACTATGGCAACCGGAAGAAATATATAAGTCAATACCTGAAACAAAAGGAGAAGATGAAGAAACCAAATCTGACACTGTGGATGATTTAATTGATAGCAGACATATTTTAGATGAATTTTTAGAACAATATCCTCCAGTTGCGAGAGATGCAATAGAAGCAGTTTTAGAGAAAACCAGTGATCAATCATTTGGTCCAAGGTATAACTCAAAAGAGAATAAACTATTTATGGGTAAACATGAATTAATAATCAGTCAAAATGGTGATTTAATTTTAGATAACGAATCATTTCCTGGTACTCCAGGTTTATACAGACTAATATTTTTTTAAAACCCTGAAGATAAATATACTCAAATAATAAAAGAAGATCGTTTAGCATATAAAAAAATACTTGAAATCTCTAATACACACAGAAAAAATAATGATCCAACAAAGCAACTAAAAGGTCATAAAGGTGTTAAATATACTCGAATTGTGCAACCTATGTTTACTTCACTTCCTAGATCTTCGTTTTCTGGTGAAGGATTATTCACTAATAAACGTGTAGAATATGTTTATTGGGATGACATAAATGAATTAGTGTCACGTCTAGCATTATTACATGCAGCGAAAGATGCGGGAAACAATTCCCATCTGAATGAAATTTTATCTATAGAAGAAGAATTAAAGGAATGCGGTGTAATATATTAGGTATAAGTTTTTCTGGTTAATCCTCAGTGTTGAAATGCCTATTGATCTATTCGGACGTAAAGTATTATCAGCATCAAGTGCATTATTTAAATATACACCATCACCTTTTGTTTTTACTGCTGACGGTGACCTTGATTTAAAACATCATAAAATTTGTAACATTAAAGATCCAACAGAAGACAACGATTGTGTGAATAAGGTATATATTGATTTAGTAAGTAAACAAGTACATCAAAAGATTGATTTAGTAAGTAAACAAGTACACCAAAAGATTGAAGGACTAATAGCTGCTTTAACAGATTTAAATAATAATATTCATAAAGCAGATGCTATATGGATGGATAAATTTAATCAGTTAAACATAACCATGAATGCTAACTACAAAATACTTGATGGAAAGGCTGATAATATAATTGCTACAATTCCCCACACGATTGAATCAGAATTAAATAAAGAACTTTTAAAAGTGAATTATCAAATCGATAACAAGTGGAAAAGATTTATGAATAACATAGATGACAACCAGACGAATAAAAAATCTTGAAGAACGCTTCGAAGGAATCGATAGCATTAGGCTAAAGCCCGAAGCCATTTCCAAACGCTCCAAAGCAGGTAATGGTAATACAAATCAGCTTGAGAATGTACCTATTTCAAAGAAAAAGAAAGTAACAGATTCATATGAAAACAATGAAGAAGAAGGTCCAAAGATAGAAGCAATGCCTCATAATAAAAACAAGTGTCCTCCAGGTCAAATGTCAGATCGTCATGGAAATTGTAGAGAAGTGTACCGTAAATAAGTAATAGTTCGACAAAAGCAAGTTATCGTTAGTGACGTAAAGCAACAATTGGTAAACGAGATATTTAAACCTGCACGCAAGAATTTTAAACGAAGACGAACTATAATTAAAGGATTGGATGATTTATGGCAGATAGATTTAGCAGAAATGCAAAATTTATCTCATGATAATAAAGGATTTAAATATATTTTAGTTGTAATCGACTGTTTTTCTAAATTTCTATGGACCAGACCATTGAAATCTAAATCAGCTAATGAGGTTAGCAGAGCTATGGAATCAATATTAAAGAATAAAGAAGAACGAATACCAAAAAATTTACAGTCAGATCAAGGAAAGGAATTTTATAATACCAATTTTCGGGATTTAATAAGACGTTATAACATCAATCACTATAGTACGTATAGCGTTAAAAAAGCAGCAATTGCTGAACGAGTCATACGTACTTTAAAATCAAAAATTTATCGATATTTTACGCTATTTGCAACACATAAGTGGATAAATAAATTGCAAGAGATAACCAGAGATTATAATACTACAATACATCGAACAACAGGAAGGAAACCCGCAGAGATAAACGCTTCGAATCAAGGAGACATAACAGCATATGATCATCTGAAGGTTGTTGATAAAAACAGAAAAAAATTCAAAGTCGGAGATTTTGTAAAAATTAGTAAAGAGAAGATGTTATTTGAAAAAGGATATACACACAATTGGTCAACGGAAATTTTTGAAATTAGTAAGATTAATCTAACCAATCCTGTAACATTTCTACTAAAAGATAAAGAAGGTCAACCAATCAAAGGAGCTTTTTATGTTTGGGAAATATCCAAAACTCAATATCCTGACGTTTATTTAGTTGAGAAGGTGATTCGACGTAAAGGAACTAAATTATTCGTGAAATGGTTAGGTTTACCAGATAATCAGAATAGTTGGATTGAAATGAAAGATATTACGTAATAAATAAGAAATATATATGAAATAATCTTCAACATCTAATTTAGTTCTATTTGAGATGGCGACGAATGTAGAACCTGTCATAAAAAAAGTGCAGTAGTGCAATAGAAGTATTTAAGTATGAAAATGTTTCTACAACAAACTCTGTATTATGTTTTAAGTTAAGATTAGTTTTTACCAATAGAAGTTATATTGATATTGATTGGAAAAAACTTATAATTATTGATCATGATGTAGTTTCAATAAAAAATTGTTTTAATCATGTTCCTACCTTTTTAGCAATGTTAGCAATTGTTTGTACATGCTGGATCGTTTTTATGATGTTCATAGCGTTAGGTTAGGCTTAAAAACTTTAATTAAGAATGTATTTAAGTGCATTACTTTGTTAGTTTAAGTATGTAAGTTGTTTTATATATAATAAAAATAATATTTATTCTGATTATTTTTGTTATAATATTTCCTATCCAACGTTGTTTCCTACAAAACGTTAAATTTTTATCAGTTATATTTGGATTTTTTTCCTCAAATTTATGTAAGAAACCACAATATCCGGTTGCAAAGATTATGAAATATAATATCACATCAACGATTAATTCAGTGTAATCAACTAATCATGTTTAAGTGCTCTCAATGTGATAGCAAGTTTACTCGCAAAGATGCTTTGACACGTCATGCAAAAAAACATAGTAAGTAAATACATTTTATATTATAGAAATTGTTTTAATTAGGTGCATTTTTAAGGTGATGAATTTTCCAATCTAACTTGCTCCGGATGTGAGACGTCATTTGCGAGATTAGATAGCTATAAGCGTCATATTGCCAATTCATCATTGTGTTCAATGGATTCGAATGATATAGCTCCTAAAAAAGCCCGCCTGACAACTAGAACACCGTTACAAGGTATGTTTGTAAATATTACTTATATTATTATAACTTGTTATTATTTTTACAAGTTACTACCAACGCTCCATCCTGTTCATCACTTCATCAATTTTGTGAAATATGCAATAGTCACTACAGAGGATCCAGACTAAACCATTTACGTTCTTTAAAGCATAATAATGTCATCTCCGCCAAAATTAATGATGATGATGATTTCGTTGAAGAATATCTAGTTGCCTTCAAATCAAGAATTACCTCATACCGATTGAAAAATTCACAACTAGATGACTTGGAAGTGTGCAATTTTTTTGAAAGAAATCAAGATAAACTTATCACTTTAATAAGTAGAAAACTGAGAGAATTTAATCAACTTAAAATCAATTTCGAACTTTTTGCTAAATATATTTTACCTCCTAAAGACATTATCGAAATCAAATCATTTAACACTAAAAATATCCATTTCGATATCGACAAATATTAACCTAGAACTGGAAGAAATATGTGGCGTCATAAAAAACAAAATGAGTGAATTCTTGGAAAAAGATAGTGGTAAGTAATATAAAAAAAATTATAAATAAATTATTACATTAAATTTTTTTTTAGGTTGGATTCTAATGGAAATTTTATTTTTGGAACTTAATATTAACAAATTCAATCCACTACGAGCATCTACATATATACCATTACCAAAGGACATAGCGAAGCGGAAAGCGGTTATCAATATTCAAAATGATGATAATGAATGTTTCAAATGGTCTGTTTTGGCACACCTTCATTCAACTGAAGTTGATGGTAATCGAAATCGAGTAGATGCTTATCGTGAGTTTGAAGAGGAATTAGATTTTACAGATATCTCATTTCCGGTTAAATTAACTGATATTTCTAAATTTGAAGCACTTAATAATATTAGTGTAAATGTCTATGGAACAGAACAGCGTTTCGATCATGAAAAAGGTAAATGGATATCAGGTATTATTGGTCCCTTTTATTTAATTTCTGAGGAACGAGATATTCATGTAAATTTATTACTTATTGTAGATGATGAAAAAATGATCAAACATTACTGTCTGATTACCAACATTTCTCGATTAATAAGTTCACAACTGTCCAAACATATGTAACGGGTGTCTATTATTTTTTTCAAGTGAACAAAAATTATCTAAACATCGTAAGTATGCTTGTAATGAAGTTGTTACTATATTACCAACTTCTGATCTGATTATAAATAAATTTGGTGAAGAAGTGCCTGGTAATGAATTAACATTTCAAAATTTTGATAAATTTCTTAAAGTTCCTTTTGTAATTTATTTTGATTTTGAATCTATTTTAAAACCTTTACGCAATGATAATTCAGCCGACAATATCCATACAATTGTTACACATTTACATGAACCATATAGTTTCGGTTATTACATAAAATGTGCATATAATGATAGTTTATCAATTTATCGAACTTATCGAGGAAAGGATGCTCCTGAAATATTTGTGAAATGGTTGGAAGATGATGTAAATCAACTTTGTCATGATCACCTCAAACATATTGTACCACTTGAAATGTCTCCGTTAGATGAATTAGTTTTTCAAATATCTACCCATTGTCATTTATGTAAAGAACCTTTCGAAACATTAGATAAATTATCTAAGACTTTAACTTCTGATGAATGTTTAACCATTCGGAAACATTTTCCAGATGATAAACAATTTAATTTGATAAGACAAAAAGGTGTTTTTCCATACTCATATTTGGATTGTTTTAATAAGTTAGATGATACCAGTTTACCATTGATGTGTGGTCAAATGTCCAACTTTTCAATAAAGATTTAATAGAAGATCCAACAAAAAGTGTATCTAGAATGGATCAACCAAGGTGGGTCTGGGTGAAATTGAACAGACTAAGAACTGGCCATGCGAGATGTAATTCAATGTTATTTAAATGGAATGCTATCGAAAATCCATATTGCCAATGTGGTCAAGTGGAAGAAACTGTCCAACATCTTGTCGAAGAATGTCGACTTACGAGTTTTCAAGGAGGCTTCACCGAAATTCATGAGTTGTCGCCAGAAGTGAAAACTTGGTTGTCCACTATCAAAGTTTTGTAATTTCTTCTATGTACAAGTATTATTGTCCTTTTTGTTGTCATACGAATATATATATATATATACCATTGATTCAACAATTTTATGATAATCTTAATAAATCCGATATCAGTGGACATGATTACGAGCGAGCACAAGAAGTCTGGAATCTGTTTGATTGTAAAACGTTAGGAGACTATTCCGACATTTATTTAAAATCTGATGTTTTGCTACTAACAGACATTTTCGAAAATTTTAGAAAGGTTTGTCTCAAAATTTATGAATTAGATCCTGCTCATTACTTAACAGCACCTTCATTAGGCTGGGATGCTATGTTAAAAATGACTAAAATTAAATTCGAATTATTAACTGATATAGACATGGTACATTTCTTTCGAAAATCTATTAGAGGAGGTCTTTGTCAATGTTCAAAACGCAAAGCAGTAGCAAATAATAAGTTTCTATCAAATCATGATCCTTCTAAACCAACTTCTTTTGTAATGTATCTTGATGCGACTAACTTGTATGGAGCAGCAATGTCTGAATATTTACCTTATAGCGGTTTTCGATGGGAAGATCCTAATGAATTCAATGAAAACCTAATTCTCAATTTGACAGATAGCGCTGATATAGGTTATATATTCGAAGTGGATTTAGATTATCCTTCTGAATTACACAATCTCCACAACGATTTACCATTTTGTCCTGAAAAAATTATTCCTCCCTCTAGTAAAACTGAGAATCTTTGCGCAACCTTGAACAATAAAGTACACTATGTCTTACATTATCGAAATTTAAGACAAGCTTTACAAGGTGGTTTAAAATTGATGAATATTCACCGCGTTTTGAGTTTTAACCAATCACCATGGTTGAAAACATACATTGATTTAAATACAGAAATGCGTAACAAATCAAAAAACGCCTTAGAAAAGGATGTATTCAAATTAATGAACAATTCTGTCTTTGGTAAAACTATGGAATCGATTGATAAAAGAGTAAATGTGAAATTAGTTACATCATGGAATAATATGGGTAAAAAACCAGGTGCTGAAAGTTTAATTGCTCGACCAAATTTTAAAAATTCTTCCATCTTTACACCAAATTTTGTCGCTATTCAGTTAGAGAAAGAAAAAGTTTTCTATAATAAACCTCTGTATGTAGGTTTTACTATTTTGGATATCAGTAAAACTATTATGTATGACTTTTATTATAATTTCATAAAACTGAAATACGGCGACAATGCTACGCTTTTGTATACCGATACTGATAGTTTAGTAATTGAAATTTTTTGCGAGAATATTTATGATGATATTAAATCTAATATAGAACATTTTGATACTTCAAATTATAAAGCAGAAAATATTCATGGAATGTCTGTATCGTCTTCTGTCATCGGAAAGATGAAAGATGAATATAAAGGGCGTGTAATATCAGAATTTTTAGGAACAGGTGCTAAAGCATATTGTGTGGATGTTGAAGGTGAATTATCTAAAAAAGCTAAGGGTATTAAACACAATGTAATTAGAAGTGAATTACATAAGATTGACTACCAAAACGCAGTTACTGTTCCAACACTGAAATTATTAAAGAAATGAATATCTTTCACTCGAAGCTTCATAATATTCTACACAGAATTAAAGAAAAAAGTTGCTTTATCTTTTAAAGATGATAAGCGTTACATCTTACGTAATTCTGAAGGAAGAACATTATCTTGGGGTCATAAAAATATTCTTCCTCAAACTCAAAATAATATTTAAGTTGTATTTAGTTATTAAGATGCTATGTATTATAACGTTTATGTACTTTTATTTAGATGTAATAAACAATTGAAATGACTTATTGTTTTTATTATCATCCATTAACCAATAGCTCATTTGAATTTGTTTCAGGTCACTAAAATGAACAGTACCATCCACTCTTCCCACCTGAGGTTCGACTCCAATGGAAGGATCAACACCTTTTTTTGTATTATATTTCAAATAAATAAATTTGGCACGTAACATACAAGTTAGGCAAACAACATTACAAACACGCATTATCTGACTTTTCAAATAAAACCACAAATTAAAATCTGTGACATAACCGTTACACGGTTAGACAACCAACATTACAGCCAATATTAAATTTGGCGCCAATTTTTAAAACAAACATGGCTGACAAATTTCAAATATTAATTTTTAAATAAATTAAATTTGGCGCCATTTTTTAAAACAACATGGCCGACAAATTTCAAATATAAATTTTGAAATAATTTAAATTTAGCGCCAATTTCATAAAATAAAAATGGCCGCCGACTTTCCAATTTTAAACATGGCGACGATAATTATTATACATAAATATATTAGCAACATTACAAATGGCGTCAGTCGGCCGCAGGCCGGCTGACAAGTTGGTCGCAGGCCAGCGAGCTGCGATTACGCGCTTGCGCCTGCGATCACACTTTCATTTCTTACACATGCGCAGTAGAGAGTGGTGGTGGTGGTTTTAGAACCGGCTATCTCTATCTACTAACATTTACTTTTTTTTAATGACTTGGTTCATTATTTTTTTTTAATTTTGCCATATTTTTTGATAATTTTTCATTGTCTTTAATTCGTTTGAGCTTTCTTTTACGAAATTCTACTTCTGAAAGCTTTTTTTTCTCTGACAATACTACAACAATTTAAAGTTTAAAACTACATTGTTGACATTAACAAACTACCTTCCTACAAAAATTTTAAATAAAAATATTAACCCTTTAACGTGCAAAACCCTGGGACTCAAAAAACATCGTTTTTTTTTTTGGAGATATGGGTTCTATTATGTAAGTGCTAAATAAAATTGAGTTTTTTATTTTCAAATTGGCCACCAAATTTTTGAAAATGATTGGTAAATATATTTACCAGAAACCATTTCGCAAAAAAAAATCATGTATGTTTACTGGTAAATAGTTTTACCGTTCATGTTATAGACTATATTATTTATGTGAATATCGTCAGAAAAGAACTATATTTGATCCCCATCCACAACAATAACAAATATGTAGTAATTTATATTTTGAAATATATTTATTTAGAAATAACAAAGAATAAAAAACTCACAAAAAATAACAACAAAATACATTCTCGTATATAAGTCTTCTTTTTTTCATAACACAGAAGTCTTAAAACTAAACAGCCTTTTCTTTGGTTCCCGAAATAAAAATTTAAAAAAATATCGTTTCTATAAATTTAAGATTTATGAAATGGAATAAAACATTCTAAACAAAGTGCTACGTCACATTTTAGGCATATAATATTTGACCTTTTCTGTCCCTTGCTGACACTACAAAACGCACATCGTCTCCAAGTGCCTTGTTTTGGTAGGTGATCCCCGACGTTAGTAAGCTTCATCGAATTCTCTACCGTGGGTCTACCATTCGGTCGATTACGTTTTCTTCCTCGTCCTTTCTGAGTAATCGGGCCTCGTTTCACTCTTGAGCTAAAATCACTGATAAGCTCGTTGGCGAGAATTGATCGAAACTGTAGGTGTGATAGAGGTTTTGATAGTTGATTACTTTCTTTCCAGCCTGTCTTGTACAATATAAAACTGTTTACTACTGCTGCATCAAGGCAATAGTATAATATTTTCATCCACCACCTGCGACTTTTCCACGAAATATTTAAGCGGCAAGAAGTTGATCGAAATGATCCACTCCACCCATGTACTTATTATATTCAGCAATTGCCATTGGACAAGGGACAGATTTTCTGGTACCATCTTTTTGTGTCCTAAGTACCTCTGTGAGGTGGAGTGGATTATGAATGGTAGTAGCAACACAAACTGATTTTTTGCCTCGATCTTTCCATTTGGCAATGCCCAGTTCACCTAAACAAGCACCATCGCTTTCATTCAAGGCCAGTTCCTTATCGGTTTTTAAAAAGTTTTTTGGAAAGTATTTCCTGCTTTGACGAATGGTTGCACACGAAAAAAAATTGTTTTTTAACAGTCGTTGCATCATAGGAATACTCGAAAAGAAATTGTCGAAAAACAGACAGTACCCAAAGCCTTCAAACGCCGCTGACAATTTAGAAACCACTCGCTCACCTAAGGAAAGTTTCTCGGCATTCTTTCCTTCAGCGCCTTCATAAAGAGACAAACCTAAGCAATACCCCGTTACAGCACATGCAATAACCCACATTTTAAATCCTCTTTTTATGGGTTTCATCGGCATGTATTACTTTAGAGAACTGCGCCCCTTGAATTTTATCATTGAATCATCTACTGCCAAGTATCTGGATGGATTGAAGAGCAACTTGAATCACTTGTTGAGAAGTTCGATCATAGGCCGTACTTTATAAGCTTTATCATATCCAGATTGACCTTTCTTTGGCATTTGTTCATTATTATTTAGATGTAAAAATCTCAAAATTTTTAAAAAACGTTTTAGAGGCATTACACATTTTATTCGCTCTACTTGTAAATTAGAATCTCCACTCCAATAGAGCCGAATACTTGGTAAAGCATGAAATCCCATAATTATAAGAAGACCAAAAAAGGCACGAAGTTCAGGTACCGGAGATTCAGGGTGGTATTTTTTTGTTGAGCATATATATTGGATTCATCAACGATATATTGCAGAAAAAATGATGTAAAAATTTTTAAAAAAATTTGTTTGGGGCTGTTCAAATTGATTTCCGCTCGAGAGGAAATACCAAAAGGTTTTTGAAATTTTGAAGTAGAAAACTTTTGCGGTTGTTGTGATTGTCTTTTCCAGTTATCTTCCCCATCAATGCTGGAATTTGCATCTTCATCGTCAGAAGAGGCCGAGGGTGTTGTGTTTACAAGATTGTCTTCAGCGTCTTCGTCGCCATCCGCTTCGGAATCAACAGCCATTTCGTCATCAATATGAGATAAGAGAAATTCCACATCTCTTGGGTCTTCCAAATTGTAAATTTGCTTATTTGCCATGTCTGTAAAAAATCCGAAATTGTTTCTTTGGTATACGACCGTAGAACTCAAAAGAACTACTATGCCAATTCATCAAGAGTCAAGTTATTGTCTAAATAACATCTTTACTACATCTGACTAACAAAAGTGGATTGTGCAAGCGTAGACACCAATTATAGTACTATAGATTTCTACATATTGAATACTAGAAATTTTTCCAACAAAAAACATATAACATTTTTTATAAAAACCTCACTTTGCTCACAGCATTTATTTTGTTATAAAACTTATATTTAGAACACATCCCAGTAAACATTTTTTTGTGTCTGATGAGTGTATGTTATGTTTAATTTGTAGCATGAAACGTTTCGCTAAAAGCTCATTTGTGGCTTAAACACATTTCGGTAACGTTGTATAAACCAAAAATGTCCGCCCTCAAAAAGGTTTCAAATAAAACGTATCAACAGAAACATTTTGAAACATATTTTAAAGAAAATAGAGAAACCTTACATAAACATTATATTTTAGTGATATATAAAAATACAAAAAATTAAACAAAAAAATCTTCTTTTCCATGTGTTTTCTGGCATCTTGATGCAACTAAAATAAAAATTTGTTAGCTCCTCAATATTATTAAAGTAAAATACGAACCTCTTAAAAACTGATTAATTAATCATGTCACAGGAAAAAAAAAAAGAATTTCCCCAATAATAACAAAAATAACCAAATAAATGAATAGTACAATAAGCTTTTTATTTCCTCCTGGAGAATCGTAGGTTCGCTTGGCGGAACCAATTGGAAACGGTTTTCTCGAAATCAGTATCCGTAAGATCCGGAAAATTTTTTCTAACTGCAGCTAAAATGTATATACCATTAAGCACAAAAAATTTGCAAATATTGATAAAACACCTTTTAAAAGGCTCATAATTCTTAAGTCGGCCAACTTAAAATTGCCTTTCCGTCCATGCCATGAACATTTTTTTGCAAGTGTATCATCAAAGACTCGTTTTAAACTCCTGATAATATTTTCCTTAAAAGTGACACCTCCAGTCATATAAAAGATTGTTGCCTGAAAAAAATCATTGTAGAAAACAGTTTAAATTCAGCAGTGTTTTTTACAAGTTGTTTTTGGACCCCCTTATTTTGTTGAATTTCAGAGTCAAAATTAGAAAGTTTTCTAGTCTTGGTAAAGGGTTTTTTCAAAAAGTTGCTGGAATTGATTACCGCTTCTTCCGGTTCGCGTGAGCTGCCATCACCTTTATTATTACTTATTATTCTTTCCAAGAGTATTTTGCAAGCGGTTGCAAGTTTTACTACTTGATTTAATTTGTCCATAACAGCCTCATTATCTGAAATAACAAATAATTTAAATATATATAAAAATCATAATTATTTACTTACTAAAATTATTTTGCTGACCATTTTCAGCAAACATGATTTCCGCATTTTCAATATCTTCTGAAGTAATGATGTCCTCGTTTTGAATGGCTGTAAAATAAAAATTAAATAAACAACAAGCTTGACTAAATTTACTTTCGATAGAAAAATTGTCCTCTTGCAAAATTCTTTCCAATTTGTTAGCTGGTATTTGAGAAGGGGGAGGCATGAGTTCAAATGATGTCATGGACACTAAAAGAAATACAAATTGACAAAATTATGTTAAACGGAAAGTATTCTTAAAAAATGTAGCTACATATTTGATTTGTTTGATTTTTGGGTGTTTACAATTTATGCAAAAGAAAAAGCTGTACACTTACGAGTTTCAGCCGATCCAACACTGTGTTGGGGGGATTCTACTGAAGCATCCACAACAGCAATTTTCGGAAGGGGAGGCAAAACCGATTCTTCGGATGAATCGTCAGAAACAAAATCTTCATATTTTCTCAGTTTTCTTTTTCTTTTGTTCTGTTTTGTAGTTTCGTACCTTTCTTCCGATTCAGACTGCTCTTTTTCAAAGGCAATTGCTTCGCTGTAGGACACTAAAACATTAATGTATAGTAAAAAAAAGTAAAAATGGCAGGCCCTTAGAACCTGGTTTTTCCAAAAGGACTTTGACACGATAAGTTTCCCAGCTTTCATCAATTTCGGAATTCGTTTTAATAAGTTTTCTTATATTATGTTTAGGGTAGCAGCATTTAGTGCTGTTCTCGTATAGCCATTTGACAGGAATCGTAGATATCTCCCGAGTTTCCTCAGGTCTTTTTATAAATTCCTACTGTCCCCTATAAAGCATTAAAAAAAATTACAGAGTGATTTTCAAAGGTCAGACCCAGTTAATATGAAATACTAAGCTATGTAAAAAAAAATAAGGTAAATGTACACCACTAAAGAAGAGAAAAACGATAGTGCGAGCAAATGATAGCTTCGATAAGACGATGAAACAATAACTGCTGCTAGAGAATATTAAGTTTTAAGAGAAGCTTGAAGTTTCGTTATGCAAAAGGGGAATACAAATGCATTCCTCTGCATCAACCACATATTTTAAACATTTTTGTTTTATGTGCTGAGGAGAAAATTTTAGAAGCTCACTTGACAGATGTTGTACTTTCGAAAAGTGAAATAGAGATAAAGAGTCGCAAGGCTCGTCATAAAATGCAACGATTAGTGGAAACGATTCATTGAAGTGTGAGTCGGTATTTATTTATAGTTGTGTTCTGCAATGTAGTGTTTGTAATTTGAAAAAGATAATGAACAACAGGCTGTAAATGAAATAAATACATTAATTTTAACTGGTAATAGAACTCGTCAAGACAAACAATTTTTCCTAATAACTTTTTTTTCAAAACGTTTTAGTTTTTGAGTTAAAATTATTTTAAAATCTTAAACAATTTTCTTACACGCCACTGGAAGCGAAGTTACCTAGTGGACAAGATTACCGTTTGAAACGGTTACCTTGGTTGCGGCTATTATTTATTGTTACTTTTCTTTGTTGGAGCATTTCATAAAAGGCTCGTCAATTTGTAGGGGGAAAAAATGATTTTAAAAAATGCGATTTTGAAAAATTGGTACATAGAAAAAGTCTTTGTCTTGATGAGTTCTACCACTGGTTAAAGTTAATGCACTTATTTCGCTTACATCCTGTATAGTGTTGGCTGCAATAGCGTTAATAGAGGAGGAAGAGGAAGAAGAAGAGGTTTTATTGACAACCATCTGTAAACCACGATGCCAAACGAATAAAATTTTTCTTAATAGGATAAGCGAGGGATGTTTCAATACACTGATTCAAAGATACTTAATGGATGATGACACTAAATTTAAAGAATATTTTAGACTCACCAAGAGCCAAGATATATATTGTCATATATATCCGAGGACATAACAACAATGCCCTCTACCTTTGTGAAATATCCTATTTCACCTTGTCAGAAGCTTGCCATAACCCTGAGGTAAGTATTTTATTAATAATTTCAACAACTACAGAAAATCTCGATTCAAGAAAAAGTATGTGCGTAAACATATAGGTATGGTTTGTTTCAGATTCCTTGCTACCGGAGAATCATTTCGGTCCATGGCTTTTAATTTTAGAATTTCTCATAACCATATAAGTAAATTCGTCAGAGAAGTTTTGAAAGAACTGCGTAAGAAATTGCTCCCGATTTATTTACCAAAGCCTACGACAACAGAGTTGAAGCAAATAGCTGAGGATTTTAACGCTAGATGGAATTTTCCAAACTGTTGTGGAGCAATTGATGGAAAACATATACGCATAGTTTGCCCGAAGGGGAGTGGAAGCCTATACTTTAACTATAAGTCATATTTTTCTATTGTCTTATTGGCAATAATTGATGCTCGGTACAAATTTACTTGGGTTGATGTTGGTGCTTATGGCAAAGAAGGAGATAGTGGAATATTCCAGAGGTCTTCTATTTACCAACTCATACACAATAACAACTTTTTACCAGAGCCTACTCTTTTACCTAGGACTGATATTATTCTACCTCATGTCATTGTTGGGGATGAAGCATTTAAATTGACTGAAAACGTTTTGCGACCTTATCCTAGAGATCAAGCTCAGGCAGACAGGGAAATGAAAATTTTTAATTATCGTTTGAGTCGAGCCCGAAGAACCTCGGAAAATGCCTTCGGCATTTTATGTCAAACTTTTCGTATATTTTATACACCTATTGCAACGCATCCAACACTCGTAGATGACATTGTTATGGTTTCGTGTTGTTTGCACAACTTACTCAGGGGTTCACGTACAGCTAATCAAGAAGAAGATGATATTGATATTGAAATGCCCACCGAAAATATGATACCTTTACGTCACACAGGTGGGAACACTTCGGCAACAGCATTTCAAAACAGAAATGCTTTTAAAGACTATTTCAATAGTAGTTTGGGAACTGTTGGTTGGCAGATGAGGCACATTACTAGAACTGATATTCAGTAACGTTTATTAATAAAAGTCATACAAAAATATGAGCGTATTGTCTTTACTGGAAAGTTGTGCTGCTGAATAAATCAGCACAGTCTTCGTAAACTCTAGGCGGCTCAACCGAACTGGGTGCCGAATAACACGAGTCTATATAAGCTGTGGTAGTATCTGACTCTCGCCTTGTAGGGTGATACGATGACGTAGAACTCAAAGAAGTAGCAGGGGTAGGCACTCGGGTTAGAACGCTGACGTAGAACTGGCTCCATAATTTTCCAACTCCAATTCATGGACGACTTCCATCACTCGCATCTTAGCACGAGCAGCAAGCGCTGGCGGAAAAAGCATGACAGTTTCTGCCATACTAGCAAAAAACAGTTTTATCGGATGAGGTTTGTCTTCAATTGCCGATTCCAATTTCTTGAATAAAACTGAACGACCTTCTGCTCTTTTTTTGATAGTGTCCAACAGCTTTTCGTTAGTTGTTTTTCTTTTCCTTGGTGGCCTGCACGGAGTTGATTCCACTGTGTTCCCTCCACACTCACGGTATTGAGATTCTGCCATTTCGTCCACTGTTTTAGTGTCTTGAGATGCTTCCCCTTCTAGCGTTTCGTCTCTATTTTCGACCACGTCTTCATCAACTACTTCGTCTGCTGCTTGCGATGAATTATTATCTTCCTCGTTTGTTGCCGTTACATTAGTTACTGTTCTAAAAAATAACAATAAAAATCAGTTACCTCAACAATTTACCAGAGTATGTGTTCATACTGTCTGTATGTCGTCACTCTATCAAGAAAAGCTAGCGCATCCATGTGTTCCCATTTGGTGGTTCGCTTGGCTGCTTCACCAGTTCTGTGTTTGCCTTCCTTTTTCTTCTTCCAATACACATCCTTCAAACTTTTCCATCTTTTCTTGCACTCCTCAACTTAAATATAAAATACATATTTTAAGTTCATTTTATAATCGACTCTTGATCCACCAAATACTAACCATTTTTGCTTACCACCTGCGAAATTTCTTCCCTAGGTATTATCTCGTACATTTTGATCCTTATATAGATTATGTTTAGGGTCGTAGAGAGCAGGATGTTGGGCGACGTCATTGATCAGTCTTTCATCTTCCTCTTTTGAAAACCGTAATCTGTGGCCTTTATTATTATGTTTCGCCATATTTTAAAAAATAATAATAATATGTAAAAATTCAACAGGCACAGTATTTGACACTATACACAACTTCACATAGAAAAGAGGGCGATTAGCAAAACGTGCGCGTTTAAGTTGCCTCCGAAGCAACTCGACTGTGAGACGCGGCGTTTTGCTACGACTTGTTGCGACTTGTCACAGAAAATAGACCGCTTACTCACATACGCATATCAGCAACCAGCGCGTCTTATCGCTACGTCTAATCGCTTCGATTAATCGCTGCAGATAGACCGTACCTTAAGGCTAACTTCAAAATTTTCAAAAATAATTTTTGTGAAACACCTTACATTTTCTGATATTTTGAAAGTATTTTCACATTCATTTAACAGTTGGGGAAATTCACTACTTAAAGTAGAAGTAGAACTCACTGCACAACCATTTTCTTGTAATCGGCAAATCACTTGCTGCAACGGATAACGAGAATTTAACCATTTTTTTAATTTGGTACAAATGGTGTTCAAACTTAAAAGAACTAAATGAATCCAAAGAACCATGTTCTTTTGAGTCTTTTGCTAAGTGAACCAAATTATGTACATTATGAGTGACATATTCGATTCCGTATAGCATTCCAAAATTAGTTACAAAGTAACGTAATAAAGTATCAGCCAGCATATTGTAATTATTATAAAATTCAGGTGAACACAAAATTCGAACTGCAACGTGCAGAGCGATAAAATGTTTATACTGTTCTTTCGATATGACGTTTTTTAAAATAATAGGACCGGAGTAAAGTAGTAATTGTCGAAATTCGGTTGCTTTGAAGCGGTCAACCTCTTTAAAGCTTCTCAAACGTCTGGCAAACTCTTTGGGTGTACACTTTTGAAATTGGTCTGTATGGTTCGCCAGAAGATCCAACTTACTATTATCTGATATTCTTATATTTTTGCAACCTTTAGTCCAAAAGACCACAAGCCGTTTCATAACACCTAAGCACACCAAGTGCATATAATCCAACGGCACTTGACTAACAAGTCCAACAAATGGACTAGGCACCTGGTGATACTCCTTATCAGTTTTATTTTTGAAAGACTCGTCCGTTCTTAGTGCCGCATTGGTTTCAGTAAAAACCACTCGGTCTTTAACATAATCGCCCTCTTCTACACATTTTGTATAAGAATGATACCCGGTGTGCCCCTTTACACCCAAGACAAAAGTTTTTGCTGGTGCATCACAAATAATACGACCAATCTTAATAAAATAAACAACATCGTTTATAGTCACACCATTTTCGGCTAACAATTTTAATTCTTCCACAGTTTTCTTTAAATAATCGGAAAGAGATTCTGGCTTTGACTTTCCATGGTACAAACCTGCAATAAGTGGTTTAGTAGCTGGAAATTTATTATTATTTAAAGAAAACAAAATCGGCCAAAATTGGCTGGAAGAAGATTTTGTCAGAGGCAGCCCATCTATATTTACATCAATTTTAATTATTCGATTATTATCAGAAAATATTGAAGGGTTATCACACCGTTCTAAAAAGCATTTAATTTGATTTGCCACGCCAAAATGAAAGTAGGAACCACTTCCCATTTTTTCTATTTGTTTAGAAATATTAGCGGGTGTTTTTACTATAGTTCTAACGTCTTTAGGAACATCTTGATGACCATGATTTCGTAAAATATTTAGTAAATCGTTTATGCACTGTTGAGATAAGTTTGTTCGATATTTTATAATCCACCCCTTAATATCATCACAAAAAGTGTTAATTTTACTACTCAACACATCAGCCTGTGTATGACAAATATTTTGGGCATGATTGGCATGATTTTGAGTAGTGTTTGTGTTTATGCTGTCAAAAACTAACGGGTCAAACGTATCTAAAGAAAGCTGATCATGCTGATTAATCTCAGGTGGAGCCGGGTTAACCGCTGTGAGGTGGAGCCCCCTACATTCCACAGGAATAAGCGGGTTGTTGGAGACTTGACTATTTCCTTCTAAGATCCCGATTTCACGGCTAACCAATCTCCGCAAGTGTCTTTTAGATATTATAGCTTTATTCTTTTTATTTCCATTATTTCTAAACATTTTGTGGGTTATGTCATTAGGTAAGCACAAACCAGATCTTGTACTCCACACAATCAGATTTTGATTATACTCATATTATATTTACCTCTATACTTACCATTTCCCCTAGTTTAGACATTTCACTATCGAATCAAACTATAACTCTCAGGCCTTTTTGTCAAGAAGGGTTTCTAGTAAACGCGCGCGCGAAAACAACCATGAAACAACCCACGTCCCACAAAGTTCTGCGCATGTCCATGTCAGTGTACATAGTAAATATAAAACATTTCTATTACATATCTGAGAGGTTTCAAAAAGGCTTCTTTATAGTTGCGCTAGGAATGTAAAATTAACATATTTGAAACATAACTCACGAAACGTTTCTATAAGCATTCAAACAGTTTAAATTAAAACGTTTCAGTAATATCACTTGTTTACTGGGTAGTGATTGGATCCCTCATTGAAAGTGTAAATTACATTGGCTATTATTTTTTTGAAGTGCATGAATAATTTATAACAGTTATTTTTGAGAGAAAATGCGACATTGGCGTTTTTATTGTTCTCGTTAATTAAACTTCCTTTTATTAGAGTCTATCAATTAATTTTTGCATCATACTTTCGTATGAGATAATCGCAGTTTGTTGCACAGCAATTAGTTCTTGATGACGTCTTTCGACGTCGTCATCTTTTTTTTTCATTCTTCCTTTTTTTCCGAATCGTTGGTGTGTTGTGCGCTCCATCATCGGCTTCATCTGCAGCAGGTCTTACAAAGCCTTTAACAGATGAAGCTATAGCTGTTGGGGTCGCATTGGGTTTTTTTTCCATAAATTTCGTTCAGCTCTTCAAAAAATTCGCAATGAAGACTTTTTTACCCTGTTTTTCTTTTCATATTGTCAACTTTTTTCATATATCTCATTTTTAAATATTTAATTTTGTCTTTGACTTGTGTCGCCTATATGTAAAATCGTCGTTTTTCATTTCCTGAGCAATTTTTTTATAAACGCTATCATTTTTAATAGTAGTTGACCTAAATTCGTGTTCCTTTTCCTTCATCTGCGCAAGTAAATTCAAAGTGCTCTCACGAGACCACAAAGTTCTTGATGGATGCTGCTTGTTGATTGTTTGATTTTCGCTTTCGGTTACACTTTCATTAGTTTCATCCGTATTAGCAAGTGTGGCGTATGCTAGCCCTTCGTCTGAAAGTTTTCTTTTGAAATGTTTTGATTTTAATTTGAATTCTTGTTTTACCTGTCATGATTAACACAAGTTCCCTGTTAGCTGGTTCCATGTCTTCAAAGCTTCAATTTCGGGTATTACCAATTTGATTAAGACTGTTATGAGTTATGTTATGACCACAAAGTAACAGGTTATGTTGTGCTGTTTTACCGGGTTTTACTCTTTAGCACTGTACGCATGTCAGAGTGAACTCTCTCCCCGGTCTTGACCGAGCTTTGGCTAGACATTGGTCGTGCGGAGCATGCGCAAAGCAGATTTTTGCACGTCTGTCAATTGAAACGTCAAAGTCCAAAGTCAAAATAAAATTGTATTATATTTACATGTGATAGCAACACAAGCCAAATAAAATATGATTGGACTCTGTAAACCGTGCTGGTGACTTAAAACATGCTCGGGAGAATGAGTAAAATCTTTAAAAGTGCAAAAATTTATTTTGTCTCTGAATTTATTGAAAAAAAATTACTATTGTTAAACAATGTAGATAGGTATTAGGTACGTATGTTAATATATAACTTATTCATAATTTCATTTTCTTACTACAAGGAAAAAATGTTTGTTTTCTCATTTTTCTAGACGCTGGAGCAACTGAAGACAATTTGGAAGTCTGGAATTGAGCCTTTATCTCTATAAGTTTTTTCGTTAGGTTGTCATAATCGGAAGCTGAATTGCACTCATTTAAAATGGAATCTAGTAAGTTTTTACATTGTTCTTTTTTTGCGAGTAATCATTTGAGTCTTCCTTAACACAGTTATTCAAAATTCGAAGACTGACTTCCTCGGACAGAACTTCTTGTGATGTTGGTGGTAATGCAATTGCGAGTTCATTGTCATTTCCCTCTGTGTTGTCGTTAGCGGCTATCTCAGGAGTGGTGTAAGTGCCTTTTCTCTTTAAATACATGATAACTAAGTGCATGTGCTTGCAGAAATTATTTTTTATGGTTGCCTCATAGCAAGAACACTTTAATTTGTGCACACAAGTGTCGCAAATTGAACACTTCATAGTGCGGCAATTACAATCATTCTCCAGAATTTCTACCTGGTAGAAATCAATTTTTGATTGGGAATGGACAAGAAATAATCTCGAATTTTCTTCAGCCACTGCATCAAAGTTCATGGTCATTGCCAACCCGTGGGCCTTATTAATATGGTCATGATGAGTGGCAATTGGCCGTAATATTGACGAAATTCGTTTCCACGATTTGTCCTGTAGCAGCTCGTCTAACTTGTCTAAGCAGGTTTCTAATCTTCTTACAGTTTTGCCAGAAAAATATTTATATTTTAGCGTTTTATGAAAAGCTTCTAAATGCATGTTAGTATTAATGCCAGCATGTTTTCTATAACAATGAGCCCATGAAGCTTCTCTTGAATTGTCTTGAAAATAATAGGTTTTTAAATATTGCAAAAACACATTTTGCCCTGATATCAGTAGGTATCTGAACAATTGTTCTTTCAACCTAATAAACTCTGATTCTTCGGTTTCTTTCAGAATTTGGTCGAGATCACGCTGAACCTTTTTACATATATCACGGTCTAGTATTTTGGATTTACTTTGGATGATCCAATTTTTTTTGACGTGCCAAGTACAAAGTAAACGTTTTGGCAACTTGCCCATTATATTGTTCCAGGCATTCCAGTAAATGGAACTGTCATCAGTCATAAAATAGTCTGGTATAAGTGTCCCTATAATATTTTTGACTTCTGTTAGGAGAACTTCTTGAATCCTAGTATCCTTTCTATTTGAAATTAAAAATACGACGGGATAGCCAATATTTTGATCATCTAAAACAAGCACTGTTGTTAGTTCGTAATCGTATGGATTCGTTCCGTGTATCCCGTCCATACATATAATGCGTTGGCCGTATGTTTTGAGCATATACTCCATTTCTGGATTCATAATTGCCAAGGCAAAATCATTAACATCTAATACGTGATGATTTTCCCCAGGTTTTTTGAATAGAAAAACAGTGTTCGTGGTGTTGCAGTTCCATTCAGAAACTTTCATTTCTACAGCGACCATGTCTGATTTGTTACGTTTAGTATTAAGATTATTTGTCTCTGCCAAGTAACAAATATCTTTTATTGTTAATAAATTTAATCGCGAGCACTCTTCCTTTTCTGTATACCTGGCTTTTTTTATGATATTATCGTAGGACACTCCAAGTTTTATTTGATTAATAATCCAATTTTTTTCAGACGAGTTAAGGGGCTGACAACGAAGTTCTTCAGTGTGACCCACGTGAGGAGTAGTATATCTAACTGAAACATTGCCTGAATCGTGGATCTCAGCTCTTATTCTGGAAGGGCAGACGCCGTGTATTTTAATGCTACCACTCACTTTTGGTGCCCGTACTTTACATTTGCTTTCAAATTTTCCCAAGTCACTCCTATGGCATTCGTAGTAGAAAACCGTGCCAGATGTACTCTTTGATGTTGAATTCAAAAAATAAAACGACTTTGTTTCTTTTTCTACGTTTTCCTTCCATTTTTCAAATTCTTCATTACATTTAAATTTATGTTCTTCAATTTGTATTACTATATCATGCTGATTATGAATATGCTTGTTTAACAGGTCAAAGGATGAAAAATATACATGGGAAGTTTGAGGACAAGAAGGACACATAATACGAGACTGTTTTCCACTGTTTAAACTATTATCTTTTTGGATATGTCTCAAGTGACGATTTCTACTGGATAGTGTTTGAAATATTTTTTACAGTGTATACACTGTATGGACGACTCCTGTGTGCTAGAATTCATAAATACAACTGGTTGTAACATATTTTGTTAATAAAATTAATAATCCGTTTACCTCGACATTATTTATGAATTTAAGTTCTCCACAGACACCTTACTAAGTTTTCAATTTCACTAATTTCTCTCAATAAACAGAACAGTAAAAAAACATTCTGGGTTAGAAAAAGCGCGAATGCAATGGGCGCGTAAAACAAAACAGCTTCATTAACTGTGATTTTGTTTAAATATCCCGCCAAACTTTGTACACGCTGAACCCAGAGTCACAGTTTTTAATATGCGCATGCGCCGCACGACCAACATCTAGCCAAAGCTTCTTGACCGCGGAGATCTTAGCGTAACCCAGGAGTGAACTTTAGACATTTTCGGACGCAGGTAATGTCTTCCAAGAATGACTTACCGAATATGAACGCAAAATGTAACGCTAGAGTATTAGAGTGACTTTTATGAACGCACTCCAGTATTTTCGTATGTAGTAATCGTAAGAAGTCAACATACGCAGGGGCGTATTTACGATCTTGCAGTCTACTTAAAAAAGTCGATAAACAAATAAATATTACAAGTTTTCTCCATTCTGCAGGATCACAGCTTACACTCACCACAATATTTTTTGAGTCTTCAATTGCACTTAATTCACTATTAGATTCCCCAGCTAACACACAACGGTAGGCAAGTCATTGGGCCTTTACTCCTAGAGGCGGTGTTTTGCTGGCAACTTTTTCCTGTAATGGCCCAGTGTTGTCCCAACGATGTAAAATAGTCATTATTGTTGTTGATAATGGGAGAGTGTGGGGCCAGCGATAACAAAAAATTAAATTTCTTCCAATGGTTTGCCACTAACTCGCCGACAACGGGCATGTATTACTTTACAGCCACCAATGGTCAGTTGATGGTGAAACGTTGCTTTTAATTAAAACGTGCAATTTTTTTAATTTGGCGCACATATTAATGAAACTCGTGACATTAGTACAATGTACACATAGTATTATTATCATTTCGGAACTTGGATGGAACTTTTTGTTGAAATTTACAGTTTATTGTGTGTTTATTTACAGTAATATTACATTTTACTATCGTCTAATCTAGTCTAATTACTTGAATTCGCCAAAATTTTCTGTATTTATTTGTGGTATTCCGTTATGTCTTATATATCAAATTACTTATTACATACGCATATTTATCTGTATCATAAATAGGTACTTTTTATATTACACATTTTGTTTCATTTTGATGTGATATAAAATTTGCGCAATATCAGCAGTTTGATAAGAAGATACCTGAACTAAAATAAAAAAAATATTAATGCTTGAAAAGAACTATAAGATAAAAAATATGTTTTTCGATAAAATATTACGTTTTTTTTTAGAGTTAACTGAACCCATTTTATTAAGTTTTTTTAATACAATTTTTTGATAAAAATATATTGCTTCGATATTATCTAACGGTTCCCCACATTAGAAGGTTCTCCGTGAGATGGCAGCACGGCTTTCTACATCCGAGCGCCATGTTTCTTTCGTTTATATAAATACCCTTAGTTTTAGACGTCAGCTTGAGAACTGTGTTAGTTCTTCACTTTAAGGAAGTGTAAGGAATGTAGCGTTCTACTGTGAGGAGCGTGACGTCCAATCCTCCAACTCAAAACTGTTTTGAGTTTTTTAACAGCTATTATAATTTAAAAACTACATAAATAAAGCAATAGGCCCACCATCGAAAAAGTAACAATAATATTGTTAATTTTGCGTTGGCCCGATAGTAAATATTATGATGGTCCATTGCTGGGCCAATAATGGCTATACCACTAACTATGCTAGCAAAGTGTCCGTTAGCCATAAGGCGGCCAGCGGGTCCTATAATCACCGGGCCATTGATTTTTGCCAATGCAGTGCCAATACTCCTATTGCCGGGCACTGGTTATAGGACCGTTGCAGGGCCAATTTGTTGGTGCTAGCTGGGTCCACTCTCATCTGTCATTCAGTTCCTGCAATTTTTGGCGAATATATACTCAATTACTGATAAACTTTGCTTAATGTAAGAAAGTCTTTTCACATTCGTCCATTTTTGAAGAACACCCGAGAAAAGAAGTTTGAGTGTCTATATGGCACTCAGTTAAAAAAAAAACTTTCAATTTTAGATACAGAGTGTTCGGAAAGTCGCCATTGAAGGGGAGTAATTGGGTAGTCCCCCAGGATACTGAACAAATGTTTAAAAAAATTCCACATGCTCTGTTTTTACATCGGAGCCTAAATAAATTATGAAAAAAGGCAACATTGCTCAAAGGTACACGTAAAAACTGAAATTAAAAATTATAATTAAAGTCTTGGATACCATTAAAAGGTGTTAAACACATTTAATTTCTAGTGTTTAAAACCATGGTTACGCCGTTGTAGTATTGTTGTTAGTCGGATTAGTTCGCCCATTATCGTAATTTTTATTTTTGTTATTGAGAGAGAGCGCGGAGAACAGCTTTATTTATTGTAAGACATTTTAATCAATTAAAAGTACGAATAAACAATGCGTGAATTCGGTTTACCAACTCCTCACGAGTTCTTCTTCTAAACTGCTTCTGCTGCAACAACTGTTTTCGTACTTCTGGGCCGACCAAGTTCCCTTGGTAAAAGATCGACCAGTTGATCGCATTCTTTGGTCCAGTCGATGAAAAGAGTTCTCGTCTGGATGCCTTCGGTTGAGGTATCGTCATACAGACGAACGGCTTCACTTGCATTTCCCGCGTATTCACCAATCAGCAAATACAAGTCACAATATTCATTGTAGGAAAACATTTTAATTCTTCACTGACACTTTTTGAAACTGAAAAACCACCGCTGACAGACGAAACAAAAATTTTAATGACATTATAAGCAATTACCGTAACCATGGTTTCAGCTGAACAACAATGATCTGTGCCAAGTGTTGCCAGATTTATCGTCATTGTTGACTCAAAAATTTTGTTAACATTTCTAAAAGAATTTGGAAAGGTTTCTTCAGTTTTTATGTTACTAAGTCCTTTTATGCAACATCATTTATACCACAAATGAATTTGGATCCGAAATAGTAGTGCAAACACCTTCATTCTTGGCAAAGAATTTCAACAATAAAAGACCTAGATTTTTTGTAACATTTTTCTAGTTGTTTAGGGCATTGCCCGATCATGCAGTGTCACGGAGGTGCGCGACTTTCCGGACAGCCTGTATTTTATTAACTACTTCGTATAGTTTTTCAAGTCTTTCTTTAGCTTGTTTTTTACACTGCGCACCACTTAACTTTTTTCTGCCACCCCCCATAAGTGAAACGTTATTAATTATTTTTGTTCGCAACGAACAAAGCATATTTGCCATCAAGTACTTGTGAACAACTGAATTTCAAACGTAATAAAATTTCTATAAAAAATTTTGATGACACTGCTTTTTCAACTTCATCGTTTTGTTTGGGTTATTCCTGCTACTATCGGCACCGCACCTGCTTAAAATTTAATACCATAACATATTCGTCAGCCGTCTTTTGAGAGTTGCTTAATCAAAAAATTTTTTTTGTAAAGTATAAGTATTACTCTACTAGTATAAGTATTTTCTTACACTTCATTCACGAATTAACATTAAAAAAAATCCGCTTTTGCCGCCGTCCAAAAATTTGCCGCTCTAGGCGCCAACCTACTTTGCCTATATCTAAATACGCCCCTGAACATACGTTCAAAGTTTCACAGCAAGTGATGATCTAAAGACTTTTTTAACGCATTGTATTAGCTGTTTCAAAACTATAAAAACGCCAACGTCGCATTTTTTCTCAAAATTAGCTGTTATAAATTATTCATGCACTTCAGAAAAATAATACCTCATGTAATTTATAGTTTCAATGAGAGAGATTTATTTCACAATTTTATCAATCTTATTTAAAAAAATAATTCGGTAAAATGCGACGTTGGCCTTTTTATAGTTTTGAAACAGCTAATACATATCATCACTAAACAGTTTATTTAACTTCAGTTCTTTTAAAAAAATACAAAATATAATAATCAATATTAAGCGTCAATTTACGTTCTCATATTTCGTGAATTTCACAGAAAACAATAATTTTCGCTTTGCTCGCGCTGTTCCACCCACAAAATTCGATGGTGGCAACTTGATCAGACCTGTTAACGGGACAAAAGACTCAGCAATGACTTCAGGATGGATAAAATAAAAGGATAATCTCTGACGTCTCATGAATCTAACTTGACATTCGACTTGCTTTTAGTAAATTTTTCTCACGTTTCATTTCTCTCTTTATGAAGTTTTCTTTAATTTCCGTCATGTTTAATGTCTCTCTCTGTGTGTGTGTTTTTGTCGGGACAGGTTTTCTTCCTTGGGATTTTTTCCTAAGTGGAGTCTTAGGTAACGACCTGAGGTCTTTGGGAGTCTTATGTGACTGTAAATCTTTTGGGAAAGTTGAGATGTGGTGGTGAGATCTCTACTTTTGTTGGTAACTGATGGCATTGAATAAGGTACCTTATTCAATGCTGATGGCTCTGGTGTACGTTCTCTGCTTGATGTTCCTGTTTGTGATTCAGTAATATTATCAACAGTAGGTGTCAGTTCTCTCTCCAACGGTGGTCTGTCTGTTACACTCGTATTCAAAAAGTCAATATCCGTAAAGATATGTGCATTCAATAGGCATATACCGTACCAGTCTTCAAAAATTCTTTCATGATGTTGGTCGGTGCAATAGCTCGTTTGTAAGCACTTCCAACTAGTTCAGCTATATCTTGCAATGTAATAGTTTGACCCGGATGGTTGACCATAAAGTCGTCACAGGCCTGGTTGTAATACAGGTTGATTCAAAATGTTGTGGCGTAATGTTAACTACAAATATCCCTCTACAAATGATGATAAATCGGATAGAGTTAAGTGATTACCAACGGACAGATATCTTTCAGTTACCAATGATTCAAGTACGGAACTGTTTAGTTTTTAAAAAAAGTAGTTGGAGTAACGTAAAATATCGAATTGTGTTTATACTCTTAGGTAAACGGTGAGACTTTTTTTTATTTGTTAGAAATGTTTCATAGCGCTGAAAAGGGCATTAAAGCGAAATAGAACGAACAAAACTTAATTCAAGTACTGAAGGCAATGGCTACCATTGGCTTTTAAACAAGCCCGAACTCTTTCTTACCACACGAATTTTTCATGTTTCTTGTCACTCTGTTGACGCGTGACACCATGTCATCGATATTTCTTAAAGGAGTTTTGAAGACCTGCTTAATTGTCTCCCTCACATAAAAATCCAAAGGATTTAAATTCGGATTTCGTGGAGGCCAGAAATGGGGAGCTTCTATTCCTATCGCGATCCATCTACCAGCAAAATTTTCTTGGTAACCACTGGCGAACGTTCACGGCAAAATCCTGCATGAACCACATCCGCCTTCTCTCGCCAAGTGGTACATCTTCCAGAACATCTGGCATGTGGTTTTGTAAAAAATTAAGATATTCTTCCGCGTTGAGGATGTCTGGCAATCTCCAGGACCCTAATAAATAATTTCCGAGAAAACCCATCCAATAATTCAGACGAACTTTTTGCTTGATGTGGTTCATCACCACAGCGTGAGAGTTTTCATCTGCCCAGACATGCAAATTATGTTATTCAGTAATTTAGAAAAATAAAAAAAAAACTTTATTTCTACTTGACAGAATGACAATGTAATACGTAATGAGAGTTTACAAAGATTGGTCCTAATATATAAGTAATATGGTGTTTGGTTAAGATGATAAGGGATGAAAGTCCAGATTGTTGGTTTGTTTGTTTATATTTCTTGTGACCCTTGGTCCCTTATCATAACTCTTCCTTCCCTAAGTTCGAAAATAAAACGGATTTGTTATTTTCGATATTTTTTTGTGGAATTAATCGTTTCCTAAACTTGAAGAAAGTCCATGTGATGATGCAACATATTATAAGGAGTATTAGAACCACGATATATGGGTTCTTTTGCTTCGTAAGGTTGTGGTGAGTTTATGTGCATTTGGGAAAATTGTTTATGGATTCTTGATATTTCGTCCAAATTAATCCGATGTAATTGAAGATGATTGCTGTTAAATTTTGTAGTATTTTGTGTTTTTATTTCTGGCAGAATAAATGGTTCTCCTTCTATTAAAGCGGCTTCATTGCTGATAACGAGATCTTCGCTCGATATATAGCACTGTGGAGGAATTTTAATTAAACTTGGTTTTTCTATGATGGCGAATCCAGTATTTTTGCAGTTCTTCTTAATTTTGATTCGTGATGTCGTTGGTATGATTAGGGCGTAGTTTCGGCTGATTTGTTCGGAAATGGAGGATTTCACGTATATAGGTGTTGACTGGCATCTGTTGGATCTTGTATTTTGAATTATTTCAATTATGCAATCTTTATTGTTTGGTACGATCCTGTTTCGGCAGATATAAATATTCTCTATCTTCTGGCATTCGATGTCTTCGTATTGATGGTTATGAGTACTGAGTAATAGGTATGGTTTTGTGGGGATAATGGTTAAATTGTTTTGTGGAATGGGATAAAGATGGTAGTAGTCAAAATTTGTTGGGTTAAGGATGGGAAAGCGTATAATAAATATAATCTTGTTGTCGTGGAAGGATACTTTTACATTAATTATCTCATAATAAGAGAAAGTAGTTTTAAATTTTGGAATTCTATGGTTTTCGTAAATTTTGTATAATATTTCGAGCATTTTGTTTAAGTCGTTTATAGAAATAATTGAGTTGTGTAAAGTATTTAATTTGGCGAACATTACTGCGTCTTCTAGGTTGTCCAGAAATCTAATTAAGTTTTGACAGTTAAGAATGATTTGATCAAGGGTGTTCTGAGCACGAATATAAGCTGATATATCATTAAAAGCTTTGTTGACATTATCTTGAAAATAATTTAATCTACTTTCGATCAATTTTTGATTTTTACTGAAAGTGGTTACTGTTTCGTTATAATTTTCGATTAAAGATTTGGTGAGAGAGGTTTGTAATTCGGTTTGTTTATTTAGAGAATTTTGATTTGCTGATAAAAGTTTAAGGGCTTTGTTTATATGTTCTTCGTCGTCAGAATCTAAGGTGCCAAATAACCATTTCGATGTTTTTCCTACTAGGTTGATGGGGGTTGATATTATTTAACTTGTTTTGAGCTTCAGTGATTAAATATTGGCCATGATTTAGTATGTTATTAAGAACATTCTTATAAGTGATGTTTGCATAAGGTAGTGATAGAGTACTTAACGAGTTGTTGATCGAAAGAAAATTTTCAATGGTATTATTGAGTAATTGTATTGTAAATGCGTGTGATGTTTCGATTATTTTACCTGTTCCAAGATGAAAGGGAAGGATTTGGGAATTGACGGATATGATTTCTATGTCATTAGATGTTGTCGTTATAATCGGAAAGGTCAGTAGAAGAAGAAGAATCATTTTTTCGATGATGTTCCTGTAACAATAATGGTTTTGTGTAAATTTTTCTAGGTTTTTTAGTTGTGGATTTATGATATGTTCCTTTTTGAGTTATAACTTTCTTATTTTTATCGGAAATTATTTGGGTTTCAGTAAATTTGGGTTTGGCTTTGTTCCTCTCTTTAGTTTTAATATAGGCCGATTGACCTGGTTGATATGAGCATGGATCTTGTCTTTTTTCATTCATTTTATTAATTACCATTTCCTTTTTTTCAATTAATTTATTTTTAATTTTGTCGTATAGTAGTTTTGCTTTTTCTTTGTGATTTTGAATGTAATTGGAAGTGATCTTTTCTTCCGTTAATTCGAATGGATTTAAGGAGTCTATGTGTCCTTTAATTACCTCAAATGGTGTAAAGTTAGTTGTTGAATGAATTGAATTATTATAACCGACAATGACGTATTTTATTAAAGTGTTTGTGTTTTCATTTGGTCTTTCTAACTTTAGGCATCTTATTTGTTCAGCCAATGTGGAATGGAACCTCTCGACGGGAGAATTGCTATTAGAATTTTTTGATGTCGTGTAGTGTAGTTCAATTTTATGAAGGTTACAAAAATTTTCTAAGGTATTATTTTTAAATTCACCTCCACGATCTACTGTCATTTTAATAGGTAATCCGTGATAGGATATAAAATATAATATGCTGTCTATGATACAAATAGATGATAAAGATTGTATTGGATATGCTTGTCCATATTTTGAAAATGAATCTATTATTGTCAAAAATGTATGGTTTAATATTTTGAAAGTGTCTACATGTATGTGTTCAAAAGGTCTGCTTGATGTGGAGGTTATATTGAATTTGATGTTGAGTGGATTTCTGTCGTATTTTGCTACTTGGCATATTCTGCATGAATTCACATAGTTAGTAATGTCTTTAATCATATCTGGCCAATAATAGTTTCTGCTAAGTGCTGTTTTCATTTCATTTATTCCTTTGTGACAGCTTTTGCCTTGGTGATAATAAAGTAATTTTTCTTTTTGTTCGTCGTTATCTGTAATATCTTGTAGAATAAGATTAGTTTTGATCAATTTAAAAGTTGTGTTTTTAAAATGGTTTTGAACAATAGCTGTAAATACGGTTGAGAGTTCTGGGGTTTTAAAATATAAGGCGTAGCTTTGTTTTGGACTCATATAAGTTTTAATTGCATGAATTAAATGAGTATCCATATTAATTGTTGGAATAGAAATGGTTATTCTATTTTTGTCAAATATCTGTTGTCATTCGATTTTCGGATTCAGGATGTTTCTATTTCCATGTATAATTACTTGATTTTTATAAAGATTGAGTGGTTTTTCTACTATAGGTATTTCCAGTATAGGATCTTCGATAGATGTATGAACAGTCTCGTTGTCACTTAATTGTGGTGGTTGGATTTGTATGTCAGAAATAATATTAATTTTAGGTTTGTCCTTTTCTTCTGGATTTCTAAGAAATTCTCCTATTGAGGGGCTATCGGAGACCGGAATTGATTCTGGATGTGATAAATAATAGTCAATTGTTTCATTTATATCTTCTTCATTGCCAATTGTAGAGAATAAGTCATCGTTATCTATTGCATTTACTTCAATTTTGGTGCGTGATAAAGCATCTGCATTCGAGTTGAGTTTCCCTTTTTTATAAATTATATTGTAGTCAAATTCTTCTAATTTCAACCTCCATCTGACTAATCTTGAATTGGGTTCTTATAAACTGAAAAGCCACTGTAGTGGTTTGTGGTCGGTTACAATTGTAAATTTTCTACCGAAAAGATAAGGACGAAAATATTTCGTAGCCCACACGACCGCGAGAAGTTCTTTTTCTATAACGCTATAATTACTCTCCGCTGGGTTGAGTGTTCTGGATGCATAACATATGGGTAAATCGTTTCCTAATTTTCCTTGGCTAAGCACGGCTCCAATGGCATAATTAGAGGCATCGGTTGTTAAAATAAATGGTTTAGAAAAATCGGGATATTGTAAGATTGGTTCGTTGCATAGAATGTTTTTGCATAATTCAAATGTTTGTATAAATTCAGGTGTGTGTTCAATTTTCATTCCCTTTTTTAAACATTTTGTAAATGGTTTTGTAATTTTTGCAAAGTTTTTAATAAATTTTCTATAATATCCTAGAAGTCCAAGAAATGATTTAATGTCTTTAGCAGTTTTAGGCAAGGGAAATTTTTGGATTGCTTCTATTTTTCTAGGGTTTGGTTTGATTCCTTCGGGTGTAACAACATGACCCAAAAATTCTACTTCTTTTCTTAGAAATTCTGATTTGTCTAATTGTATTTTAAATTTAGATTCTCGCAGTTTTTTAAAAATTAATTTGAGATTCGAAATATGTTCTTGTAGAGAGGTTGAAAATACTATAATATCGTCCATATAAACAATACAAATTTTTCCTTTGAGGTCTTTTAAAATATTGTCCATTACTCGTTGGAAGGTTGCAGGAGCATTCTTGAGACCAAAAGGCATTCTTACAAATTCATAATGTCCGTTTTCTACATTAAAAGCTGTTTTCTGAATGGAGTTAGGATCCATTTCAATCTGATGAAAACCAGATGCTAGATCTAATGTGGTGAAATAATTGCATTTTCCTAACTTGTCTAATATGTCAGATATATTTGGTATCGGATATCTATCGTCAACGGTTTTTTCATTAATTTTTCTATAGTCGATAACGATTCGCCATTTTTGTTTTCCGCTGGCGTCTTTTTTCTTTGGTACGATCCATATAGGAGAACTCCATGGACTCTGGGAAGGTCTTATAATTCCATCTTCTAACATTTTTGTTATTTGTTTTTCAACTTCTGGTTTGTGAATAAAGGGGTATCTGTATGATTTAGTATGAACAGGAATTTCATCTGTTGTTTTTATCTCGTGTTTAATTTTATTGGTGAATGTTAATTTCTTGTCATTGTGATGAAAAATATCCGAATATTCTTTACACAATTTGGTTATAGCTTCTTTTTCTTCCTGATTTAAATGATCTATCCGAATCAGTGTGTCGATATTTTGTGTTTTGTTAGGAATTTTGTTCGATTCGAAATGTTCTATGGTGAAAATATCAAAATTTTTCTTTTTTATATCGGGAAATGGAATAACATTGAGAGGTTCGTGTAATGTAGTGATATCTAGTTCATCAGTGTTGTTATGAATTTCTATAGTAGCAAATCCATTTACTGCTGTTGTTAAGGTTTCTGGTATATATAATGAATCGATTGTTTTTTCAGTAATAATAATATCGCCATTCATTTGATTTACAGGAACTTGTAATTTAATAATTTCATAAGAATTGACACTAAATGTAAAAGATGATTCGTGAGATTGACGATAATGAATAGGAATGGTGACTGATTTGTTGTTAAGTTTGTCATTAACTAAATCTATATTTAAATTCATTTTTCTTAAATCATTTAATCCTATAATTCCATCGAAAAAATTGTGAAAATCATATAAAAGAAAAGTGATTTGATGATTTGTTTTAAATTCAGGAAATGAAGGGATTATTGCTTTATATCTTAATAGTTTTTCTCCTGTTGCAGTCTTTATTAAACAATTTTCATGAAAAATTTTATTATGATAATAGTTTTCGGCAACCCATGGTCTAATGATTGAAGATGAACAACCTGTATCAATTAGTAACTTCAAAGGGGGATTCTTAATTTTGATAAACGGTAATGAGTTATACTCGTTTATGTTATGTATTTCGCATGTTATCTTGGGTTGTTTGTTTGAGAAGCGATTGGAAAATTTGCATTATCGTTATCAATTTGGTCGTTAGGATAATGTGTATTTTCTTCATTAGAATTTTCGAAGTTCATGTTTGTCTGATCATTTGTAAATTCGTCATAAATATTGTCATCGATATGATTCAATTCTTCGGCGATAAAGTTACGTGGTCCAGAACTTTGAAATTGATTCTGGTAATTGTTATTAAATGAGCGTCTAAAGAATGGGTTTCTTGATGTGATGGACATAGGTTCTGGAGTAGAATTTGTGTAATTGTTATAAATTGGTCGTCTGATTGAAGGATTCCGTGATGTAGTTGACATAGGTTCTGGGTTATTGTTTAAATCTTGACCAGTTGGTTTAAACACATTTTTAGGAGATCCAAAAACTTGGGTGTTTGTGAAAAATTTTTGTTGTAATGGTTTTGTTTTTATGTTAATCGGTTGACTTGGGAATTTGTTTTGAGGTTGTTGGTTAGTAAGATAGGGATTTTTATTAGTTTGATGATTAAAATCTGAATTAAATGAATATGATGTGTTTGGAATAAATTTGGGAGTTTCGAAATTATGATTTTTTGGACTAGGTTTTGCGGTCGCGAAATGAGTTTTATTATGAAAATAAGGGGGATTCTGGAGGTATTGAAAATTTTCTTCTTCGGTTACGTAAGCCATAGCTGATTCAAGAGAATTTGGATTTCTTAAACGGATTATACTTTGAAGATTACCGGTTAATCCTCTAATAAAGGTTTTGAGTGCTAGTTGATTATACTGTTTTAAATAAACGTCTTTAGTTTGTTGTGACATTTCTGACTCGGAAATTGAATTAAGTTTAGATATTAATTGGCTACGTACTAGTTGGATTTTTTGACCAAATTCTAAAGGTTTTTCATTTCTTATGGGTCTTAGGGTTATTAAATCCTGTTCAAGACAGTCAAGATTACGCTGATCGCCAAAACTTAAACGTAAAGCCTCTTTAATTTTTGTCCAAGTATTTAAATCAGATCTGGTACCGATTAAAATTTGGGCTCTACCTGTTAATTTTCCGATGATGACTCTCAATAAATAATCATTTAATTGATTGTCGGTAGCACTTTTATATCTAACCATCAAATTATCACAAGAAGATATAAATATTTCTAAGGTGCTTAAATCACCATTATAGCAAGGGATAGTGTCAACAAGAAGCTTAAGTAATTGGTAATTTACTTCAGGCATTGTGCTATCAGATGCGGTAATATTTGATGAAATTGTTTCAGGATTAATTGTGATTCGCGAAAAATTTTCTAGGTGTTCGCTATAATCAATGCTCGAATTATTAGTGTTCATAAAACTTGATGAAAATGTTAATTATTAATATAAATGTTATTATTAGGTTGATTTTTAAGGAAAGGATTAGGAAGGATTACTCAGACTCACTAACCTGATGGTGAAGCTGAATATTTTAATCGCCCTTGGGGTGAACTTCTTAATTTTCTGAGACCTCTTGTTCGATACAGGAGCTTCTCTGATCGTCTGATGGTGAAGCTGAATATTTTAATCGCCCTTGGGGTGAACTTCTTAATTTTTTGAGACCTCTTGTTCGATACAGGAGCTTCTCTGATCTTCTGATAGTGCTGAAGGAATTAAAATTCCAAATCGGTGAATGTTGCACGATGCACTATTTCACGACTGCACTATCCTACTGACTGCGCCAATTATGTTATTCAGTAATTTAGAAAGATAAAAAAAAACTTTATTTCTACTTGACAGAATGACAATGTAATACGTAATGAGAGTTTACAAAGATTGGTCCTAATATATAAGTAATATGGTGTTTGATTAAGATGATAAGGGATGAAAGTCCAGATTGTTGGTTTGTTTGTTTATATTTCTTGTGACCCTTGGTCCCTTATCATAACTTGCATTGTTCTTAAATTTAATGCCCCTTTTCTATTGAAACACGATTCATCCGGAAATAAGGTCCGTGACGAAAAGGAAGGATCTTCTTGATTTTTTTCTAAAATGCACTCCCAAAAAAGTCGTCGTTTTTCAAAGTCTCCCGGAAGAAGCTCTTGGACTTTCACATAGTGAGAGCGGTTTAAATTTTGCTCGTGAGAACCCTGCACACAGTCGATTGTGAAACATTTTGGGTCCGACTGATTCTATTGTGCTAAGAGTTGAGTCCTGTTCGAGCTCGTGCAAAATTCTTTCTTCTACTTGGTGTGGCCTGGCTGTTCTGAGCCATCCATTATTTCGGCTTTGGTGCGAAAAGATCCAGTCTCCCGAAGTCTTTGGTCTATCGCGATTATAAATCCTCAACAAGGTGCCCTCCTATCTGGATACATCGCCATGTAACGCCTTCTGGTAGGAGCCGCGTTTTCATTGCAACTTCTAAAAATTAAATTGATGTCGGCCATTTCAACGAAAGTAAATCTGCGCTCCATTATTTGTTTAAAACCAATAAGATATTCGGAAACAAATTAATTGAAACCTGTGAAGAGACGATTGTTATTGTTATTAAATGACAGTTGTGTCGTTGCTATGGATATGAAGCGCTAACTCTGATTTTTCAAGCGTGGAATAATAACGCGAATATTTCTTTAACATAAACTTACCAATACGATAGCGTAGTCAGAACAACATTTTGAATAACTAAATTATAAGCTTTGGTCGGATATTCCCACATTTAGCCAAACAACATTAAAACGTTTTAATACAGATTTAGTAATAAAAACTTGCGTTTAGGAATAGATCAAATCTTTACCTTTTAACAAGTGTGGAGGATCAGAAAAAGAGAAGGATTTCTTCGCCATTCAATTTGTACGTAACAATGTCTCCCCGAGTGTCCTCCTGAGTTTTCAATATGTTAATAGCCGCTGTATTCGCCCTTGCCTGGTCTGAAATAGTACCGACTACTATCAGACCTATGTCTTTTAGACGGGTAATTAATTCCTTGATGGTCAGCAAGCTTGGGTCGTTTCTTATATCCCACGTCTTCAAAACCGACAATGGCATCCTTTTTGTTATCGTAGTATAAGCTCGGGCTTACCGCCATTTCATTAAACATGAGGCAGCCGCAGCGATCTCTTTCATCCATTTGCTTGACTGATGCCTCTAATGTCGAACAAATTTGATCATTCGCATCACACAGAAATGGAAGTTTATCTAGAATGTTGGTTGTGTTGTTGTCGGTTGTGACAGAAAAACTTCTTGGTGAAAAATGGATAGATGTAATATATTTAATACAAGTTACATTGAAAAGCTGAGCTGCTTACACAAGCAGAGAGGTTTTAGGACTAACTATGACTAACATGGCAAAATAGCACTTGCACATTACTCATGAATTACGTGATTCTGTGTAATCCAAATTCTGAGAATTTGTTTTGATCACTTTTTAGAGAACTATAAAACTCAACTTAGAATAACTACCAAGCATTTTCGATTTCGAGATGGTAGTGCAAAAATTGTACTTAATCATTCGTAACCGCTGGAGCTTTGCTTTAGTAGGGATAGGGATAAAAATCTTGTCTTCAAGGGAAAATCGCCTGTCTCTACTGTCTCTACTCCTTTTGGGTTGTTGTTCCAATTGTCTTTTGATAAACCGATACGTAGATTTATTTATTTTGCCTTTGACAAAATCCAAATGGCTTTAAGCTTCTTCTATCACCTCTTGATAAGACGCATTTTGGGCTTCTAGCCTTCGGGGCGTTGCTAACAGCCTCTTAGCTAATTTATATTGCGATTTCGCTTTAGGTGTTAACTCGGAACTTTGCTGTATGCAAGCAAAGAGTAACGCAAACGTTTGCAGATAAAATAGTATATTTTATTCGCAGTAAATGTGAGTTTATGTGGCTCAGTTGAATTATTTGCTTCATTGTATTATTCAAGTGTAATATAAAATTGAAAATAAACGTATTAGTATAAAGGGACTGGAACAATGGTTTAAAAATGAATCTTCATACACCTTGTTTCATATTATTACAGAATCGGAGGTCGTAGACCCTCCCAGATCTGGGATCACACGTGGTAAAAGAATGTTAACCTACCGAACGACAACTTAATGACAATACAGAAACTATAAACTCTTTAGATCCACGTTGTTTAAAGACTGGTGGGTGTTACTCACGAAGGAAGATTCACTACTTGATTTCAACGACGGCAGTGGGCGGTTTTGGGACTTCCTTACAGGGCCTCGGGAACGAAAGTGCGGTGGCAAGAATTCTCCAAAGGGGGGAGGGTGGACCTGACTGGTCCCTGATTACGAGCTGGTCTTTAATATTAATAAAAATATCCGGGATCCGGGTTATGTTGCGACCATGTGCTGGCTGATGACGCTTGCTGGTTATACAAGACACATGATTACAATCCAGGAACCAGATGTTATAGCTCCATTAACTTAATAAATTAATTTAATTTATCATCAATTATTCACGTCCAGGCCGCAACATATCTCCCCCACTTATGCCCTTTTTTCGCCTCTACCATAGCTTCCCCGACAGATGTGACTATTCGAAAAACCGGTGGGTAACGCAACGTTACAACGTTTTCAAATGGCACTCTACTACGACGATGTTTTTGGTAAAACAATATGCTCTAAAAATGACTTCTAATGCAATAATATTGTTTATCTACAATCACATAATTGGAGTTTTATCCACACTTATGAAGCATATAAAGAGACCTATTATCCGCTAGATGTAACGTTATCAATCCAGGGCCGCGCCTTCCTATAGGCAAGTGTGTGCACTGAACACAGACACCCCCCCCCCTCCCAAAGGGGCGGCAATTTAAGTCAAACCGACTCTGGAATCAAATATTCGTACGAAAAATAATCGTACTAAGCTTATCATGGTGACCCAAGTACCCTATAATAAACTTAACGAAATTTAAACCCCGTAATCTCTGCAACCTTTAATAGATTTTGTTGAGTAGACGTCTTTTGGTTTCAAATTATCGAAAGCTAAAACACTTGTTCATTATTAAAACGAATTTTTTGCAGTACGTTTGATTTGTAAATCCGTAATTATTGTGAGATTTTTTGTGTTTTTACTACTAAGTGTAACACACCGCTCTCAGTGAAATTATCAGTATTTTTATTATTTTATTTTAGTTGCATAGACTAGCTGATTTCATAGGTTTTCATTAGTTTATGAAGTTAAGCAGCACTGACCCCGGTCATTCCTTGGATGGGTGACCGGATAATGTAATGCCAAAAACATCGCAACTAACTCGTCTTTCGGAGGAGACGTTAAGCCGTCGGTCCCGGTCACTACTAGTTAGTGGTCGTTAGGTCAGGTCAGAGGCTGTAGATGCGACCTGAAAACTCTGGCACTTGGGTGATGGCATTACCACCATACGCATATTTATTTATTTTATTTTTATTTTATTCTTCGACACTGTCAAAATTTACGGTTTTTCTCCTGTGTAAGGAAGTTTTGACAAATGTCAATACGAAACATCAGATTATTTTTAGCAGATTTAAAGCAATTTTAATCCTTGTTGAGTCTAATTCGAAGAATAAAATGTTGTAACAACTCATTTTCGTGTAAATCAGTTCATTTATTTTACCTCGTGGATGTTAAACGTCTCGTTAACACTCGACGTTTAAAAATCCACTCGTGAAATAAAAACCCGATTTACACACAAACTCGTTAAATATATAGCTATTTAATAAATGGTTTCATTTATTAAATAGATAACAAGTGAATATTTTTTGAAGTATTTTTTTTTCTTAGGTAAAAATTGTTTTAGATAAATACAAAGTGGTTAAACGTAAAAAATTCATTTTAATTGTTAGGGGGCGGCCAAAATGTTTTTGAACACAGGCGGCCTCAAGTCACGGTGCGGCCCTGTATCAATCTGAACCACCGCCTCCTTAATGAAATGTATCAATATCCCGCCTGGGCATTTCGTAAAAAATGCATTGAAACTGTGATTCCATAATTCCGTGCGTTGCTATGTGTACTGCGTCAACTTCTGCCGTCAACTGCTAAGAGTGTCAAGTTATTAATGAGCTGTCCACAATGCCAATTTTTAAACGCAAGAACAACGAAACAGGAACCAAAGAAAAACGCAACTAGCAAAAGCTCGACAGAAAGGATACAACAAAACACCATATGTAAGAGATATTTTGAAGTTTTGAAAAACAATTTACCGTCAAGTGCAGGATGTGTCAAATATTTCGCGCAAACTGTAGCGCTGACGGGAATCACTTAAACTTGACTAATGCCCAGGCGAGATAAAGTGTCATTCTATACAGACGGCGATGATCTGAACTATTAAATATTTTTAGTTTTTATTTTAAGAAAAATATTGCTTTACATTTTAACATTTTGAGAACATAGTTTTTCTTATTAGACATTATTAGGAGCGATAAATTCTTTTGTACAGGTTCGTCGAACTACGCGTCGTACCAATGATTTTATTAGTAATCCTTAATATGAATATTATGTCTGTCACAAAGTCAAAAATGATGTTTTGCAAATTTTCGTGTTGTAACAAGATGAGTGATTCAGAGGAGAACAGCGTCGCGACACTTGACCTGGTGTTCAACCGCGTCTCTAACTGGATGTAGTCACGATTTCCAACCGCAAAACTACTACGATCAGGTGGAGACTAACCTGGTGGACGGCATCACCGACATAACGTCGGTTACAAAGAACATTGAAAGTACCCGGAGAACATCTTCAAGTGAGGATGGTTTGGTGGTGGAGGAGAGGACGGATGTGGTCAAGTGTAGTGATGTGAATGAGGCGGAAAAAGACGAACATTTTATTAAGAATTTGAACAAGTTCTTGCAGTATTCGCACTTTGATAAGAAGAAGAAGAATCGGACGACGAGTCCAAGTCACTTCTCGGTGATTGTGGATAAGAATTAGATCTTCCCGAACCGAAAAAGAGCGATACTTCCTTCAAATCGGTGAAACAACACCCCGTACAACCACCAGTAACAACCTATCAACCTCCAGTTCCTCGACCATCAAGTTATCACAAAGGACACGCCGAACCAATTTCGCTCAATCGTCAAGAAAACGAAGAACGATCGAAAAAATTAGTGATAGGGTTCTTTTCCGCCATTTCCTGGACTACTTCCTTGAAAGTTTCCTCGTAGACTTCGTCCTTATAATTCTGGACCTTCTTTTGAATTCTAGCCAAATCCCGTCCGAGCCCTTGTAGTCTTTTCTTTGATTTAACTCACAATGTTATCTGTCTGTCGGTTATTTTTTCGGAGCCAAATTTAATTGAATTGAAATTTTGCGTACTTACTTAATCTGCGTGACTATGCAATCCTATGTAGTTAAATACCTCCGTATCTTCTAAATTACCTGATACAACTTTTCATCAGAAATGATTTTTTTTAACTATGCAAATATTTTGATTCTCCCAGAAGTTACTTTTAAAATATCTGTGCTAAAATGTTGGAAGGCGATAAATCTATTTTGAATGAATACAGAACTGATTAATAATAAAATCTAGTTTACTAGTAGCCATTTTTCCACTTTGGATGTTGAAAATACCGAAGGAGTAAGAATAAATGGTGGCTATTTTAATTTTTTTTAATTCGATTGACAGTTGACACTTTGGCAAGCCCATAAGCGTAAACATAACCGCAAATAAGAAAAATAATTAATGTTCCTTTAAGACGTATTCGGTGCATTTCGCGCAAATGAAGCACTCGTTCGTTCCTCACTCGTGTTCAAATAATGCGCTCAGGCGCGAATAAGACTTCTCGCACTTGGTTCGTAAATAATTATTTTGAATCAGTAGTTTTTTTTTTAATAAATTATTGAAGTTGCCTTCCGAGCTCAAAAGTCTATAGTTGGACTTGAATCCATTAGTGCAGGTTTGAGATTCTCTACCCCTACTGGGGACGTTGAATAACTTAAGAGTGGCACTGGAGGAAAAATGTTCATATTTTTGAAGAATACAATGCCACACTCATTCAAAGCAAGTCATATCGTGTAATAGACGTTATAAGAGCTCTTGGTTGTAACACTTAAATTTTAAATAGTAATTTTCTTTTGTTTTTTTTTATATAAATTCCTTAAATATCTTATTGTTTTGTTAACTTCTTGTTGTTTGATTTTGTTTCCTCACTGCTAAGATGCTGTTTCTTGGTAAAACACAATTTAAAAGATTTCATAACTTGTATGCACCACAACAAAAGTTTTGGAGGTGTCTGGAATTTTTTGAGTGGCAGTGTGAAATTACATAGGTATTAGGTGGTATTGATACAGAGAGAAAAGGAAGTATGAGCTATCTATAGCTGACCTCATCTTTATTATCCTTGTATTATCCTCCACAACCATCTACAACATAAATAACAATAAACACTGAAACTTTTAGTTTGCATTTCAAGAAAACGCAATTCAAATAGTGATTTCAAGTCATCTCTGTGGGGAAGCCACCAATCTTTTTTTTTCTATATTTGGATTACCTACAATGTTCTGAACTTGGAGTTCGCCAATTTTGAGACACTCTGTAATATAATGTCGGTTTCTCTTGACACTTTTGTCACTTTTATTAAATCAAAAAAGTCGTCTTTGTCTCTGTCTAATTTGGAAAGAATCTGCGAATAAGTTTTTTGTAGTTTTGATTTCATATTACCATAATTTCCTAGGCGAATTTGGTCGGATGGAACACAATTTGTCAGTGTCTGTAATTTATTTCGTTGAAGAAGTCGTTCTTTTCGTATTGTCGTGCGTATAATTCAATGTGCTACTAAAAACGGTTGGAACGGCTTCTCTCCACTTTACTGTTTCATGTTTATTTCATATAAAGGAATGCTGATTACGAAATCATTGAGTTTTTTACAATTATTTTTATTTTGTAAATAACAATATTCTTGGCAACGTCGCAAAGTGCTGCGAGCCTACATTCGGTATTTGACTGGTCCACTGGATATTTCAGGGTGATAGCTCTTTCGAAAGTGTTGTCACAGAATAGTGGAAGGCCGAAGTCGCAGCTTGTGTCGGCACCTTTGATGCTGGTGGGAAAAAGTGTAACTCGCGTAGGCAGTTTAAAACACAGCAAAGTAGAGAGGGGCATTTCGATATTTTTTGGATTCAATACGATATCGATACTATTTCGATACAAAAGAATGAAATCGATGCGATATAAGTTTCAACTTCGATACGATTCGATACAATATTTTAAAATTGGGAAAATCAGGGAAAAATAAATCACCTTTTTACGAAAAAGAAAACTTTATAAAAATAACAAAAATAGAACTTCATTCAAAAAAAACAAAAATAAACATTTCAGTCTCGGTTCATTTTTAAAAAAATTATTTTATCAACCTTCTTTGGTTTTAAGTGGCACTTTTTATCATCAATGAGAATTCCCGATTGAGAAAATACCCTTTCAGAAGGAACGGACGTTGCTGGTGTTGACAAATACTTCTCAGCAATTACACTTAACAAAGGAAATTTTCTTTTTCCTTCAGAGCCCCACCATTTTATCGCATCTTCATTCCTGGGTATTACTGGCGCCAAAAAAAAATTATATACTTCTTCCGTAACATTCCTTCGACTGTTGTTAACTTCATTATTACTTAAGCGGGCTTTATTATCAAGATACTCCCAAAAAGAACAATCTTGGAGTGTAGAAGAATTAGTTTCATAACCTGCTGTGTGGGTCGAAGTTGATGCTGCTTCATCTTCCTCAATGACTTCTGTCAATGCAGTCGATGTCGAGGTTTCTTCATTATTTCGTTCCAATAATTCCAATTCTTCTATTAGTTTTTGCTTATAATTTTTGTAGGCGTTCTTTCCAATTAACAAGTTTTTATACCTAGGGTCTAATAAAGTGGCTTTTACTAGTAACCCATTTTGTTCATGTTTGCCCATTCGATTGTTCAAACCAAGCAGCAAGTTATTTTTTAGTGCCACTGCCGTAGAGTCGCCCAATAACATTGTTTCTAATTTCATTATCAAACACTTTGTCATAGGTATTATTTTAGAAACTGTTGCATACTTTGTCCCTGAAAGATCTTTTGTTATTTCCTCAAAAGGTATTGCTTCATCCTTCTTGGGTACTAACATACTTAGAACCACAGGTAAAATATCTCTCAATCTTACTATGCTTTTCAACATTATCACAGTGGAGTTCCATCTAGTAGGTACATCTTTTTTCAAAGTTTCAATTATCCCTAGCTCATTTTGTTTTGCTCGCAAAATGGCATTTCGTGTAGGGCTGCTTTTAAAGATATGTACAATTTGCCTACATTTTTCGATCGTATCGGAGATTTCGGTTGCTTTCCAAGCGTCGTGAACTACGAGGTTCAGGGTGTGGGCGAAACATGGCAGGTGCTGCCAATTGCCTAGTTTTACCGCAGCTACCATATTGGCTCCATTATCTGTGACCAAACAAGAAATTTTATTGGTTGGTAGTTCCCATTTTTCGAAGCATTGCTGAAGTACTAGGTGAATGTTGGCTGCGCTGTGGGCCCCTTCAAAATACGACGTTTGGAGAGTCAATGAACTTAGTTTGTCGGATTTATCAATAAAATGAACGGTAATAGCGATGTAAGCAATTTGATTTTTTGTGTCAGTCCACATGTCTGAAGTCACACTTACATACTTTGCACTTGCCAACTTTTGTTTTGCTGCATTAGCTTTGTTTTCGTACGACTTTTTCAAAATATCGTTTGATAAACTTTTTTTGTTCGGTAATTTATACCTGTTGTCAAGCGTGAAAACAAATTTTTGGAAACTTTCCGATTGCACCAAAGAAAAAGGAAGAAAATTTTCGCAGACAAAACCAATTAAAGCATCATCAAGTTCCTTGCATTTTGGTGACGAGGAAGGGTAAAAATTCAGTGACGTGCAAAAAGTTTCTATTCTTTGTTGATTTTGGTTTTCGGTTTCCATTTTTTTTTTTCATTTTCCAACTTCTGGTAATATTCTTGGTGTTTTCTTTGTAAATGGACTCTCAGATTGGTGGAATTTCCTGAATGTTTTATTTCAGTTAGGCAAAGCTACAAATTAGCAAAAATTATTAAACAGCCGACTTCATTAAATTATAACACTAACCTCACATTTTGCCTTTTTGTTAGGCAACTGCTCAAAGTAAAACCACACGTTGCTTCTTTTTCTCTTCAAATTAGACATTATGAACCGTATGACTAAAAGAGTAAATGGATTCTGCCGCCATGGAAAAATTAATGAAATTTTTCAAGAAAATTTTACTTTGAGAAGATTATCAGGGTGCGAACACAAGAATAGAAGAAGATACTCTTTGACAGAAAACAGACCGAAGTACAAATGACAAATGACATGCGTTTGGGTCAGGCGCAGAGGTCAGACGCCATTAGGCGCACGGTGTCAGGCGTCATACGTCAAAAATTACTTGTCAAATGCTCAAGTCTCAAATCGATTCCAAGATCGAAGCAGAAGTCGCCGCAGTGTGAAGCAATTTTCAAAAATAATAATTTTTGTGAACAATTTCACATTGTCCAAACCTAATCGATATTTACGATATCGAATTTGTTCTTTCGATACGATACGATACTGCTATTTTTATTAAATTTTCGATACGATATCGATACATCGTATCGAAACGCCCCTCTATACAGCAAAGCCTATCTGGAGCATAGAACAAGAGAGTCGCTGGCGGAGAAATTACGGTGACGATAGCACTTTGGAAAGAGCTAGCACCATGAAATTTCCAGCGGACCAGTCAAATCACGGATGTGCGTTTTCAGCACTTTGCGACGATGCCAAGTTTGTCACGAATTCTAAGAAAAAAAATATTTACTCATTTTCTTTTAAATTTCAAGTGTTTGTTATTAAAAAAAATAAAGTAAATGCAATTCCAAACTTGTTGTAACATTGAAAGCAATAGGGGATGTAGGTAGTTGACTAGTTGACACAAAAAGGTGAAATCGCGTAATAAAGGCAAAACAAAAAACAGAACGGCAAACTACTCAAATATTTAGGGGGCAGATTCCACCTATAATTATAATTATTCGTTAATTTCTTCTTCAAAAACATTATTTGAAAAAAAAAATAAGTCTTTAATAGAACGACATATTTCAAACTGAGGGTTGGATGTCTTCCCAAACATTTAGAGGGTTGCAATTTTCAGGAAAGGTAGAGTATTTAATGGGCTTTCACGTGGAATAGGTAAAATGCGTCGACAAAAAGAAATAGTACTAAAAAAAATATTTAATATTATTAATAAAAGGATGACATATTTCAAACTGAGGGTTGGATGTCTTCCCAAACTTTTAGAGGGTTGCAATTTTCAGGAAAGGTAGAGTATTTAATGGGCTTTCACGTGGAATAGGTAAAATGCGTCGACAAAAAGAAATAGTACTAAAAAAATATTTATTATTATTTATTAATAAAAGGATGACATATTTCAAACTGAGGGTTGGATGTCTTCCCAAACTTTTAGAGGGTTGCAATTTTCAGGAAAGTTAGAGTATTTAATGGGCTTTCACGTGGAATAGGTAAAATGCGTCGACAAAAAGAAATAGTACTAAAAAAAATTTTTTAATATTATTAATAAAAGGATGACATATTTCAAACTGAGGGTTGGATGTCTTCCCAAACTTTTAGAGGGTTGCAATTTTCAGGAAAGGTAGAGTATTTAATGGGCTTTCACGTGGAATAGGTAAAATGCGTCGACAAAAAGAAATAGTACTAAAAAAAAATATTTAATATTATTAATAAAAGATGACATATTTCACAAACTGAGGATTGGATGTCTTCCCAATCTTTTAGAGGGTTGCAATTTTCAGGAAAGGTAGAGTATTTAATGGGCTTTCACGTGGAATAGGTAAAATGCGTCGACAAAAAGAAATAGTACTAAAAAAAATATTTAATATTATTAATAAAAGGATGACATATTTCAAACTGAGGGTTGGATGTCTTCCCAAACTTTTAGAGGGTTGCAATTTTCAGGAAAGGTAGAGTATTTAATGGGCTTTCACGTGGAATAGGTAAAATGCGTCGACAAAAAGAAATAGTACTAAAAAAAATATTTAATATTATTTATTAATAAAAGGATGACATATTTCAAACTGAGGGTTGGATGTCTTCCCAAACTTTTATACTCTATACTGTAAAATGTTTACGGTATTTTTTGTCAATATAGACATATTTAGTTACGACAAAATCCATTGGGCACTATCTTCGATTCTCCTCCACTGGAAAAACTGGGCGTTGCGATAAAAACTCACAGACTTTTTGTAACGATGTCAAAACTGACGTTTACCATTTACACATACAGTTTTACCCGAACGGGTAAAACCCACATACTTAAAATCATAAAATCTATATACTGCGCAAGAGAGGCATCCGACGCGGTTAACCAAGGGCGCCGCCATTTTTACGTCTCTTTATTGCGCTAAATTCAAAAATTATGCACTAATTTTTTATTTTTCCACTTTATTGATCCAAACATCCAAAATATTTTTCTACTGTTTTTCAATTTAAAGTTGACTGAAGTTAAAATTAAATTTGAATTAAATAACAAAGAGAAAATCTTAATTGACGGAAAGTTCGTCAATTAAATATATAATATTACTCGATAGTTGCAAGAATGGAAATAAGACAACGGTTGGTTTAGTTTTTAAATTTTATTGATGTTTAAACAATACTAATTTTGTTAATTTTTTCCGAACTAAATCTCCTTGTAACTTTTCAGTGTATCTTCTGGAAAGATTATGAAGTCTTATTTTACAATAATAACGTATTACATTTTTTCTTAGCATGTACTGATGCTCCTCATGAGTGTTAAAAATTGTCCTTAACCTTTCAAGGAGTAACCGTGACATCGAAAACACAATATTATTCAATAAATTACGTGAAGGCAAAGTATTATTGGTTGAAAACATTAATTGCCTTATGAAAACTTCGGTCGCATCTGCTATTTTGATTACTGAAGCCGATGGATATAAGTAGGGACCTACAATATTGTAATTATATTAAACTAAAAATATTACATGAAATAACCTAGGTTACTTCTTTTTATAAAAGTGTAAGTATCACTTTCAACATTATTAGTTGTTAATAAATCCAAACATTCTTCGCAATGGACAGTTCGTTGCATCATTTTTATGACATAGCCTCCCATGTATGTAACAACATTTTTGCTGTATTCACTCAAACTTAGCACTTCCGGGACTACATCATAATCATGATCAGCTAGCAAATCCTCTTCATTTATATTGTTTCTTCTGATTGAGTGAATATCAACATCTGCCATTTCACTTCTTTCTTCTGCAGGAGTTACACTTATAACTGTTGTAGTGTCTAAAACTGAACAATTGCCTCCGGCTCCACTAACATTTGCATGGAGAAGTAATTTTCGGAATGTCCGCATAAATTGTAGGGCTGATGGATTGTTTTTCCAGCCGTTTCTGGATCTAAAAAAAAAGTTTTTAACTAATTGCCAACTTAACTCTGCATTAATTTTACCGAACTGAGCAAAAAAATAGTTACAAATGATCTTGGCTTACTTTGTATGTCAAAAAATACGATAATTTGTTAGTTTTGACAAAATTGTCAAAAATACCAATAATTGATTTAATCGTAATTATAAAACCCAAAAAGGCGTTTTTTTTGGGGGTTTGCCACAAATGTTTCCCACTAATATCTTGCAAATTTATAAAATAATCGACGCAATCCAAAAGAAATGGTCTCCAAGAGCATTCATTTTCAATTTTTAGGGGTCCCTTATTGCCTGGAGCCCATGGTAGTCTTGAATTGAGTATATCAAATAATTGGTCAATTTTTTTGATAAATTCTACAGTGGCCTCACATCCCTCAAAGTCTGGATGCTGCAAATCTGACCACAAAAAAGAAATGGCTTCAGCAACACTGTTGCTCAGAGTTTGTGCAGCCAATTTCACCTGCAATATTTTATAAAGTTGATAATCTATACAAAATTCTGACGATGACTTACTCTCATTTTCTGCTTCTCCCATTGCATATGGCTCTTTCTAAGTTTATTGGCCAGATTTAATGTTTCTTGCTCTTGTACTTTATGAAGTTGGGAGATGTATTCCCATTTTATTTCTTCTCCATTTTTATTCTTCATTATTTTTATATCTGCCAAACAATTCCTCAGTAATTTCAGCATATGACATACGTCAAAAATTGCAAAAACTTTTTTATTAGTGCTGGGATGAAGAAAATGAGTTGACATATTTTCCATTGACACATCACATCCCAATTCTTTAAACATTGTAAAGTTGACTGATGGACCATCACAAGTGATTGATGTTATGTCAATGTTGATATTATTAATTACTATTATTAAAGCCTCTCTCACAATGTTGGCTTTTTCGGCTCCTGTTAAAGATTTTATGAGAAAGTACCCTATAGGCAATTTCCAAGAGCCATTTTGAGAAACCACCATAAGAACCAGGGCTTCTGATGCTGGATCAACTTCCGAGTTTTGAAGGTCCATGCCTAAATCGACATAACCCCAGTAACGCTTCCCATCGAAATCTATTTGTTTCTTAATTGAAACTTCATCAAACATAAGTGAGCAAATCACTTGTCTTCCTACCAAGTTTGCTTCTGTAGCTTTAACTGTTAATGCTTTAAAACATACAGCAGAAAAGCCTGGTTCACATTCAATTATGCTGCTCCATTTTCGAATGACACTTGGATGTGGCAAACTGAGATTAAAAGTCTCCCTGACAAAATCATATGCTTTGGCCGAGTAAAAATGTAACGTAAATGCAAATTTTCTTAATTCGTCGGGATATTTAGTCCTTGGTAATATACCATATTCAGACTGGAGCATTCTCTGTAATAAAGCTCCAGGTACTTCTCCAAAAGTTTGCTCGAGGTGCTCTAATGCATTCGTAGACAAAGAATTATTCTGTCGTAGCTCAGTTACAATATCCTTTAAAGAGCTCACTTTCTTTTTTAAAGACTTTATAGACTGCCTGGCCTTATAGAGTTTTCTGCTTTGCTCATGCAATTTACCCTTAATTTCGTCACTTTTTCTTTTGGCAGTTCTTGGACTAGTTCTAAAAAGAAATGATCCCTGACATGAATATCTTTTCAAAATCTTAAAAATATTTACCCATAAGGATGATCCAGTGCCACTTTTCTTCTCTTCGATCCACTAGAATCACTTTCGGATGAAGTTATAGGTTTACTCAGCTGTTCTGTTTTATTTTCCGCCTCAGAAGTGTCAGATGAAGAAGGTTCTTATATTTTTCTTGGTGATCGTGGTGCAATTTTTCCTGGTTCAACAAAATGTCGCTTCGTGGTACCTCTGGAAGTTCCGGATTTAGGACTTTTTTGAGTGGTAGCCCCATTACTAGCAGTTTCTTCAAGTTCATTTCCTTCGGTCTGATATGTGGGTTCACTATGAATCAGGATGGCATTTTTATTTAAACGTCTTCGAGCGCTGGTAGTACTAAAATCTTTTTGCTGAAAATGTTCAGAACATATGAACATGTTTCTTGACCAAGAAATATTTTCTTCTCCATAGCCGATAACGTTTAGCTATTCCTTAAAGCGGTGCTCTTCTTTTGGAAATCTGAAAGATGAATATTATTAAACATATAATGATTAAACAAATTTGAAATAATTTGATAGCAAATATGTACTTACTGAAAAAAAGAGATTGTTGAAGAACTTGGCAAAAGACTCCGAACATTATTGCAACTCTTTACTCTTTACCACTAATTCTGAGAGAGAAAACATAAAATTAATTCTTATTTAAAAAAATATAAGCCATATCATGCAAGCACCGAACAAATTAATAACTAAAAAATTGTGTAGTATATTTCTAAAATTTCCAAAATTAAAATTACTAAAATAAATACATAATCTCCATTTTGCTCGTCTATCTGGAAATTTTAAAAATCTTGGATTTTATCTAATAAGTAATAACAATAATAACGAACGCTACTGTTACCTATGCAACATGCACCAATGCCCAAGCCTAGATAAACTAAAAATTACTGTGCTTCAACAATAAAAGCGGAGTAATACCGTATGATAGATTTAATTTCTAATAAACAGTGGCAATAAAAAACAAAAGTTTTAAAACTTTATGGCTTAGCTTCTAGCTAATGTTTCTAACATTTTTTCTGTATGAAAATTATGAAATAATGAAGGCTTTAGGCTCAAATTTTGTAAGTATAGTGTTCAGTTGTATCACAGATTCTTGTTATACACAGAAATCATGCTTTTGTGACGTAATTCACCTCAAATTATGCACCTGCAACATTGCCATTTTGGCAATAAGGTTTGTCCCCCCGTGTCCCACTGGTGTAGGTAAACAAGTCAGTGTTTTCTCTACTATTTGTCACACAGTTTCAATAATTTTATCAGTGCGAACTATTTTCGTTTTGTTTGTCTTTTTCATTTTTGCCTCTCTGTGGTAAAAATAAATAAATAAATATGCGTATGGTGGTAATGTCATCACCCAGGTGTCAGAATTTTCAGGTCGCATCTACAGCGTCTGATCAGACCTAACGACCACTAATAGTGACCGGGACCGTCTCCAAAAGACGAGTTATAGTTGGAACCAACAATATTTGAGACTCCTTATAGAATAAGCCGATTGCCCCTCACAATGGTTTATGTCCCTTGCGGTAAAGATGCCATAAACAAATTTACATTTCTTAGGGCAGGCAAATTTCAAACGTTTGTACGGAGTGATGGACCGTAACAGAAATTTGTGTATGGGCTTTCACCAAACAAGTATTTAATACAATTTTATTAATATTTAGGTATATTTTTAAAATGTTTGTTCACAAATAAAGTGATCTAAGAAACTAACTAATCTAATGAATTTTGAAACTTTAGTTTGGAATAAATGAAAAGTTTACTATGAAAATTACTCAATACGGCTCATTTGTGAATCTTCAGGGTGGTGCCACCAGCTGTGAAAAATTGTTACGGTAGCTGCAAAGCTGCTTAACCCTCAATAAAGTGTGCATAAGTCAATCTCAAATATTTCTGGTTCCTACTATAGTTGCGATGTCTTTGGCATGACATTATCCGGTCACCCTTTCAAGGATTGACCGGGGTCAGTGTTGCTTAACTATGCAACTAACTCTCAGTGGTATTCAATGATAACTCTCTGCTGCAAAATTACGGAAATGCTAACATCGCATTTTACCGATTTTTTTTAATAAGGTTGATAAAATGTATTTTCTAGTTCTATATTTCTATAGTTTTGAAACAGAAAGTAGGTACATATTTCAAATCAGTGTAAAACAAGCTCAGCGCCACTTTTTGTGAATTAATGACAAATCTCATACAATTTATTAGATCAAAAATTAAAATTACACCCACGTTGTCATAATTTTTGTTTTTCATAGCCACCACTTACTAGAAATTAGGTATAAGACAGGGTGGTGCAAAAGTGCGAACACACTCTCGAATGGTGATAAACTGGTAAGATAAATGTTAATCATGCTCAATTAAGCATAAAAATGAAGTTCCTTTTGTTTTCAAGCAACTTAATTTTTAATTAAAATTTTTTATTTTGTTTTCCTTAGCAACGGTATCGATTGTTGGACTTTTGTTCCTTATGACGTCGAATTTAATTTATTGCCGAATTTGCAAGTTTTTTAAATGTTTCGTACATCATAAGACTTTAACTGGTGTTTTTTTTTAACAGGTATCTGTTGCAACAGGTGTCGTTTGCACTAACTAAAGTCAAAAAACATGATCTGAAGCACCAAAAAATTAACAGAAAAGTTTAACTTTAAAGAACAGTATCTCGTGAAAATAGGCTAATAGAATTTTTTGCCATAGGAACTTTTAATTTAGTTTGATGTCCTTTGAGCTTTGACAGATGTCGTTTGACAGATTGTCCGACACTTTTGAATCACCCGTATTGAATCATATGGTACAAAGAAAAAGAATAAAGAAATAAACTACAGGTTCTGATAATTTTGATAGACAAAACACGTAAAATTTTCAGAAATATTAGAAGGAGCTAATCTTGGAGGTAGACAGTTTAGCATGATCCACCGCTTACAGGAGTCGCACTCTACCCAATCTGTTGTCACATTTAAATTTAATTGCCCACAAATCAAACATCTATTTTCTATATCATCTGACATTTCTAATAACATATTTCTTAAAATGATTCGAAATTCTTCTGGTTCATAACACGAATACAAATCTGGATTTTCCTCTTTTATAATTTTTTCTGCAAATAATAAAACATAAACACCGCAGTCGTAAGCATTTTTTTGAAGAGGATGTTTAAAAATATTACATCTCCAATGTGTATAAGAAAATCGCCTTGGTGCTCTAATTCCTAATAAAATTTTTTTTAAGTATGATTCAGTTTGATTAAGGTTGCTTATTTTGAGTGGGTTAATGAAACTAAATGTTTTTTTTATCAAAGTCTATTATCACGAGGCACCAATGGTTTTGATTTATTAACAAAGGCAACAACCAAATTCCTTCTAGTGTGTGAGTAAGTTTTGGACAAGTGTTTTCAAAAATCGATAATGTTTCATGCGTTGTCAAGATACGAACAGTGTCTTCATGTTGACTTTTTCTATATAAAACATGAAGACTTATGTCCATAAGAAAATTTGATAGCCACATTTTTCCAATATTTTTAAAATTTCCCAAAGTCTCGAAATCTTCAAGGTAAAGTTCTTTCATTGGATGGGCATTAGAATAATATCCTACAACGTAATTGATGCCCGAATTTCTCGATGTATAGTACTTGTCATCTCGAATTAAATTGTTTTTAAAAAAATCTACGTTTTTAATTTCTTTTGCTTTGGAATTGAATTTTGAAACGGGAAGTTGGATTTCTTTAATTGGTTTTTCAAAATATGACTTTTGCTTATCGGATTTAATTTTTTTGTTCCAGTTTTCTTCTGATTCTAATCCTAAATCAATATTTTTTGTTTGTATCCGCTTTTTCTTTAAGATAGCACATTGATTTTTATCTATATTAAGTGCACATTCTTTTGATTTACTTAAGACAACTTCTCGAACTGCTCGAATAAATCTAGTACAGCGAAGTCTGAGTCCAGTTGGTTTTAAAATATTATTTTTCACCTGACAAAACCAATTTTCGACAGGTGCATTGCTAAATCTTTCAATGCTATCATGTAAATTTGGATAAATATTCGACCACAGAGGTAAAATTGGTAAATATTTTTTTAAAATGACATCTAAAATCAGAGGATTGTAGAATATATTGATATTACCTGAATCTATTGAATTATTAATCATTTTCTTATCTTGTTCACAAATTTTAAAAAAATGTCTATAAAACTTGCTTTTTTGATAAAGCGTATGGGGAATGTCGGTGTCCTCAGTTTTGGTTTCAGTCTCCTCATCTACTATATCTTCTAGATCTTCACTATTATTTAATGTATCAAACATTTTGCTTATTAGATTGCTTAATTTCCCATCGAGGTCTAAAAATTCTTTCGAAGTAATTAAAACCATTTTTTTTGAACCACTTCTCCACTTCAGGTAAAGATGTTTTCATAAAAACAGCTGCTATGGAATGTTTGAAAAATTTTTTTTGAGTTTTATTGTTACCGCAAATCTTGTTAATGTCATTTGTTATTAATTTCATAAAATGAGCGCACCATAATTTTAAAGTGATTTTTGGTCGAACAGCCGTTTCTGATATTATATAATCGTATACAATATTTAAGTATACACTAATATCATCCATTTTATTCCACTGTGTGGTGATGGCGTTAATAAAAGCGAAACTAAAATCTGTAACCACATAAGAAAAAACGGCCTATTTTAGCTGTTTACTTTTAACAATAAATGATTCAAAAGCCTGTAACCATGAACCAATAGAATAACCATCATGTTCGGAAGTTATCATTTCGAAAACGGGACAAACAAGTTCTTTATCTTTGATGTGTACCACTCCAGCGTAAAAATAAACACGTTTCTTCGTTTCAGGGGGAGAATGGACGACACTTCCGCCGGTTGCATCTAAATGTAAAATTATAAACCCATTATTTGTTTTAGACAGTGCATGTTTAATAACGTCTAACTGTTCAATACTAAATAAATACACGGTTAGGGGCTCAAAAACGCGATAAATATACTGGCGATTTTCTCTCGACATTTTTATAAGATCGAAAAATTCGTCTGTATCTCTATCTAATTTAGAAAGAGTCTGTGACTTGATTTTTTTGTACACATGTTTGGATTTTATATTATAATTTCCTGCGCGAATTTGATCCGAGGGAACAAAATTTGTTTCCCGAACTTGTGTCATGAATGGAGTCGACTTCTGCAATTTATTTCCTAATAGTTGTCTTTCAAAATTTCTCACAAAAGTTGTCCTTTTTTGATTATCGTGCCGATAATTTAGTGTATTACTAAAAACGGTTCCAATAATATCATGTTTTTCTGGCGACAATTTAATGATAAACATTTTACAATTTTCATGTGCACAATATGCATAAATTGTAAATTTTTTCCTTCCTTGTCTGATTGGTGTTTTTTGAAATTAAGACGACAAATATTATTAACTGTTGCAGATTTCTTCCTCACAGTAATTTGATAGTTAATTAAAGAATTATTAAATTTAATGTCATTAAATTGTTCATAACTTAGTGAAAAAGTGCCTTCTTTAATATTACAATTTTTAAACGACATTGGTTTTAGACGTTTTATTGATATATCATTTTGTGAATTTTTTGGCAAAAGAGTAAATTTTGATTTATTGGGTTGATTATATAAATTTTTTATTGAATTTGGAACGTCATTCACTGAAAAATCGGTAATATGGAAATCATTGTAATTATCGAAAGAAGAAAACTGATTGATGGATTCTGGTGGGTTAATTGAAAAATCATTTTTTTCAGTAGTGTAATGATTATCAAAAACAACGGGACTATTAGAAACGGTTTCGGGCTCGACGTCTTTGGATTCTTGTGCGTTACTTGAAAAAGAAGTTTTTTAACAGTCTCATGGTAATGGAAATGGCTATCAAAAAAAACGGGACTATTAGAAATGGTTTTGGATTCGACGATTTTTTCATGGAAAAACTGTTTTATATTCCCTTCGTTCCGCGACAAGATTTTCTTAATACGATTTTTACAATCGTTTAACCTTCATTTGCTAGTTTTGGATAGGTGAAACATGTAAATAGAAGATTCATGAATAATCCGATCACTTAAAGGTAGATTTGCGACATGTACAAATGATGTATCAGGAGCCAAACTTTTGATAAAATCGGCTAATTTCTCAAAATCAAAATTCTTGGGCATTTTTAAAGTAGACAACAAAAATAATAATAAAAAACTAAAAACTAAAAATTCTAAAACTAAAAAAACGCAAAAATTCAAAAAACTAAAAATTCTAAAACTAGGGACTATAAATGCTAAAAACAAAACCAATAAACTAAAAACACAAAAGAAAAAATTCAGAAAAGCAAAAAGGTTCTTACAAAATTAATTCGCGCAAAAGCTGAGCAAAATACACCTGCTATCACCAAAGCCATGCAATAACTGCAAAGCGTGGCTTTCGGAACTTAATAAGTGATATTATTAGTCATTGGTGATATAGCCTGAACACCTTAAAGTAGAAGAAGAAGAAGAATAAATTTATGTAGAAAATTCTGTGTCCGCAATTATTGTACTTTAATGAATTAAAGAATACATTTTTTCCATACTATTTCTTTTTGTCGGCGCATTTTACCTATTCCACGTGAAAGCCCATTAAATACTCTACCTTTCCTGAAAATTGCAACCCTCTAAAAGTTTGGGAAGACATCCAACCCTCAGTTTGAAACATGTCATCCTTTTATTAATAATATTAAATATCTTTTTTTAGTACTATTTCTTTTTGTCGACGCATTTTACCTGTTCCACGTGAAAGCCCATTAAATACTCCACCTTTCCTGAAAATTGCAACCCTCTAAAAGTTTGGGAAGACATCCAACCCTCAGTTTGAAATATGTCATCCTTTTATTAATAATATTAAATATTTTTTTTTAGTACTATTTCTTTTTGTCGACGCATTTTACCTATTCCACGTGAAAGCCCATTAAATACTCTACCTTTCCTGAAAATTGCAACCCTCTAAAAGTTTGGGAACACATCCAACCCTCAGTTTGAAATATGTCATCCTTTTATTAATAATATTAAATATTTTTTTAGTACTATTTCTTTTTGTCGACGCATTTTACCTATTCCACGTGAAAGCCCATTAAATACTCTACCTTTCCTGAAAATTGCAACCCTCTAAAAGTTTGGGAAGACATCCAACCCTCAGTTTGAAATATGTCATCCTTTTATTAATAATATTAAAAAATTTTTTTTAGTACTATTTCTTTTTGTCGACGCATTTTACCTATTCCACGTGAAATCCCATTAAATACTCTACCTTTCCTGAAAATTGCAACCCTCTAAAAGTTTGGGAAGACATCCAACCCTCAGTTTGAAATATGTCATCCTTTTATTAATAAATAATAAAATATTTTTTTTAGTACTATTTCTTTTTGTCGACGCATTTTACCTATTCCACGTGAAAGCCCATTAAATACTCTGCCTTTCCTGAAAATTGCAACCCTCTAAAAGTTTGGGAAGACATCCAACCCTCAGTTTGAAATATGTCATCCTTTTATTAATAATATTAAATATTTTTTTTAGTACTATTTCTTTTTGTCGACGCATTTTACCTATTCCTATTTTTCTATTCCTATTTTCTATCTATTTCTATTTTCTATTCCTATTTCTATCTATTTCTATTCTATTTTCCTATTCCTATTCCTATTCCTATTTTTTTTACCTATTCTCTTTAAATGGAACACTACTTAAACACAACTTTCATCCAGTTTACCTTGGTGTCTCTCTTGACTGTTCGCTCACCTACAAGTTTCACCTTGAAAAATTAAGGCAAAAACTGAAAACAAGAAATAACATTCTACTAAAGTTGGCCGGTTCGACTTGGGGTGCTAATGCTAAAACTCTTCGTGTCTCGGCTCTTGCATTAGTCTTTTCAACGGCAGAATATTGCAGTGCTGTTTGGATGAACAGTTCACATACAAGCAAAATTGATGCACAATTAAACACTGCTATGCGAGTCATAACTGGCACTTTGAAATCAACCCCCACTGAATGGCTTCCAGTCTTGTCTAACATTGCTCCACCGATACTAAGAAGAAAACTTTCAGTCAAGAAACTGTGGATCAAATATAGCAGACATCCCCAAGATTATCCAATATGGTCTGATCTAATTGCCCCCGAAAATCGATTAAAATCCAGAAAACCTTTTTGGGTTGAAACTTCTGACATCGAAAACTTTTTCATTATTAATGAGTGGCGCAATATGTGGTCAAATGTCCAACTTTTCAATAAAGATTTAATAGAAGATCCAACAAAAAGTGTATCTGGAATGGATCAACCAAGGTGGGTCTGGGTGAAATTGAACAGACTAAGAACTGGCCATGCGAGATGTAATTCAATGTTATTTAAATGGAATGCTATCGAAAATCCATATTGCCAATGTGGTCAAGTGGAAGAAACTGTCCAACATCTTGTCGAAGAATGTCGACTTACGAGTTTTCAAGGAGGCTTCACCGAAATTCATGAGTTGTCGCCAGAAGTGAAAACTTGGTTGTCCACTATCAAAGTTTTGTAATTTCTTCTATGTACAAGTATTATTGTCCTTTTTGTTGTCATACGAATATATATATATACCTATTCCACGTGAAAGCCCATTAAATACTCTGCCTTTCCTGAAAATTGCAACCCTCTAAAAGTTTGGGAAGACATCCAACCCTCAGTTTGAAATATGTCGTTCTATTAAAGACTTATTTTTTTTTCAAATAATGTTTTTGAAGAAGAAATTAACGAATAATTATCTTATTTAGGGGGAATCTGCCCCCTAAATATTTGAGTAGTTTGCCGTTCTGTTTTTTGTTTTGCCTTTATGACGCGATTTCACCTTTTTGTGTCAACTAGTCAACTACCTACATCCCCTATTGCTTTCAATGTTACAACAAGTTTGGAATTGCATTTACTTTATTTTTTTTAATAACAAACACTTGAAATTTAAAAGAAAATGAGTAAATATTTTTTTTCTTAGAATTCGTGACAAACTTGGCATCGTCGCAAAGTGCTGAAAACGCACATCCGTGATTTGACTGGTCCGCTGGAAATTTCATGGTGCTAGCTCTTTCCAAAGTGCTATCGTCACCGTAATGGCGGAGAAATACTTCGTATTAACGTGGTTCAAATCCCAGTGCGAAACACTTTTTTTTCAAATTTTTTAACGAAGAATTTAACAATCATTTATTGTACTTTGTGTTATTTATATTCATACATCTGATTATTTAATATTTTACATGATTTTTCGAAATAAAGCGACGACCGCGTGGCAAAACTGTTGCGCGGGACGGTAATGTAAGACTTACAGTGTCAGAACTCCCCCCTAAATCTGTCAACTTAGGCACAGCACAAAGATGGGACCATTTCAGAAAACTGTTGGTAGATGCCGCCACCACAAATACAAAAAAAAAACGAAAATCTTTATTTGAAATATTTGTTTGGTAATTTTCTTACATTAAAGTGCCAAAGAATTGCGTACGTAGTGAAAGTGTTTTATTTGTACCGTTTTTTATAACTTTGTTTGATTGTGGGACCATTTCGGAAACCTGACGCATGAGGTCGCTGCGAGAAAAATTTGACATTCTCAACTCAAATATGAAAAAAATTATTGATAATGCCAATTGTATTACCAGTGCACTTGCCGTTTTGAGTTTTACAATTTTAAACTCTGATTTTATTTACGGAACGTGGGCAATTTTTTATAAGTGTCAACAAAATAGCGCCCTCTACCAGAAACACTTTCAAATGGTCCCAAAATTTTCTCAAGTCCCAGTTGAATTTTGGCCAGGGGGCGGGGGGGGGGGTGAGAGAGAGAGTTGAAACACTGTCCTTTTACCATTATCCGCGGGACTACTGCGCGAGTGCAATTTTTAGACACAAAATCGGCCAACTGCGACTTCGGCCTTCCTCTATTCAGGGGGTGTTGTCGAGTTGTCGTGTAATTCGTGTCGAAAGTGTGGTTATGTAACAAGTAATGTCTGTTGTTTGGTTATTGTGATTGTGAGATGTTGATTGAATATTGTTAGTATTTTCACGTTAAATTTTTGGTCAGATGACAAAATATTGACTTCTGTGCTAGTGTGATTATGTGTGTTGGGGTTTGAGGCCGATGATAATTCTTCAAATATCAAGTGCCTGATCGTGTTCAATTCAGCCGGATTTCTGGGTAAGTGATTTATAACATAAAATTAATCACAGTATCAAAGAAAAAAACAAAACGATTACAAATACATAAGATTTAAGTAACTGGTACTCAAAAACAGTAATCGTCTAAAGTTTTATTATGTTCATTGAGATCTAGCTCTTGGTTTACTGATGTCAGTGTTCCCAACTTGAAACTTATATATAGTTTTTCTGTACTAAAGAATGAATTTTGTAGAGAAAAATAATAGAATCTGAAATAGCTTTTTAAATTCTAAGTGGGTATGACGGCGTGGCCATTTTTCGAATTTTTGGCAAAGAGTGAGTGTTGCATTTAAACGCCTCATATTACCTATTCTCATCTGATTTTTCTATGCCCAGTAAGTTTTATGCACAGTTTTATGTTATTGTATATTTAATAACGAGTGGCGAAAGTGACTGTTTTTTTTAATTTTTTGGACGACTTGAACAAGAAAATAAGAATTTTGTGAATAAAAACGCCCTACGCCAGTCAATTGTGTTGGCCAGTCGGTTACGAAGTTCTGTCATTCTGTACAATGAATTTTGCACAAACAACTTTAAAGTGAATTTCTAAAAGAAATGGTGTAAAAATTGGATAGTGATACCGAAGACGGTGTCTTACAGCTCTGACACCTTCATCAGTGGTTGAAAAGGTCAGTTCTAAAGTAAATTGTCATGATAAATTTTGCAAAACGTAACCTCACTAACTGATATCCACATGTGTGTTTTTTACTTTCCACTTTCCACACGGGTGTGTGAAATTTTCCACTTTCGAAAGTAGGCTATAGTCTTGATATGTGTCATTTTCGAGACAAGACGTCCAAAAATTAATTTTCCTACGACACTATTCGAAAGTTGTCAATTTTACACAATTTAGTAGGCACAATTTAGTAGTTGACAATTTCACACATTTGTCAAAATCCTGTGCGTTATGATGTTGTACAGTTCTAACGTAATTGTTTGCTATTCTGTTTATCTGCAAGGAGAGCTCCGAAGCAAGACAACTGGTAGGTGTGAACAAACGTAACAAACTTTGCAGCTTCCTTAAACAAATTTATTTATTTATTTAAACTTTAAAAATCTAAAATTTGAATACACAGGACACTGTTTTCGGCGGTCCGCCGAAATCACAACTCTTAAGGGCCACGGTGGATGGGAATCATAGAAAAAGAGATAGGATAGAATTGAATCTTTCCTTATTGGTGGCGGTTGAAAGATTGTGGCGCCATCAGTGATTGGGGCCTCCGAAATGGCGGGCAATCCAAATGACTCCAACCTTTACTTTCATGAAACATTATTAATTTTTCGTAATCTTTGCAAATGTTTGGAACAACAGTTTTTAGTAACAAAATACTAGAAACTGTCATTACAAGTGCAGAGAACGAAAAATGCATCATAAATAAAAAAAATTTCAATATTTTAAACATTTATAGATATAACATACATATATACTGTTTCAAATTAAACACATTGTTTGTTGACTAAATTAAAATAACTGTAAATACAGACTGATCCAGAAATACTGAGTCTGTTGGCAACACTGGAGTTAAATTTTAAAGGATACTAATGAAGTACGCTTTCAGTTACCAACAATTCAACAATCTTGTGGGGTTATACGTCAAATAATTGTCAAAAAAAATCGGATTCGGTTGCAGTGTTGCAAATTACGAATAAAAATACTTTCAAATCTGTTGCCAACAGACTCAGTATTTCTAGATCAGTCTGTACACAAGTAAATAGTATACTTGCTGTTTCAAAACTAAAGAACCAATATGACACCAGCCCACTTACATTTTTATGGAGTCAAATAAATCACAAATTAAAACTTTTTGTGATTCTGTGTTAAACTGGACTCTAGTGATAAATTTTGTGCCAAGAAAACCCACTAATTAAAAAAGAAAACCAATTGTGAAAAGTGACAGTTGTTTTTATAGTTTTGAAACAGATATAATATTAGTACGGCTTAATTTAAAGAAAAACTGAGAGAAACAAATTTTAGAGTAATGTTTGAAATTTTTTTTAGATGTTTAAAGCCAATTACTGGTAACATATTTGACGGAGAAATAAATCTGAACATCAATTAAAACGTAGCAACACCAATCACATAAGCATTACCTTATCAACTAACAGAGGTATTTAACTGAAGTTTAATGGTACCAGAAACTGGACCAAAATAAAATAAAATAGGAACGGATCTTTAAGATGTATTAGGTGTTTCAAAACTATGCAAACGCCAACGTCGCATTTTACCAAATGATTTTTTTAAATAAGGTTGACAAAAATGTAAAATAGTCATTAGTGATTAGATCTCTCAATGAAACTATAAATTACATTAGCTGTTAATTTTTTGAAGTGCATAAATAATATATAACAACTAATTTTGAGAGAAAATGCGACGTTGGCGCTAACATAGCTTTGAAACAGCTAATAAATATAATAATAATCCTAAACAAATAAACTAATAAAAAAACAATGACTCTTCTTAACTTTAACAATAAAATTACAATAAATGAATTAATCAACCAACAGTTTTTCGGAGTATGAAAAGACTAAAAGTGGAAGAAAAACTTATTTACAAGCAATATTTATACTAATAATGAGAATGATTGTGCGCTGACCAATAATTAAAGGTTACTACTAACATCCAAAGATAAATTGAAAGCCATCTAAAAAATTAAGCAGCATACGTAAAAGGTTGTTTTTATACCATCACAAAGATGGTTGTGTGAGTGCTTTTAATGAAAATGTTCTTAGGGTCGGTTTCACCAATCTCAGTTAGATATGACAACTATCCAATTCGCGATTTCGGCTACCGATGGTGGCGCCACGATCGCTTGATCAGCTGACTAGAGGTGGGTTGTTAAATAACAATCTGTTATAAAATAACTGTTACTCAAAAATAACAGTAACAGGTTGTTACAGAATATGAAAAATAACAGATACCGCAGATACCTGTTTACTTGCTGTTAACCGAACCGATTAGTTCAATGTGGACAACATCAGAGCGTCCAGTTACATCAAGTAACAGGTTGTTTCTGGATCTGATAATATTATCTGTTGCGATTACGAGTTATAACCTCGGCTATAACTGTTATTTGTTTACAGCTTTGCGTTTGTGGCTATAAAGCTACAAAGGGAAAGAAACAGATTACGCATTGCTGTTGCGTCAAAGTATAATAGGCAGCAGTTAGCTTAGCTAATCGCGCGAAGTGAGAATACTTTTGTAATTGTTATTTTGAGTTATTGAGTACTAGATCATTTGTTGTTGAGGCTGCGGTTAATGCAATATGTAATTTAATGGGAAATAATACATAGATTTTTAAAATGCGTAGGTATTTTTAGCTAATTATTTTATTTTACAAAAAAAAAAAAAAAAATTTAACGAATAAATTTAAAACAATTAGAATTACTTAAATGGAAGTGTTGGCATTAATTAACATTATCTGGTTAACTTTGGAGGCGGACAACCGATTGCGTCGGTCAGAAATAAGTTGTCCGGTTTTGAAAATAATCTTTCACAAGGTACGGAGGTGGCCACGGTACCAAATTTAAGAAGGACAGCTTCACTTAAATGTGGATAATTGTAAGAATTTGTTTTCCACCACTTGACTGGACACTGCGACCGGCTTAACAACGGCTCTTCCAAATACCTTTCCACTTCGATAATGGCGCGCGATTTATTATTGATTAGAGTTGGTTGAAATGTTGATGCCTTTTTATCAAAAAAAAATCCCAAATTGAAGAACCCACTTCACCTGCTGCGTCATTATTTGAAGTTTCTGTGATTTTTGATTTATCCTGAAGTGTTTCCGCCGATCCAGCACCTGTATTTTTTTCGATTAATCTGCTTACAAAATTAACCACCAAGCTCTTACCGCTTTCGGCAATATTTGCATTTGAAAAACCAACGGTTTTGAACCTCGGATCTAAAAAGGTTGAAACTTTAAGGGTGTTGCTGTTGCCCAAGCGATTTTCTATGCCCCTTCTAATAGCGGAAATTACCTCTTGGGCTTCTTCAGAAAAGTCATGGTTTAACGAGAAATCCCTGTACATATTTGTTAGTCCTTCGGTGATGACAATGACTGAAGAACTGGTGACATATCTCTCGCCACTCATCATTTTGGTCGCGGATTCCAATAGTGATAAGACTTTAATTAAGTCTTTGATTAAAGCAACTTCAGCATTAGTTAACATCGGCCAGTTTTACCGGTTTGTTGCTCTGTTTTTGAAGTTGTTCTAATTTTAGAGTGGCATTACTGCTTTTTTTAAAATGGGCCACAATACGCTTAGTTTTTTCAATTAAATTTTTTACTGAAATCAAAGCATCCGACACAATCAGGTTCAATGTATGTGCAAAACATCCTAAATGTTTCCATTGAAGAATGTCTTGCACAGCCTTTTTTATATTGGCCGCATTGTCCGAAACGAATAAAATTTTGTCTTCAATGTCCCATTGTCTCACAACACTTTCTAATTTGTTCGCCAAATTTTCGCTAGTGTGAGCTTCTGGTAAGGAGGCAGCTTCAAGAAGGAGAGACTTGATTTCAAAATTTGGATCAATAAAATGGACAGTGATACCAATGAAAGGTGTATTGTTACACGATGTCCAGCAGTCTGTCGTTAATGTAACAGATTTAGCCCCCTGAAGCAGTAGTTTAGTTGCATCGTACGTCTCCAAATATTTTGCTGGCAAAAGTGTGCTTGACAGAGTTTTGCGACTAGGCAAAACGTAAGAAGAATTCAGAGTCCGGCAAAATTTTCGAAACCCTTCATCTTCAACGATGGAAAACGGTTGAAAATCTTTCGTAATTAAGTTAAGAAGAGCCGCATCAATTTGTTTTTTTTCTCCAAATCCCACTTTTTTTTTAAAGAAAGTGAAGCTTGATGGAGCTTTCGTTTTTTGGGTAAAGATCCTTGTGCTTGTGTACTTGTGGATTCAGGATTTTCGTTGTCAGCAGAATGGACCTGTGCATCAATGGAAGTAGAGGGTCCTGGTCTTGGATTATCGAGATCTTCGGGATTTTCATTGGGTGGTCTTCGTTCGACGGAAGTCGATGATGTCGATGACGCCTCTAACCGAATTGTGGGATGCTTTCGTTTTATATGGCTTTTTAAATTAGAAATTGACGCCTTGTACTTAAACGTTTGTTTGCAAAAATTGCAAGAAGCTTCAATTTCATTAACTGGAGTGAAACAATTCCAGACTACCGAAGTTTTCCGATTAAGGCTCATCTAAATTAATTTAAATAAAATACTGATGCTCAAAATAGCTACCTTACTGTTTATAATTTATATGATGCACATTGAAAATTCAAGGCACTTTTGGAAATAAAAAATGAAACAAAATAGGCACTTAAAATTGGTACTGTTTGCGGACCCAAAGCAGTTCAAAGCTTAACTTCAACTAAAGACTCAAGCCAAGTCAAAAATATATTTATTTTACAAAGCTGGTAAATACTTTATTTTGTTGTTTCACATTTCCATTACCTACTCAATATTGCCAAGCTCCAAAGCGATAAAATGATAAAAAGTTTCGGTTTCCTTTCATTTGTGATTTTGCATATCAAAGCCGTGCGCTTACTCTGTAACTTGATATAGTTGATAAAGTAAAAAGTGCTTTGACGCGTCACTGTTTACTAAAATTGAATCGGTCATTTCAAAAACCGAAACCGCATAAGTCAAGTTCTTTCCAAAAACAGTTTTTCTGTTGCAAACACTGTTAAAGGTAGACCTTTAATCAGGTCAAATACCGCAAATGTTAGTACATTCGTTCTCTTTCTGGTTCTTTTGTTATTAATAAATTAAAAAGGTTTTTCAATATTTCAAATGTTTTATTCAATCATTATGTTTAACTCAAAAAATGCCTTGTAATGTCGTCCATTTCTTACAGTTTTTATTGATTCCTGAAAATTCTAACTGTGTGACGTGATTTTTGAAATGAGCGATTTAATTGTAATAAATAAAACAATTTTAAGGCTAATAATGTACCAGCTACCAGCTTTATTTTCCTTTCAGCAGTAGAACATTTTGTCTTAACCACGTTCTTAACATTCGGGATTTAAATTCCCTTACTTAAATGTTTAACAAATATTTCTTTGTACACTATTTACGGAAACCAGCTAATTAATTTGTTGCGAACAAAATCAGTCGGATAAAATAAATAAAATTGAATTTTCCACCACTTAAATCTAACAGTCCAAAATAAACCTTAACTAACTAATTTCGACTGTTTCGAGTGTCATATAACAGTGAACGATCACACAAGAGAAACGGCGGCTGTTTACGTAGGCCTTCAAACATCAAAAGTATCCGCAACAGCTAAAGAGATAAAATAACAGTATCTGTTATTTTTAACTGTTACATAAAAATAACAGTAACAGATTGTAACTGTTATGCGAAAATAACAGTTTTGCCCATCTCTACAGCTGACAGCGAAAGTCATACTCTGTTTAGTGCGCAACGTGTGGAGAGTGGTGAGATTGCGGTTATTTTGGCGCTCATTCGTGTGTTCAAGTAATAGGTAAGTCTAATCTAGTTGTCAATTGTTAACTATTTTTTTTTATTTATGTGCCATAAGAAAATTTTTACGATACGCGATTGCATATCGTAATAATAACATAATCCCAATCCCATTAGTTTTGGAGGTTAGGTTATTTATTATATGCTAAAGTTTATTGTTTGTTTCTAGGTGGCAATGGCAATGTTGCGGTTGGGCACGATATTAAAATATCTGAATGCAACAGCTGATAGCAGATGTGTTGTTGAAGGAGAAGAAATAATTAGTGCCAAATTATTGTTGTTGTGCGGTGTCACTAAAATTGAATGCTCCAAATATTCGATTGCGGGTTTGTGCCTCCAGACAAGTGCCCTTAGCAGTGCTCCACACGAAATAAAGGGGGAATTATTAAGTAGCGGATCGGAAGTGCTAATTCAAAATTTTACGTGTACCTGTAAAGCAGGTTTATCAGGAACCTGCAAACACATCTCAGCCTGCCTATTATCTTCTTCTAGGTTATTTCAAATCTAATTTTTCGGCACATTATCAAGCCATTGCAATTTTTCTAATGATATAACACAAATTTTGACTGTTCAGTTTCTTTGCTTTCCTGTTTCGTTTTAGGAAACCTTTAGAAGACTTGGAAAAACTTTCTTCAACTGATTTAAATTGTTATTGGACGAAGAGTAAAGGCGAAGGAAGTAGTTCTTTTCAGCCAAAGCCTCTAGAAAAATTCGAATGCATAAAAGACATTCCATTATGCCGAAGTTTAACTGAAGAGGAAAGAAACACTTGCTTCGAAAGATTAATGAATTCCCAACCTAACTCGATTTTATATATTTGTGGAGGAAGAGATAGGCCAGCTCATCAAGAAGAACAAGAGGAAGAAATAAGGTCTGATAATTCTAGTACTCTTCATGTATAAAGAATTTTGAGCCACGCCGAAGATTCCGAATTTTTAAAAAATCTGGAGATTCTGTTACCACCTTTGAGGTCTTGCTGTAATGGTATATTGCAGCATTTATCGTCAACTGACAGAGAGAAGGCAGCACAGATGGCTCAAAATTCTGTAGAATGGTTAGAGCTAAGAAGATTAAGAGTGACCGGTGCATATAGATTTGTATCAGTATAGTAAATTTAATTCTTTTTTGTAACAGGTTCAAAATGCTATTCAGTGTTTACTTTCTCCAAACAAGAGTGGAGCAACAAATGCCACAGCTTTTTCTTTCCCAAATATTTTTCAAATAATGCAATTGAGCATGGCAAAAAATATGAAAAAAGTGCATTAGCTGCCTACTGTAAAAATGCAAAGGTTTTGGAAGCAGGTTTCATCATCTGTCAAAAATTCCCATGGATCGGCTATTCTCCTGATGGGATTGTGATAGATGACAATGGAAACCCAATAAAACTTTTAGAAAGAAAGTGTCCCGAAAAAGGTGCTATTCCGAATTATAATACATACATATAAGATTTTGTCATATTTGGTTAATAGGTTTGACAGAAGATGCCAACCATCTGTCTGTTGCTTGTAAATACTTAAAAAGAGAAGGGCCAAGTACTGAAGCTCAGAAAGAAGCACACTTATTATGGACAAGTGCAACTAGGCATGGCAGTGTTAAATTTAAAAGAATGTGATTTAATTATTTATTCCCCGAAATCAGATTCTTTTGTAAATATTAATGTTCTTTTCGACGAAAATTTCGCAGCAGATTTATTGAAAACAGTGTCATTGAAATATTTTAATGAAATGATTCATTTCATTAATAAAATAAATAAAAGACAGTACAGTGTGTTTCAAAAATATATCTAAATTATTGAAGAGTATCTACCTTATATTCACTAGAAAAACACATTTTTAATTCAAAATTTATTTTCCTTTAAAATTGGTGTTTGTAAATTAACAACCGCACATGCGATAACAAATATACAATCAATGTAAGGAACAAGGTTCCAAGGTAAAACAAAGTTAAAAATTTCAAAAATTCTGATTCGTTGATTAGCACGTTCAACGTGTACTCTAGCTCTAGCAACACCCACATTTTTTTTTGCTTAGGTTGAAGAAAACTGCTTTTTTTTTTCGAAGAAAGAGAGTTCTTTCAATTTTAACAAAATGTTTTAGGCAAATTTCGTCTACTAGAAAACCCTTGTCAACCATGATTGCATCTATATATGGCTCTAATTTTTCGATAAAATTACTCTGCTCAAATATTGCTTTATCAAAGCTCTCCCTCCATACCCTTTAGAAACAAAAGTTAACAGACCACCTGCTTCTGTAATTTGAATAGGTTTTAATCCTACAACACCTACATTTAGCTTTCTGAACAGGAATTTCCATACAATCTAAAATACCACGAACATCACAAAATTGACGAAAACATTTTGGTAAATTTGCTCGACATTCTTCTATTGATGGCCATTTTATGCAAGGCTGCAATACATTTCTATGTACTGTACATACTCGTTAAAAGTTTCTCTACAACTGCTAGGTGATATGTGAAAAAAGATTGCACTAACACAAAACTTAACTGCCAATTTCATTTTCATAAAAACTAAAACAATGCGATCTTTAAGTGACAGCTTCCGTACTCGAGGTGTTGGATACATTTGAGCCACAAGTGAAGAAATATCTTCTAAAAGTTTAAAATTTGCGAGGTCAGTTAAAGAATTTAAATGTTTATCACTGTCGATTTTTGACGTAAAAGACGAAAATAACTCGCCACTTTTTACTTGCACTCCTATTTCAGCGAATGTTTGCGACATTAGAACATTATCTGAATGATGCTGAAACGATAATAAAATGTTCGCAGCTTCTTGCTCATCCGCACTTAAGTCCTGCAGCATTAACCCTTCATCTTTGTCAGCATTTTCAATCTGAGAACATGGCATAGATGTACATAGCACCTCCTCTGCCTGTGTCTGCTGTCTCCTTAAAAGCCTCTTCTGTCTTTCCGAAGTTTTAGCTATTCCCAAAGATTTTCTATCAAATTTTCTTTGAGGGAGATTTTTGTTAGGAACAGCACACTTTTTGAGACGCGGTTTTTTACAGTCAGTTGATAAAGCTACATAACCAACAAATTAGGAATAACTTAAGAAAGACTAGCCATACTTACAAACTACATAATCTCTTTGAGTAAAATGTTTAGCACATCCTCTCATATAAGATGTGGCCGTTTTACCCATCAACAAAGCCTGTTCCCAGGCCTTTCGCCTGTCCACTTTATCTGTCCCGCCAAACGCATTCGTCACATCAACCAAACAACTGTTTGCACGAAGAAAATGGTGAAAACTAACGTTTTTGTCTCGATTTCTGTTGGTGTGACAGTTATAAACACAACAGTTTGTTTTATCAACCTTCATAATAACTGCCTTAAACCAAACTTCGAGACAATTTCAACGCACGTACATATCATGTGGGATGCGCGAGTATGACTTTCGCTGGTTATAATAATGTCCACCAGAGGTCTCACTGTTATTTGGATTTGCGAATAGCGTTAACTGTTAAGAGAATGTGCTACCGATCCTAGACCATCTTACGGGGTCCAGCGGTGAGAGACGAGGTACTAGTTGGGCTGGCCCTTAGTGTGCTCCCACCAAAATAAATTTAAGAGTGGGGAACGGTCCGAATGAAATCTTTAAACTAGTCAGTAACGCAAGAAAAAAGGGGTTGTGCATTTGGTTACTTGAACTGCTCTAATTTTGTTATTTCGTTACATTATCCAGAAATAAAATAGTAAATAATTCTCAAAATGCTAAAGATTTTTTAATATGCTTAGATTTTTATTACGTAACATATTATATGAAACAGCAATAATCTTTGGTTAAGTACGTAACAAAAAAAACTTAAATACTTTATGAACACACAAAATTACAAAAATATATATGTCACTACGTATTATAGCCTATACCTACAGGGTGTCCGTTTTTCGAGCTCCACCATGGGGATCTCAGTTATTATAAGAGATACGAGGTCGCTTAAATTAGGACAAATTTGCGCATTTTTATGCTGAACAATTATCTGCAAGAAAATTGGATGTTATTTTTAGTGTTTGAATTATTGAGAAAAATAAAAAAATAATAATTTTCGTTTTTATTTTTTTAAGCGAAAATTAAGAGCACTAGACGTTTTTAACTAGGACATTCTTCAGGCACTTTTTTACAACGAATCTAAATCTGTCGTCATATTTTCCAAGTCGTTCTTGATGTTAGAGTTACAACACTCAATTTTGGTTTTTCTTGTGTTTTTTGTGTTTAAAAAAAATGTTTTTATTCCTGATTACAACGATGTATCACATGATATGATCGAATCTTCCATGCTGATCAAAATGCAGAAAAAAGCATTTTTGCAAAGAGTGCTTTGGAAAAAATGTCAACAATTTTGTTTTTAAACAGACTATATTTTTATAGGTCTAATTGAATTTGGATCTGGAAGGTTTACATTTCCGCCAAGCTTACTTATTTAAAAAACAAACGACTTGATAAGCTAACATTTTATTCTTCGCAAAACAAAACAAGACAAAGCTATAAAAATTCTGCTCGCATATTTAATAGAACTGTCAAAATTTAGTTTGTTAATCAACGTTTTTGACGTTTTTTCCAAAGCACTCTTTGCAAAAACACTTTTTTCTTACATCATAAATCATTGTAATCAGAAACAAAAAGAGTTTTCAAGAATTCAAATGTCAAATATGGCGTCCATAAGAAAAACCAAAGTTGAGTGTTGTAACTCTGACATCAAGAACGCCATGGAAAAGGAAATGACAGATTTAGATTTCTTGTAAAAAAGTGTCTCAAGAAGGTCGTACTTAAAAACGTCCAGTTCTTTTGGTTTTCAATGAAAAAATAAAAACAAAAATTACAAAATTTTGATTTTTCTCAATAATTCTAAAACTAAAAACGACACATTAAATTTTCTTTCAGATAATTGTTCAGCATAAAAATGCGCAACTTTGCCCTAATTTAACCGACCTCGTATCTCTTATAATAACTGAGATCCCTATGGTGGAGCTCGAAAAACGGACACCCTGTATACTATGTACGTATATGATGGAAAAGTCGCGTCTTCCCAGGTAATTTATTAGCCAATTTATACCTAATCGGGGTGAAAAATAATCTATTTATAACAAACGATTAAGCCTCGCGATGTTTCTTGGAAGTTTTTACAAAAGCACTTCAGTAAATATTTTTTTACAGGAAACAACAATTCTATTTAAATAAGTTAAATATGCAAATAAGTATGAAATGCACAATATATCCCACCGGCTAATAATTATTATGAGTCAGTTCACGACGGTTTGTGTGTGGGGATGAGCTTCTTCCCTTTGTTATTCATGCTATAATGACTAAAAATTCAGTCAGAAGTGTGTATTTAATTTATTCCCGTTATTCTACGTTTGTACGACTCAGATTTTCATAAAAAAAATTTTTGACTATGTAAAGACTAACTTTTTTTTCAAAATTTCAATTAAAAAAAATCGATCATGCAAACAAAGATAATGTCCAAAATAAGACGTATTCCAAATTTCGCATTGATTGGTTGAACAATAAGGCTAATAAGTGGTGACAAATGTTATGGCAAGCGTGAATCCTCCTCTTAAGTAAATGTGGGACTTGCTGTTTCACCAATTTCAGTTTCAGGTGGTTTCAGTTAGAACTTATTCATCAGATAAACCATATAATCTAGTAGAGATGAAGTAAATGGACGAAATTGTTTGTTTGTTATTCATACTATGATGAGTAAAAATTCAGTGAGAAGTGTGTAAACAAATAGTGTTAGGGTGTTAAGGTCTATAGGAAGATTAGATTTTCAACGAACTACGTGGTAGTAACGTGAAAAAAACGTAGACAATAACGTTTGTTGAACGTTATTTGAACTACAATTTTTCATTCAACGTTTATTTAACGTCATTCAAGTTTACCTAAACGTTAATATTACGTGAATGTGAGTCACTGTTATAACAACGTTTCTTATTCAACGTTTATGTAACGTAAAATAACGTTATGTCCACGTTACAGTAACGTTTCGCAATCGCCGAAGCACATTACAAAACTTTTTAAAAACGTATTTTGTGTGACATCAATCCTAACGTTTTTTTGACGTCGTCTATAAACTCGAAGCTGACTTTTTTCGACCTTCTAATTAATACGTTTTTTTTACATTCATTATATGAATAAAACTGAAAAATGTGGTAAAAGTGTCATAAATGTTAAATCAAGTTACCATTCTCAGCAGTCTATACCACATTATTTTATACATAAAATGGTCAGGCGATTAAAACCCAAAAGAGATACAAAGAGATTTAGAGATATGACAGCAGAGTTCAGTTTCGTCTGCGCTGCGCATGACGTCATTCGGAGAGTGTCCGCACTGATTCCCCATTAGTAATGCATTGCAATTTAAATAAAGTCAAGCGTTTTTTGCAAAATTTATTAAAATGTGCTAAGTAATAAGCGTCGATATTATTTAAAAACTACCAACAAATAAGACACATAGTTAACTTTATTGTATAGTAACCCAAAAAATGGTTTTTGAACAGGCTGTGATTGTTTTGTTTTTAGTGTACAATTTTTTTAAGCTTTCTTTTTCTACTTAATGTACAATCAGATAATTCTTTATTTAAATTTCTCATTCTGAAGAACAACCTACATCTAAAAAACATTTTCTTTTTATCATCACTACAAGTGACACTTTTACTCTGATTGAACAAATTTTGTAAGTAATTTTTACAAATAAATAAACTATCTGAATTGACATTATTAAAAATAATCTCTAGGCTTTCCATTTGCGTCATTAATTCAGTAGAGGGTTTAGATAAACCACCCTCACTTAAGTGATCAACCCATGAAAACAGTCTGTCTTCACCATCGGTAGTCGTAGAGCTGCGGGGTTCTAGTTGTCGGCAAATAAATCCAGCAAGATTTTCAAGTCCATCGTAAGCAAGATCACCCAAACATTTGTAAAACGAAGCTTTAAAAAAAATTTGATTTTATTACATTAATTTATTCATTAATTAACCGATCAGCGGTTGATAGACCATCACTGCTCCGCTTTACCTGTAACAAATAAAAATGGGGTCTGAGCATTTACGTTAACGTCAAGAATGCGGAAATAAATAAATAAACAGTACGTTTCGACCCGAAACTGCATGCATCAATCGTTTAAAAACAATCTCAAAATTCCAAGTACTACTCAAAGACTTCGATATTGAAAAACTGCACTTTGGAGACCCAAAAGTGTTAATATGAAGCGCTTTCAATGCCCAATCCCCAGCACTCTGGAGAGCCAAGAGGTGCTGCGCCAAGCCATATGATTACTCCCGGAGTACCACGGAGAAATCGGCTGGAAGGCCAAATATCACTAGGACCTGGTGGAGAACTAACCAGTCACAGAGTCGATATTTGTGCAATAGGAAGGGCGGAGAGCCAGCCCAGCCTAACCTCACTCTCATCACAACCACGTGGCAAGACCAAGACATTGAAAAGCGTTTCAACCCATACTATCGCGTAAATAGGGAGTTTAGCAATTATCAGATTGACTTATAATTAAATATTAACGGTAAATACTCTGTGAGAAACAACTCACCTAATTTTTTACGTCCTCACGCTACCGCACTCAATTCAAAAAGAAATCCTTTGTTCTCTTGTTTCGAACAATTGACAGAATACAAGTGAGGGTTGCGCACGCCAATCGGTACGACCGAAAGTTCATTTTCCCGAAAGAATACGTTCAAATAAATAACACAAATTACTTGTCAACAATATTTAATTATAATATAGGCAATTATGTTACATTCGGCCAACCTGAGAATCGGCTCGACCCGAGACGACTTCGGCTCAAGGTTCACATTGATCGTCTTCGTTAGAACCATCGGACTCGTCTGAAACTCCTCCAGGTTTGGTCCATGGTTTCATCCTGTCCACGGCGATGACACGCTCATAGATAGCTTTCCTCCGGGTCCGGTGTGAGCTGGGCATGTCCGTGACTAAGTACCGATCATTTGGCAATACTGCCTTTACAATCATAGGCTGGCTAAATGGAGCCATCAATTTCCGGCTTTCACCCGTCGATGCTTCCCCTTTCCGGACCACTACCACATCACCGACTTTGTACTCTCTAGGTGGTTTCCTTTTGCTGTCGAAGAGTACTTTTTGCCGTTTCTGCACCTGGACCACCTTCTCAGAGGCTTCCGAACGCAGTTTGATAAGGTCGTCCACAACCGTTGGGATCTTCTGCACCTCATCTCTCAAGTGCGAGTCACTACCGTGCCGTGGTTTGTACCCCAACATCAATTCGCTTGGGGTTCTTCCAGTCGAAGCGTTCACCGCGTTATTGATAGCAAATTGGGCCATTGGTACATTTTGGTCCCATAGGTTGTCCTCTAAGGTTCCCGTCATCAACACCGATAGAATGCTTCGGTTGTGCCGTTCTACTTGCCCATTGGCTCTGGGAGTTGCTACCGCGACCTTAACACGTCTGACTTGGTTTTGGTCGCAATGTTCTCTAAACTTCGCTGCAGTGAAACAACTTCCTTGATCGGTAATAATCACTCTTGGTTTTCCATAGGTCACGTAGAGTTCGTTGAGGAAATTAACAACGAAAATGGTCTTCGTTGACTTTACAGGACACATAAATAGAAATTTAGTAGATGCGTCAATGCAAGCGATAATGTGGACATTCCCTTTTTTACTTCTTGGAAACGGTCCCAGATGGTCTAAATGGACCGTATCAAAAGGCTTGGTCGATTTCGGAATAGGATGAAGAAAGCCCTCTTGATTCCCGGTTGGCTTCTTTTTCATTATGCACGGGATGCAGCAAGCAATATAATCGGAGACGTAGTCCCGCATTCTGGGAAACCAATAGCAGTCGGAGAGGCGGCTCACCGTCTTTTCTGTGGCGAAGTGTCCCCGTTCGTCATGGGCAGCCCTAACCACTTGTTGCCTCATACCTTTGGGTACCACCCACTGCAAGCCTTTCGTCGTGTTTCGGTATACCCTTTCTTCCCGGAGTGCATAATTCTTATGCACCTTGTGTTCGTATTCCGTAGAAGGCGGTTTGGACAAAATGTTGTGTAATTCCTTGATTTTGGGGTCCGTCAGCTGTCCCGCAAGCACCCAATCCGCTTTATCTAAAGCCAATACTTCTTTAGATGCCTTGGGATCATCGGGATTGCGGCTTAAGGCATCGACGTGGCTCATTTGAGTGCCTGCTCTGTATTTTACTGTAAATCTGAATTCCAAGAGTTGCAACCACCACCTGGCAATTCTTGGAATAAGTTGGGACTTGTTCGACGTAGCTTTAAGCGCATTACAGTCAGTAACGGTCGTAAACTCGAGATCGAGCAAGTAAATTCTAAACTTTTTAACACTTTCAACAACTGCCAAAGTTTCAAGTTCGAACGAATGGTAATGTCGCTCATGTTCGTTAGTTTGCCTGCTGTAATAGGCTATTGGGTGTAGTCTGTCGTCCGTCTGGTATTGCTTGGATCAAAATAAGGGATTGCATCATCTCCAGTTACTGTTGTGTCGTTTCTGCGATTTGTGTTTTCAACAAAATCCGCCATAACGTCAGTTAAACGACGGAGAACTTCCACACCAACAGTACCGGTGGTGTCTGGGCTTTGAACAGGAGTCACGGGTGCCACTAAACTCCCATCGGGTGGTCCACCATGAACTGGGACTGGGCTCTCTACACGAGATTGAGCCTGTCTTTTCCGTCCTCTGGTGGGTGCCATTTTATAGTCGCTGTTAGCCGAAAGAACACATACGCCAATAAATTGTTTTAATCATTTCGCAAATAGGTAAAGTCGACAGATAAATGAGTAACGCATTTTGATTAAAAAGTTTTGAATCGTTCATTTACTTATGAATAATGAATACTTATGAATGCAATTTAAGTTGAGCTGTGTAGGTCTATCCCTCTTCTGGAAAATTGTAAAACGAAGCTTTAAAAAAAATTTGATTTTATTACATTAATTTATTCATTAATTAACCGATCAGCGGTTGATAGACCATCACTGCTCCGCTTTACCTGTAACAAATAAAAATGGGGTCTGAGTATTTACGTTAACGTCAAGAATGCGGAAATAAATAAATAAATAAACAGTACGTTTCGACCCGAAACTGCATGCATCAATCGTTTAAAAACAATCTCAAAATTCCAAGTACTACTCAAAGACTTCGATATTGAAAAACTGCACTTTGGAGACCCAAAAGTGTTAATATGAAGCGCTTTCAATGCCCAATCCCCAGCACTCTGGAGAGCCAAGAGGTGCTGCGCCAAGCCATATGATTACTCCCGGAGTACCACGGAGAAATCGGCTGGAAGGCCAAATATCACTAGGCTCTGGTGGAGAACCAACCAGTCACAGAGTCGAGATTTGTGCAATAGGAAGGGCGGAGAGCCAGCCCAGCCTAACCTCACTCTCATCACAACCACGTGGCAAGACCAAGACATTGAAAAGCGTTACAACCCTTACTATCGCGTAAATAGGGAGTTTAGCAATAATCAGATTGACTTATAATTAAATATTAACGGTAAATACTCTGTGAGAAACAACTCACCTAATTTTTTACGTCCTCACGCTACCGCACTCAATTCAAAAAGAAATCCTTTGTTCCCTTGTTTCGAACAATTGACAGAATACAAGTGAGGGTTGCGCACGCCAATCGGTACGACCGAAAGTTCACTTTCCCGAAAGAATACGTTCAAATAAATAACACAAATTACTTGTCAACAATATTTAATTATAATATAGGCAATTATGTTACACATTGTAAATCACTCTCAACAATACCAGGTTCTGACTCAAGTTCGATATTAGGATTTTGAAAACATGAACTACTTAAATTTAATTCATTGATAGGTAAATCTGGGGTGTCATCTTCCTCCACATTAGAATAGGCAGAAAGTGATCCATCATTTCTTCCTAGTATGTAAGATCGTAGACGGTAGCGAAATTCCAATGCATCAGGATGATCATGAAGACCACCTTTTGCTCGAATGACTCCAAAGAAATTTTCAAGTACATCTTGAGTCAATCGATACGTTAATATATACTTGGTACTAAAGCGATCTTGCAAGTCCTCAAAAAGTAATTGCGTCGATGTGTTGGTGATGATAATACCTGAAATGATTAAATTAATTAAATTACTGTTTTGTCATAATAAAACTAAAAACACAACGTACCCGTTTGAAAAGGAAGAAGACACTTTTTATCCTTCACTCTCAACGTTTTTCACGGTATCGGTCATTTTATTTAGAATATCTCTTTGAATATTTAACGATAACCCATAGGCTTTTGTTCTCTCACGACTATCGGTTTCTGGTGTACGTACATTGAGGCAATCAAACCAATCATTTACCTGAGCAAATTACTTTTAGTAAACAAAATAAATTTGAAATATCATATAACCTACTTGCTTGAAAAACTCGCTGCATTCAATCCAGTTTTCACCTTCAAGTTTGCCATTCATTCCATATCTGCTTATTGCACATGATACGGTATGGGAAAACAATTTTGTGGCTAGCTTAACTTTTTGTCTGCCAGCATTCTTTACATTTAGGGATTCTTTTGAGATTTTATGTGCAATATTTAAATCTGATGTGCTCGTTAGCTCCAAAACTTTCTCAGCAACCGTTTTTTTTATTTCATTATCATTGACTACAACGCCGTGATCCACAAAATGATTTCTTATTAGTTTAATAAAATGTGGAACATCTGCAAATACATAAATTTTTCGTCCATTGGGGGAAGATTGGAACCACGTTTTATTAATATTTATTTGAAGTTCATTATGTAATGACCTATTTCCACCTCCTAGGTCACTAACCACTGCCACCACTTGAAAACCTAAAGTAAAATAGAAACTCTATTGAGGATAAACAACGAAAATAAATAAAGAAATTTTTTAGTGTGATCAAAAACCTCGTTAAAAGGTATAATTTGATTCGTTTAATTTTAGTTTTAATAATGCTCTTATATTTTACCTGATGTTTCCACATACTGTATTATTTCGAACAATAACTTTTGGGTCATTTTGCAGTCATAGTCATAAAAAATTGGTTGTTTCCAATTTGAGAAGAGTCCCCTTAACATCACCACTTTTGCATAGCTATAGGGCTTTAAAGTCTCATCATTTCTTTTGTCGTACAAGTATGTCTTCCGCAGTTTAATATCCCTTTTTTAACAACAACCTGTAGGCTCTTGCCCCTGCCGAATGAATCACTATGGCTTTAGATATATCTTCAACAGACCACCGTGGACGTCCCATGGGATTTTTTAATTTCTTGATTTGTGCAGGTGTAAATATTTTTCTAACAGCATCTTGTTCACTTTGTAACTCAGAAATTTTTGCTTGAGGTTCAGCAATTAACATTTCATTGGCATCAGGATCTGTATTCATCCTAAAAACAAACATCGCAATAAGTGTCCAAGCTCATAGTTACAGATGAATACAATATAAACTAGAAATTAAATGTAATATGAAATAGGTAGGAAATGAAATTAATATGAAATAGGTACCCAATATCTTTTACTGCTTATTTACAGTGACAGGATCTGCAACAGGATCACCTCCACCAACAAACGCAATATTAGAAAACCCTTCACCAAAAGTGTTTCTGGAAAAAATATTCGAAATTCGAACATATGAATGAAATTCACCTTTCATTAACTAGCGTTTATGAAAAATAATTTGATTACTTACCTCACTTGGCTATTATCCTCAATAATAAGTTTCCTCGCCAGCTTGGAGCGGTTTCTTCTTTCAGTTTTTTGAACTCTGCCAGTACGAGTAGAAGGATCACTCAAACATGATTTTTTAGGAAGATTTTTTGTGGGAATTGCATGAGCTTTGATTTTACGGCAACTTTTTACTGTGTATCCCAGAAGTTCATGTTGAAGATTACGTTCGTAATCATCTTGCGTGAAATGTAAAGAACAATCCTTGCATTTGAACAATTAAAATAATCGACACGGTGGCATGCATTTCTCCAAACTTTGACCAAGTCGGCATTCTTTGGAAATGTGAAGAACATGACATCACCCGTAAATTGTTTCGCCTGATTGTCTGAATGGCACCTAAATACAGCACACCGCATATTGATGTTCAATTTAAACCACTGATGTTAGAAAAATACAACACAAGCACGAACAAGCACACCACTTCAATCTACCTCGTGTATTTCGATGATGTTTACTCTCTGAGTGACGTCACAAAACCCACAATATTTGGCCCGCCCGCAATATCATATCTCTTTAAGTCTTTGTATCATGATTAAAACCTCACCTCTCCTTTTATTTAGAAATAATCACTACTTACCATGGGTAAAATATTTGAAAATCATTGCTGATGTTGAAAGATTTGCACTATTCCTGTATTGTTCATGTGTATTTTAATTTATTAAAAAATAGCCAAATCGATTAGTGGTGTCTTAAGGAAGAAAGTATAAATTTGTACAAAAAATTTTATTAAAAAAAAAACACACAATCCAGTAACAAAAAATAAATAAGTATTCTAAAAAAATCCAATAAAAAAAATAAAGATTTTAACAAAAAGGCAAAAAAATGTCAAAAGGTAATAACTACTTTCAATTGAACTTAAAAAATACCAAAATAATTAATACTTGTGTACATTAATTAGTGTTCTGCCAGCATAAAATTAACAGAAAGTTACAAAAACTGTCAAATGGCAATAACTAATTTCAATGTAACTTAAATAATACCAGAATAACTAATTTGTGTACATTAGTGTTAAATATTTTGTTTTCATTTTTATGTAAAATGAATTTATGTTAAATTGAAATAAGTCATTGCCTTTTGACTTTACTGGTTAACCGTGCGTTCGCATATTTACGCCAATCTTTAATAGTTTTTTAGACGATATAATTCGTTCCGTCCTGTGATGCATAGTTTCTTTTTACAGCATCTATATAAAACAAAAATAAGACATATAATAGTGCGTATTGTATATATTACCATAAATGAGCGACACAATGTTGGTTTGTTCAAATGCCAATTTATTCCTTCCTTTCCAATTATAAAATTTGGCAACACTGTCATCTATTAGAAGCCTCATAATAGCCCTTGTGGTAGCGTCCACCACGGAAGCACCAACTGCAGCCATTCTTACAACCTTAAAAACAAAAGTCGATAATTCCTTAAGATAAAATAAGAAAAAAAAAAGATTAGCAATCTATAACTCGTGACCTGGGAACCAGAAGATTCTAACTGACAATTTATGGAAATTTTAAATAATGTGTCACAGTAATCTACTAGGTACCGCAAAACAATAAATTACAATGAGGTATCATTTACTTCAAAAGTAACGAAGATATGCGTGATAACTTTTGGTTCTATTTGCAAAAAGTGCAGTAATATTAGAACAAGAAGGTTCTAAGTGCAAATTTTGAAAATGACCATTGAGGTGAATTTGATTGCTTTACATATAGTTTAAGGGGTGATAGTAGAGCTTAAAAGAAGTCAAAATAACTCAACTTGCCTTATCCGAATGTTTATAATTTCTGAAGTGAATGAAACCTCCACTAAAGTGTTGGAATATTTGGGAGCAGTGGTCAATTCATGAAGGTAATTCTGTAATGCCGTAGTGTTATGACCATTCCCAAAGCTTTTATCAATTTTAAAATACTATTTTGTAAGCAAAAATATTCTGTTGTGATAGAAAATTTTTTTTTTTACTTTTTAGTGCATCTTTTAAATAAAAGCTTTCTTTAAAAACAATTTTTTACTTTTTATGTTGTCTTTTCCGTTTACGAGTACCTAGACTGAATTTCTATTCTCAAAAGTATCGGACCATTGAAAGAAAAATTGAAGATGTGAAATTTGCTTTTAGATGGATGTCTTTGGAAGACAAGGAATTTATCTGAATACAGTAGCATTAATAATTTAAACACTTAATTGTCAAATGATAAATTGTTAAAATATTAAAAAAACGTGTTAATATTTATTTTTCATTAAAATGTTCAAAAGAACGCATTTTGATTAAGGTAAAACCATATGGATCTTTTCAGAATATGCTTTTACAAAGAACCATAGGGTTCTAAGTGCCTGCACGACATAGATATGCAAGCAAAATCTCCTTTATGCAGATGATTTTCTGATAACAAAGAAATAGCATCTGCAGAACATAACTATGTGTCTATTTTAAGGTCATAGTTTAATTTGTAGTTTATAATAAACAACTTTTATTGAACTGCAAACATAAATTTTTGTGTTGTGTAAAATTTTATAAAAGTCAGTTAGAACCTTATGGTTCTCAGGTCACGAACTGTAACTTTTATTACCATGTAATTTGAAAAAGATTAATTAGAGGACAAGCTCGCATCGAAGGATTTAAATTCATTTAAATCCTGGATAGGAAACGGAAGGAATTCCCTCAGGTACATCTAGAAAATTTTCTTTAGTTTTCCGCATATAACGCGACAATTCATTTAAAATAGTGTTTTAACAATACCTGTTTTATAAGTTATCATTCACTGACAAATATCTTTCATTGTAAGCGGCACTTTTTAGTCAGGTGCAAGTTTCCATGGTTACCCTGCAATAGTATTTTACTTACAGCCCGTGGTCTGTAAGTAAATATTACATACCAACGTATGCCATGAAAAATGATGCACAAGCAAACCTTGCAGCCTCTTCAATATCATCCATTTTTCTATTTTCATTTGAAATACCTTCAGAACAGTATTGAAGCGTTGATTTTGCAACAAATGTTGATTCAAAGTGATGTCTTTTTTGTTTTGTATCCCAAACACGAAACACACGCCACACAATTTTTTTATTTGACAACAGTCTGACGTTTATTGATTTTTCATAAAAATGCATTCAGAAAATGTTTTACTTTTTCTTATTTGTGCAGGTATTGCTAAAAATAGCTTACCAACCTTAAACTGTAAGTTCTTTTTTTGGTCTCGAACGCTTAGGAAACCACGGTACCCTCGGTTTCCCAATATTGCATTCTCGACCAAAAAAATTGCACTTACAGTTTACGGTACGTAATATACTATTTGCTGTACCACGAAAGTCTCAATGGCCGTTACTTTTTTAATTATTTCATCCTCAAATTCAATTGAAGTAACGTTTTCCGTCCAACTTTTCTTTGATGTATATTTATATTACGTTGTAAAGTCTGATACAAAAGTAACAAAAACGTGAACAGATGGTGGAAAGGTGACGGTGGCAATTTCAACTTAAAGCACAACGTTTAAATTTCAACGCAAAACGTCTTTTCGATCGCATATACGTGAATTCAACGTTGAAATTACATGTGTGTGTTTATTGGGCGGGTGCTCAAAAAGTGGCGCACCAACTCAATGGTGTGTGGTAGAGAACTGCTTACATATAAAGGTAAAAATAGTAAAAAATTCTTTGTATTAAAATTATTGATAAATATCAAATTTTAAATAAACGAAATGTGGCAACGTTATCTAACAGTCGTGATCACAATAGAATTTGATCAACAATAAAAATAAATTAACTTTGAAACGGTTTCCTAGGAAATAATTCCCAGTGTTGGCACATCTACTAATTGTGATTTTTTTTTATGAATATTTTAATTTTTTTTAATCCAAAAAACTACTAAAGTCTGATAGTAAATTTAAAAATAATTATTCATCGTTTTGTTAGTGAACGATTACTTAGTGTGACACATAAAAACATTAAAAAATAATTAAAACTGAAGAAGCTAACAAAATAAGTTTGAAGCTCCAGATTTTTTGAAATATGACTTCAGGAATTTTTTCAAGATTTTTCCCGTAATCTACATATGTTTCTCAATAAAGTACCACTGAGTTGGTGCGCCAGTTTTTGAGCACCCTGTATAGTAGCGTCCAAAAACAAGGTGTTTTAAAATGATTTTTATTATTTAGTCGCCTGTGAATTTTTCATGTAAAATCAGAAATGCCATTTTATAGAGCTAATGACAGGCATTCAAACATTCTCCATTTATGAAATCTCCAATTCAGACATAAGCTTCGATACTAAAAAAATGTTTTCTGGCACAGTGTAAGATTTTATTTGTTTTTTAACGAAAGTTTTAAATGCATTATTCGCTTTATTACCACTAGGACGTGGTTTTAATGAAAGTGAACCGATAATACTAGTAATAATAATAGTAAGCCACATAAAATAGAATGCATTGATTTTCTACTTTTGAAGTTTAACTTAAAATAATTCCCAACAAATCTCTCATTAAATACAACAACGACATAAGTAAAAAAAACAACAAATTTTGAATTATACAGGTGATTTCAAAGTTTCGGACCACCTCTTAGGTGGTGATAAAAGGCACTAAACTGAGTTAAAAGTTCCTATTAAAAAATTGAAAATAAAATTGCTTGGAAAAGAATCTAACTTCATTGTTATGCTAAACTTATACTATTTCTACTCAATTATATGTAAAACAAGTTACTAACACTCCGCCATTAAAGTAGTACCGCACCAAATTTTAATTTTTCCTTTAAAATGTTTTTTTTTCGTTTTGATGAGTAACAATGTTTAGATTAAGCCCCTATTAATAATCAACTGGAAATATTTGCATTTACCTGAGGAAAATTGTGAAAGTTCTTTAAAATGTTCGTCTTGTAAATGTCTTCAATTAACCAAAAACAAATCCACTACCAACAATAAATATTTACTAGGACACAAACTGAAAACGATTATTAACACTAAAAACGGTGTTAAACTAAAATAATTCCAAATCTTTGACAGGACACGTTTTGAAATCGAATTTGACAAGACGACAAAACACGACAGGTGCAAAATTGGCGGAGGATTGCAAGCGCGGGAATCCTACCAACCTAACAGTACGTACTAAACACCCCGCTAATATGTATATCTTGGTGATTTTAATGTTTCCATGTTATGTAAAAAAGTCTATTCTCTCAGTGGAAATGCTATATCAGTTATCACCATTCGATAGTTGGTCAAACAAACAAAACAATCAAACTCAACTTTTTAAGATATGTGAAAACATGAAATTTTACAAATTTCTCAAAAAGTTGAGTTTTAATTGCTTCAGAATGTGAACAACAATCGAAATCAAAATCCAAAGACTGTCTTAGGTGGCTGACTATCCTTGCCACAATTTGATTGTGGTAGAGCACTGACGGTACAACTACCTTTAGCTGACTATAAATGTGAAGTAACACCAGAATTACATTCACATTTATATACTTCAGCCTTCTGTGCTCTTCACTATCATATTCCAGCATTTCCACCAGCCGGTGGTGACGGTGATCTGGATCGCCAGTATGTTGTAGACTACGATGGCAGATTTCACATTCATATTCCCCCAAAGAGAGTTTATGAACAAGAAATCCACCAATATAACCCACAACATATCTGTCAAGATCATCACTATCATCATGTACTGGTGGTGGTGGATGCCACTGATCTCCACTAGCATCGCGATCAACTGGCTCTGGACTCTGGAGGCTCAGAGAGAAAATTTCTAATTGTGACCAGCAGGCCGTCATTGTCTCCTTCCCAGTTAGAGCCACGAGAGTGATAAGATCAAAAATTTCTAATTAACAAGGACTTATGAAAAGGAACAAATGCCTTGCAAGTGGGATTCGTATAACGAACTCCATACTGTCTTATTTGACCAAAAAAGTTCTCCAGCGGATCTTGATAAAACGCCCTCGCTGGAAAGCGCGTGAAACCAAGCTTTTGCAAAGAATTTTTGATCAAACAAAACCCTTCAAGAGTTCGCTGCCATCCCATCAAACACTTTGGACGTGGGCGATCCTCAGCGTTTTTTGTGAGGAATTCCATATTGCTAAACATTTGTTTCCCTTCCAACCACATCCTGTAATGAGAACTGTTTGAGGTTACCATTCTTCGCAGTCTTTTTTTTTCAGACTTTCCTCCAAAGCCACCGTTGACACTGTCAAAAATCTGGTCCATCTTCAACAAAAGTTTTACTGCCGCTACTCGCTGACTCATTACCGCTATTGAAACTTTCATTTTTAGAATTTGAATTTGTCCACATGCTTAGCCGAAATCTTTGGCAACAGGCGGAAAACCCTGTTCTTTTCCCTATCAATGTCAACTACCCGTTTAATATGAGCCCACTTTGCAACAACCCGTTGCTGTTGCCCCCCTGCGCCATGGGTAGTAAACTGGCAATCACGTTCTAAAAGACCATTCCGGAATGCCTTTAGAAGATGAGGTGGGTCAAACAATGGAATCACTTCATGATATTGATTATCACGAAGCGGAATCCGAATCACATTGTCTGGCACCATATCATCTTCTGAAGTTTGCAATCTTTTAGAATAATCTAATAGATCGTGAATTGCCTTAATGTTATTGCTACTCATATCACAGACGGAGGTAATAATGTTAAACCTCACAGCAGTTGCTTCAGCAACAATTTGTTTGTAGAAACTGACAATGCTACTGGCTTTCATTGCGGATTTACAAAAGGCAAAAGCTGCAGGTTGCTTCCACCGTTTGAAAACACCTCGCAACATGAAGACAGCTATGTAGCTGTCTTCATGTTGCGAGGTGTTTTCAAACGTTTTTGTGGTCCATGTGGTCAGCAACCACTCCAGACCTTTTCGTACCGTCATCCTCAAATCTGATGACTCTGTCCTCATGCGGTAAATAGTCCAAATGAGGTTGTATTTGTATCTCATCAAAGATGAGAGTACAAATACGATCCATCTTATTTCGGCCTATTTTCCGACTGAGAACATTGAACAAATGATTTGAAATACCCGGTCGAATAGTAACTTGTCCGAGAGTTGCCTTCTGTGTGCGTTCTGACGGCAGTATAAACATCTTAGAAAGAAGTCCATACGTTCGAGGACTGCTCTTTTAAATGGCAACGGCGTCAGCCTTTTCCTCAAACGTAAATCTTCCCTGTGGTTTATACTTATAATTTCTCAACTGACTTTCAAAAAATCTTTGTTGTACCGGAGTAAGACCTTCAATTAAATGGCGCACATGCTCATCCTTAGCCAAAACCATTGCTGCTTTTAAGTTATTCTTCGATTTTTCCAGCCTTTTCACTCTCGCGCTCAACTGTTGGGCAAATTTATACAGCGTGTATCAGAACTCGCTCCCCACCGGAAAAGTGCTAAAAAAAAGCTAAAGTTCCTTTACAAAAAAATTCTAACTCTCTGCGTTTGGGAGATAAGAACGTTTGAAAATCGCCAATCACAAAAGACCTTGCTCCGGAGGACTAGGGGAACAAAACACGTTGCTAGGAAATCAAAAATATGTGGAACGCACAATAAAAGTGAACACTAGAATTATTTTTAATTCGTTAGTAACGGATCTATTGTATGCAATACACATAGGAGAGAGCTTCTGGGATTGGTCACTTTGAAACCTCTGTATCTCCCAAACGAAGAACCAAAGACTTTCTTCTTTTGCGTTTTTGCCATCCCCATTGCTGTTACCACTAGCACCTTTCCGGTGGGGAGCGAGTTCTGGCACACGCTGTATAATCTTCTTTCATCTTCACAAAATGCGTGGGGCTTCTTCCTAATTCCCAGTCTCGATAATATTGCTAAAAAAACATTTTACACAAATAATAACCAGCAGGTGGTTTGAACTTACGATGCCGATTTCCTTTTTTACTTGTAGCAGGACTAGCAGGAGAAGGAATTCGCCGTTCAAGATGGGGAGGAGACACTTCTAATTGAACATTTGGTTGCTCTGATGTGTCTACAAGCAATTAATTAAGTAGTTCACAAAACAAAAAACTTAATGTCGGCACAATGCTGCCCTACCCAAAAAAAAATTAAAATGTATTCTTTTATAAAATAAAAAATAAAATAAAAAAATAAGTAAAATACAACATAATACTTACATTATTCATGAAACGCTGTCCAAATCTAAAAGCTGTAGGTACTCCTAAGTATCTAATAGTTTTGCATAAAGTAAGACAAGATTTAGCATAAACACCATTTCTTTTAAAAAACCTTTTTTCTTCAAACCTGGTTTTTCTTCAAACCTGGTTTTTATTTCAAAACATTCACAAGCAAAAAATTACTATCTAGAAGCAGGTAACAAAAAAAGTAGAGGATCCAAAACCACATTCTAAAACTAAAGGCCGGTTTAGAGAATATTTTAATTGCATTTAAATTTTAATCCGAGATTAACTTCACATTTGTCAATGCAACTTAACGTCGAATTCTCGTAGTTTAATTCGGAATTAAATTTTAATTTCGCTTTCTGTAAACCGACCCTTATAAATAAAGATAAAACATCACCTTTACGACTTATTGGGTACACTAAGAGCATTACAATAATACTTAGAAGTGTGCTACAGACTGCAGGCTTACTACTTTTGTACTTTTACTGTTAATATCTCTGAATGAGCAAGAACTCGGGGTTAAGTTCTATACTGATTTTATTATAAAAATAATCTGAATATATACAAAATTTGCTTACAAACTAAACCAGTGAATTTAAATCAAATGTATTTACAATAGTAATTTGTCCATTTAAATTTTAAAAACCTCTTTGTTATTGTTTAGTTGTCGCTGGTCAAGTGACCCAGTTAAGACATTTTGCTGACATTTGCTGATGCCGCGGAAATGCTCGCATAGGTTACTTAGCCGTTGCGACAACTTTTATGGAAAATTCTTGCTGTAATTTCGAGTTTTCCCAAAAATTCTGTTTAACCCCATGGTTAAACATCTTGGGGGGCCGGAGACGTAGCGTAGTTGGGTTGACTGAGGAACCTGGCGTTGTTTCCTTCGATATGGACTGAGGTGCCAAGAACCTGATGTCGTCTTCTTTGATTTCACGGACTGGGGACCTTGATCTGGAATATTGGTGGACCTGGGACATTCGCTTGAACGATTTTCCGTAGTCGTGGTCCTAAAGTGGCTTTGGCTACGACCCTATAACACCTGCGATTGTGTTTATAACATTTACCACGTTGTGGTCCATTGGGAGTCGAATGATTGTCCTGTCTTCGAAACCTTGAGATTTTGCCGTTCTTGAACCTTTCTTGTGCCCGATTTAGAGGTGGTTGGATTTCCTTTGACTTGGTCAAATTTGCCACCACCAAATTTGAGAGTGCTGTTGTTGTCCTCTTTGGTATTTTTGGATCTTCTATCACTGCTTCTATCTTTACCACCTGGGATGAGACAGGGTAGTCTTCTTTTTTTGTTTTAGAGAATCAGCATCACTTTCCGGTTCGGCGTCATCATCTTCTGTCTTCATTTCCCACACTTCATCTTCACTTGATACGTTTTCTTCATCGCTGTTCCAGCAACTGTATTGTTCAAGATTACACTCGACGTCTTGGCGATTTCCTTTGAAATAGTTGCATGATTTGAATTCTTTTTTCGGCGTTGTCTTTTACGACGATTTTCTCATTTGAGATACAGCTTCAAGTGACTGGAATCTGTATCTCATAAATTCCAGGATGTTCTCCAGCTCCTGAACATCCATTGGGTTCTTGATAGACATCTAGTACTGTCTCCTAGTTTCCGGGTCCCATTTCCGAATTAAAATCTCACTCAGCAGTGGACCCCACTTTTCTTGACGACGAGTCCTTTTTTGTGTTGTCATGCAGCCTGGACATCTTCTCTCCCAGCTCCTGCTGACTTCTCACCAACGCCTGAAATAATTCCTTTAATCGTACCTCTTGTTCTGCGATTCGGGCTTCCTGTTCAGGGTCGATCGGCACTTCCTTGTCCGACCACTGAGCCTTCATCTTCAACCGGAGAATATTCCCTGCGAGATCCTGTTGATTCTTCGGCAGTGAATCCATTTCTCCCAACGTTTTCTCCTTCTGGTAGTCCCGAAAAATTCTTCTTTTTAGCCCTTGTAGCCCTCTCGAATTTTTCCCTTTGGACACCGCCAGAAGAGACTAGGTACTATTGGACGGCAGTCTCACCGTCCCAAATTTATGGCTTGGAACATAGTACCTGGTTCGCAAAAATGCTCGAAGGACCATGAATGAGCAAGAACTCGGGGTTAAGTTCAATACTGATTTTATTATAAAAATAATCTGAATATATACTAAATTTGCTTACAAACTAAACCAGTGAATTTAAATCAAATGTATTTACAATAGTAATTTGTCCATTTAAATTTTAAAAACCTCTTTGTTATTGTTTAGTTGTCGCTGGTCAAGTGACCCAGTTAAGACATTTTGCTGACATTTGCTGATGCCGCGGAAATGCTTGCATAGGTTACTTAACCGTTGCGACAACTTTTATGGAAAATTCTTGCTCTAATTTCGAGTTTTCCCAAAAATTCTGTTTAACCCCATGGTTAAAATTTCGAAGAGAGATACAAACACTGCGCATTTTTATTTCGCTTTCCATTTGCACATCTATTAAGGTTTTAAGAAAAACAAATATATTTGGATGCGATGAATAAAAATTTTCATTAAAATGAAATAAATTTACAATTGGTTCGTCCCTCACACACTTACAGCTTCTTTACCTGCTATACAAGGCCTTGGTTTCAGTAATATTCACCTATTAGTAGGATATAGAAAACAGACAATAGCCTCAATATTGATTTTTAAAATAAAAGCTAATTTGGTAATTGCAATTATACAATTCGCATGGGCAATTTGAAAAAACAAAACGCAGAGTAAAAATTAATTTGAAATAAAATATTATAAGAGAATAAAATATGCACAAGTAATTTGTAGTTTGTATTCACATACAAAGTGTTGTTTCAAAAAGTTTCATACTTACTGAAAGTAATAATAACTTTCTAAAATTATTTAGAAAATTATGACAGGTTCTGTACAGGTAAAGAAATTGGCCGACAGACATCCCCCCCGTGTCTTGCTTATTAATTCGGAGTCTAATCCTAAAGGGTTGGCCGAGGACGAAATTACCCATATAAATTTGGGACATTGTTAACCGCGGGACGAAATTACCATCGCCCAAATGCACTGGATTTGGCTGGAATGGTTTAATAATAATGTTAAAGTAGACCCAAAGATATACCGTCTTTACGACCTTTTACGATTTTGTCTTCTTAAAATGTTTATTGGCAACCTCTCAGTAAACCGAAACCAAAAATATTGTCAACACGCGTCACGCTGGCCAGGATCGCTTTCTGAATAATATTCTATTATTTGGGAGGGTATGGGAAAATCCCCAATGGTCTAACTACCTGATATAGGGGTAGTTGACCGCAGTTGATATGCATCCAACAAAAAAAAAACAGATTAAAAACAAACGTTTAAGAAGCTTATCGATCTTTATGATATTTACCTAACCAAATTAAAGTCTTTCTGGTACCGTTTGCTATCGGATGGGATTGATTGGGGTGGTGGAAAACAGGTAAACATCGGCAAATAAGGTGAAGTGCCAGCGTAATTTGTTAAAATATTATTCTCTTCTCGACTGTTGCAGTGTTGTGTTGGAGCTATTGAGACGTAAATTGTATTGTAAAATATACGAAGTGTTTTAAATTTTACATATTAATTTATTAAATTCATTTATTCATAATACTACCTAATAGTTATTATAATAATTATTTAATAACGATTGCGTACTTAAATTGAGAGTGAATCCTAACATAAAAGTTTTGAATTCGGGCCTGGACCGGCATCGAGAGGATCTGTGTGGGTTTATTTAATTTGGGGACTGAAAATGGTGTTCTGTAGTTGAACCGTCATAAAAATTATTAAAGCTAAATATCGGATTAAGTCGTAAAGACAGTATATCTTTGGGTCTACCTTACCTTAGGACACTGAAAACTCCGGTTCAGATAATTTGATGACTGCCTTGAATTTGTCAAGTTTTGATTAATTGTTAGTTCCAACTTAACCTTTTAGAAAAAAAGCCATGTTCAAACTAGGGAAAAATATAAAAATCTGTCATTTTGATGCTATGACATTTTCCGTTTTTCTTGTATCCAACTGTATAGCAAAATTTACCTGCATTTTATATACAGGAGTTGGGGGTTTGAAGAATAAAATTTCGTTAAGTAGGCTTGCTTAGTAAGACGTGAGTTTTATCACTGTTTCAATTTTTTTATTAAAAAAAAATTACCTTATTAATATTAGTGTACAGTGTACATACAGAAAAAGTTGTACAATAATAACTTGTAGTTGCCATAAAACATACCTATAACTAATAAAATGAATTAATTGTGACTATACTTTTGGCGACAATAGTCGTTGCGCACAGAAAGTGTTTTCCCTTCATGATGAAAACGAATTTTTAAATGGAAATCCTTAATGACAGATAATAATTGCATTTTGTGGATATCCACATCCGAATTTTCATTGAATTGTTTTTGAACAAAAATATTACTAAACAATAATTCTTTTAACATTTTTTTTATAATACATAGTATGTAAGTATATTAGAACGTGTAAGTTCGTATTTATAGGTACGAGATACTCTCTCGCTTGTTTTACATTTAATATAATATCTTTAGAAGGAGTTTTCAATGGATCTTTATTTTTTATACCCAACACTAGAGGCTAATGGTGTCCAAAAAGAAAATTTTTGCATTTATTACAGCAGTTCGAACATATTCGTGGGCAAAAGTGGAATAGTTAATGCTGATTACATCGCCAATGGATTTTTGAATTCGTAAGCTTACACTCAGTATTAGCGCGTCATCACTTTCACAGTTTGAGTAGCTTGTTGAATCTGACGAAGTTTCATGTCTTACCAGCAATTTTCGATAGGCAGCCTCAAACTGATGAGCGTTAGGGTTGTTATTGAACATATTTTTCTAAAATACGAAACAAATAAAAAGTAATTTGTAAGCAAATGTTCAACCCCAAAAAGCTAGTTTTCCGTGCAAGTGTTATCAATTTTTAAAACAACAATTCAATTTTCAATTTTTTCTGAAATTTCTAAAAAACCGTAATTTTTCCTATTAAGGGGCGAATTAATTTTTTTTGTAAGTATATTTGTTTTTTACAGTTTAGTAAAATACGGCAGTTGGAAGACACCTGGCAAATTCAGAAAGCAGAATTTTGTGTTTAGCTTTCAACACTTTCACTTAAGTTCTGTGCTGCATGCTTAACATTCATCCGATTGTCATTATAATTGATGTGTTTTTTGACAATTTGTTTGTTGCATGCAGTTTCTCCCCACGTTGCACATCGTGTAATTTTTCAATATAAGCCCATTTAATAGGTTCGTTTTTATAATTGTAAATTATCACCAAAAGTATTTCTTACGAGTTTAATCATATGACGTGCATATGATAAATGGGCGAGTTATCATTAAAAGGTTTTTGTAAAAAACGGTCGAAAATTGGGTGATCCTTATTCAAAGTTAGCTCCAAGTTAGGTATACATTTTAATATTTGTGGTAGCGCCGTCAAAAGTCAGAGAGTGCACCTTAGCACCTGCTTGTGAAAGTAATTCTAAACACTTGAGTAAAAGATTCGCCCGCTCTTCCCTAAAAAGAAGAGTTTATTTTATTAATCTTTAATGTAAGCATAATTCTAAACCATCTAAGATTTACTTTTCCCTTTTCATCACAGGTTGTGTTTTTGGTTTTTAATTCTAAAATCTAGTTTTTTTAGAATGCTTTTTTTAACATATAAAATGCCTAAATCTGTGAGTATCTTGTGACGTCGTGGTTTTTAAATAAGTTTTTATTCTTTTAAGACTACTAAAAGATCATTCACAGTTAGCATTTGAAAAGGGAATTGTCATGGCAATGTGGCACAATTTATACATTTTGTGGAAAACTAATCTTACATTTAAACATAATTTAATATATTAAATTATAATTTTAATTAATTGTGACTTATGGTCATCTAATGACTGACTATAACAACTTACATCAGAACCATCGAAGCTATTGAACTCATTATTATAAATCTTAATAATTAAAGAAGGAACAATGTTTTTAGATGTTTTTATATTATTATGTCGGATGGTGGGATGGATCCAGTTACAGAGAGGAAATAAAAACGAAATTGCTTTGGTCGACTAGTTTCATTCTTATTCGAACATCAAGAATTAAGCAGTATTAATTACATAATTTAAAAATTGAAACGGACATGTTACTAATAGTGATGGTGAGGCAAGACTGCGCTAAACATGATAAATTTGCATCATGTAATAATCGAAGCCCTCCGCATCTGCAAATCCTTTCAACTCAAGTTCTGTTGCAAAGTATAGAGCTTTAGCAACACACAATGTTTGAGTTGCTAGTTTGACACTCATTTTGTTGTCACTATACTCAATATGTTGTTTGGTATGTTTTGTCGTTGGATGAAAATATTCTTCCCTTTGCAATAAGCACAAGAATAGCGTACTTATTCCTTATTAAGTTGAACATGTGGCACGGATCAAATAATAAATATATCATCGAGTTATCGACAAGACTTCATCCCAAATAGGATCAAGATCCCATTCTTCTGAAACTTCTACGTCTTTGGGTGATTGCAGTTTTGCTTCAACTGCTTTGGCTTTTGTTGTAAAATACTTACCCAACACTTCCGGAAGTATAATTTTAAAGAAAAAAGTCTTTATCTTTTCGCTTTCTTTTTTCCAGAATTCATCGTTTTTTTCTATTTTAATTGAAACCAATTCTTTTGGGCTCCATACCACTAAATAGCAAAAGTCACTGCCTGTAATGGCCAATTGCATCTGTATTTGGTAGTAATATAGATGGTCTTCTTTTAAAATGATTTCCCCGTCCTTTGCTTTAAGGAATAAGTTCTTCAGCTCTGTTAATTACCTCTACAAGCGCCATTCCGTAACAATCACATTCTGCAAGTCCATCCGAAGATGGTTCTACATTGAAATTAGTGTGTGTCTTCTGCATTTCTGCGACAAATGCATTTCGTCCCTTTTGCAATAAGCACAAGAATAGCGTACTTATTTCTTGCTAAGTTTAACACGTGACACGAATCGAATAATAAATATATCATCGAGTTATCGACTAGACTTTTAAAATATGGGTTATGTGATATACATATCTTTCTTCTTTATACCCTTTTGTTTGAACATTCCCGCTAATTTAAAATTTGGTAAGAGAAAACAAAAGGCCAAAATATTAAATTACGGAAGCTACACAGTTAAATGAATACGTAATCCTTCATGGTACAAGATTGCCAGTAAATCATATACGGAACGCTTAGATAACATTTTTATTTGTATCTGATTAGAAATCTCTACAAATAAATCAAAGCTAAGTTTACGCTTTATTCGACTTACAATCATAATTTCATGAGTATTTCCTTTTGTTAACTGATTATGTGTAATTATGTCGTTTACCAGGTTTAATAAACTATTTCACATATTATAAATGATTATTGATTCATTGCTGAAAGTGAAATTTTGCTTTTCAGTCTTAATTTCGAGATGGTTATGTAGATGCGCATGGTAAAGTCTATAATATTGTGTTGCGCGCGAAGGAAAATATTGGTTGTCGTTTAAACTTTTTTATTATTAAATGGCTTACACTAATATATTATGACAATAATTCAGCACTGATTTTATAGTGACTTTATATTGAGATAGATAGCTACTGTGAATGATTCTTATATATGAAAATGGTTATCATGTGAGATGAATAAACAGTACAAAGTGGATTTGTGTACGTGATGAGTGCAATGAAGTCGAGAAGTCGCGATCAATATTTAATGAAAATGATAAATGAATAAAATTAGAATTAAGACACATATTGATTATTTATATAGAACGATATGTAGGTATAATGGTCATAAAAATACAGGTTATTATAAGGTATATAAGCGAAAGGGCACAAAGGGCACATAACAATTGTAATGATGCATCACAATTCTCCACAGCACCCAAAATTCTTTGAGACTGTTTTTTTGTTTGAATGTTCTAATTTTACGTGTTTCTTAAGTAGCACTTTATTGGCAAACTTAAATCGGTATGTAAAACACTGCATCTTCTTACTTCTAAATAGTCTATTCTTGTGACAAATGTTTGCGAACGAACGTAAGTCCGATCGCAGATAGTGCTTGATACCCCAGACACTTCAAAAGTTAATTTATTATTATTTTATTTTACATTATTTTATATTTACATTGAATCAATTTTATACAGCGTGTTAGGGAATGGTTTAGCATAAATTGAAAGGTAGATAGCAAATGGCAAAACGAATCGATTAAGTACAATTTTTGTAAATCGAAAATGCATAGTTTTCCCAAAAAATCGTTCTGAAATTAAAGTCCCAAATTTTGAGAACCGCTGAACTAGAATGATAAAAATTAGCGTAAATTTTAATATTATTGACAAAACAGCAGAGGTAAATTAACTTCTTGGTCCACTCAGTAATTCTTCTACTTCAATTTGTGTTTTGTGATCAAAATTAAAAAAAAACAAAAAGAGATATCTATGCCAGATTTGGGGTTCGAACCTCCCACACAAATGACCATGCTATCTACAATTTTGAAAAATTTTCAAAACGTCCATGCGCCACTAAGTCCACTTTGTTTAAAGGAAAAATTAACCGCTAATAAACTACCATAAACGACACAGTGGCTCTCAACAGGTGGACTGATAAAAATTTTTGAAGAAAGTATGCACTTTTTGGAAAAATGGTATAAGGCTTTTTAACTCGTCTGATCATGACAAATTCACATACGAAATATTGCTAAGCCATTCCCTAACACCCTGTATATGTCCTCATGAATGACTAGAAACACAATATTTTAATGTATAACCTTTTATCATTCATGTGACTCGCAATAGATTAAAGAGACACAGGTGAACCTTCACTGAAACTACAATAAGGTAAAGCCACCTATTTTAGTATATTTTTTTCTATTTTTTTCCGATTTTTTACAATTTTTTTATAAAGGAATTTGTGAAGGGAAATACAGGGTGGCGATAAAATTAAAAAAATTAAGTTTAGACAATTATGTGTCGGCCAAATGGCGGCCCTCAAACAGCATTTTGATTATTTGCTTGTTAGCTGCTTCTAATTACGCAAATTGCGTTTTTGTAATGTGTCGTCATTTGGATGCTTTAATGAGCCTATTAAAGCTCGCAACGTCATCAAGTGCGATGTCATAATAGCCATAATTTCACGGAACATTTTACGAACATTTTTAGGTTGGCAGGAAGCGAATTTGCCACCGTATTTTTGCCAATTTCACAAATTTCAGGGAGCGTACAGGCAAGATTACCTTCATTATCATTCATACTCGGATTTTCGACAAAATTTGGATAAAACAAAAATTTTAAATCAATTTTTCACCTTCAAAATTGATAGTTTACCAACCGTCACAAAAATCCCCAAATCGACAAAAATAACAATTTTTGTTTAAAATCGGCAGAAAGGGGGCAAATTACAAGAAATAGTATAAAAAACTCGTTTCATAAGACCTTGAAGCACTCATTCTTTCAAAATACTCGTGGCTAACGCCACTCGTTGTTGAAACTGAATTCGTGCTTCAAGAGTGGTCTTATGGTACTTGTTTTTTAATATACTATTAACGCCTCCCTTTCCAGCTTATTTTTTTGTTTGTTTTTGTGTCTGTTAAAATGCTGACAATCCTTTCGGCTTTCCCGTTTGAATATGGTATGATCAATACTAGCTATACCAATTTAGATAAAATGGTATGTAATAGAAAACTGTATTCATGGATGTTTTAAAAAATTTGGTGAATCAAATTACTCGAATTAAAACATACATGGGAACATCCACTTCGGTCAAGTTCGAAAAATTTTCGTAATGTGTTTGGAAGACAAGTTTAATAATTTATTTAAAAAAAAGCACTTGTTTAAAACCTTCCAAAGGTGAAGTTTTTTTTTTAATAATACGAGCAAAGTTTTTACAACAAAGTGCAAGAGTGTCTTAAGAGGGACTAATAAGAATCGTTTTTAATATTTTTTTTGTTCTATTTATAAAAAAAAGCATGTGACCATATGGTCACACTAGCCTAATAGCCTAATAACTATAACAAAATAACAATATACTATGTGGTATGAAATATTTCAATACACTCGATGCAGAGTCCCAAATCGCACTTTTTACACATTGTACGTACAACAGATGAACACCCTTCTCCTGCACATCTCCTTCTTTTCTTGTTTGAAACTGAAACAATGACGTGATCAATATGATCGTAGCGAATATCATCCGAGATACGATTCATAGTCAAACTGTTCCGACTAGTCTGCCCGTCCTTTTAGGGACATTTTTGAACTTAGTTAGATATGTTTGTACAATTTCTCGTCTGAAATTCAAATTCGTTATATGCCTGCTAGAAGAGTTGTACAAGGTCTAGGAATTGTTTATTGCGCAATCTATTAGCCAAGTAAGCAAAGGCCAGTACCATTTTTTACTGCGTATACCTATCCGACACTTAGCAATATTTTCATCCATTCGATCCGTTCCACCCATGTATTTATTATACATTGCTATTAATTGTGGTCTAGTTACATGAACAACTTTTTTCTGCGCTTGAGAATACCGTTTGATGGTACCAGTAGGCTGAATCCCATATGTATGTATATGTTATCCATCCAACGGACCAATATAATGCCCTCATTTTTTGATATTTTCGATTCAAAGTATCCACGAGTTTTTTGGACATTTCACTTTTGATAAGTAATTTACAATCTTTTGGGATCCTATTTTCTCTCATTGTGCCTGTGACACCGTATCCTCTTTCTGTCAGCGATGTTAGCAAACTAAAACTTGTGAATAAATTATCAACGAAAATTTGATACTTTAGTCTCTTCTCTGGTAAGGAATCTAGCATAAGCATCAATGGTGACGTGGCTTTTCCAAACTGTTCGTCATATTCAGTTTTACGTTTCGGACTACTGCCTTGGTAAATGTCGAAATTTATAAGATACCCATTTTCCGCATTTAGGCACCAGACTTTATAGCCGAATCTTATCGGCTTTCCTTTTATAAATTGCTTGCAGCCGTGTCGGTCGTAATATTTCACCATCGATTCATTGTAATTTAGGTGTTCAGTAGGTTTGAAGTATCTTAAGAAATTTTCTTGAAGTTTATTGATCAGCGGTCTCAATTTCCACAACTTATCATCCTTGTCGGGCCTCGAATTATCAGCACAGTGCAAAAATCGCATTATCTGTCTAAATCTATCACGACGCATTGCTTCCTTTACCATCAAATTTCCCATATCTGTTTCGCTATCCCAGTAAAAGTTTTTTCCAGGCAGTTTGTTATAACCCGATAAAACTAAAATTCCCAGGAAACATTTGAGTTCTTCAAAACTGATGTTCGGGTCTGGACAGTTACAAAAAAGGGCATACTTTTTTGATTCTTCAAGTAACAGGTGCATAATGTTGTCATCCAAGAACATCTCAAAAAGTTCCGTTGGAGATTTATTGACAAATTCAGAGTAATCTGGTTGAGGAAGTGTTGACGATTTGATCAGATCGCCGTCAATCCATTTTCTATTTACAACAATTTTCTTTTTCTTTTTCATTCCTTTTGTGCCTAAATCCTTACCCCCAGCTACTACAATATTTCTATCTGATTCTTCAGCTTGTTCTTTCGTTGCTTTGTCTCCGTGGGTGTCATTCTCTACTTTCTCCTCGGCTTGCTTATAAACTTCTTCTTCGATACTCTTCACGTCTTCTTCGAAACCAGATATGCGATCATTATTAGAAAAGCGAACCTCTGCTTCGGCTAGTAACTGCTTTGCAGACAAATTGTCCACGTCGCCACCAAGATCTTCGTCGCCTGAGTCTTCATCAGTTAAGATATTGGAATCTGGATGAGCAATATATATATACAGGATGTAAGCGAATTAAGTACATTAATTTTAACCGGTGGCAGAACACATCAAGACAAACAATTTTTCCATGTACCATTTTTTCAAAATCTCATTTTTTTAAATCTTTTTTTTTCCCTACAAATTGACGAGCCTTTTATGAAATGCTCCAACAAAGAAATCTAATAATAAATAATCGTCGCAACCAATGGTAACCGTTTCATACGGTAATCTTGTCGACTAGGTAACTTTGCTTCCAGTGGCGTGTAAGAAAATTGTGTAAAATTTTAAAATAATTTTAACTCAAAAACTAAAACGTTTTGAAAAAAAAGTTATTAGGAAAAATTGTTGGTCTTGACGACTTCCATTACCAGTTAAAATTAATGTACTTATTTCATTTACAGCCTGTATATATATATATATATATATATATATATATACATATATATATATATATATATATATATATATATATATATATATATATATATATATATATATATATATAATTTTCGTAATTATCTTCAGAAAACACCATGTCTAGAGCCTGTTGCAGAGAAAATCCTGGCCTAGAAAAATCAAGTATGTTAGTATATACATTAGGCTAGTATCACCATATGGTTACAGCGCAATTTGATATCAAATATTTTTTATTCACAAAAAAACAACAAACAATGTTTATGAGAAAACGAAAGGTACATGCCTTTGCTTCGCATTACACTAATTCAAAATAAATTTGTAAAGTTATGTTAAAAGTTGTTTATACTTACACCCATCGAGGTTCCGTAGTTTTCACACACGAAACAATGTCAATATTTAACAGTCGAAAACACCAAAAAAACAAGAAAGTTACAGCACTTTACACACTCACACGAATTATTATACAATAACGAACAAGGTAACAGAACAATGGAGAAACTTAGTTCATAGTACTGACACATCAGCTGATTAAATGTGGCGTTGCTAGTGTGACCATATGGTAACACAAGCCTTTGGAGGGTTAAAAACTGTACTACTGCATTAGAAGTTAATTTTAGAACATACTCTACCAAAAAAGTCGTGGAAGTGGGGTGCCACTAAAAAAATTTTTTGATTCGAAAGAAATTATTTTTGAAAAATGATTTCATTTTTAAAGTAGTTGATCATGTACTAATTAGTTTTTCGTAATGTAGGATTCTAGAATAACTAGAAAGGGATTTTGGTCTATTGCCGGATGGTACCTACTTTATTTATTTTTTTATTTTTTAATAAATTATCGGCAGTCCGAATAGTCACCTCTACTCTAAGTCAGTAGCTATGGAAAGAGTTTTAAACCGACCCATATATTTACGCCGAACCCTACTTATGATAACCGTTCTGATGTTCAAGGGGATTTTCAAATGTAATTCATTATGTCGATTGAAGATGCCCATGTGTGTCAATTTGCATTCATTCGTGAATACTTTATTATGTTCATTACAAATCTACAAATCTACAAATTTAGAAAACTATCCGTCGACCACCATCTCCAGGATGGAGAACTTGAGTAATGTGAATCTTGAGTAGACGATGCGTGTGTTAATGTACACAGTAAAAAATATTGTTACACTATTCAACACTAAACGACTCTAAAAAAAGCGTATATAGGTCCACACAATTTAGAATTAAAGATTAACTCTAGCTGTAGAGTACATTGTAGTGTCGTTTTTTCTCTAAACTAGTGTTAATTTCTGTTACACTAATATCGTCTCTGTGCAGAGTAGAAGCCATACTCTAACTAGAGATCATATTGACCTTTGTGTACTCTAAACAAAGTAACTGGTGTACTTTTTAGGGAGTTCAATGTATCGTCTATCGAGAGTGACTGATTTTGGCAACTCTACATAGAGCTACATTTTTTCTCTTAAAAGGCTAAAATAAAAGGGTAAAAAAACAATATTATTTGAGCTACTATTATATTTTATAAACTTAGTGTAACAACCAAAATTTCGGAACAAAATACCATGCGCCATTTGATCCGTGGTGGTGTATATTAAAAGTCTCTTTACATTTTAAAAAACAAAGATCAATAACATTAAATGTGTCTAGAAAAGTTAATTGAAAAGCAGACAAATCCGAATTGAAAGTAACAGTTTCTAGTTTTTGAATTACCAAAAAATAGTGATTGTCTATCACAACAATTTATCGAATTATTTCAAATTGTGTCATATTGTGCAAATTACCAGTCCACACAACCAAATCTTTCTTATACATGTACCCTAATTTAAACCATTTTACAGTAGATACTTCATAATCATCATCAAAATCCTCTATAATTTCTGTGAACATCTCTCTAAAACGTAAATGTTTAAACAATGTTTTTTTAGTAGGACCGGTAGAAATGACCCCACTGTTAGGCATTACTGAAGTTTGTTCTTGATAACGCATAGCCAATGTTTTGGCAATATTTTTGAAATTTCGAAATTGCACGACCATTTTTTTTAAGATGGTATGTTTCCCTTCATATCTCATTGCCCACAAATTAATCAAAGGTCCCATTTTTCTGATTACGTTTGGATAATGAATCATGAAGTGCATTTTTGTGTCAAATGTTGTTTGAAAACTGTTTGAAGTAATTGATGATGATCAGCAATTTTTATTTTTAATTTATTTAATAAAACATCTGGTATTTTTGGACTAAATATAATACGCATAATTTCAAGAAGTAGATTAATAAGAGTCCTCGTATTTTTTATAAGAGCTAATAAATCGTAAAATATTAGTGGAAAAAATATAGCCAGGCACCATGATTGAGAAGCCCTTTGATTAAGATTGCTTTTTTCTAAAACAATTGCGCTGGGTTTATTTGACTGATTTAGGTAACCGAAATTATAACATCTTATTCTTTCATTAATTTGCTCAAGAGATATTAATTTAAATCTGATTAACTGGTTAACAATTATTTTAATATCAATATGAACAGCTCTTTCCAAAACATCATGCATAATATCTACGCTAACAGAATCACATAACTTAAAATATTTCAAATCGTTTAGAATACTGCGATATTTAATTCCTTTAACAATACTCCGAGTGTCTAATAATCCACAATCTCGTTCATAAATTTGGCTGGTTCGCCAGAGTTCTGCAGAATTATAACATGTTGTTTTCGTTTGTTCCTTAGGTATGAGACAAATTCTACAAAAAAATTTTGCCTGAAAAGACAAAACCATTCCGTGCAAAGCGTTAGCTCCTAAGTTATCATGAGACAATGATGTGACAGTTCCATAAACTGGCTCTTCAAAATATTGTGAATGAATACCTGTTGTCTCTAATACTTTTATGTCGTCTATAATGGGAGTTAAAATAGCATTTAAATTAAATTCATTAGAATTTGGATCATGCTTAAGATCGTTTGTATAAAAGAGTGCCAAAAGGTGAGTGTTACTCAGGTGAGAATTATAAAATAGTGACAAATTTTGAATTGTAAAATAAAAGGCTCCTAACTTATGTCATGTAGCTTTACTACGTATTGGATTTGTAGTTTCAAAATCATCGTAGTATATTTGAAGTTGTAGAAAATATTTTTTATTTTTATGTAAATAATTGTTTTGTAAATATGTACCATTGTTATTTTCTAAATTGGATCCGTCTTGGAGAACTTGTCGAAGCCAGGAATTTTTGTCAATAAGAAATTTTATTGTTTCTAAAATAGAAATATATTGAAATGTTTTGGGTACCATTTTTTTCAATGGGCCCGTCCCGCAATTTTTTTTAACTGCATTTTTGGAAAATTCATAAGAAATTATTTTTTTATTTTAATAGATTTTCAGTATTAAGGCCAAAAAAGCAATTTTTGATCGCGTGACGTAGTAGGCCGAGCTACTCCTATTTCAAAGCGCGCATGCGCACTCACTGTAAACGCATAAGACTATTTCGAGTATTTCGCCCTTCCTCAACGATTGATTGATTAAAGCACGCCTGGGCGCTTGTTTTCATGATTTGTATAAACTGATTTAGGTTAGTTTTTGTATTTCTTACGTTATTTATGCTGTGTTTGCTTATTGTCATCACATAATTGCTTACACACACCAGTAAAAACACGCTAAACGTTATATGAACATGAACATAACCTAACTTTTGATTTACGCTTGCATCTAAGATACGCGTTATTTTGTTACGTCAGGTTAGTGAACCAATCAAAAATCTAGTGGGCGGTTCTCGGCCTGTGACGTCACGATGACTTCAAATTCATTTTTTAGGCATTGTTGCAAATTTTTGGGCATAGATCTCGTAGAAATTGTGTTGTTTCTCTTTGAAGTTTCATTAGGTACAAAATTAACAAAATCTACGATTTGCGGGACGAGCCCATTCTAGTATTATGCTGTGTGTCTAATATCATTTCGGATCTCGTTCCAATAACTATTTCACAGGGACGCACGACACAAGAACCAATTAAATTACGGCGTTTGTATATCGAATTGTATTTAGAAAATTCACTTTGAAATTTCTTTAAATTATTATCAATATAAATTGTGGTAACGTCATGAGCGCAATTCTTTTTTAAATTTTCCAAAACATCTTGCATAAAGTCTGTAGTAAAATCAAAAATATTTTGTATACTGGAATTTGGTAATTCCATAGACTGCAGTTGGCGTACATAACTGCGACATAAATCTTGCAGTGGCTCGACTGATGGGTTATCAATGTCATCATCTTGCATGACTTCTACGTTTTCTATATCAGTAACAGTTTCAAACTCATCGTGTGAAATTTTTTCCAGATTTAAGGCATTTACCGAGAATTTGTTTTCATTGGAAGAGTCATTGTCAGTATTATCGGATAAGGTCAAATTATTTGTGGGTCTCACGTGTTTATTATTAAGATGTCTTCGAAGTCCACTAAAAGTAGAGAAACGCTTTGAGCATGAAACTGATGTGCAGCATTTAAAATATACACCCTTTCGTTCAATTAGCGCATGGTATACTCTTAAATGTTTAATAACTAAATTAACAGTAACAAATGTCAAGGAACATAAATAACATTTGAAGGAACTCATAGAAACTATTATATTAATTTAAACGAGAATTTAACAGATTCGTTCTGATTTCTATCATTGTCGGTGTGTAACAAACAGAATCAGTGTCTACATTAAAATAAAATGTTTGTACAAATATCCAAAAATTTTTCAAATTTGAATCATATTGAACATCAAACACATAATGGGACATAAATAAATACTTAAAAGCCTTGCCTGAGGTGGCATTCTTCGGGCAATCCAGATGTTTCCCATCAATTTTGATCGTATAGTGAGACACTGACCCTTTGTTTTGACCCTGTGCCACTAAAATCGGTTGCTTGCTTTGAAACTTTATAGAGGACAGTGGTACATTTTCCTATAAAATGAGAATTTTCTAACGATATCCTAAAAATTCTTTATACTTACATGTTTAAAAACTATTACACAATCCAAATTAACTTTTTTTTAACGTTGGAATCAAAGAGGCCAATGTAAGGATTGCACGCGTTACTCTATCATACTCTAAAATATTCAATCAATACCCCTTGCAATAGTCCTTAGTCTCCAAGAAATGTACCCTTCGCCCCCGTTTATGTTTCGATAAAATGCCTCCTGCCAAAATAAAAGGTTTAATTTAAGTGCTATAAACATGATAGAATATTTACGTATCCCTTTGTTGAAGTTGGATCTTTTAGCTTTGAGAACTCCTTAACAATTGCCTCAGCAAGTGTAATTTTTGCATGTTCAGGTACTTTGATACCATAAAATTCTACTAAATAGGAACAACAAGTATTTACCAACTGTCCAGACGACAAAATTCAGAAATTTTGGTATTAATGTCCCATTTTCAGCGTAATAATCATGAATTTCCTGACCAACATGATGGAAAATATATATATGCCAATCCTTAAAAGTATAAGAATAAGAAATCGGTACAAAATGGCATGGCAAATATACAGGCTGTCCCAGAACTTGCGGCGGAGCCGGTAACAGCAAGCACTGCTAGTTAAATGAAAACGAATTGTCCAAGAATTTTTTTTTTATCTTAAGTCGTTTAAAAGTTATAAATAAAAAGAGTTCTACCAATCACAGTTAGTTGTTTTATCAATATTAAAGGTAATTTTTTAATAAAGTGCAGTTTGCATGGCAACAAAAACATGTATTGTTATTAAAAATAACTACTCATTATTTGGTCGACTGTAAAAATTTTCTGTCAGTCAACGAATATCAAAATTTAAAAAAGCTAAAATTATTAAAGTAAATGTTCAAAAATTCCACCTCCTACTTGAATGCATAATCGTGTTCTTGTCAGTAAACTCTCTCGTATGTTATTTAACATTTCAGGGGTAATAGATGCTACAGCCTCGTGAAAAAAAATCTAACGGGGTGAGATCCGGTGATCTCGCCGGCCAGTGTACTGGTCCTCCTCGGCCTATCCAACAATTTGGATATTCTTGATTTAACAAATTCCGTACATTAACAGCATAATGAGCCGGTGCGCCATCATGTTGAAACCAGTGATTAATCACATTTCTTAAAGGCACATTTTCCAGTAATTCGGGTAGATTATTTTGAAGGAAGTCCTGGTACACTTGACCATTTACTCTTGGAGGTAATTCAAAAGGTCCTACCTTAAAAATTAGGTATACGTTACGTAATTATTTAGTAAACACAACTAAATGTTTTACCAGCGAATTTCCGATGATGCCCGCCCACAAATTTATACTAAATTGGTGCTGATATCCGTGAACCATAAATACATGAGGATTTTCTTCTGCCCACATATGATAGTTGTGGCTATTAAATGTTCCTTGTCTACAAAAAAACGATTCATCGGTAAACAACACTTTTTCTAAAAAGTGAGGATTTTCTTCGTGTTGCTGCAGCAGCTAAGTACAAAATTCTAATCTGGGCAAATAATCCTCAGGAAGCAGGTGTTGCACTTTTGTGTAGTGATAAGGATGCTTGTTATTTTCAGATAAAATTCTATGGACACTACTTTTTGCCAAACCCATCTGACCGGCTACACTCCGAACGCTTGTTGTTCCATCTTCCTCGAATGCTTGAAACACACGTTCTTCATTTTGAACGGTTCGAACAGTGCAATCCACACCTCCAACACCTTTTCTATTCTGATTCAAATTTCCCGTGTTCCTAGCTCTATTAATTAGGCGTAGTATTACTTTGGCACTAGGGTGAACTGGCCGATCAGGGAATCGTTCTCGATATAATCTTGCAGCTGCTTCTGCACTTTTTCCACTTTCTCCGTAGATTATGAGCATCTCACAATATTCGGCAGCAGTAAACATTTTATACAGATAGGTAATGCGTGATTTCGTTAATAAAATTACAGATTTTTTTATTGACAAAATGCAAAAGTGACAATTTCAATGACAAGAGAAAAATTCTAGTTGACCATGTCAAACTAAAGTTTATTTTTAGTAACCATATGTGTTAATGTTTCCATGTAAATCAAAGCTTTTAATTGAAACACCTTTAGAAAAAGTTGGAAACTGACTGTGATTGGTAGATTTCATTCTAAAATGATTTTAGATAGAACATTTTTTCTTTCACGATTATTTTCTATTTACCCAGTAGTTTTTGCAGTTGCCGGCTCCGCCGCGAGTTCTGGGACATCCTGTATAAATACTTCCAAACTAAGTTGAACAGGCCTTTTTAGTAAATTAGTTGTTGAACGTGAAGTCTCAAATGGTGAAGAAGTAGTAGTAGATGCATCAAATGCGCTGTTGCAAAATTCTATTATGAACTGAAATGGGTTTAGGTATTAGCTGTTTCAAAACTATGTAAACGCCAACGTCGCGTTTTACCAAATTATTTTTTTAAATAAGTTTGATAAAAATGTATAATAGTTATTAATGATTAGACCTCTGAAACTATGAATTACATCAGCTATTAATTTTTTGATGTGCATAAATAAATTTATAACAACTAATTTTGAGAGAAAATGCGACGTTGGCGTTTACGTAGTTTTGAAACATCTAATGTAAATATGTATACAGCGTTGGGCAAAAGTCTGGATCCAAGCGTTTTGTGTCTGAACTAGGTATGTACCTTACGAAAAAACTAATTAGTACATCATCGACTACTTTAAAAATGTGATCATTTTTAAAGAATAAATTTTTTCGAAATTTTTTTAGATTTATACTTACTACATCGAACCAGATCCTCATATTCCCATTCGTCCTCAAGTTTTAATAATTTTTGGACATGTATGTGCTTAACCTTAATCAATTTCATATTGAAAGTAGGTGGAAAGAAGAGTTCGAGGCTTAATATTTAATTAGTACCTACACAAAGAGTATCTTGAACAACAAGATTAGCATTTGTTTTTATAGAGGGTGATTGTGAAATATGTTTATTGTTATAGGCTAATGTGTAAACGTGGCTAGTTTGTAAACTAACCAAACCGTTGGCTATTTTAATATAAAACGCAGTTTCTTGGCTAATTTACTTGAAAGACAAAGTAGCTGGAGAGTTTGTAAACTATCCAAGGCAGTTTGGCTAATGTGAAAACGAACTTTCTCGTAACACAAGGTAACCAATGCGTTGGTTATTTTACACATTAGCCATAACATATATAAGTTTAAACCAGTGCTAGTACTGCTAGTAGATACTCCAGCAAAGGTGGAGGATGATTGAGTTAATAATGGCCAAATGCTGATAGTTTTCGAACAAAAGAGGCAACATACTTCAAAATCAGTCTGAATAAATTTAATTTAAAATGGAAAATCAATCACACACAAAAACACAAAATAACCAGGTAATGAAGAAATAATGTAAAATATAAATAAGACTTACCTATCTCAATTCAAAGTCATATAAAGTAATGTACCACTAACACAACAACGCACTAGTAAAATGCGCAAGCGCTGTGCGCATGGCTGGGCCCGTATTCAACACTAGATAAAGGCGTACTCAACACCAGATAGTGCGTATTCAACACTAGATATGGTTAGTGCGCTTTATAGTTTGTTCTAGAGTAAATAATAATAGCGAGTTTCCACTGTGAAGAGTACTAACGCTTTTAGACTTATGTTTTTACACTATAGGGCATGTTTTACACTAAAAAAATTTGAAATATTCATAGTGTAATAGTTTTTCCCTAGTTAGAGTTCAAAAATACTTTACTTTGTTTTACACTAGCAATATTTTTTACTGTATAGTGTCCTCAACACCACTTGATGCGATATGCAACATGTGTAGCAACTTTCACTTTGAAAATCGAATCTGAATGAATACTAGGTGGTTTTTTTTCAATTTCGCGCACCACTTGCAAAACTGCCATTTTATTTACATTCTCTCTATTATTGTACCTTCGCCTAGGATTTAGAATTGAACCATAATCGACTAAATTCCTATGGAGTAATAGAAAACAGTTTGTAGGTCTCTTTCTGGATACCGCTAGAGATATGTTTCGGATGTAATCAGCCCGTGGTCTGTAAGTAAATATTACATACCAACGTATGCCATTCGTGTTCCATGAAAAATGATGCGCAAGCAAACCTTGCAGTCTCTTCAATATCATCCATTTTTCTATTTTCACTTGAAATAACAAAAACAAAAAATAACAAATGTTGATTTAAAGTAATGTGTTTGTTTTGGTTTGTATCCCTAACACGAAACGAACGTCACACACATTTTTAATTTGACAACAATCTGACGTTTATTGATTTTTCATAAAAATGCATTCAGAAAATATTTTACTTTTTCTTATTTGTGCAGGTATTGCTAAAAATAGCTTACTAACCTCAAACTGTAAGTTCTTCTTTTGGTCTCGAACGCTTAGAAAACCTCGGTACCCTCGGTTTCCCAATATTGCATTCTCGACCAAAAAAATTGCACTTACAGTTTGCGGTATGTAATATACTATTAACTCTGTGTGTGGGAATTACTTACCAATTGGGGTCCTTTTAGCAAATACCGCCAGAGAGCTCATAAATTCGTCCCAAATACATTGAGCAGGCAGTAGTACAGAATCAGATTTAGGCCACTTGCATACGAATTGCTTCAGTGGGTAAACATGTTCAAAAAAAATTTACGAACACAGTCAGCATCTGAATTTAAATCAATCAATCAATGTATTCGATTCTCCATTTTTTTAAACGTGGTGATTCCATGATGGTCATTCTTCTGTCGAGTGTTTTATATTCAAATCCGATGCTTCGCAAATACATTCTAAGACACTGTTTTGCCAATCCAATTAGGGACTTTTTTAACAAAAACAACGATTAAAATCCCTTCACACCAAACGTTTATTTGCAACACGACGCGTTTCAACCACAAAGTGGTCATCCTCAGGTGAGAATCTAAACTAAGCTAACTCTAACAATGTCATGCCTTAAATACTAATTTTGCCGACTTTCACTTTTCCTACCCCCAACTAATGAGTAGAGGGGAGAAAAAGGAATGGGGCCGTTGTCTGAATTCATAAGTCTATTTCTATTTTTAAATATTTCAAGGCTTTCGAAAGCGTCAAGAAATTTACAGTTATTAACTACTCTAACAATTTTTAAGCTAGTGTTATCAATCCTATGGTCTTTTCCAAAAATATGTTGGGCAACACTTGACTTTTCAAATCTGTTGAATCTTAAATGCGCTAAATGTTCTTTAAATCTAGTGTTAATTGATCGACGTGTCTGCCCAATATATTTTTGTTCACAATCTTTACAATTAATTTCATAAATCCCCGCAATAGAATCTTCTATTCAAAGGTTCAACGAACCTACAAAACATTTCGTTAGAGAGGCTTGTAGACAAGTAATTTCAAAAAACCTAAACTCACGTCAAAACACCTTTTGCAATAATGACCATTTTAAAATCATTAAAAGTTTGCGATCGAAAGATTGTTTTTATATGAAAGCAGATAAAGGTAATAAAGTTGTTATTCTTGACAAAAAGGATTATTACGATCGGGTTAACCACCTTATCGATAATGGTCCTTACAAAACTATTTCGAAAAACCCTTTGCCAAAAATGATTAGAGAAGTCAACAACACCTTGAAAACTTGTAACAACCTTATTACTCCTGTAATTAAACGTAAATTGCATGTTTCTAACCCAAGTGTACCTAAACTTTATTGTCTTCCAAAAATTCACAAACCTGGAAAGTCAGTTCGTCCAATCGTTTCAGCGATCGGGGCCCCAACTTCCATGGTTTCCAAATGGTTAACTAACGAATTTAATAACTTACCACTTCAGCAATCTAGTTTCTCAGTTAAAAATTCTTTAGAATTTATTAGTAAAGTAGAAAATATCACATTGCACGAAGATGAGTTATTAGTTTCATTTGATGTAAGCTCTCTTTTTCCAAGTGTTCCAATTCCACAGACTTTAGCTTACTTAAAAGATTTGTTGTCCCAAAACAATTTGGATCAACATGTTATTAACGAATATGTTCAACTCACAGAACTTTGCATGAAGCAAAACATTTTTCAATTCTCCGGGAAGTTTTTCGAACAGCAAGAAGGTACGGCAATGGGTAATTCATTATCGCCCTTCTTAGCTGACCTTTTCATGAGCCGATTTGAAAAGGATTTAGAAAATGAGCTTGAATATTTTCCAAGAGTTTGGTTAAGGTATGTGGATGACATTTTTGCAATTTTCGATCCTAGGAAGTCTACAGTAGATGACTTTATCAAAATTTTAAACAACCGCTTTCAAAGCATTAAATTCACTTGTGAAAAAGAAGTAGATGGGAAGTTACCATTTTTAGATACATTAGTAATTAGAGCTAACAATAGAATAGAATTTGATATTTATAGAAAAAATACTAGTACACTTCGCTATATCACTGCCGATTCACATCATTGTCCTCAACATAAAATGGCAAGTTTTAATTTTTTGATTCACAGGCTCATTAACTTTCCCTTGAGTAATGCAAGGTTTGAAAAAGAGCTCAAAATTATAAAAGATGCAGCAAGGTGTAATGGTTTTGAGACAAGAACAATTGACAAAATTGTTCGAAAAGTTAAATACAGAAACATGGTCAACCAATCCACGACTTTTACAAACTCACCAAAGAAAACAAATTTCATAGCTTTACCTTATACTCCCTCAATCACAAGAGGTTTGAGAAAAATTTTCAAAAATCTTGACTTGCAAGTTGTTTACAACTCGGGCACAAGTCTCAAGTGTTTTCTCGGAAATCCAAAAGATAAAATTGGATCATTGGAAAAATCGGGGATTTATGAAATTAATTGTAAAGATTGTGAACAAAAATATATTGGGCAGACACGTCGATCAATTAACACTAGATTTAAAGAACATTTAGCGCATTTAAGATTCAACAGATTTGAAAAGTCAAGTGTTGCCCAACATATTTTTGGAAAAGACCATAGGATTGATAACACTAGCTTAAAAATTGTTAGAGTAGTTAATAACTGTAAATTTCTTGACGCTTTCGAAAGCCTTGAAATATTTAAAAATAGAAATAGACTTATGAATTCAGACAACGGCCCCATTCCTTTTTCTCCCCTCTACTCATTAGTTGGGGGTAGGAAAAGTGAAAGTCGGCAAAATTAGTATTTAAGGCATGACATTGTTAGAGTTAGCTTAGTTTAGATTCTCACCTGAGGATGACCACTTTGTGGTTGAAACGCGTCGTGTTGCAAATAAACGTTTGGTGTGAAGGGATTTTAATCGTTGTTTTTGTTAACCATTCCACGCCAAGGAAATCCAACAAGAAGTAGGGACTTTTTTGTATACACCAATTTTTGTAATTCTGAGAATTGTATAATTTCCGCAGTTTCTTTAAAGTCCTGTATCCAGTTTGCAATTTGGTACGATTCTTCCTCACTGAAAGGACGAATTGAGTCTTCAATATTTTTAAAATTCATCACGAATCTTGGTGTTTGTTCTTATCTCATGGTCCATCTTTCATTTCCTGATGACGGTGTACTTCGAAGTTTTTTTTTCATTCATTTCCCCTTCCCTGGTACCCTGGTTAATTCACTTGCAACTTTAATCGAATTAGAATATCCCATCTTGATCAAACCCTGATACATATTCATAACTATTTCTTGTTTGATTTATTGATAACTATTTCTTGGTTGTCAACAAAATAAATTCCGTTTGTAATTATTTTACTTGTTAAGTAAAGAAGAAAAATTTAAGAAATTAGTTACTCAGTTAATTAAGTACTCATCATAAGGGTTTAGTGTTTTCTTATAAACTTTGAGTAAATCCAGATAAACAGGTACACAGGTAAGAGAACAATCATGACGCACGAATGTCATATCTACAACAGTTGTCATTGGTGGCACATTTTCAATTTGTTAACAAATTGATAAGTTCCAATACGGTACTGGAACGGTTCGTAAACAGAACACCATAATAATAAATGCAAATTTAGGCTGGTGGCACGGGTCTAGTAATAAACCCATTGTGAGGCAGTTAACTTGGAACCCTCAATATAACTTAATACGAATTGAAATGATATACTTGAACTGGCGTGCGTGGGGGTGGAATATCCCTAACCCTAAGAGGGGATTTGTGTCCTTAGGCTTAGATTCCGAACAGATATTTAATAGTAAGCTGTAAGAATGTTGCACCAATTCGTTGCAAACACATTAATCCACATTCTTCTGTCTCTGGTATATAATTTGTTTTCTTTTTTGTTGGACCCTGAACAAAAATATTCGTCACATAAAGAGTGATTCCCAAATACATGTTTTGGACTATTTCTGATACCTTTGATTAGCATCGTAATTTGGGTACTTAACGGAGCATTTTCTTTTTTCCGAAAATCTGTGGCTTTTTTAATTCCTGTTCGCAACCGATCAATTTTCCCTTTTACAGACCTTCGGAAATGGTGACAAACAAGCTTATTGCTGCTGCTAGTTCTTTTAATTTAGAACAAAAATTTCGAAGAAGGTGGTTAGAACACTAAATTTTTATAATTATAGTTTTATTGCCTGCACTCTTAGAGGAAATACTAACTCTCTCCTCCATCACCTACTAATCTCACATATTTTAAACAATGCATTTTAATACTTTGTTTAAAACCCTCCAATATACCTAAAATCGGATTCCATTACCAAAGACGTGTCACATCAGTGTTTAAAGCACTTACATTCTCTTTGTAAAATTTTATCTACGGAAACTAAATGACAAATAGGAGAGTATTTATTCCTAATGAGTTTAGATCATGTTCTACTTCTCTCGCGAGTTCTGCTTTTTTTGTCCACTGGCTTTATTGTTTTCCAAGCAACTTCTAAAATTGACGACGATACTTTTCACATACGAGTATGTTTATCATATTTTCAACGCGAATATTCAAATTCGCTTGGTCCTATATCATTTGGCTGTAACCCATTCCCACAGAAATATGTGCTAATACCTACCGCTGCAGAATTTATATTGAGATCGTTACTGTCTTAGCTATATGATTTCCAAGCAATTTTTTCTTAATATTGCACATCTTAGGTACATTTCCAGGTGATTATTGATTTTAGACTATCTAAACGTTGGGACTGTAAGCACATGTGTGAAATATTGCATGAAAGAAGCTGGTAGTTAGAAAGACAATTGGTGGAGCTACTATCAGCACTCGCAACATCTAATACTTTCCAGTTTTCAGATTATTATTTTGTGATCATTGCAAGAGAGTTAAGTAATGTGAATCAAATGGAAAGGAATGAAAACGTCTCTCTATGACATCTTGTGTAGTTGGGTGTAAAAACAACTCTATTAAATCTCCTGGGACAAAATTTTATCCATTTTCGACAATGAATTCCAAGAGCGGTCAAAGAGACAAAAAAATAGCGACAACGGTGCATATTTTTTTGTAATAATACAAGAAAGAATTAATTCAATTTACATATTTTATCACTCTCACGTATTTGTTTTAAATAATAATTAAAATAAAATTTGTGCAATTTGGGAATTCATCTAAGCTTTTCAAAAAGGTATCACCACAATATTACAAATAACTTCCTTTGGTCTAATAAAAGGCACACTAGTACATCCTAGCGACAAACATTTGCAATTGGTGTTGTGTGTAATGTGTATGGAATTTGGTAAGTATTATTTCGCCATCATTATTCTGCAAATATTTTAACATTAAATTGGTTGAAACCTACATGATTAAGAACATTCTACTTCTACCGATTTTTTCAACATTAAATCTTCTAATACAACTCCATCTAGTCTGGCACAGAGCCATGAATTTAATATGTTTGTATATGCACGTAGGAAACCGATTAGAAACGTCAATATTGGCACCCACGTCATTAACTAAAATTCGATCTTTTATTCTAGCGTTTTTTGTCATAAAATAATAGGCACCCACGTCATTAACTAAAATTCGATCTTTTATTTTAGCTTTTTTTGTCTTAAAATAATAGACCATTAATTGAATTGATAATAACATCATTAATTTCAGTATTACCACTATTACAAAGATCTTTTGCTCGATTCAGGGTTGCATACTAGTCCCCACTAATCGCTTCAGTTTAATAAAGATTTAAACACCTCACACTCCGACTTAAACATTATTATTGGTCGAATCAAAATATCCTTTTCTTAAATGCTACAATTTTTTTTATGGTGATGTCACTCTTCTTCTCTTATCTACAGCGTGATTCTTAAATAGACCGACAAAATTCTACCCATGGTAGTGTCAAATGAGTACATGCCGGGAAAAATAGTAAAAAAATTCTTTGTATAACCGTTTTCGAAATAAATTTTTTTAAAGTTATGTTGGAGATAAAGCGTACGCCACTGATGTGTTCGTAAGAAGTATTAGCACAGTTAGTGGAAAGCATGATAATCGTCTGATGACAATGTGCTTGATCAATGCAACAATGATCACTGTTTGTGATCGATATTCATGATGAAAACAAGCACATTTTCTCCAATACAATTAGTTTGAACTCATGAGCGTCGCAAGTGGCAGGGATTAAGGGGTTTCTACCCCTACAAAATAAAAACGTAAATATGGTGCAGATCGTTTCTGCTTATCCTTGGAAAGATGTGATAAAATTTTGTAGGTCTATTTAAGAATCACCCTGTATAAGTACTGTGGTGTTTTGTCAGGCGTGTAAGCTTGGCCAATAATTGATTAGTTGGTTTTTCAAAACGCCTAAGTAAGTAAAACATGAATATAACTACAGTGAATACTTTCTTAAGCAGTCACTCGCCGTCGCCGAAAATTTGTCCGCTATACAGCTTTACATTTTCCCAACTGTCCTTGCTGGACCTATGGGATCATCGCCTATTAACTGTCTGGAGAGGTACTTAATAGAAGTTGACATTATTTTTTAATAGAGCGGTACAACTGATACTGCGTAGGATGATTTTGCTACAGAATGAATATAAATTAGTGTGGCACTCCACAGCCCAATGCAAAGAGTACATTGCACAGAGGGTGTGTAGTATATAAGAGCAAACACTCAAAATGATTCAACTCTCTTTAAACTTACAGTTCTCAAACAAATTCATTATTATATTTATTCTTTCGAACATTCTTTACACTTATTCATTTTTGTCCTTGAAAGGTGATCCATAGAAGTTTTGACCCACATCATAGTAATTTCGCATGTCGTTACCAGAAGTTGTCTACCACAAATTGTACTATTAATATTTGCTGACCAGAGTATTCCCTTGTATGCTATTTAATCAAGATTAACACATCCAGTAATTGGAATAAAGCTAAAGTGAAGATTGTTAAAATGTTTTTATCCACCACATGTATACTCTTCTTCTTTGCTACGAATAATTTTGAGAAATCCTCTCGCAGTGGTGAACGTTCTCACACGGCACGTAGAAGTTTCTCTTCGTTCGGTGAAATTGTGCTCGCTATGATTATTATTTCTTGTTCTTAAGGATAGCCAGCAATTGGATGGCCTCAGGTGAAAATCTTCCGCAAACTGGGTCGGATTGCCTAGTGGACTTATGTCCAAATTTTTTCGTAACCAACGAACTCTTAAGAGACCGAATTTTCTTTGACCTTCAACCATTGCTTGAGTATTCTATCAAGCCTTCATTAAAAAAAAAACTCTAGAGTGCTTTGAAATTAAAAAACAATTGTTGCTTGATTAATTCGTGCACTTACTTGTCAAATTGAAAGATTTCGTAACCTTACTTTTTGACAATTAAAAAATAACACATTTTCGTAAAGATATTTATTTATTAACTATAAAAACTGTTGGAAATGTCTTCCTTGTTGCTCAACACACATAACACAACGCCTTCGAACACTGTTTAACACATTACTCAGTTCAAGTGGATTTTCGTTAATTTCATCAATTTTCTCTTGAATGCGTCGTCTTAATTCATCAATAGTTGGAATTGGTGTAACAAAAATTGAATTTTTAATGCGTGGCCAAACATAAAAGTCACTAGGCGTTAAATCACATGATCTTGGGGGATAATCATTTGCCGTATTCCTGCTAATTATTCTGTCATCAAAAAATGTTCTCAAAAAGTCTAAAGTTTCTGCTGTGCAATGCGCTGTTGCACCATCCTGTTGAAACAAACCTTCTCGTAATTCATCATCGTGAAGTTGTTCGATAAAAGGCGTAAGAATTTCTTCGCGATAACGTGCTGCAGTTAACGTTCCTGAAAAGTACATCAAACTGTAGTTTTAACCCTAACATTACGAAAAAACACTCAACCTTGAAAGAAAATGGGACCGACAATTCTTCTTTTGCTGATAGCTGCCCAAACACCTATTTTTTCTTGATGAAGAGGTTCTTCCACAATTTCATGAGGATGTTCTGTTGCCCAAATTCTCATGTTTTGTGAATTCGTGTAGCCAGACAGGTGAAACCATGCTTCGTCCGTAAAGAAAGTTTTTTCCAAAAGTTCATTGTTATTTGCAATGTTATCCAAAAACCACTGACAATACTGTAATCTCCTAGGGAAATCCACAGGTTGTAACTCTTGGACAGATTGGACACGATACGGGTACACATGTAAATCTTTTCGTAGAAGTTTATGGCATGTACCAACAGAAAGTTCAACTTGTTAAGACAGATGTCTAATCGATGTTTTTGGGTCTTGCTCCAAAATTTCCTGTGTAGCATGAATAACTTCTTCTGTGCGCTCAGTTGGTCTTCCACTACCTTCTTTACGCGAGGTGGACGCAGTTCCACGAAACAAGTTCACATTTCGGTGAAGAGTGTATTTAAATTCTTCATAGACAATAACAACCTCAGGAAAAGCTTCTCGAAACTCCTCCAGGCACGGTTGAATTGAATATTTCCAAACACCGTTCACTTTCTCTCCATTTCGGAAATAACTTTCCAACAAAAAGGCTTTTTGTTCACTGGTATACACCATGATTACAAATCAAGAAAACACGAAATTTTGTATTGAAAAATACTGTTTTTTTTTATGTTTGGAAACCAGAAGCAGCAACCACAGAAAATCACACAAAAACCGAACTCGTTTTGGTGGAAACTGGCGGGAAAGAAAAAAATCTCAGGTTATGAATTTTGGTCTAGTAGACAACCAACAATACAATGCCAAAGTACTAGCTAAGAAACACGTAAAAAATTCAACGCATGCTGCGAGTTTTTTTTATTAGTGAACGCCTGTTATTTGCAACGCTAATTAAGTTCAGGGAAAACCTGTGAAAATCAACTTCTGTTTTTAAAAATTATGTTTAACTCATACTCAAGCTCTCTGGAGCATGGTATAAGAAGAACTGAAATAAATTTTATATAAATTCAAAACAAGTTGCTTCCCTAAAATGAGTAACATATTATAAACCAAATACATGCGGGCTCGCTTAGACTAAACGTCTCGGGGTGGGTACATGAATTGTTTCATAACTTTGTAGCACAGGTTTGTTTAGTTTTTTGCCATTTAGAAACTTTTCGTCTTTTGTAAAATGTACTGTTTTCGTGTTAAATTGCAATGAGTGTCTGGGGGTCAGTATTGATGAATTTAGAGGGAATAAGCTTCGTTTTGACCAACCTCCATCCACTATTACGGTAATATCGGCTATTCCTTTTTCATCTATATTACATTTAGCTAGTGCTATTTGGTATTCATCTTTCCCAGCTTCTTCTATCACATCCCATAAACAATCTTTCCAAACTTTTATTATCATAAGTAGGTAAACAGTTAATAATATCCTAATTTGAACTTTTCTTTACTTAGGGAAGCTAAGGAATTCTGTATGTCATAAAGCATATTTTTACTAAGTGAAGGTTTATCTAAAACACTTCAAAATTCTGCAGTATGCTCATAGGTACTCCCAGTTGCAGGAGTTCCCCATACGGCTGGCTGTTTTATTTAAAATCGACTCTTTGGGATTTTCGGTGCGTATAGACTTTTCCTCCCCAGAGCTGTTACAGGAATAAAGTAGAACACTTGTCGAATCTTTTTTATTTCTTTTTTAAAAATTAACATTCTTGTAGTACCATTATAGAATGACTGTGTTCCAACATAATTGCTCTGTTCATCAAAATAATAGTGGATGTCCTTAATTTGGTACTCACTTTGAACAGAATTAGACTCCTTTTCAATCTCAAGTTCATGTTTGTTAATTCTGCAATAAAAAAAACAGTGACATCTGTAATCTGTAATAATGTCATTGTAATTTGCAACCGCCCACTTTTTAAAAGTTGAAACTATACTTACCACTTCTTGCCCTGGACAATCGTCAGCATAGTGCCCTACCTGTTGGCACCTGATGCGCCTGTTCCTGCGGGGTTTAGTGCATTCTCGACTCGGCCTGTCGCCCAGTCGCCTGATGTGATTGCTCGGTTCCATCAATCTTACTGAGGAAATCAGCATAAAGGACCTCTGGCCTTTCACACCCAAATGCTACAGCGTTGGCTCGCTGGGTTTTTGGGTAACCTCTGAATAATGCAGGAAGTCGTATCCGCCTCTCTTATCCTCACCCGCTCGCACATGGCAAGTTTATCATGGTAATAGCTGGTGAGAAATTCTCGCCCGCCTCTTTCACCCTTCCCACCATCTCCAGTAGGAACGTTGCAAAATCAAATTGTCGGGGAACGCCTTTGGCTAGTGTCGCCTTCCACTGGGCCCATGTCAAGTCGTACGACTCGAGGGACTGAAACCATAACTTGGCCGCCCCCTCGACTCGTGTGTGGAGGACGCAGATTCGGTCCAACCATAAACTCGCCCAAGTTGTTTAAGTCGGCCCAACCACGCCTCCACATTCTCGTCCTTTTCATCACCGTCGAATGCTGGGACCTCCGATCCCAAACGTGCCACATTCGCCCAGTCACGCCGCCCCGATCTCGCCTCGCCCGCTTCCTTAGTCTCTACCCATGGGCTCCCCCCGAGAAGTAGAGGTTGAGATGCCGCCCGCCAAAGATGCGAGGCTCTCTGACATCTGTTTCTTCAGTTCGGCCGCCTGCTCTTGCCAAACTTCTTCGAGCCGCTTCATCAACCGTTTTTCGACGAGGCGTTGGCGCATCGCCTGGCCCTCTGCTCTGCCGCTCTCGCGAAATAAAAGAATCTTATGTTGGTCATATAAAGACTGACTGTAGCAGCTTACATGATAGTCCATTTCAGGACTATCAAAGCTATTGTACACAATACTTTAGATTTTAATAATTAAGAACATTTTTAGACATTTTTATATTGTTAAGATTGAGTTGGCGAAATATTTTTTCACAGATTAAACAAATTTTTAACATACTTTTTGATGGTGTGCACTAATATTGCCCTTATTTCTTAGTTGAATTAGGAGCACAGTATCTCTCTCGTCAAACAATTGTAACTTCAAAACTGGCATGCAACGTTTTTTTAAATTTGAAGGCGACGTCTACACAATTTGAAAGTTTCCACCAAAAATATAGTTCTCATCAAAAGTATCTACTAAAATAGAATTATTTGTGTCTTGTTCGCCACTAATTATCGTCGATGAGGATACATGTAATATTTTAATGTCGATAAGTAAACAATTGCCATTAGCTGATACTAAGATCTTATTTTGGACCAACATATCATCTCCTATATGACGTTTCTAACTGCTTGGCATTGGGATTGTTATTAAAACCTCCGCTGCATCCTACGGCCGTGAAGGTTTCAATATGGTCTTGCGACAAATTATAGCTAAGTAAATACTTTAAACCCTTTTGTTGCAAAAAATTATATAAATAGGGAAAAGATTTTTTAAACAAATAATAAAACCCAAAAAACCTGGTTTCCTTGCAGACCGTATTAGAATTTTCCAAATGCATTGCTTCTGCATTAAACATGATTTTGGTTCATTTAAGGGAAGTCCCCATTCGGTTTTTTATGTTTTTAAACCGACAGTTAAAAATATCAAATATATCATTAAAATTTTGACAAAATTCTGCCGTTCCCTCTGCATCTGCAAACCCTTCTACCTCAAGTGCCATTTGATATGGTTTGAAATTTGTTTCATAATCCTGATTGGCTCCAATTCACTACACATTCGCCCATTAACATGTAAGTAATTGGCGCAACTACTGTCTTATAAGTGTCATTAACAAGTTCGAAGCACTTATTTAACAAATTAACTCTTTCACTACCAGTTAATCGTCGTATCAGAAAGTAGCCCAATGGCAAATTCCACTTGGCATTTAAAGCCACTGCCAAAAGTACCTTGGTGACTTCTTGATAATTGTCGGTATTTATGTCAGTATACCATTAATACCCAAATAGACGCAACTATAAAACCTTGAACTTTATTTGTCATAAATCAATTGGAGTCGTAGTGATATTTCAGCAATGACAATATTTATTGAGCAAGGAGATAATATCTCTACGACAGAGATCAAACATAATATTATCTCTGTCGTAACACTTCAAACGCTTCCTGGGTGAACCCTGGGCCCTGTTCCACCAAATTTTTTTGCAACTTTGCACTTTGCATAAATTGCAAACTGTAAAGTTAATTTGTTCCACCAATCTTTTCAACCGTCTTTGCAAATTTTTGTAAAGCAAAATATTTTTGCAAAGTACTCAGAAAAAAATGCTGCTGTTGGTGAAACATAAAGGTGTTTGACAAAGTGCAAAATTGCAAAGTCGTTGGTGGAATAGAGCACTGGTCGCCCATTAATGGCACGGGAAGATTATTAAAATTGTTTCTTACATATCTATAAGTTCTGCTCGAATAGAATTATTTTCTACTTTTATTTTATTTTCTATGTTAAACTCTTAACTCTTAAAATAGAGATAGGAAGTTTTAGGGGTTTGTGAAGGTTTGAAGAAACATGAGGGGTAGACTGGGATTAGGATGTTGGAGGGTCAGTAAGGAGTCTAGTTTCGGGTAGGGTGATTTCGGGGGGTTCTGTCTGGGTGGCTATCGTGGATGTGCGTTGAAACGTTTGAAACGTTGAAATTTTCAGAAGTACTTGTCGCAGACTCGGAAAGCTTTTCTAGTAAATGTGTTGTTTTTTGAAGTTAAGATATCTTTATACATTACATGAAAGGAGGGCACAGCACCACTACTTAATTTTAGTCTTTTGGCTGTCCTGCTTACGCAATCAATCATTATTAAAATTTTGCAGATGCAAATGACTGTAAGCTCACCTTTCGCCTGATGCTTATAAATATTTTTTTAATAATAATATTCCATTATTTTGCAGCAGATTGCTAAGTGCTAATGTCAACACTTTGTAACGCCATTTGTTAATTAAGAATTCTTTTAAATTTTTGGGTGGTTGTGCAATCTTTTGTTTTTTAAATGTAGCAATGCTAATTGGTGGTTTTTGGGAGTATATAATTTTGAAATTAATTGTCTGCATTTTGCCTTTGGTATTACTGTTTTTTTTCCTTCTCTTTTTTGTACGATTACAATATCTGCCTCAAATGTTCTTTAAGTGAGCGGTAAAAGCTTACATCAAGAGGTTGCGTTAGATGTGTTGAACTAACATTAACAGATACAAACTGAATAGCTTGTTCTTCACATTTACAAGGTTACAAGGTCTATGGATATGTGAGATGATAAGTTCTTATATACCAATTAATATTCTTCAGTTTTTGAAACAATTTTCATCGAACTAGCTTGAAGGTGTTCTTCCATAATATGTTTCCTTTGGACCTTTTTGTGTCCAGGTATCATACAGGTGCACTGCTTTACGAGTGTATACTGTATGAGGTGTAAGCGTCTTTCCATCCACTGTAACTGCGAATATTATTGAAGTAGCGGATTTTGACGAGTTTATAACTCTTTCTGGAGCCACTTGTACGACTAAAATAGTTATTTACCTAACGAATGATTTCCAAACAAGTTAGGTATAATATTTTTTGTAACAAATATCTCAAAAAAATATTTTTTTTCTGATAATTTAGTCCTTTTTGCTGATGGGTTGGCAACAGATCAAACAATTATCAAATTCACATAATGAGCTGTCACTTATTTAAAAAAATAACCGTTTCCATATCAACGGTAGTGATACCAACCTATTAAATGTCCCTAGCCATTGTTGTGCAAAGTTAAAAACACCGTAATGTGGCAAAGCCCGTTTTCCACACTCTGGAGATAACCAGGAAATAGCTATCTAAAAGCTATGAGTACAAAATGAGTTTGCTATTATAATTCTTTTTTATTTATTTGTTTTAGACTTTTCTCTAATACCTTAGTACAGTTTGTTGTGATCTGCTTCTACTCTTCGTACTCTGTTCGTCAGTGAGCAACACGTTGCTGCACTGCTGGAAGGTTCAGTTGCCATGTTCTTCAGCAAACAACCGTCTAGCTCTCAGATGTGCAGGACTTGAAGGAGGCACTCTAGTCGGTCTTATCGGCCTAATTTGGACGTCGTGCTTTCTGTTGCAGATTGTTTGCGTACTAAATGGAGTCCCTGTGGCCTGTACAAGCTGATTTTGAAGGGTTGAAGCTGTACTTGTGTGTTGTGGTACATCCTATAAACTCAATCTTACATGGTTCTCCACCATAGCGTGGATGATAAACAGCTGCCTCGATTCCGGACCTACGGGTACGATCTTGTTGACAAACTCCCTACAACAGAAAATTATGCTGTTCCCGACGACGCTCTGGAAAATGTTTCTAAGTTCTAAGGTCACTAGGTACAGGGAGAACAGCGACTCCGCCCTCGACCACGAATAATAAAACCGCGGTGTCCATGTGGTTACAATTTCTATTTTTAAAGATTTGAAAAAATAAATTTTGGGTTAATTATTACCGTCTGGCTTTTCGGCATAGATGGTTTGGAGCCGGGTCAATTCGGAAATAGTCATCGCCTTTTAAACCTTCATAAAGTGTGTGGCGTCATTATTCTTTTGCGGAAGTGGATGATTATTGTGGGGCTTAATTACGGTAAATTCATCCCCTACCAGCTTCAATGTTACCCACAGAAATGACTTCTGTGCTGCTTACACTTATAATAGCTGAAAACAATGTAGTACATATGAAAAAAGTACATAGGGCCGGTTCATTACATTCTAAATGTTAATTATATTATCAATTAAATTCTAATGTTTTCTACAGAGTTTGTAACCCTTTGGAGAACGAAATCTCCAGATTGTACACAACCGAATAGTCCTCTCTGTCAATCGAGGTGCTTTTTTACAATAATTTTTGATAATGTCTTAAGACATAGGTCGCTTTTTCATCGTTGTGTTTCACACCCATCAAAGATGGAAGCAGCTTAAAAATTTTCTGACCTTTCTTCAGAAGTGAGGATTATTGATGTTTACAGCATTGCAGAGAATTTGGCTTTTCAAAAGTATTCACCTAGGGGAAGGTGAGGCAAGGTGACGCACAGGGCAAGGAGACGGATTTTCTTTTCTCGATACATACATTTTATGATGCACCTACAGTGACCTAATATTTGAAAACTGCCTACCTCTTAGTTGTAACCTGCAAGAATGGATGGCGCTGGATTCAACCATAGAAAAATTATAAGCAATCAAGTGAATTCCATCGGTTCACTCTAATATTGCGTGAACAAAATATAAGGATTTTTGCCAAAGCAAAAGCTAGGCACAACTTGACCCACCATCCCCTAATTATTTTTGGTGGTCAGCAATACAACCATTTTAACATTGGCAATATAATTATGGTTACGTTGCCGTAATAATTTACACCCACATCTCGCCCCCTATTATTATAATTTCCTCTCCTATTATTTCTGTAGTAAAAATTCTTGCGTCTGTAACAAAGAATTTGTTTGTTTTATATTGTGAAAAATGAAAGTAATTTATACAAACCTTTGTGATCCGTCGCCACCCCTGCTCCCGCCACTGTCGCCATTGCCGTTGTTTCCGTCCCCTCTGCTCCCGCCGTTGTTGCCACTCCACTGCCCCCGCAATTTACAAATATGACACAATACCCAGTTCAACTAGTTTACTTCTTAGTCTTTTGTCAACCTCATCTGCAGTTTCCGCACAAATTACACATTTATCTTTCATGTTACGTGACTACTATTGCAGAATTCTGTTTCTGAGTACCATACCTAAATTTCAGGCTCGTTAGCACGGGGGTGTCGCTTGTATAGAGAAAGAGGATACATGATTTTAAATTTCGCGCTCTCACCTCACCCAGGCCTGTCAACAATGTCAACCCATATATGGCATAAAGCACAAATAGCATGCGCAGTTTTGTAAAACGGTTGACAGTAATGACGGTTTATTTAAAATAGGGTTTTTGTGCGTCATGTGTGGTCGTGTAGGTTACTTTATGTGTAAAAATCGAATTCGCCTCATCACGGAACGGAATAATTCAAGAATGGAAAGGGGTCAGAGTGTATATGCCTGCAAATTTTCTCTGTGTCTTCGTAAAGCGCACTTTGAATATAATTTGAGACTGGAAGTGTTTTATAAAACGGAAAAGTAAAGTGCTAGTTTCGGCGACTGTTAAAATTTAAGCTGTGCATGAAAAAATACGCAATATGTTGTACTTTAGAATGTATTTTGTGGTACTATTAAGCAATAAAACTGTTTTTTTGTCAAATAGTGTAAATTTGTTAGTCCTGTTTGTAGTCATATTAATTTTACAGGTTGTATATACAAATTTTGGGTATCTTTATTCAATTTTTGTATAAAAGCAATAATTCAAACTAATAAGGGCACCTACTATATAAAATAGGTAAATGTTCAAATTGCGCGCGGTTTTTCAATTTCCAATATGGTGGATTTAGTTTCTCACCCGACCGCACGTAGCGCTATCAGCATTAATTTGTTTCCTCAAAATAACACGGCGCTGTCACTTCTTAACCTTTATGTTCTTTGCTCGTTAGAATAAAACATGCAATTGGCATCGCCGCTATTATTAAAAAAGACTTCGGCAAATGCCAATATGTATACCCCACAATTAAAACTATCACGTTGGTCTGGGTGGTTAAGTACACTACTTCACCAAACTGATTCAGGCATAACTATAATGTCTTTACTTTTGAGGAAATGTAGAAATTGTGTTTTGTATTTGGCGCTTTCTTCTGGATTACTGCCAAAAGAATTAATAAAGTAGTCTTTTTTTCTGAAATCAGCTATTCCTAGATATCAGTGGTTGTTTCCTTCTAAATATGGTATTAAGTAAACACCTTGGGGGTTTAAATAAATTTATTTTTTGTTTCATTCGGGGCTTAATCCCGAATTTTTCTCTATTAAAGATTAGTGATGCTCCACTTGTGGTTAAAATAATTACGTTTGTATTTTTTTTTTGTCACGACATAATATACAAAGAAACATCTACTGTGAAATTGCTGAACCACATGACATGGCTGTTAAGGGACTTATCATAAATAAGTTCTGTAAATGCTTCACTGTAAATAACGTTCAGTACTGTTGGCCGTGCTTTGGAAAATTTCGCCACAGCGTATACGTGCATTGAGCTAATATAATAAGCCTCGTTAGAGATAAGTCCTTTGGCATGGAACTATAAATTTAATATATTCAGGAAGTAATTTATATTTTTATATGTGCACCAATTTTGTTTCTTTAATTTCCATTTCAGGTATGGTTCATTTGTCGTTTTTCTTTTACCTATTGCACAACCCGATTTTTGATTGTCCAGTAAACAATCACGTGACGAACTAATAACAGCATCACGGATTTGACGAATGATTCGGTTACGGATGCGGTACTGTATTATTTTTGACAATGTTAAAGCAGCATTCTACTGGTGTATTACTTGGTCTTTTCGTCTTACCCCACACCACAAGGGTAAAATAGGCAAATATTTACGTTTTCTTCAAAGTTTTCTACAGCTCGTGTATTATCGAGAGTGTATTTCATTGAAACTTATTTAAAATAAATTTAAAAAATTACTTTTATAATAATGTGTCAGAGGTTGCATCGGTGCATCCGGAACTACGTCAGAAGATTGTTGGGACACTAATTCCACATCGCCAACATGAATAATTTTGTCTTGTAAATTTGTAACAGAGTTTTTAACTTTTGTTGTTACAAATCTGGAGCAATCTCAATGCATTACCCAAATGTTGGATATAAATACGCGCTATGGACAAACAATTCAAAGAGAAAATGCAAACTAAACCATTTTTAAAAAAGCGTTTATGTTTTTCGCTTTTGCAAGTTTTGCTCACATCGTTAACAATCATTTTTATGAAGTAAGCAAAACAAATTTTTATTTATATAAATAAATATTAGATTATTTTAATAGATTATATTACGGTAATCTGATCAATCATCCAGCTGATTCCAGACGTTGCTAACAGCATTTAAAATGGCAAAACAGAAATCACATACAACGGTCTCATAAATCTCCCTTATAAAATCTCTCTTATAAACGTACTGTTTAAAAGCAAATAGCCAAATAGCAATAGAAAATGCACTGTGTTTTGAAGTAATCATTTCCATTACTGCACAAACAAATTTTATCTTTTAAATGCCAAACACTAACATAAAATACTTTTTTTTGAAGGTGATGGTGGATGGACAACTGTGCCGGTAGCATCTAAATGCAAAGTGACACCTCCGTTATTTCTTTTTAAAACATGATCAATTAAATTTAATTGTTCTTCACTGAAGATGTAAACAGTGAGTGGTTCAAAGACTCTAAAAATGTAATTTGAATTCTCACGTGTCATTTTAACCACATCCAAAAACTCGTCTTTATATTGGACTAATTTTGATGAGTATCGCTTTTTATTTTTATATACGTCATGAGATTTTATGTTGTCATATTTACGATTTATAATTATAGCATCTGAGGTGTTATTTATTATATCTTTTCCCCGTTCTTTATGAGGCGTTGAACTTGCAAGTTTTTCTCCATTTAAGTTATACCTTTCACAAAAGTTGTTTTTTTCTTGTCGCCGTGGTTAAAATCTATGGAACTGCTAAAAACAAAACCCACTGTGTTTGTTGTTTTTTTCACAATTTGAATCATAAACTTTTTACAGTTTCTATGAGCGCAATAACCATCAACTGTAATATTGCAATTTTTATTTTGAAAATGTTTTTTAAAATTTTAAACGCACATGTTGTTTACAGTGTAAGAGAATAATATTCAAATTAACATTTTATAGAATATCCGAAAATTTTTGCGTACTTAAAGTGATGATACTCTCTTGAATATTGCATTTTTTATAGGTTTTGATGTTTTAAATTGTTCATTTTTATAGCCAAGCAGAAGAACTTTGGATTGAATTGGAATTTCAGAAAATATACGAGCGGACTTATAAGGGAATTCCTTTGTTTACCGTACTAGTAACATCTTTTATTTTTACGTTAGAGAAAAAGTACTTGTATCTTTTAACTCAATTCCATCATTCGTATCAAATGCCGCTTTCACAACGTCAACAAATATAGTATTGTTTTTCTTTTCTAATTGTCAAAAGATAGTTTAGCTTGTCGAGGTCCTTCAATATTTGAATTATAGGAATCATCGGCATGAACTTCAAATTTAGATTTGACATACATATACATTATTATTTGAATCATATACTCTTTTAAAATGACCTTCACCGGCCAAATTTGGCTTACAATTTCTTGTAGTATTCCCAAAACCATAATTTACAGTATCACTATAAAATGAACTTAAAGCTTTTGCCGTGATTTTAAAAAATAATCAAAAGTATGGCGGTTTTTGTTTTTTTAACTAAATCACTAATTCTTCTAAATCAATTTTTCCTTTCATGACGAATAGGTATGTATATACAACGTGGCCCACAACTCGCTCCCCACCGGAAAAGTGCATATAGTTTAGGCAATTCTTTACAAAAAGGTTCCTAACTCTTTGTGTTTGGGAGATAAGAACATTTCAAAGTTTGGTCTTTTTGAAACCTTTTTATCTTTCAAATGAAGAATAAAAGACCTAATTTTTTTGTATTTTTGTCATCTTCATTGCTATTATCATTAGCACATATCCGGTGGGGAATGAGTTGTGGGCCACGCTGTATACCTATTTAAAAGTTGTGTAAAAAGTATTAAACACAAACGTCTCCAATAAATTTTCTTCGTTAAGTAAGTAGAAGCATCCACAAAATTTGGAAATGGAGTTTACGATCACTAGAATGAAGCTTTGAAATTAAGAACACACAAAGCTCAGCAATGGGAGTTCGCTTTCGGAAAATTCTAAAAATAAATGATTGCCAATTATTATTAAGGCAACGCGCAAAACGAAACACGAAACTAGCTCATAAAGCACTAAAAAAGATGAAGATGTGGAAAGGGGAAGAGCTTCTCTGCGCTGTGTTTTATGACCACGATTTCCGCTTATAATCTTACTGTATTTATAGGGAGGAAGTCGCAAAAATGTATTTTCATCAGCAAATTTGTCTACCTTAAATCGTTTTTAATAATTTCGTGTCTGCAGCACTTGCAGAGATTCTTTCTTCGTCGAATAACTTAGATGATGACATAAACCCTTTTTTTTCTAAAAAAAAAAACATTGATACCTTCCTTGTTTGTGCATGAATTTGGTATTTTGTCGTCGTACTGTTTAGAATGGTATGGGGCATAATCCATTACTACAACGCTGTTTCTCCTAAACCACTCTTAGAAAATCTGGCCACTAATTTTCTTCGTTCTTGCATTCCTTATATTTTTTGCTGTTAAAAACACCATTCTCTCGTCTCGTCTGGGTATATAAAAGTTACATCAATGCCATCAATTGCAAATATGATCTCTGAAACTTTATTTTTTGCGATTTTAAACGCGCCCACTCGACCAAGTTTTTCTGCTATCTTGTAGATATTTGTATCCCCTGACTTTTCTTCTGTCGTAGGATCCTGTTCCCGCCCATTTTGCCATATCGTACATGCTCTTTACCGCACCAAGTGTAGATCTTCCTTTGCGGAAGCCCCACTGTTCTTCAAACAGATCACCACTATCTTCTATTTCTTTTTGTAGCAGCGACAAAATTGAGTTTTCGTAAAGTTTTCCATTACATGATAACAGACATATTGGTCTAAATTTTCGTGTGCCGTCCGCTTCTTGTTTTTTTGGAAGTTGAACCAATTTGGCTCTCTTCCAGCATGCAGGAAAGTTACCCTTTGAGCATAAGTGGTTCATCATTTTTGTCACTATCTCTGGACAGGCTGTCGTTGTAGTCTATACTATTTCTGGAAGGAAACTGTCTACTCCAGGTGCTTTTTTATTTTTCATCTTTGCCGTCGCTTCTATTATTTCTACTATTGTGAACAGCTGTATATTTTTTTTATCTATCTCTTTCCTAAAGGAGCATGCAGGGTCCTGTGGCTTGAGAAAAAGCTCTTTAATTGCGTCTTCTATCTCATTTTTTGTTGGTGGAGCATCTAGTTTGGTTTTATTTGAAACGATTTTGTAGCCTTTGCCCCACGGATCTTCGTCAATTTCTTTTATTAGCTTTTCCCAGGCATCTTGTTTTGCCTTAAGAATGGCATTTTTTAACTTCTTTTTTTTGTCCTTATAGTCTTTCAATGCTTTTAAGCATTTAAAATAGCAAAACAGAAATCAGATACGACGGTTTCAAAAATCTCTTACACGCAATTTTTTTTCTTATAAACGTACTGTTTAAAAGCAAATAGCCACGAAGCAATAGAAAATGCACTGTGTTCTGAAGTAATCATTTCTATTACTGCACAAACAGAAATTTTATCTTTTAAATGCAAAACACTAGCATAAAATCCTTTTTTTTTGAAGATGGTGGTGGATGGACAACTGTGCCGGTAGCATCTAAGTGCAAAGTGACACCTCCGTTATTTCTTTTTAAAACATGATCAATTAAATTTAGTTGTTCTTCACTGAAGATGTAAACAGGTAGCGGTTCAAAGACTAAAAATGTAATTTGGATTCTCACGTACGATTTTAACCAAATCCAAAAACTCGTCTTTATATTGGTCTAATTTTAATGAGTATCGCTTTTTATTTTTATGTACGTCATGAGATTTTATGTTGTCATATTTACGATTTATAATTTTAGCATCTGGGGTATTATTTATTATATCTTTTCACCGTTCTTTATATGGCGTGGAACTTGCAACTTTTTCTCCATTTAAGTTTACGTGCTATACCTTTCACAAAAGTTGTTTTTTTTTGTCGCCGTGGTTAAAATCTAAGGAACTGCTAAAAACAAAACCCACTGTGTTGTTTTTTTCATAAGTTGAATCTTGAACTTTTTACAGTTTCTATGAGCACAATAACCATAGACTGTAATATTTAACTTTTTTGTTGAAAATGCTCTTTAAAATTAAAACGCACGTGTTGTTTACGGTTCCAAATTTTCTACGCAATGTAACAATAATGTTCAAATTAACATTGTATAGAATATCCGAAAATTTTTGCGTACTTAAATTGATGGTACTCTCTTGAATATTGCACTTTTATAGGTTTTGGATGTTTTAAATTGTTAATTTTTATGGCTAAGCGGATTAACTTTAGATTGAATTGGAACTTCAGAAAATATAGAGCGGACTGATACGGGAATTCCTTTGTTTACCGTACTACTAACATCTTTTATTTTTACGTTAGAGAAAAAGTACTTGTATCTTTTAACTCAATTCCATCATTCGTATCAAATACCGCTTTCACAACGTCAACAAATATAGTATTGTTTTTCTTTTCTAATTGTCAAAAGTTAGTTTAGCTTGTCGAGGTCCTTCAATATTTGAATTATAGGAATCATCGGCATGAACTTCAAATTTAGATTTGACATACGTATGCATTATTATTTGAATCATATGCTCTTTCAAGATGACCTACACCTGCCAAATCTGCCTTAAAATTTCTTGTGGTATTCCCAAAACCATAATTTACAGTATCACTATAAAATGACCCTAAAACTTTGAAATTTTAAATAGTAACCACCTATTTTTATTGCATTTTTGAATTCGCCTGTTGAAACTGATTAAAATATACCCTATTTATTAATACTTATCTGTCATAGTTTTTGACGTATGTGCAAATTTTCATTTGCAGGGTTTTATTTAAAATATCACAGCTCTTGAATCCTTTAAAATAAGTAAATAATTCTTTTTGCATTTGATAACCACAGGTTCGAAGGGTCTCCTAAAATCTTCAGAATTAAAATTGTCAAATTGCAAGGCTACTATGATTTTTTGAAAATGATGATCAAAAAATGATTATAACACAATTTTTTCAAATGGAATGACCCTATTTTTTCAATGGCAATCAAAAGAACATCGATTTTTATGGAGGCTTTTATCAACATTTTCTATATCTCTTACAGTTTTTGAAATAATCGTAAAAAACGAAATTTTAACTCATTATTTTCATTTTTAATCAAGTACACTTTCGAAAAATACGATAAAGTTGTGCTATTAATCAAAAGAAGTATTCGATTTGTCTACCATTTTCACTGAATAAGTTCAAAATTAGATGGCAGACTGACTGAGTTACTTTACATAATTCACTAAGTTATAATAAACCATAATTAAATATTACTGTTTCACTGTTTGTTCCACAATGAGCCAGCTAAAAACCAAATCAAATGTTGAAGTTTGACAATTGTTGACCATTTTGCAAGGCCTACTTGATTAACGATGAAAATTACAAAGTACAATCCGTTTTTCGTAATTATTTCAAAAACTATAAGAGATAGGTATAGAACATGTTGATAAACGTCACCATAAATGTCGATGTTCTTTCCATTGCCGTTAAGAAAATAGGGTCGTTCCATTTGAAAAAACTGAGTTATAGCCGTTCTTTGATAACCATTTAAAAAAATTCATACTAGCCTTGAATTTTGACAGTTGACAACTTTAAAAAGTCTAGAAGACTCTTCAAACCTTCGGTTATCGAATGCAAAAAAAAATATTCATTTATCGCAAAAGGTTCAAGAGCTGTGATATTTTAAATAAACCCCTGCAAATGAAAATTTTAACAAAAAAATTGACATATGTCGAAAACTATGACAGATAAGTACCAACAACTTGGATAAAGTTTATTCAGTTTAAGAAGGTGAATTCAAAAATGCAATAAAAATGTGTGGTTACTATTTAAAATTTCAAAGTTGGCGCCAATTTCTCGTAGTTCCGGAAGTTCAGCCATTTTGAAAATAATTTAGTTGAACTCAGAATGGTCGATTTGGATCGTATACAAAATTGTAAAGCTGTAGCTATATTAGAAGTTAAAAAGTTTCTAATGTAGGCCCTAAAAGAATCACCCTGTATATATCCCATTTCAGTTCATAGTAGAATTTTGCAACAGCGCATTTGTATTTTTTTGAATTAAATGGAGCACAAATTGAGAGTTTCTGGTGGGTTTTCTTAGTTTAAAGTGTGTCGCTGGGATTTAGTTTAACGCAGAATTCTTTTCTTATACAGAAACTCGCAATTTGTGCTTTATTTTTCACTCCAAAAAAATCAAATGCGCTGTTGCAATTCTACTATGAACTGAAATGGGATATAATTATTTGTAATTATTTATTTACAAATTTACGTGGTGTTGGTCCGGCTCTTTGTAGTGTAGGGTGTTGAGGTAGGAAAAATTGCTTTTAACCCTAATTATTTTTTCTAGAAACAGTGTCACGGTCAAAAGTATTTTTATTTTATTTGAAAGTGTTGATTTTTTTGAAATTAAACGTAACCTCACTAAACGTGAACAGATTATTTCGACTGTCGAAATATTGACAGTCGCTTAGGGCAAGTCGCTTTGACGTCATCAGATTTCGACTCGACTTGCGATTTCTAGTCGCAATGAATTAGAATCGCGCTCCTGGACAAGAAACCAAGAGATATTTGATGAACAAAAACACAGTTTTACACCCGATACACGAAGCTTTGCGTTTTACACGACGCGTTTCAACCCGAGGATTTCCACAATGTGATCAGCCTCAGTTCGAAAAGGGTCTTGTAAAACTAGAAGTTTGCTGTGTCGGCTGTAAAAATGTGTCTCTGTTCAACCGACACAAATTCTGCGCCTGAAGATACAACAAAGTGTCGATGGATCGCGACGAATTTAATAATTTCATTGATTCTGTATCCCATAACATCATTTTGAATGTACTTAAGTGTGAACCGTTGGACCGTTAGAGACACATGCGCAAACACAAATTTTTTGAATGATTGAGAAAGTAATATATTTCATCTTTTTCGCTTGCTTGTCAGCGCTTCAGCGTTGTTACCACTAACTAACTATCCCTACTCCCGGCTTTTTTTAACGAGTTATTGGAGTCTGTATTGAGAATTTTCAACAAGCAATACGCGCTCTGGCGGTGAGTTGTAGCAACGCGGTCACGTGGCCACCATGTAGGTATAGGACACGGACGCCTTTGTTTTACATAGCACCTGTCACTGTAATTTTGGTTGACTTGGTTATATTACCTTAAATTTACACAAAACGCAGTTGTTGTGATAGTGTTGTGGTCATTTCGACATGTCTGATGTGCTAAAACATGTGCATAACCGGCGAAAAAGCAGCAGGTCAAACACGAATTGCTGTGTTTACAGATGCAATGCAGTCGACAAGACAAACCCAGAGTTGTCTTTCCACAAATTTCCTCGTCCCGGAGAAAAATTGAAACAAATTAACACATATGGAGAAGTCATCTTTGTGGACCGAAGGAATTTGTGGGAGCTAAATCTGAAATGTGGCAAAACTGTAACAAACCAGATGCGAGTCTGTTCACGGCACTTTATTGACGATGACTACATCACACCTGATGAAGGTAAATATATGTAAAAGTACACATTTTACAGCTCAATTTTTTATTTATATTGTTTAAACATCTCTTAAGTCTTAACCCTACACTTTTAATAATTTAATTGGATGTTGGTAATTTTTAAATTTGCAGATTGCTATTACCGAAGATATTTAAAAAAAACTGCTGTTCCTACGCAAAACTTACCTGAACGGAAAATATATCAAGAAAAAAATTTAAAGATGAGAGAAGAACGCTGTAAAAGATATAACGCCAGAAGGAATTTGTTAAAAAACGGGGTAATAAAACTGTTTTATTGTAAAATTACAATTTTATAATGTTACTATGTTTCAGAATAATACTTGTGATGAAGACTCACTACATAAATCTGTTTGTTTGGAAACCGAAGTCAACCCTCAGCAAGAGATCTGTATTGAAGAAAACAATGCTGCAGAAGCTTTGTTACTCCTACAAACATCTTGTGGCAACTCTAAAGAGGAATTACCTATGTTTAATAAGTTGTATGTCGATAGAGGAACCCAAACCGATGATAGTTACTTAAACAATTTAAAGGCTAAAGAAGTTGGGGTACAAGTTGACACTTCTTGGTTTAAAATTTCGGATCTAATTCATACAAATAAGGCTCTTAATATTTTGACTGGAATTTCCACTATAAACTTGTTGCTTTTAGTTGATGCTTTTTCATCCGTTAAAAAAGACATTCGCCACCGATTAACTATTAAAGACCGTATATTGTTGGTCTTTATGAAATTAAAATTGGATTTAACATATTCAGCGTTGGGAATTTTGTTTGGTGCCATTAGTGCTGCGACGGTTAAAAGAACTTTTTGTGAAACTGTCGAAATTTTGGCCATTATAATGAAAACATTTATTTTTTTACCACCCAAAGATACTATTTTGAAGAGCATGCCGAGATGTTTCCAAAAATATCAGAATGTCAGAGTTGTTTTAGACTGTACTGAAATCAAAGTACAATCACCGAAAAAACTGTGCTGTAGGATAAAATTATACTCATTATAAAAAGCATTATACTTTTAAAATTCATGACCGCGGTAACTCCTGCAGGGTTTATTTGTTATGCTAGCCCCTGTTACGGAGGTAGAGCTTCAGACAAAGTAATTTTTGAGCAATCCAATCTAATTGAACGTCTTGAACCCCATGTAGATCATATAATGGTGGATAAAGGATTTCTTATAGATAAAATTTGCGAATACTATGGTATTACGGTAGTCAGACCCCCATTTCTCAGAAAAATGAAACAATTTAATAAAGCAGAAGCTCTTCAAAATAGAAGTATAGCTTCAGCTCGAGTACACGTTGAGAGGGTGTATGCCAGAATAAAGGTTTTTAAGTTTTTCTAAAATACAATTCCCCAGCACTTAGTTCCCACTGTAAATGATCTTTTCATAATTACTTGTGCACTTGTTAATTTAAGTAAACCAATCATTCGAAATGATTTATTTTTAACAGATTAAGGGGTACCTATACTTATGTTATTTTTTGTTACAACGAAATAAACTTTAAAAAACAATTTAGTTTTTTATTATTTTAAGTGATAATTTACGCTCATATTTTAGGTACTCGGGGTAAAAGAACTAAAAAAAAAGAATTAAACAATGCAATATATTAGAAGCATAAAATATATTTAAGACTAATCACAAAGAAAGTGTATCATATTTTGAAAATACTTGCTGGAAATTGTTGTTAACATATTTTCTGCAAAGTCAGGGTTAAAAGGCACGTTTATATGCAAATAACTTTCATCTTTTGAAAAATAGATAACAAAATCACAAGACGTCAAATTTAATAATGCCATCCCAAATTGAATTTGACTAAAGTATGAGTGGTTTTCTTTAAGGTGGTTATCTTTTTTATCTAAATATGATAATGAGGGAATAACTTCTAATGTTGACTTGCTTTTACCTAAAATAGTTTGCTAAATAAGTTTATATGACATATAACGTTATAACTTACCTAAATATGGACATTTTATCTCTAGAAGTCTTTGAGGTTTTTCATGGCAAAAAATTACCCCGTCTGGAGAATATGACAGCCATGGGTACTTCTTGCTAATTAACATTCCCATTTCCTTGATATCACATTCAGGATTATTTTTTTTAAAAGCATTTCGAGCTAACGTCTCGTTTTCGAGCCCATGCCGCATTTCTTTGGTGCATATCATAGTGGGGTTAAAAAAAATTTTTAATTTTATTGTCCAATCCAGTTTTTTAAATGTAAAAATTGATTGGCAGGTGGACCCAGTTAAACGATTTTTTCTTAAAAATTTCCAATCTTGCGAACCTTGCTCGCAGCACATTGCTTTTAAAATATCGTCCTTCGCAAATAATTTCAGTTTTTCTTTACAACAAGATCGCAAATTGCTTTCGTCTAAATTTTTTAAAGTGATGGGGGATCGCCTAGCGTTTTCCAGTATTTTGTTGATATAATCGGGAATTAAAGATTCAGAAAGTTCAGAAGGTTCATTAGGTCTTATATTAAGTTGCTGTCGGCGTCCTTTGCTGTACAAATAGATTAGAAAAAAACATAAGTGCGACTGAAATTATTACTCACAATTGTAAGCTATATTCGGAATTTGGGACAACCTGAAGAGCGTCTTTTAATAACTTTGCAGTCAATGTATCAGACAAATTTGCTACATTTTTATGTTTAACTTTAGTGGCGTAACACTTGGTAAGGTGAAGTGGTGTAGCCTCATACTGCTTTTCGACTCGGGGCCTCTTGTTTTTCCAAACACATTCAGTGTCGGTGCAGGACAGTTGAGGTATCTCGTCTATTGGTTTCCTAAAAAAAAAAACACGACAGCAAAAAACTTAAAAGTAAAAATTTATGTAGCCTTTAGTAAAATTGCAACAGGCAGTGATAGACCATTTATTACACATGTTACAATACAACCTGGTGCAGAAAAGAAGTGTAGCAGCCACATGTTTGCAACATCCAGAAACTCCAGCTTTACAAGTGCACTTAAACTGGTCCACGTCAACACTGTTTGTGCCATTGGCAACCAATAATCCCAAAATTTCATGTGGGTCTGACTTAATGGCACTGCTTTGTAGGCAATAAGCCTTAATTTTCCATTTTTTCACAGACTCCTGCAGCTCCTCTTCCTTAATCATCCCACATGAAATTAGATGACCCGCATTTAAAACGGCTTCCCCTTCAACAAAACACCGACTCACGGGACTTGCATTTAAATATGTAAACACGGTGCCCAAATGTAAGAACATGTTTAGCACTGAATTTACTAAAAAAATTAAAAAACTAAGCCGGTATCCGCGAGAATCCTACACCATGATCCTACCCGTTAGGGATGTGTCGTTATTTAACAACCTGTTATTTTATAACAGTTATTTTGTTGTAACAGTTGCAACCTGTTATTTACTTTTAAAAATAACAGGTGAAAAAATACCAGATGTAGCAAATAACATGCAGCATGACGTTCGATACGGAGTAGCAGTTAACGTATTCACCAAACAGCAGTGTGAGCAATCACTCATAGCAATCACTGCTGTTAGCTGTTTTCTCGCAGTCACATTCGGTTGATCTCGCGCTTCATCGCATTGATGATATTTCTGCATAAGCGGGAGAGAAATAGAGGAAATTCACGTCCAGCCTGGGGGAAAAGTAGCGTTATTTAATAAAAATAACTATTTTATTTAAGCCCGTCGTGAGCCGCGTAAAATAAAAGCGTCAGATTAAAACTGCGACATTTGGTGGGTAGTCTTTGGAGTAAAATTGAAATGAATATGACGACAAAAAAATTTTTAACAAAATAAAATAAACTTTATAAAAATAAAATAACTCTGAAAATAACAATAATTCTAAACCAATTAAAAAACACAAAAATCAAAACAGTCTTAACTTATGAATATGACGACAAAGATTTATAATTTTTTAAGAAAATAAAATAAATTTTATAAAAATAAAGTAACTCTGAAAATAACAATAATTCTAAACCAATTAAAAATACATAAAAGAAAACAGTCTTAACTTTTAACAATTTTTGTTAATAAACATAATCTGTTTAACTTTTTCTGACCCCAAGCGATTACGTCGAACAGACAGTAATTCGCCCGTTTTCGAAAAAACCCTCTCGCATGGATCAGAAGTTGCTACTGTTCCAATTTTCTCACGAACAATCTTACTTAGATTTGGATAATGGTAAGCGTGTGTCTTCCACCAGTTTAAGGGATCGCTGTGGCGTTCCAAAAGCGGTTCCTCTAAATATCGTTGCAACTCAATAATTGCCCGCGATTTGTTCGTACCTGCTGGCGCGAATGCAGCAGCTTTCTGGTCAAATGAGCTCCATATCGAATCTGGACAATCTGGAGCAAAATTTGTTCGTCTTTATTGTTTTCGGCTATGGAGTTAGCTAATAGATTGGACAATTTTTCTTTGGCCATGTTGGCTACTGATTCCGAAGAAAATCCTATATTTTTAAATCGAGGATCCACAAATGTGGAAACTAACAACGTTGAACTGGTTTCCAAATTCTTCAGACGTGTGCTTAACCCAGCTATTATCGCTTCTAGAACATTTCTCGAAGTTGCAGAAAACGTTTGCATTTGAAGATTTGCGTAAACATCTTGCAAACAATTGTTAATTACAATCACAGAAGAAAGCGTTACATAATTCTCGCCACTCATGCTCTTGGTTACTTTCTCCATGGGTGATAATACAACAACCAGTTCACCCAACCAATCAAATTCCTCATTGGTTAACATGGGTATGTCTTCTCTACCAAGAGCAGCTAAGGAAGCCCTCACTTCTTCTTTTAATTCCAACAGCCTTTCCAACATATAAAATACAGAGTTCCACCTAGTACTCACAGCCTGTATCAGTTTTTTTGATTTACGATTATTTAGCTCCTGGTAAAAGTCTAGTTTGTTTTCTGCAACAGTGCTTCTCCGAAAAAAGGAAACAATGTTTTTAACCTTGCTGATCAGTGGCTCTATATCCTTTAGTGCGTCTAATACAATTAAATTAATAGTGTGGGCTAAACATCCAAAAAAGCGCCACTTCAATTCGTCTTTTATCGCTTTTTTAATGTTGGCGGCATTATCAGAAATTGCCAACAAAATTTTGCGTTGGTCCAAACCCCACTCATGCGTGATTCTGTTAATTTCTTGTGCCAAATTTGCACTTGTGTGATTTTCATCGTACGAATTCACGGATAATAGTAAATTTTTAGAATCAAAATTGGAATCAACGTAATGCGCAGTGATTGCTATAAAACTTTCGTTTTTACAAGAAGTCCAGCAATCTGTCGTTAACGTGACAGCAACTGCATCTTTTATCATTTCTTTAGACATCTTGAAAACTTCTTCAAATTTTGCTGGTAATAAAGTCTGAGATAAAACTTTTCGGCTAGGCAACGTGTAAGACGGATTTAAAGCATTACTGTATGCTCTAAAACCAACATCATCTACTATAGACAGTGGTTGAAAATCACGCGTTATCATTTCCAAAAGTTTTTCGTTGATTTGTTTTTTTTTGAGAAAAATTAAGTCTCCTATGAACAGTAAGAGTGTCCTGCCTAAGTTGTGGTTTTCTGATTGGAGCTGATGGTAGAACGACGTTAGAGGGATCAACACGTAAGGCAGGCACAGGGGTTGCTTCAATTTGATTCGAAGTCCCGGCGGTGGCGGTGGGGTTACCGGACGGCGGGGTTGTTTGGATTTGGTTTTCAATGACAGCGGTTGTAGTTGAAGAATTTTGACTTTGATTCGTGGGTAACAGTTTAATTGTTGTATGCTTTCTAGACATATGTTGTCTTAGATTTGTAATTAACGACTTATAGGATAAACTTTGATGGCAAAAATTACAAGTGGCTTTAATTTCATTTTGTGGAGTGAGGAAATTCCACAGAATTGAATTTTTACGTTTTGAATCCATGTTCCTGTCATTAAATATTTTTATCACACAATACTCAGTAACGTTATTATTCTTACCTTCTTAATTTATTGTGAACAGCCAAATACAGAACGTTAGCAACCAAAAGTAAATTTGAAAAAATAACGAATTTTTAATAATTATAAATATTATTACAATTTTCTTATTGCTTGGAGCTTTAAACTACTCTCAAATAGAGGGCGCTCTCAAAAAACACTACCGTAACTGAGACTGTAAATTCCTACCTATTACGTAAATAATGAACACCAAACACCATCTATCCGTTTTCGGAAGGTACGTTATTTTTAACCTGTTAAAAATAACAGTTATTTATTAATAGCAGTAACAGATATAAACTGTTATTAAAAAATAACGACTTTGCCCATCCCTACTACCCGTGTCAAAAAACAGCTGATGTTTGACAGTAAAAAGAGTGTGGAGAGCCAAGTGCAAAATCTCAATAGTAGTGTACCCAAGTCTCGTCCGTCGTGAATATTCGCCGCAATAAATTCTCTCCTTCCTCTTCATACCGCTGCAGGAGAGGCGTACAAACTTCCCAACGAGTGAGTTCACAATTCAGAAGTCTGGGTACCCATCTGGCCGAAATTTTGCGATACCTAGCAGATCATGAATTATTGTCTCAATACTCCCTATGCTGATGCCCAATTTGTCAGCCATATCGCGTACACGAACGCGTCCAGTGTTGCCAACTGTACAAGATATATCCCCGCCAAAACAAAAATTTAAAACCACCAGAAACTAGCCAGACCACATCTTGGTGTTTAAAATTTTTCGAATGAATAAATTAATAAAAAAAATTAAACAAGTTTTATGCAAATTAAACAAAATACAAAATTTAATAAACTTCTACAAAAAACAAAAACAAAGTAAAATAAACTTCACATTAAACACTATTCCTATAACATAAAAACCAAAATAACATTTAATTAAAAATATCAAAGCCCATAATCTCTTCATCAGTTTCATATGTTTAGCATATGTTCATCAATAATAAAATCATGGCAACATTTGCCTAGCCTTCTCAGGCCCGACCATATTGCTAAAATTGAATTAAGCGTTGCTAAAGACAGTCGGTTTCTCAGTTTGTTTTTAACAATGTTCATGTCGCTAAACAAGCGTTCGACTTCCGCATTTGAATGGGGCAGGGTTAACAAGGAGATTGCAAAGAGGGCTAGCTCCTGAAATAGAGGAACACCTTGCGCATCCTGGTAATTAAGAACCTCTATCCAAAATTCACAAGTATCAGTTATATTTTTCCATTCTATCAAGTGTAGCTTCCGCCACTGATTATCTATTGTAGAAATTTCTTCTCGGGTTTTCCTGAAGTGTTCCAGCACGTTGGCAATGCAAAATTTTTGTGCCTTTAAAGCATTTGTGACGGAAAAATGGGAAATATCTTTTAGAATATTGGTATTGTCTGGCATTCTTTGAGTTATTTGTTTAATTAACGTTTTTAAAAACGAATGACAACGTTCCCTTAATACGTCTTCTCCATTCTGCGTAAATCCTTCCGCTCTCATTTTTTTCATTTCCGTTTCGAAAAGATACCCCAAGTAACAATTCCTATCAAAAAAATCGTCAATGTTATTTTCAAATAAAACAAATTTGCTAAGCGGTGTTGTTACTTTAGCAACAAGACTATTTAACAAGTTCAATAGGTCATGCAACAGTTTACTTGGATCTGCATTGTTTGATTCAAAATATTTGTTGACTTGGTTTACTTCCATAAGTATTGGCTTTAGAAAGCATATGTACGCATAATTAGATGGATCACAAAACATTTGATAGATAATTTCTGCGGAATAACATTTTTCTTTATGTCGAGCAAGATTGAAATGTATTTTTAATTCCTCCCATTGCTTAAAGATTCTTGAAACGGCGGTATCAATAGACAACCAACGCGTGGCGCAAATTTGTGTTATTTTTTGTGGTTCTTGGCCATCGTTCATTGTTTCGTACAGTTTCTCATAGGATAATTGACGACTAGCAGACCGCGAAAACCAATCATAGGTTTCTCTAATTAGGAACTCTAAGTTACGAGGTAGTTCCTTTAATGCTTCCGTAATTGCCAATTGAAGGGAATGACATACGCATCTGAATAAAATTAAATTCGGACAGTATTGAGATTTCAGTTTTTGATACACTCCATTATGCACGCCAACCATCACTGATGCATTGTCTGTACCTAGGCCTTGCAAGTTATTGAATTTTAATCTAAACTTAGTAAAAACATTAATAATAGTATCCGTAATAGCTTGCGCGTTGGCTTCTTCCAGATGCCATAGTCCCAAAGAAGTTGTAACTATTCGTGACATCTCTTTGCTGAAGTATATAATAGAAACTCCAAGGTATTTATGGACAGCGATGTCAGTAGACTCGTCAATTAAAATACTAAATGGCACATCTCCAATGTCTTGGCTTAGTTGGTTCATAAAATGAGGCCCTAGTACGTTTTTAATAATGGCCGCACACTTGCTTCGATGCATTTGCAAGTAAATTGCAGCATCACCTAAAGAAAAGAGCAGCAATGAGTATTTTCTTACTACAATAAAATGAAGTCCTACCTTATAAATTTTTTTACATACTCCAACTAAATGGTCTACCGTTAAAATAGCTGTATGATGAGCTATAAATAAACATAATCTACATTCAGCTGCTTTGGACGATGATAATGAGTTTTCTTTAGCGAATGGATTTACGGGTTGCTTTTTTCCCAGAATTAGATCTGCATTCGCTTTATGTTTTTTTGTTAACGCATGATTTTTCAAGTCGTAGTATTTGTTAGCCAATGCACAATAACAAAATTTATATTTAGCTACGGATCCTTTAGTACTTGGTACCTCTTGGAGCCAATCTTTCAGCAAAGGATCTTTCAGCCAAGCGGCCCTAAATTTTTGTAAATATTGTGGCTTTGGCATAGCTAAAATGGAGTATCACTTGATACACGCCTTAAAAAACAATAAATACATGTACTATACAAACCTTTTGATGTATCGTATACGTTCTTTTTACTACGAAGACGATAAGACGAACCTCCACAGATGTATTTATTTTTAAATAAAACAAATCGCGGGAAATGAAAATTTAGGTTATGGTAAAGTGACACTTGACCACCTTTCAGGGTCGTACGCTTTTTTGAGACTTGACACTTGACAGCATTGGGCAACCTACGCCATGGCCCCCTTCATTGAATAAAGTAGATGTTCGAAACGGTACAAGCTCGGAAAAAAGTAACTTTAAGTTTAAAATAATGTAAAAAGCCAGACTTAATGCTAACAAACTTTAAAAACCGCCGGATTTTTGGCTAACCGCTAAATGGACATTTTAACTGCTAAATTGTTTGAAAAACCGCCAGTTTTAGCCAAAAAACCGCCAAGTTGGCAACACTGAACGCGTCGGTCAGCCAAAATGAGTTGTTCGATGGCTTTGACGCAGCGTTGCCACACCACTTGAAAATAATGTACTCATGCGTCGAAAGAAAAAGTACTGACTCTCCGAAAAACGTATTGACCATGGTCATATTTAAGAAACTTATTTTGATTTCGTCTAGATGTGAATGTTTATATCTGCTGTTTTTATAATTATAAAAACATTTAAGTTTATTAACAACTTTAAACATAAATAAAATTGAGGCTTTACTAAATCGAATGGCTCGCTCATGCGCGGTATAACAGTATGGTCATGGCAGGAAAAAAATAAAATTTGATTTAAATATAAGAATGTTTCATTTATTAGAAATGAATAAATATAAACTATCTTCAAAAAACAAATACAAACAATAAATGCACGTGACACAAGTACATAGTAACGGCTACATTCTACTTATTACTTATGTTTCGTATTTCGAGAAAGTAATGAAGGGGTAGGTGTCCATTTAAAACAAGGATTTTGATCTAAAACCTCCTTTCCTTGTAACAAATTGTTACACGTTTTTGGTAACAATCTATTACGGTTTTTTGTTTTAATATTAGTTAGATCTGAAAAAATTCGCTCAGCAGCAGCACTGCTGTGAGGTAAGCTTAAAATATAAAAAACAAATTCACACAATTATTGCAGCGTTGGCCTTCCGAATTTTTGAGGTCATACAAATTAAACCAGAAATTTGTTGACTGAGTTGTTAGTGTATCTTTAATTCTATTATCTAAATTACAAACTTCACGATATTCGGAACTTATTTCTTCTTTATCCTCATCCTGGACTAAGTATGAAAACCTAGACAATAAATCAACAATGGACGATTCATTGTTTAGAACAGACATGGGATCTAAACATGAAAAATATTTATAAGTCTCCAAATTTGTAAACCTTTTTTTCATTTGACCAAATAGCTCAATATAGTAATCTAAACATATTTGCGGCGATTCAGCCATTGCAAAAGGAATGGCCTGTGGGAAAACCAAAGCCAGAGGAATTGCCACAAACGTCATCGGGAATGAAAATTTTGAATCAGTGTGCAATAATCTAAGAAGCAAGAAATTTTCGGTGATTGTGGATGAATCAACAGATATAAGTAATGATAAACATCTATGCGTTGTGGTCCGCTACGCCAATAACAAAAATATTATAAAAGATAATTTTTTTTGTTTATTAAAATTGGGTTCTGCTGATGCAAACATATTGTATAATGAACTTATAGAAAAATTTAACAGTTGTGGTAATTAATGTAAATAATAATTGTGATATTATACTGTCGATTTAAAAGTTTCATTTATTGGCCATCAAGGGACGAACTGCACTTGAATATGCCCACATCATTTAAAAATATATTTGGTCTAAAAACTACCGTAATTATTGATGCGTTTGAAGTCTTCATTGAGCAGTCATCAAGTCCTGATACTGCAGCAAAAACCTGGTCACAATACAAGCACCACCACACAATCAAATTTTTTATTGGTGTTACTCCACAAGGCTGTATAATTTTTATTTCAAATGCATATGGAGGACGTGCTAGTGATAAGTTTGTTACTGACGACTCGGGTTTTTTGGACAAACTTATTCCTGGAGACTTAGTACTCGCTGATAAAGGGTTTGATAAAATACAGGATGATGTAAATCTTTATTGCGCTCAAGTACAAATGCCAACATTTGTAAGGGGAAAAAAACAACTTGCTCCAATAAATATTGAAAGAACTCGGAAACTTGCAAGCGTACGTGTACACGTAGAAAGAGTTATTGGTTTACTCAAAGGCAAATACAAAATTTTCAATGGTGCATTTCCTATATTTATACTTAAAAAAGAGAGCGAGCAAGGTTCTTTAATAGATATGATAGTTGTTGTGTGTTCTGCTTTTATTAATTTGTGTCCTCCAATAGTACCCCTTGATTAGAATTTTTTTATTTGTTGTTTTTTTGTTCATTTTTATCTGGATTTTTTTAATTTTTATTGAATAAAACACTAAAAATATAACAAAATTTATTTTTTACACATGTCACAAATCCACATTTCATCTGGTACACTCTCTAGTCCAACACAAGGTAAGTGGTACCACTCAATTGAGCATACACCTGACTCGCATGCTATCATAGGCGTTTTTTGGTCATCTTCTTCTTGGCATATACAATATAAAACTGCATCACTGGAAGTCGCTTTACTTGTGGAAGGTTCAGCAGTTGTAGGTTCTTCAAACAAAGATACATTTTCAAAAGTTGAAACATCCCAGTCGGTTTCTGCAGTTGTTGAGACTTGGGTTGAGACTTCCTCCTCAGTCCTACTTCTTGTAAAATATTTACCTAAGACTTCAGGTAATACACACTTGTAAAAAAACTGTTGTGCTTTAGCACTTTCTTGAGTCCAGAAGTTATCATTGTAATATACACACGTATATATCATATTTTTGGGGCTCCATACTACCAAGTAACATTTCTGTTCCTGTGTCAAAGCTAACTGCATCTGAATTTGGTAGTAGTAGCTGTGATCGTCTTTAAGATGCAACTCATTACCGTTTAACTGTAAAAAAAAACTTTTTTGTTCTAATTTCTCTAAAACACCATTATCTTTAACACAGTATGGGCACTTTACTTCTAATAATGAAATTCCACAACAGTTACATTCAATAATACCATCTGGCGATGCTCCAAACCACGGTCACTTAGGGCTTATAAAAAGTCCCATTTTTTCGTAACAAACGTTTTCATGGGTTTTTGACATTTAATTTTTAAAATGTTGAATTGCACGTCTTTCGTGGGTGCATCCATAATCAACTGCTCTTGTTTTAAAACTGTAAGTCATTGGATAACACACAGACTTGAGTAAAGATAAAGAGGGATTCGCGATATTCGTTCGACAACAACTTTTGAATTTAGACGCTGTAATCCTTCCAGCTCTATAATAAAACCAATCTTTACACTTCGCTTGTTCTTTAGTCGTATTGTGAATCTCCTTACAATCAGCAACTGGGACAGAAAAATCCAAAGAGGCACCTGAAACACGTAAATACTCAATGTAATGTATTAGAAAGTCCATTTAAACTTACCTAATTCCTGCAGCTCACTTAAGCTTTTATGAATGTGATCTTCACTGAATAAAGTTGTAATCCAATGCTTCTTTTTTTGGTCTCTCTCTTCTTTTTTACTTTGGGCAAATGGATTAGTAATTAAATGCGCTGCCGATCCTTGCGAAGTGGACGCAAATAAACTTAAAATATCTTGTCTCTCCGATCGGGATAATGATGGAATGCTTTCTTGACCTTTATCACGAACAGTGATAAAGGTCAACAGTTCGTCCGGAGGCAATCTTTTTTTTGGTACAAAAAAATCTATATTTGAGACTCTTTGTGGTTGAGCAGGTTTTCCTGAAGGAGGCATCCAATAAGCCTTCTTTCCTGTTACTGTAGTCTCTTCCAAATCCCGGACGTTTAATTCCACAGTAAAAAGAAGGGCCCCAGCGTGGGTACACACCTCCCCCAAACCTGCGATGCACGTGCAATGGGCAGAGCATATATTGCCTTCTTTTTCAACAATAATCCATGGTTGCAACATAGGTTCATTTAATCGTTGGGAATGAAGTACCTAAATTCAAATAATGCTTAAATAATCGATACACAATAATTATCAGATTTACCTTTCCCAGGACTACGACATAAGACCCAAAGACCTTCACAGCCACCTGTTTAGCTGTAAGCACTTTTTGTATCCACTAAGTACATAACGATGTCAGGGAATTCTATTTTGGGAAAATTTTCCACATCTTGAGAACAAGTTTGGGGATGAATTAAATATGGATCTACCCCAATACCATTAATCTTATCGATGTATCGATTTCTAACAATTGTTTCTAAACCTTGTGCGTATTCAGATAACTCCATAATACTTCAAACTTTAGAACAAATCACGTACAACAACAGTATAACTACGTACAAACTGTAGCATTAATAGCACGTGTTCCAATATTTTTCCTCCAAGCTTGGTTAGTGACGTCACGTGTGCACGCCTAATTTTGAGTGCAATTCACCTTGCAAATAACCAACTTTAACATAACCACCAAACGTCAAATTATTTCAAGTCGAAATCTTTACTCAACATGTATGGAGCAGTTGAGTTTTATTTCGACTTGAAAAGGGAATTGATGACGTCACAAGCGCTTGGCCTTCGCGCCACCAGATGGCTCCACGATCACATTGCGACAGTCGAAACCCTTTTCCAGTCGAAATATTGGTTTAGAATCGACACCCAGCAATGTGGATTGCTGCATGCAGTACTTCTTTAATACATTTGACCAAATTCATGGCGTCACAAGCATTGTTGCAAAAATAAAAAGCAACAGGTTGTTTCCAATTCCGAGTAATTCCTTGACACATAAACAATAAAGCCTTGTTTCCTTCTTTTGTTGTGACTTCTCCAGAACCAAAATCTTCAAAACCAACTATGCAGTCGTTGGCACGGTCGAAATAAAAGTGTTCTTTTATATCATCTCGTCAAATAAAAGAACGCACATTTTATCCTGAGCATTTTGCAAAGTTTCGCCACTGTGCTTGAACAAATGTTCATTAATGCCAACAGAGAAGGGAACCTTCTTTAATAAATCTAGTAAAGTACGTGGAGAAGGTAAAGCAACAATTCGACCAAGAAATTTATAGCACCTGCGTTTCATAATGGCCAAAGCTATAATTTTTTCTTCCAATGTCCACTTTTTACCATGTGGTTGCCTTCTTGCACAACGCAATTGCGAAATTAAACAGTCCACAGTGGGCCCAAACATACCATCAAAAAGTTCACGAACCACTTTACTGTCACTCAAATCAGCTAAAGCTTTAATATCATGAGCCCTTTCTTTGCATAAATGTTTTAGTTTTCTTATGTGGTCTTCTTTTGTCCATCAAATACTTTTTTCTGGGAGTGCTATCATGGCGAGTAAGACCAGGAATGTTTTAAAAGAGACGGCTTTGACGAGGAACGTTGGAAGTACAGGGCTGTGCCATCATATCGGTTGATACTGCCTTTGATGCAAATATGCCTTGTCGGGAACTCGCAGCATTTTCTAAAATAATAAATAAATTACTTCAATATTTTGATACTGTAGCTTGTGGGCGGAAACTATTCAGCGTGTATACAAATTGGCGCCTATAGCATAAGTTCCGTTCCACCAAGCTTTAGAAAAATTCCCCCTCAATTATTCCTAACTGTTTTAAGAAGGAAAGTAGAGATTTTTTTCTCTTAATTTCCTAAAATATTGTCAATCAGTGATAAAACCAAGAAAGAGAACAAGTTCCTCTACTTTTCCCCGTAAACAAAACTGAAAGTTATTTATAATAATCATCAACAATAAATTTTCACAATTTTGATTTTTGTATCTAAAAAGCCAAAACATTGCTGTTAAGAATAGAAAGAAAGGCCGTCTCACTAGCTCAGTGTCTCTCGTCGTCTCCCGACATACACTGCCCCTGTCCTGCACAGGGTTGCCAACTGTTTAAAACTCAGATGCACTAGACTTACTAACAAAATGCACTAAAAAAGCACTAAAACGTTGGTTAAAAATAAAATTCTGGATTACTGATTTTAAGTATTTATATAGTTTTTTATTATAAAACGAGAAAACATTTAACAAATTAAATTACATATAAAAAGCAAACAACATCTCCTTATTCAAAAATACAATTAAGCGCTTCATCAATTTCAAAGTTATTCTTGTTGTAGGCTGCCATTGTACCTATTTCTTTTAAAACCTTATCTGAAAATTTATAATTATGACAACAACAATTATTCTGGAGTAAACCAAATTTTATGTTAAGCAATGCATTAACCATCTCGAGTCCCATTTTATTTCTGACTTTATTCTTGAAAAAGTTCATATGGCTAAAAACTCTTTCAATCGCTGCATTAGAGTGAGGCAAGCTTAAAATTAGCTTTGCTAATTCACATATTTCTTGAAAATTGTTGTTACCACCTGCATCTTTATAGAGATTTACTTCAGACCAAAATTCCTCTGAAGTATTGGTTTTTTCCCATTTAATAAAACTCAAATTTTCCCACTCCCTTTCTATCTTTTGTATAGTACCAGAATCATTAAAGAACTGCCGAGCTAAATTAATTATCGGTTTTTTGTGTGATTGATGTTTCAGAGCCTCGGAAACACTTAATAGAGAACAATTTTGTAGCAGTTCTAAATTTGAAGGCAATCGCCGCCGAAGTTCAGCTACTAATTTTAATACAAATTGAACACACCTTTCTTTGGTATTTTTAATTACTTCTTGAGAATTTGGCACCTCTAAATTTTTACATGCGTTTTCAAATTTGTAACCCAGATAAACGTTAGGATCTACCTTGTTTTCTAAGGTGTCATTTAAAAAATCAAAATTGCTTTTATAATTAGGTTTTAAAACCAGCAAACATAAAGATCTAATTAAAGTCTCCAAACTTTCAAAAAGTTTAGTTGCATCAGCAGTATCGCTTTCAAAAAGTTTATTAGTCTTATTAACATCTTCTAAAATTGGATGCAAAAATGTGAGGTACAAAAAATTTTGACAATCTTCATACATATTGTAAAGTATTTCAGCCGAATAACAATTTTCCGACAGCCTACAAATACGAAAATGTGTTTTTAATTCCAACCATTGTGAAAGAATAGCCGTTACTGCAGGTTCAATTGAAATCCAACGTGTGACGCACATAGCGGGTATTTTACGAGGTGCATCTCCATCATTAATTGCTTTATATAAAACATTATAATTTTTTTGGCGCTCAGTAGAATGACTAAACCAATTATAAGACTCTCTTATCATGTAGTCTAAATTTCGAGGCAGAGTTACTTTGGTAGCTTAGAGCCAATTGTAGGGAATGGCATACACAACGCACAAGTACCAGGCTTTCTGAGCAGTACTCTCGTTTTAAAATTGCATACACCCCATTTAAGCAGCCCGTCATTACAGATGCATTATCGCTACCAATACCGCATAGTTTTTTAATATCAATTTTTGAAGTATGTAAATAGTTTACTAAAGATTTAACAATATCTTCAGCCTTGCTAGAATCAACTTGTAACAGTGTTAAAAAAGTAGAAACAATACAATTATGTTCTTTACTAAAATATCGTATAGCTAACCCTAACATTTTTTCTATGCTCACATTTGTGGATTCATCAAGAAGAATACTGTAGTAACCACTGACGCGAATGTCTTCAATTAAACATGTAGCAAATTCCTGACCAATAGTATTAGTGACAATTCCACTACATTTCGTACGATGCATTTTAAAGCCAGCGGCTCTGCTGTCTTTAAAAGAGGAATTACATATGTCTGAAATATGATCTACAGAACGAATAGCAGTATGAACAGCTACATATAATGCTAATCTTTCCTGGGCTTCATTCTTCAATAACAATATTTCTGCAGAAGGAAATGTAATTTTCATTTGCGTAGGTTTATAAGGTGCTGCAGTCGCTAAATGTTTTTCACTAGTGGCATGTCTTTTCAAATCATTCAGTCGAGCATTTATTGCAATGTTACAGTACTTGCACCGCGCCTTTGCATCATCATCCGGGTCAGCCGACAGCCACCGCTCTAACTCTGGTCGCTTTTCCCATGCAATACGATAACGTTGACGGTAAACTGCCTTCTGTTTTGGCATTGTTTTGACTTCTGTAATATATTGAGACTCTCAGATTAAAGGTATAGAGCATTACAACCCAAGTAAATATAAAAAATACGAACCGTTACTACTACTAAACTAGGATGAACCATTAGACGATCAGCAGAGCAGAGACAACAGTAAATAGCTTCGACTATAGAGTTAGTAAATAGCTTCGACTATAGAGTTCGTAAATAGCTTCGACAGTTGAAAATACGACAGTTGTAACTTTCAGTATAACCAACTTAAGGGTTGTAAAGTTTTTAAAAATTCGAAGAAAGGTTCACAATCGCAATTTTAATTATGCTGTATTTTTTAAATCCGCTAAAAATGCAATAAAAGCACTAAAAATGCGCTAGGCGCTGTTTTTAATTTAAAAGCACTAACGGCTATTATATAAAATCCACTAGATTTAGTGCTTAATGCACTAAGTTGGCAACCCTGGTCCTGCATGCTGGATCAGGACCACGCCGGCCCTCCTGCACGCATGCGCTACTTAGTCCTATTACTACACTATCCTTTACACTCGACCATCCTGACAAGACTGATGATCTCATCAGTTAGTCGAAGCGAATCTAAAGTCTAAACACTAAACTAACATTTTATTTTACAAAATAAACCGAATAAAACACAAAAAGAATTCTGAGAAAAACAACCTGCATCGTGACGTTCCACGAATACGCAACAAAACTTATTTACTAAACAACACATGGTCAAAATATAAAACAATATTCAAAAATCAGTCAAGTAATCCTGAAAATGTTTGGGTGCTTGCCTCTTCCGCTTTTGTCGCGGCATTTCACTCGCGCAATCAGTAACACTTTGATCATTTCCGCGAGCCGTATCACTTTGGTCGTCACTATCACTTTGTTCTGGTGCTGATGAAGACGACGAGTTGTCGACAGGGTCCTCGTGGCCTTCGTAGCTCGATTCCTGTTCTTCCTCTTCGGTGCCCTCATTAATGTCCTCTTCATCGTCCGCGTCATGGTTGCGATATATTTTTAGTTGTGACACGTGGGCGGTTGTATTAAGAATTTTTCCACCTGCATCTCTGTTTAAATTCGTTACTCTATACGTGTCGCTGGGCAGTACCTCTGTAATTGTCAAAGGGCCCAAATACTTGGGCTGAAGCTTCGTGCTTTCTCCCGTTGCAGTTGGATTTCTTCTCATTACCACTATGTCACCAACATTAAATTTCATTCCCCTATATTTTTTTCGGTCAAATCTGGTTTTCATTTTACCCTGTTGTTGTAAAATATTTCTTCAGATCTCTTCTTGAATTTGAGGTAGTGGTCTCCATTCCTCATCTTCCCCTGTGATTTCTCTGAGTTTTCCGTCGTAAAATCGTGGTAAAAATCCGTATAAACTCTCGAATGGTGTTTTCCCGGTTGTCTCGTTAATTGCCGTGTTTAAGTCTCGTTCGGCTTCTGGTAAGTGAATATCCCAATCTGTTTCATTTTCCATGCATGTTATAATTACTGGAATGACGGTTCTATTTACTTTTTCTACTTGGCCGTTTGCCCGTGGATGACGACTCGAATTCAACGAATGATGAATGCCATTCTTCGTTACAAACTCTCTAAATTCTAACGCTATATAACACGTTCCGCGATCTGAAATTATAGTTCTTGGAAGACCGAATTCTAAGATGAATCTTTCCGTTCCCGCCAAAAGCTCATCACATGACGGTGATTTCACTGGATATAACTTTGTGAATTTTGTTAATGCATCGATAATCACTAAAATGTGTGCATTTCCATTTTGCGTTTTAACGAAAGGTCCTAAGAAATCCGAATGAACTCGTTCAAAAGGTCGTCTGGGAGGTGAGATCGGATGTAATAATCCGGCTTGTTTCCCGCCTGGTATTTTTGCAAATAAACATTCAGCACAACTGTTTATATGACCTTTTTCTCCACAATTGAAGCATTTTCTTTCGAATTTATTTTCTCCTCTATTTCCGTCCCTTTCAAATCTTCTTTGTCCTTTTTCTTGGTTTTCGCAATTTTGTCCTTGCATTTTCTCGAACAATAAAATATCTTTAAGTAGCTCGTCAGCGTCTCTTTGGGTTTTCGCTAAAACTCCACCGATTACAGCTTTTCGTAAAAGACTAGAAAGAATTAATTGTTTTATTTCTTCGAACTCCAAATTTAGGTCTTTGCACAAACGGTATTTTTCGTAGAAGTAGGCCACCACAGGTTCTCTGAAATTCTGTTTCCTGTTTTTCATTTCTTCCCACTTTTCGACAATCGATTTATTTACTCCAAACGTGTTTACGAGACGTTGGACGAATATTTCCCAAGTCTGAATTTCTTCACCGAATGTTAGGTTCCAATTCTGAGCGGCACTTTTCAAGTTATTTCTAGCAATCATTAACTTGCACTCATCCGACCAGCCGTATAATTGTCCTAAATTCGTGATTCGATTTGTCCACACCTTTGGATCATCACTGTTTTCCCCACTAAATTTGTTGATGGTACTCGTCATCTCTGGGGTCGCTTGGATTCTTCTCTCTTCGGACGGTTTAACTTGTAGTGTCTGTATTACTTGGAGCATTTTATTTTCGCTCGACAAACGATTTTCTTCCAACTGGCGAATAAGATGGATTGTTTCGCTGTTTTGAATCCGTTCCTCCTGAATGGATTCCTCCTCGACTTTACGCGTCTTCCTCCTTGGTGTTCTTCTCGGCATCTTGCTTCTCCCAAAATTTTCACGTTCCACGACAGGAATTTGTCACTCTCCTCTCGAGTGGCAGGGAATAGCAGAGAAAAAAAAATTCTCCTCGAATCCCACTTCTGAGATGTTAAGAATAGAAAGAAAGGCCGTCTCACTAGCTCAGTGTCTCTCGTCGTCTCCCGACATACACTGCCCCTGTCCTGCATGCTGGATCAGGACCACGCCGGCCCTCCCGCACGCATGCGCTACTTAGTCCTATTACTACACTATCCTTTACATTGCTCTGGCAACATAGTAAAAAAAATCCATTGTTACAATTATAACTACTCCACAACAATTAAAATAGAGGTACAGTGATAAATGCGTCACAAATGACGATGGACTTTGTATTACAATTTTTAGAAGTTTCTTGAAACGTTTCCTGTAACGTACCAGAGAGCTTATGCGCTATTTTGTATACACGCTGTATAACTACTTGAGAATTGATCACGCTAATCATGTGGTAGGCTAAAATCACCCACCATTTTGTGTTATTTCATTTTTGGTAAAGAATCACATTTTACAATTGCATTAAATAAGATGAAAGGATCAAACCAAAAATCGGAACCATGGAGTTTTGCACGTGTTCGAGATGATCTCATTTCATTAGGAAGAAACCCATTTAGGGATATAAAGTTTATCAATTATCCACAGTAATGTAAACATCGCTAAAAGCTTTTGGTCATAAATTCACTGACGAAAGAAGCTTGGAAGCGACCATGAGAATTATTGTTATTGGTCAAAGTCCACATGCCATGCAAATTCCATGCGCAGATCACGAAAAGTGTGAATAATACGTCATCATTCTAGCAATTATAAATAGAGACTCGCGAATAATTTAGACATTAGATATTCAGCAGATATTCAGAGATAGAGTTGAGAGAATATTTAAATTCTATCAAATTGCTGTAAGTGGTGGTTGACCAGTGCCCAGATTTGCCAGTCCGACTCTGTTATTTCGCCCGTAGTCTCAGAGGATGAATTGTAAGTTTGATTTGTTGCATTAAAACCCTTTGCTGCTCCAACTCACCCTGCCACACTTACAATGTTTTGCTTATTCGTATCCGATAGAGACACAAAGCGTTTAGCCAGACTAAATGATTTGTTTTTGTAAGATAACTCTCTAAAAAGTCACGGGCCGGGAATGAATTTGAAATTATGAGCGTTGTCAACTTCAAGTACCTCACACTTTTACACCATGAAAACTGTGTTTGATTCTTTTCGTTAAATATCACAAACCCCGAGTTAGAAACGAGGATTTTGTTTAATAAATAAATAACTGTAATGCATGGTAGAAATTAATTGAGGAATAAATTAACCAACTAAAAGGGTTGGAATTTTAGCTATTCAAAATTATTCACACAATATTACTAAATAATAAAATTTTGGGCTCGCATCCCATGTACTAATAGTGAACCCTTGAGTTCATAATTTGTCACTGTTAACAAGGTATTTACGAGACGAGCGGAAAACTATGCATTGTAGTTTTGACATTAATGATAATTATAAGTTTTACTTTATCTTCTATGTGTGTAATCTGAAACTGTTCAAGTACTCATTTTTTTTTTTCTAAATATATTGTAAAAAATAAAAATTCAGACTTATTTTCTGACTGCAACCCCCCTCCAAGGTTGGTTGACCTCGCAACATAGCCGAGGATTTCCTACGCACAAAAAAATAATTTTCTCTGTGAGTGGGGCACCGCTCGACCAGGTTCGTTGTTGAATTAAAAATAATTCAAAACTCAACTTGCCCATCACAGATAAGAAAATGGCGCAGTCGGTAGGATTCTCAGCCACTTTTGGGGAAACAATAAATATTCGGATATTGCGAATGCATAATGCATATACAGAAAAAAAAAAGAAGATAACAAAATAACAAAATTGCTTCCCGTACCATAGACAAAAATCTGCGTGTTTCCTAAAAATAAAAAAAAAACACTAAGGGGTGTAGAAATGTTATGTAGACCATTCTATGAATTTTATTAGCATGTACATTAGTTTTACAATGTAAAGAAAGTGACTCGGTAAAAGAAAATAAAATTGTCGCGTTCCAAATCTCGCAGAGATAGGGAGCTGCTCATTATTTCATCGACACCTCATAAAGCGGGCGACGATACGAATATTTTCTCGAACTATGACGCAATTGAACGCAAGACACAACCAGGATTTTTCTATTGAGAATTGCTATTTTCATTGCACAAATTGTATTAAATTAAGCAGTGGTTTGATGGTTCGTCGTTTTGTGAATATTTTTGTAAAAGCAAAAGGAAACAGATTGATATGATTTAATAATATGGGTGGGATTTAACTGAGACCTAAAGATTATTGAAATACTCTAGGAAAACCGCGTTAAAGTAAAATAAATTATTTTGAAGAGTTTTTCATATAAATTAATGCTTCAGGTGGCTCGTTAAACCATACCGCACAGAGGTAGCGAAGCAAGGTTAGCGCTGAAAGCTCAATTCTGAAACAGCAAGTGCGAGATGACATTCAAAAATAAAATTATTTTCCAAATTATAAATCACGAACAGACAAGTGACAATGACGTAAGAATTTCCAGGATTTTTAGCTTTTAGATTCAAAGAAAACAGTTTACGATGGGATTTCAAGTACGGTGAAAAAAGAAAAAAATGAATCTCTTTCTCAGCCGACAACGTAGCTATAATTTACGAGCACAACAACCACGTGTTGAACTCGAGCAAAAAGAGGCCTGATTTGGGTTGACACCCTAAAATGTTTACTTCAAATGTGTGGTGCAAAATTAGTCACAAGTAAAAATAACATAGTATTTTTTTTAATTTCGGTGTTTAAAAGCGTAAAGTGAAAAAATTTTTTTTACTAACATTATTTAAAATCTTGTCTTAGAGAAGCAAATTCTGTTAGGAAAGGAAAAAACTTTAAGTCTTGACTGAAATTAAAACCCTACCACAAGTGGAGTATATTTCTTTGAAATTAAACTAAGAAAATTTTTAAAGAAAAATTTTTTTTTCTTACCTTTGTTAAGGCTCATCCTTTCGTTGATATTAAAATAGTATTGCATTTTTATTGTATGTTAGACTAGCGCTTATAACTAGGGAAAAAGGGAAATAAAATGCATAAATAAAATTTTGGTCCTTTAATAATGTAAGAATTTTTAGTAGAACTAGTACGATGTCATCCTCTACAGACCATTCCAATGTCACTGACCCCCAGGAAATAACATGTGGCCCATGCAAGGGCCGGGGACGGCCTAGAGGAGCAGGCCCGATACCGATGGGGCGATTTGCCCATATGTGTGTTGGCACTAAATTAAAAAAAACTGGGCCCACTGGGGCTCCAGGCCTTCAAACAAGACGACTAATCGTACTGGGTTAGCTGCAATAAAGGAAAGAAAATAGTGCTAGATCACATTAACTTAAGGACAAAATGTTGTAACAAAAGTTAGAATAATTTTAGAATAATTTTCAACCAACAACAAACTTTTGGATTAAATGATAAATGGAAATTTAGTGCAAGTTAGAATATTAATGTAGAAAAAATATTAAAGGTAAAAAAAAATTTAAAAAAAAATCAATCGGTACTCACAGTTCATGTTGTGACGATTATCAGAACACAAATGAATTTCAGAAGGTTTCGGGAACACACGAAAGCTCGCCACTTGAACTGAACGTTAACATCAACAAAAAAATGCCGAAGCTCATTGGTTTCAAATCTTAGAGGGTGTCACCATAGAGAAAAATACTTTAACTTTTGCTTAAGTCAAATAAGGAAAGAGCATCACCAGCATATACGAAATTAAAAACGCAGACGCAATCAGAGTTTAAATTTTTATTCAAAAAAAAAAAAGGGTTTTCCGCCGGAATGGCCTATTAAAATCAAATGGTCACCGTGACCCCAGGTAGATCGGTAACCCAACGAAAACAGAGTGGCCCAAGAACCGCCACATTTGCTCCAGGAAGTGGACGCGGTAGTCCCACAATCGCGCGTTCAATGGCCAGCGACGTCCCGGACCAAAACTCCGGTGGAACTACAAACATGGCCAAATCAGCGCAAAAAGGGGCGATTCCCTCAAATAAAACAATAAGGGACGGTGGTGAAGCTGAAAAAAAAACAAAAAGAAAAATAACAATTTTTAGTTTGGAATAAACGTCAAAAGTCACTATGCTGTTAATTCAAAAAGAAATAAGTAAGAATTAAATGCCTTACCCATCTTGTCAATTTAAATGTCGGTCACTGAATCGGAAAAAAAATTAGGACAAAATCTCACTTATATATTCAAGTAACATAAACAAATATGACGAACTTTAACACTGCGAACCAATGATGAACAAAGGCATTTGGGAGCAATGACGCAATAATTAAAATCTCGGTTGTCATGAAATTCATTAGAGAAAAGTATAGGTCTTGAGAAGCGGGGTGGTAGCAATTGTTGTAAAGCACACCCTCGTTTCTCTTGCAGATTGTTAAGCGCTGGTAAGGAGAAAATAAATAAGTAAGCTTTGAAAACACGCACAAAAAAATTTCGACAAATACTTCAATTATCTCACTAAGAGGAGTTAGAAAATTTACATTTCGTAAAGAAAATGCCGAACGGTGACGATGATGGACAGCAACCCGGAGGAGGTGCACAAAACCCCCAGGGGCTATTAAAGACCGCCGCAATGGCTTCTCAACTAATACCTACATTTGACGGAGAAGGGTCAGTAAGGACATTTCTGGGATATGTGGACGATGTCGCAATCCTAGAGGGTCTCAGTGATTTGCAAAAGGTCAAAGTTACCCGCATTAAATTGCAAGGAGCTGCAAGAAGAATGGTTGAATGGTATGAAGACCTACGGGACCCACAATGCACGTGGCAAAAATTGCGAACAGCGCTAATTGAGCGTTTTGAAAAAAAGTGTTACCAGGAGAGGCTGTGCATCAGTTTCGAAACTGCAAACAACGGATCGGTGAGACAGTCACCGAGTTTGCAGAAAGATTGCAAATGCTAGGTACCGCAACTCTAAAGAAATCCGGGGATGAACAAAGAAATCTCTGGGCGCGTGATAATCTGAGGGACGCGTGCCTAGAACAATTCCTGGAAGGACTTTTGATGCCTATACAACAACGGGTCATGTCCGCCAACCCTTTTGAATTTGAGGATGCAGTCAAACTGGCATTAAGAGAAGAAACAGATCGAGGAAAGATTGCGAAAAAAATTATTCTTCCAACGTGCAATAGCCGTCGGTGACGACAGAAATGCGAAAATTCAAGACCAACGTCAAAATCAGTATGCAACCAACAATACTTCACAGCAACAAAAGAAATTGAGATGTTTTGGTTACGGACGCATAGGTCACCTCAAGAAACAATGCCGCGCGTGTTTTAATTGTGGACGACTCGATCACATGAGTCGTGCTTGTACCTTCAATAAACAGAAAAATTGGGGATGGAAGGATCAGGGAACAAAAGATCAAGGATCAGGTCATTTAAACTCCAAGGGGGCCGTACCCAAACTGAGGGGAGCGGCCCAGACAAATCGGAATTAAATAATGCTAATTCAGTGCTGCAACCCCAACTTTGTAAAATTAACTTAGATCCCAAATTAAACTCGGTAACTTTAAATATAGAAGGGGTTTATGCTAAAGCACTTATTGATACGGGATCTGATGTGTCATTAATAAAATACGCATGTTTGAGTCTAAGTCAACGGCATCGAATACAAGAAAGTGACGTCATATTGAAGGATGTCCAGGGTGCTTCTATCAGTAATATGGGAAAAATAAAGTTGAAAATACAACTTGCTACGGCATATAAAATACGGCATAACTTCATTATAGTCGGTGATAGTATCCAATTTAAGGGAGTTGCATTAATTGGGTTAGATTTTCTTAAACAATTTGAAGTTAACATTTATTGGTCCGAAGGATTAATCGAGATTAAGCAACATAAATTCCCATTGGAACAAGAAGAGGAAATTATTAACAACGAAACACCACACAAATTTAGGGCTGGGTTTACAGAATTCTTTGGCACACATTATGACGCTTTTTTTCTTTTGTTCCCTCCCCTTGTTGCTTTTAATTTATCGCCTCCAGTGTGGTCCCAGCTCCGGCCTGCTAAGTCGTAAGGGGGCAGGTTGAGAAGATGGAAAAAGGGGCGCCACAACCTTAACTTTTAGGATTAGCGCAATATGGGAGGCGATAACCTACCGAAGGTTGACGGTACCAAAGGGGGGCTTACTCGATCTCGTTTACGAGTGAGAAGGTCGAGGGGTTATAAAAAAAGATGGACTTAGAAATCTATGTATTAAAGAAAGAATTACAAATTTAAGAAAATATGATAACAATTTAATAGGTTTTAAAAGTTCAGTAAAAACAAAAAAAATATATCTAACAAAAACGATCAAGTTGAATAATAAAGTCGTAAGAGGTCAAAACGAAAACTAATGTAGATAAAAAAAAAGGGGGGGGGGGAGGGGGAGCAAAGGAAGCGGAAGTAATTTTACGTATCCGTAACGCCTTCCTGGCGGTACACCGGACCAACTTAACGCTATCGAAGCACCGATACCCGCGTCGCGAAAATCAGCTGACTTCCCGAAGGGCGCAAGTTCCTCGACAGTGACACGACTAAAGCCAGAAGGGCACGAAACCTCGGAATACGCAAAAAAAAGGAAGAACAAAAAAGATAAGTACAGGTAGATCTATGTAGCAAACTTAAAGCCTGAAGGGCACGATTTTATTATTCCAAGTTCGTTAAGTCCGAAAAATGGTCGAATATAATGCCGACAATGCTCTCACAGGACGAGTAATGACTTATCTTGTACGATGAGTTCCGGGATCAACTCGTCTCCTCGCAGGACCAAAATGATGCCCTAAGGCCTTCTCGCCTTCGGAACCCCTCGGATGACGTCACTCGCCCGGAGTCAAAATGTGTCCCAGCAACCCGGCGGTGGAGCAAAGTGCCAAGTATATAAGGCCGAAGAAAAAAAGAATGGAAGAACAGAAGACGAAATCCGAAATTGAAGGTCAAGTCAACGTACGACTCCTTCCTCCAAGTCCCAAAAGAAATCCCTAAGGAAAGAGAATTGCAGCCCCGTCTCATTCCAGTTCGAACTCACCCTAAGATGGCAGGCGAGGATTTATGACCATGTGCTTGACACGGCAAAGGGTAATAACTCAACCGATTAATTAATAACTCAACTTGCCCATCACAATCAATCAGATTTGTTGATATTGTCACGGCTCTATGCCCGTGGCAGGGGTTAAGATAAACGACGATGGTAAAAAAATAATATTTTATTACCTACAAACTACATAACGAAATAAGGGCTCTACTTACATTATTATCCACAGGGTAGGGCACAGGTCACAACCAAATCCAATTACCGACTCCCCCAACTCACCGACTAACTCCCGCTCCTCGTATTCCGTCAGTTTTATCAAGCTTCGATAGGCTGACTTTACTAAAATGGTCGGTCACCATCCTTTATGGAATTTACCATCAGCAAAACCGACCTTTTGAAACTTAACGAATTACCGAATACCAACAGGTTCATCCCCTTTGTGACAATATGTATCAACGCTCTTCATTAATCTCAACTCAAATTAACTATACAGGGTGATTTTTTAAAAACGATCCACTCAGAACATTTCCGAAAATAAACACAAAATTTAAAAATCCTGAGACAGGTCAATTTTTATTTAAAGGGGAACACCTTTTAATGTACTTTTAAAAGTTGTAGTACCAACCCTCTTTGTAATACATTCATTTGAGGTATCATGAAATAAAATTTGATCTGTCTCAAGATTTTCTAATTTTTTGATTATTTTCTGAGATATTTTTGGTGGCTGTAAAACATTTTTAAGCGCAATCTACATAAAAAAGCTGAAAGATAAAACACCATAAGTATTATTTCCGATTTTTTTAAAGAAACGTTAATAGTGGGTAATGAATCAAAAGCATATAATCAATGTGTTTAAAAAATAAATTATACAAAAAAAACATGCACCTTCAAGACCACCATGTTCTTCTGAACCTTGAAAAATTGCAAGTCTTCCACTACTTGTGTGGCGGGGGCTGTCGTCGTACATGGAAAAAGACTTGGTACAGAAACAGGGCGAAGTTTCAAGCCATCATAGCAATCTTCTGTGAAATGACGAGAACACACTCTAAAATGTCGCAGCGAGTCACCGGTAAACTTCATACCCAAGCTCTTTTGCCAAATTTTTGATCTGCATCAGAATACAATAGTTTAAAAGCCAACTAATAAGCGAAATGTATCTTCTTATTTTGTCAAATTAGACGGAAAATAATGTAATTTCTTTACTACGTTTTACGACATCCGCACACAAGGCATATAGCAACTGTAGGTGCCATGATAATGACAACTTAACACACAGCACTTCACAAAAAACACTAGTGCCTAAACAAAACAAACGAAATTCAGCACGTGGATTCAGCCTCCATATGTAAGATGTCAAATAACAAAAATCAAATATCTGCCAATTTTAGCAGGTGCGCCTGCGCTGCTTAATTTTGTGACCTATTTTATAGTGCTGCCACCATAGTCAGCTTCCCTCGAATGAATAAAGAGAATACTATGACAAATTAACAAAGTGAAACAAGGATGGAAATAGAGGAATATTTAAATTAAAACCGGATAATATTTTGTATTCGCTTTCACATTTCGAAGTTATCTCTGGCCAAAGTACCAATCATTTTCCTAATGGTGATCTACAACTTCCGAGCAACAAACAACACAACAGCAACAACAATTTTCCAAAAATAATAATAAATAATAATTTTCTTTCTGTTTCCACATATAATTTTTATTATCCCAAATAAAGTATTAAGGAATTTTTGAATATCTGTACTGTCTTCGGGCATAGTTGAATTTAGTACTAACCACGACGACATAAGCTTGGTGGGTCGTTTCGCAACATTTTTGATATGTTCGATATCATCGTTTTCGTTAAATATTATGTGTTGTTCATTTAACAAATGGATAGGAAAGCCTAAAACGGCATGTGAACGATTACTTAGCGGATATTGAAATAGGCGCCATATAGATTCAGGTGTACTCACTATCTTTGATTCGTATTGGTCCATCTCGTTCCAGTTGCGGACATCTTGTTCACTTAGTTCTTGGGTAGTTAAAGAAACATGATCGTTTCCTTTGGTCACGTATTGGTGTAAATATTTAATATTGATAATAGTTCCACAAGTTTGTAGATTCAGTTGACAGTCATATTTGGCGGACAACAGATTGTTGTGTGGGACAATTCTTCGGTTGGCGATAACAGTGCTTTCGTTGTATTCAATAACTATTTCATCGTTGAATCTTTTATATTCTGGTTGACTTATGCGGCTGTTTCCCAGCAATACTGTGCTTTCTCTAAATGCTTTTGGACTTGTTTTACTGCAACGGGCATCTTTAATCTCTGCTGCATTTGCCTGCTCGACTTTTGCACGCGGTCTATGAACAAAATATGCTTTTTAACCAACTCTACTTTTGTGGTTCTTGTTGAGGAACAGGAATTCTAACCAAATAGCTGAATCTATCTCTTAACTTGTCTTCAGGTCGTAGAGTAGGAAGTTTGTGTGCATGTGGTAAATCTCTTTTTTGAAACTCAATGATGTGGTAACTCAAAGGTACGCCAAAGAATTGTTTATTTGTGATATCATCAATCAGTTCTGATTTGCTTACAAAAACACCATGTACTAAATCAGGACGATGCTGCTATATTTGTTTTCCCTTTAGTTTTGATATAATTTGATTCCAAAGAGGATTTCAGGTACATGTTTTAAATACATTCGGCCTCCCATGTTCTTAAACTTGTTTGATTCTGCTTTATCTAACACAAATGATTTGCCTTATATTTTACCCACGCGTCGATAATGTATTGTTGGAATAACTTGCCACTATAATGTAGAATAGATGATTGATTTGTTACTTGAAGTCGGTACCTGTAGAATTCTCGGAATGTAACAAACACACTTTCTTCTTGTGTCGACCACAATGTCATCTGCATTTTCGAATTCATTGTCATCATCATTTACCTTCCCCGATACGTGAGATTGTTGATGACTTGTTCTCTCATGTGTATGTTGTAAATTTTTATCGTAACCGGTCTCTCCATATGGGAGCAGTAAGGAATGTTCAATGAAAGCTGGAAGTCGGTGATAATAGTTTATTGGTATTGAAATAATAAGTAAAAGATTACACAAAATTCATTTGTTGAGTGTTTGAATAAACTTAACACCTTAAACTCAAAAAAAGCAAAAATGCGAATTAAAGCCGACTAGTGGAAGTATTGAAGAGTTTTCCCATGACCAGTCTGCTACCAAACTGCTAATCTACCATATAATCATAAAAGAATGACCTCATTACAACATTGTAAAATCTAAAATACGTTTTTTATTTTAACAAGGAATATACCATTGGATCTGACAACCGATTTAGATTCTTGAGTTCATGAGGGACACTTTTATCTCTCGAATATACAGTATGATCATTTATATTTAATTTAAAAGCAACAATTTCTCACTGGAGCGTCGCCGTTGTTGTTTTTCCTACCTCAGCTTCGCCAGTTTGTCTCAATTCATAAATCACCTCGTTTATCGTTTGGTATGATTTTCAATACTGTGATAGTTTCCTAATTGATTCTGTCTTTATCAAAGTTTGCTCGTCCTTCAATAGCATTTTCAGCCTCAATAAAATAATAGTTATTTAGAAATGCATGGAAAAGGCAACGGTGCTGTATATTGATAAATCTGATCACACGATCTTCAAGAAATCTTAGCTTTAAACGATGCCATTGCTAACAGATCGTTAGCAGATCGAATGTTCTTTCTGTATTGGTTGTTTGGTGCATTATCAGACCTAAGAAAGTGAAATAGTTCATCAGGACCGGGGCGAGTTGGGGAAGATTCACCTTACCGAAATTACAACACATTAATTTGCTTTCAATTCTAGGCTTTTCCACTGTGAAAAACTTTGCTTCATAATAACAAATTTTATTTAGTGTTCCCATAATATACGTAGACATATTGTATTTATGTTAAAATCGAGCAAATGGGTGATTATACCCGTAATAGCAGTTGTTGTTGGAACAGGAGACAGACAATTTTGCCAGTAAGATTCTACATTTTTTTAAAACACGAACAACAGGTAGACGCGGTACGAGTATGTATAATGGTTCTGACTCGTGCTTCTTCATAAGGATTTGTAAGTAAACGAACAATGGTCACATTTTGAAGATCCACAGATGGGCGGTCGTCTGACGAATGAGCGTTTCTTAAATTTTTTCAGTTTTTAATTATTACTTGCAACAAATGTCACTCTTTTTCTTTATTTATCACAAATACTATTCTATACTAGTCAGAATTTCTATCTATCCTATTTGCATTGGTCTACATGTAGACAAGCTTTTATGCCAAGTAGAGTTGCATAGCAGGGGCACAGCCCACGCGTGTGCCCTGCAGTCGACCATACCAAGTGATGTTATATTTTTATAGTTATTTAACATGGTCTGCTCGCCGTCAATTAACTAAATTCAAATAAAAATACATAAAATAGCAATATACAAACTCTCTATTTACCTATAACCAAGCATAATCGTAAAAACTATACAAATGCAATCTCAGTTACGATAAAGGAGGTATCAAGAGTATTTTTCTTTGTAATTTTTTTTTTAAAAGATAAAATCTAGGAATTGAATTTTGTAACAAAAATAAAAAAATGTTTTTTTTTTGAAATTTTTATCTATCAGGACATTACAAATAGCAAAAAACTGAACAGTTAGGGCTTATAGCTTTGCTAAACAAACAGCTCAACACATTTGCAACTTTGTTTTAATTGGTATGTTCTCAAAGACATACGTAACATTGCAAAAAGGAACATCAAAAAAAAGTGTAATACTGAGATATTTGACTCAAAATCAATAATCCCTTCCTTCTTATGAGCCTCTACACCTTTTGTAATATTTTCAAAGAAACCACTAAAGTACTGGTGTTTTCGGTGACAAACTCACCTTCGGCCTTAGAAATGTTGAAGACTGCGAAAAAAATAATAAAACACCAAATAATACATTTCCTGTGACATAGCTCAGATTATCACTTGCGTTTAGATGTACACTATATTTTTAATAAACATTTTTTATCCATTGGTGTTACTGCAGTTTGTAGACATGTAGACCAAAGTACGTCAATCCAAAGAACCACATCAGAAGAAATAGTTTGCGCTTTATATCATACCAAGATGAGTTCAAGAGACCTTGTTTATCTTTTTTTAAGATGATTCTTCCATTTAGACGAAGTCAGAATTTCTATCTATTCTATTTGCTTTGGTCTACATGTAGCGACGTGAACAAGCTTTTATGCCCAAGTTGACAGATTTTTCATGTAATATTGTTCAAAATATTTTATGAAGGCTACCATGTCTGGATTTAAGCAATGCTCTTCATAGAATTTTGTCATCATTTTTTTAACCGCCTCTTCATCCCTTTCGTGAAGAATAACCCTTAACTGTTTATAGACCATTGCTTACGAAAGAGACACGAGTTTTAGAGCATATATGTAGTTGTTAAATAAAATTTTCAGTTTTCCAAAAATTCTTAAATATAATGTCATAGTTCTGTAGAAATAAACAATTACTCACGCGGAGCTCCTTTGATTATATTTTAGAATTCAGATTATTTAGCCATGCTTTATCTACGTGCCATGTACACCACAACCTAAACATAATATAGTATATTATGTCACTGCTATTGCATTAAAATCGCTATTAAAAAATCTTTTGAAAAATGTATAACTTGCCTGTATAATGTATTACTGTTTTGCGGTCGTACAAGTTTTTGTCATTATAAATTATAAAAGCTCTTCGGAAAAAGCCAGTGCCTTTATAACACACTGCATAATGGCAAGTTAGTTTTTTATTCAAAATATGTTTGTATCCTCTGTTCCTCCAACGATGCTGATCGCTTAACCAATCTTCAAAATTTTCATTTTCGTACACATAAATTTCACCTGGCAACGGTTTTACAGGTGGAGTACTATAAAGATAACAGAAATTTCAACAAAATTTCTTACAATTTGGATGCCCTTATCACACTAATATCACAACTTACCTTGTAGTAACAACATTTACGTCTTCAAGTATTAACAAGTACTCTTCTAAAGGCAACCAAGTTTCAGAAAATTTGTACGGTTTCGGGATCGCCATTTTTTTACAATTTTGCGGTTCTCAGCGAATTTTTGCATTACGCACTGTTAAAACTGGCGTAGGCAACCAACAGAGCGACATTTTTGTGTTTATTTTTCTTTCGTGTTCATCAAGCAAAAAGTCTATTTTTGTAAATTAATTTAACATCTCGCATACGTTTTAAAATATTTCCGCATTAGGAAATTTATTAACTTAAGGCAAATTTTCTGGGTTACTAACGAGTTGTTTTCGAGAGCTCCAGCGGATTGAGCACTCACCGATAAAACCTTTCGAAAGGTTTTATACTCCAGATCAGAGATAAGCTCCAGATCTTCCCTATGTTATTATTGTTTTCAGTCAGCGTTGTAATTATATAAGAGAAGTTCAAAGTAACTATTCTTGGTACATATTACCAAAAAGGAAGCGGAATAATAACTTCGAATATTTTTTGTTTTTTGTTTTGTTGCATGTCGAAGCAGTATTTTGAAAGAGTTAACTATCCTTCCGGGGAAACATAGAAAGTTGGACATTTGAAGAGTAGTCACAGAAAGTGCGGCAAATAGGCCTTAAAGTACTGCAAAGTAGCATCAAATATACAGGATGTAAGCGAAATAAGTACATTAACTTCAACCAGTGGTAGAACTCATCAAGACAAACACTTTTTCCATGTACCATTTTTCCAAAATCGCATTTTTTAAAATCATTTTTCCCCCCTACAAATTGACGAGCCTTTTATGAAATGTTCCAACAAAGAATAGTAACAATAAATAATAGCCGCAACCAAGGTAACCGTTTCAAACGAAAATCTTGTCGACTAGGTAACTTTGCTTCCAGTGACGTGTAAGAAAATTGTGTAAGATTTTAAAATAATTTTAACTCAAAAACTAAAACGTTTTGAAAAAAAAGTTATTAGAAAAAAATTGTTTGTCTTGACGAGTTCTATTACCAGTTAAAATTAATGTACTTATTTCATTTACAGCCTGTATAAAAATATTTAGAAGTTAAAACTGAAATTTTGGAAGAGTGGGGAGAATAAGGGGTTAAATAGTACTGGCAGCAAATGTTGCTTGTAGTGTTTAAAGCATACCTGAAATTTTGTCAAATTAGAAAAATATTTAGTACTTGCAGTCGTTGAAAAATTGAAATTTTACAAGAGTGAACTACCCTTCCGGAGAGGGTGAGAGGTTAAATGATAGTGGCAACAAGTGTTGCTAGTAGTGTTTAAAGCATACCTGAAATTTTGTCAAATTAAAAAAATACTTAGTACTTGCAATCGTTGAAAAATTGAAATTTTACAAGAGTTGAACTACCCTTCCGGAAAGGGTGAGAAGTTAAATGATAGCGGCAGCAAGTGCGGCCACTAAAGTACAATAGATTTTTGGAGAATCTTCAAGTTTTATCTTTTACATTAAAAATTATAACCTGTTTAATTATTTGGTAAGCAAAATAGAAATCCCCGTCCAAAGAAGCCCGATTCGACACAAAATGTAAGTTTGATTTGTTTAATTAACCCTTGCTGCTCCAACTTATTATGCCGTATCATACGATGTATTTGAACTTTCGAGCGATCCAACTTTCGCTACCGGATTCTACTACGTTTAGTTCCGGCAACTATGAACGCGGCGCGAAGCAGTTAGTTGCCTAAGTCATGAGCTGTTGTAACATGATCCGATAACGTCACGGGTCGGGTTGGAACTTGGAACTTGAAGGAATAGGTTTTCAATAATTGAAAGAATGGATTATTTTCGAGATAATGAACTTTCGTTTGGTCTTTTCATTAAACCCATTAAAACCACAAACCCCAATTTAGGAATTAAGATCTTGATACTAATTGTTTAATAATTATAATCGTAATAATCAAACGCCCATGAAAACAAAATGAACTGGCTTAATCAGCATACTATATTGATACTTTTGACATTGATAGAAATGTACTTAAATATTTTGAGTTCTTAGCTTCTTTTAAGCATACAATTATTGTTAATTTGTAACTTTGTGTAAATTGATCATGTGTAAATTAAGCCTTTTTCATATTTCAATAGTAAGTCATAAATTAAGATATAAATTGTTTTACTTGCTAATAACAATTATATTTTGTTCTGTTAAATGATTTGTAAGCAACCCAAATATTTTTATCTTTTATTATTTTTATCAATACATTATTAATAATTTAACAACTGAGTTTTTATGACTGCATACCCTCTCCGAAAGTGGTTGACCCCGCCACATGGCCGGGGATTTCCCACGCAAAATAAATAATTTTCTCTGTGATTGGCACCCGCTCGACCAAACATCAAATTAGAAATAAAATAAATTCAAAAATCAAACCGCCCGTCACACCACTAACAACAATTCAACAACTTCACCTAAATACATTTGTTTGAAAACAACATATTTTTCAGTCCATTTTGGGTTAATCTGTAAAAGAGGAGTACTTTGTATATATTTCTGATTCATAAAATTGGAAAGAACTGATTTGTAAAATGTACTAATTCTCTCATACAAAAAAGGTAACTGAGTTGCTTCTGCTTGAAATTCTAAGTTAATTTTGTTAAGAAGAGAGAGAATGTAAGATAAGAACGTTAAATACAATTTAACAAGTGGTTTATTTAATCCTTGTAAAATATGTTTGGGCTTTTCTAATTTGTCTTCCTTTCTTGCTTCAGTAAAAAATACTTTTAATGTTTCCCACTGCTCCAGTAAACGGTTAACTACTGACTAAAAAAAATTAAGACTAATTTAACGAAGATAATGAAAGAAAATGTTACCTCAAGGGAAAGCCAACGTGTCTGACTCAATTTGAGAATTTTGTGCGGCTTCAATTCCAAAAATTTTTGAACTTCTTGAAACTGGGATAGCCTGTTAGAACTATTACTGATGTAGTTGTACAGATCTCTTGCAAATTCTTCAATCCAATCTGATAAGTTTTCAGCGGCCTTTGAAGCACATAGCGCCATAGAGTGGCATATACAACCTAAGACAAAAATGTTTGGAACATGTTGTTGTAGTTTCGCTTTAACACCGCCATGGTCACCCATCATAACTGACGCGTTATCCGCTCCAAATCCAATAAAATTATTTATATCAATTCTGAGAGCACTTAGTGCATTTAAAATTGTATTTGTCAATCCCTCTGCAGTTGTTTGATCCACTTCTACAAATGTCAGTAGCTGGTCTCTGACCTTCCTTTTATCTCTGTCAACATATCTAACCAAAATTGCCAAGCATTTTCTAACCGTTATATCGGTGGTTTCGTCCACAATTATTGAAAATTTTAATTTATTTAATAATTTTGCCAAATTTTCCTGAGCTTCATTTCCGAATAACTTTATTATCTGTGTTGTCTTAGTTCTTGAACAATGAATTTTTTTGAGAATTTGGGAACTTGGGTTTATGCTTTTTAGTAATTTTGGGAGGTGTTCCATAGTTAGAAAAGATTGATGATGTTCAACAACGAACATACTTAACTTAAATTCAGCCTCTTTCACTTTGTAATTAACATTTTCATTATTTTTTGCAAGCTCAAATAAATCACTTATGCTTACAGTGTTCCTGTAGCAGTTTTCACGTTTAACGTGAAAACTTCTGTTTTGATGGCGCTTAAGATGAGAAACGCTTCCTTGAATACTTTTGTTGCAATATTTACAAAATGCCTTGTTATTTTTAGACACTAACCACTTAAATTGGGCTTTCCACTCTTCCCTGAATTTTTGTTCATAACAAGGCCTTTTCTGAAACATAAATCCAGTGTGACAAAATAAAAAAAACAACAAAAACCACCTTTTTTGAAGGACTCGAGTCTCCCTCATCATCGCTGCTCTCACTACGAGTTTCATTATCATCGTCATCAGCAGTATTGATACTGAAACAGTTGTTGCACAACTATTACTGGCACTATCGTCAGTCCGTTTGATCAGAAACCTAAAATTTCATAAATCTATTAAGATTAGTGATGGGCACAATCGAATGAATACAATCGAAATATTCGATTTTAGACAAATACCCGATTTATCGATTGTTCATTTCACAATCGAATATTTTCAAAAAAATGTTAATCTGGAATAACGTTAAATTGGCTTTTTATTTTAATAAACTCGGCGTCAACATTTTATTTCAGCGAACTCTGATGTCGATATGCCCGAACCTAAGATCCAAACCGATTTACGACGGCGCGAAATTTAAAAAAATATTAAGTTTGTTTATTGCGGAAAATAAGAAAAATGAAAAAGTTTATTTAAAGTTTTGATTTAAACATTTTACAAACAATAAACTACAAGAAATTACACAGTATAATAAACATAAACTAAACAGTCTTCCAAAAAACAAAAAAATGTAATGTTACAAAATACAAAATCTTGAGAAACAAATAACACTTAATCTAGGTTTAAATTAATATTGCTATTAAGGAAAATAAGCATATCCAGTCTTTTACTTTTAAGCCTGTTCCTCCTTTCGTTTGTAATAAGCCCTGCTTTCGAAAAAACTCTTTCGGATGGAACACTTGTGGCCGGAACACAATGGTATTTTAAATGCAATAGGTACAACTCTGGTTGCAAATCTTTTAAGAGATCCCAGTGTTTTAAGAGGTTTGATTTCCTTGGTAAAATTTCTTTGCCAAGATATTCTCTCACTCTTAGTACAGCTTTTGCAGCGGAGCTTGTTACAGTTTTTTTTACAACTTTTTTATCAAAACTTGACCATAGGTCATCATTTAAAGACGTTGCAGTATCATTTTCATTAGGTTTTTCAGAAGAAAGTTCAACCCTTAAATTTGAGCTGATAATTGCCTCGATTTCTTCAATTAAATGTCTTTCCGCTGTATCAGCATTAGATTCAAGTCCAAAACCTTGCTTTTTTAATCGTACATCTAAAATTGTAGCGAGACCACATAATTTATTTCCTTCTAAGATGGCCAATCTACGACTGATTAAATCTTGCAATTTAGATTGCAACAGTTTGCCAATGGTAGAAGCGGGTTTTTCATTATTTAAAACATTTTGAACTCTTCTTATTATTGGTATTACAATTCCCATTGTGGGATACTTTTCCCCTGACAATTCTGTGGTCATTTTGTCAGCAGGGTTTAAAATATTTACACACTCCGAAATAATTTCCCACTCCTCTGCTTGCAAATTGTTAGGGCCGTTTCGTAAAGTTCCAACAAGTGCAGAAAGAGGAGTTTGAATTTCAAGTAAGCGCTTCAGCATTAACAGAGCGGAATTCCAACGTGTCGCCACATCTTGCTTAACTTTGAGTTCAGGGTACCCCATTAACTTTTGCATCTCGGCGAGTTTTTGAGTTGCTATAGCACTATGCTTAAAGTGACCCACAATATTTCGACATTTTGCAAGTAAATTCGGAAAACCTGTTTCTTTAATAGCCTCTTGAAAACAAAGGTTTAGTGTATGTGCAACACATGGATGGTGTCTCATATTTAAGTGTCTTACATCTTGAATGGCACATTTAATGTTGGCTTGTTAGAGATTCAATTAACGTGCCTAATTGTTTTTCCTCTTTGTTAAGTTGGCATTCGCTATTTACCGCCTTTCTAAAATAGTTGCCTAGTGTCAAGTTGTATTGAAAAGTCGCCCAAAATAAACGTTTCTTTATCAAATTGATTTTATTGTGTTTCACTGCGTTTAAACCTTGCTAACAGGTTATGGGCCCAGACAGTGATTAACACAATTAATCATTAAATCATAAATCGAACGAGTAGAAAGTCGTAAAAACGTGCAAATGGCACAAGCGACAACGACGAGACTCGAAATGTTGTCTCGCGACAACTACGGCACGTGGCGAATTCAAGCCGAGGCCCTGCTCGTGAAAAACGATCACTGGGACTACGTTTCCGGCGAAGAAGAGCAACCGGTGGTCGAAGGCGCAGGCGAAGCGCTGGTAGCAGCGCAAGCCGCAGCCAAAATCTGGCGGACCAACGACCGCAAGGCAAAGGCCGATTTGATCTTGGCGATCAATCCCTCGGAGCTGACGCAAATCCGAGGATGCATCACCTCGCGGGACGTTTGGGTCAAGCTGGAGACTATCTACGCCTCGAAAGGACCAGCTCGGAAAGCGACGCTGCTGAAACGCCTCGTACAACAAAAGATGCAAGATGGCGACGACGTCTCGAAGCATCTCACCGAGTTCTTCGACGCCGTGGACAAACTCAAGTCCATGGAGATCGACATCAACGGAGAGTTGATGACGATCATGTTGTTATACAGCCTTCCCATCAGCTTCGAGAATTTCCGAATCGCCATCGAATCTCGGGACAAATTACCCGACGCTGAAGCCCTGAAGATAAAAATCATCGAGGAGTACAACGCTCGGGAAAAGTCGAACGAAAATGGCGCTGCCATGTTCATAAAAGGCCAAGCTTCCTCAAGCAAGAACAAGTTCCAGCGAGGAAACAAAGGTGGCGGCAGCACAGGCGACGGTAGGGACACCAAAAAGGGGAAGAAGGACGAGAAACGCCGAAACAAGTGCGGATTCTGTCACAAAACCGGGCACAAAGAGACTGATTGCTGGCAAAAGCAAGCGTCCAAAAACAAACCAGATGAAGTTCATTGTACTTTTCTCATCGACAAAGTGCGCGATTCAAAAAGTGCAAACAACCTCTGGTGCTTGGACTCCGGATGCACGTCACATTTGTGCAAGAACGAGGATGTTTTTGTGAATATGCGCGATAATCTCGGACAGTTAAAGCTTGCGGACAACTCGATTACGCGAGTGTGCGGGAAAGGTGATGTGCGTATCGCAACAGCAGACAACCCGGACAATGTTGTGATGTTGAAAGACACTCTGTACGTTCCGGACTCTTAAGACCTTAGTCCAACCTCCTCTCGATCTCAAAGATCGTGGATCATGGTTACGAGGTCACGTTCAAGAAGTCGTGCGCGATCGTCCAAAACAGTTTCGGTGACGTGAAACTAGTGGCCGAACGCATCGGAGACTTGTTCTTTCTTCGCTCATTCGGCGAAAGAGCTTTTGTTTTGGACAAAACTCCCGGAAAGGGGAAGTTCGATCCAAAGGGGATCCCAGGACACTTCGTCGGCTACTTCGAACAATCCAAGGCTTATCGCATCTGGACACCTGAGGAGCGAAAAGTTCGAGTGTCTCGGGACGTCAAGTTCCTGAACGAGTTCAAGCCGGGCCCAACCCGGAAGCAGGATGCTCCTCGAGAACACAAGAAGCCGCCCAAGGACGCCGACGAACCAACAAATCGCACCTACCTGGACCTTGTGTTGGATGCCAGCGTCACGAAACTCCCAAATCATTCACCTCGAGTTATTGTCGATCAAATCAACGAGCAAGTCGACGAAATCGACGACGAGGAAGTTTTGGAGCCCTTCCACGGCTTTGAGGATGACGAAGCAGGGGAAGCAGAGCAGCGGTCACCACGAGGAAGACAGGTAGCGAAAAGAGGACCAGGCAGACCCAGGACCATGAAGACTGGCAAGAGGGGTCGCCCGTCGGACGCCGAAGAGCAAGTTTTCACTCAGAATCAAATCGAAGAAGACGACAGCGCCGACGAGAACTTTAATGACAACAATGACCAAATCGATGATAACCACGCTTTCTATCAAACCGACCAGTGCGTAACGATGACGGCCATCGAGATTCCTCTCAACAACGCCCTGGAAGGAGAAGACAAGAACGAGTGGTTTGATGCAATCTACTCGGAAGCCAAGTGTCTGGTGGCGAACGACACCTGGAAGCTGGTTGACAGACCTACCAATCGCAATGTAATTTCGTGCCGTACATTTTTACGCAACAAGTTTAATGCTGATGGAAGTTTGGATCGACGTAAAGCCAGAGTTGTTGCTCGCGGATTCGCCCAGAGGCCCGGTATCGACTTTACCGACACATTCGCGCCTGTGGCGCGACTAGACTCGCTACGGTTTCTACTGGCTTTGGCAGCCAAATTCAACCTCCAGATCTCCCAGCTAGACATCACCACGGCGTATCTCAACGGCGAGATGGATACCGAGATGTACATGGAGCCGCCGATCCTATTGAGGGAATCGTTGGAGAGGATAGTTGCCACCGAAAGAGACAAAACTCTGATCGCAAAAGCTCAGCAAATGCTTAAAGCGCTAAAGTCAGGAGACAAAGTTTGCCTATTGGTTAAAGCCCTCTACGGGCTACGTCAAGCTGGTCGACATTGGCACGCAAAGGTCAACTGCACCTTTAAAACGGTGGGGCTGGTACCAACGGAATCCGACCCCTGCGTATACGTTGATCATCGTTCTGGGGGATGCACCTACGTCCTGCTGTACGTAGATGACATCATCATCGTCTCGAACAACCCGGAACGCGTCAACGAGATTAAAAACCACTTGGCTGAAGAGTACCAGGTTAAGGACCTCGGACGCATCAAATACTGCTTGGGCATCGAGGTCAAACAGGAGAAAAACAAGGTCTCCATCTGCCAGAGCGGATACATCCGAGAAATCCAAGTTTGGGATGTCCGACTGCAAGGCAGTCAAATCGCCACTCTCCGCCGGCACAAAACTCGAGGCGAGCTCCGGAGGCAAAGTTTCCTTACCGCGAACTCATTGGTGCCTATGCGGTCAGCATGCTGAGCCAATTCAACTGTGCACACGATCAAGTTCACTAGCTCGCCGCAAAACGGGTACTGAGATACTTAAAAGGCACCGTGGATCGGAAGCTGGTCTAAATACAGGACCAGAACGGGATCATCGGGCATGCGGACGCAGATTGGGGAAATTGCCCGATCGACCGAGTTTCGTATTCGGGATACTCGTTTTCCCTGTCCGGAGCAGCAATCTCCTGGCATTCACGCAAGCAGAGGATCGTCGCCCTGTCATCAACGGAAGCGGAGTACGTGAGTCTCTCCGAAGCCATGCGAGAAGCCATCCACCTATCGAATTTCGCCAAGGAGCTGCGCCGGGAAAGACTGTCGAAGATCGTTGTCTACAACGACAACCAATCGGCAGCAAAACTGGTATACAACCCGGTCTTCCATGCGCGCACCAAGCACGTGGACATAAAGTATCATTTTGTTCGGAAGGCTGTTCAAACTTACCCACTCAGCGTGGATTTTTTGCCGACAGAGGAAATGACGGCCGATATCTTAACAAAACCATTATCTGGAGTCAAGCTGGAGAATTGTACTCGCGGCTTGGGCTTAAAAGATTAATCTTTTTGTTTTCGATTTTCGAAAATTTATTTTTACTTGTCATTTGCAATTAACATTGTAATTGAAGGGAAGTGTTAGAGATTCAATTAACGCGCCTAATTGTTTTTCCTCTTTGTTAAGTTGGCATTCGCTATTTACTGCCTTTTTAAAATAGTTGCCTAGTGTCAAGTTGTATTGAAAAGTCGCCCAAAATAAACGTTTCTTTATCAAATCGATTTTATTGTGTTTCACTGCGTTTAAACCTCGCTAACATGGCTCCATTGTCAGAAACAATCGTGACAACTTTTTTCAAAATGCCCCATTCTTCAAATATTTCTTTTAAATTGGACGCAATATAAGCTGCAGTGTGGTTGTCTGATAATTCTTTTGTACACAGGACTGGTGAATACAAAACGCCATGTTGAATAAAATGCACTGTAACAGTTAAAAACGTTTTTTGGCTGTCAGGAGTCCATATGTCTGTAGTCACAGCAACAAAGTATGCCTTCTCCAGCATTACACGTAATTTGTTTACTGCAGCTGAATACAATTCTGGCAACATTTTCGTGGAAATTGACTTTCGATTTGGCAACACATACTCTGGCCTAATCGCTTTTATGAATTCTTTAAATCCCGAATTTTCAACTAAAGACAAAGGTTGCATGTCAACTGCAATCATTTTGACTAAAGTTTTATCAAACAAAATTTTTTGGGCTTCTGTAATTCTTGTTTCCTGTTTGAGAAACAGCTGAGTCTGAACAGGGCGTCTAACAGAAATACTGCTACACCGGGAAGCTTCCACTGAGGCTTCTACATTGTCCTCATCTCTTGCAGTCCAATCGGCGGTGTGTTTTCTTTTCATATGGTCACTTAAGTTTGAGGTATTGCCAAAGAATTTGAGTTCTTTCTTGCAAATTTGGCAAATGACCTTATCGCCACTTGAATTTTTTTCGAAAAAATTCCAAACAGCTGAACGATTTGACCGATTATTAGGCATTGTATAGTTGTAGAGACTGTAGATTAATTTTAAAATTAATACTTATAATTGTTCTAGTACAAGTAACTTACTTTCAAAGTCCCAAATGTAAATAAATGCCACAGCTAAAGACTAAAGAGTTTTCTATGAGGTGTTAAAACCAAAAAGTTAGGTTAGATTAGACAAAAAGTTACTAACACAACCGCGCGATTTTAAAAAAAAACCGAATGAAAACAATCGAATAAAACATTCGATTGTAGCAGATTTTCGGTTTCGGTTTTTCGATTGTGCCCATCACTAATTAAGATAACAGAACAGAATTATCATAGTAAATTACAACGTACCGATCCATAATTGTTGCACTTGACACAAATCCCAAGTGGAAATGTCAAAATACAATAATTGTATTAATTGTCTGTCGTCTATCAAACAAAATGCACAGTTCACACTTGTTAAAAAATTGCCATACAATGTTGCCACCTTGTAGTTTTTAAACATGTTTAATCAGCTTTTTTGTTTTTTACATTTTCAATAAAAATCCAAGCAAAGTAACCAAAAAAAAAGTACTAAAATAGTGACGGTACCACTAAATGTAGTTTGTTTGTTAAAAAGTACTAGATTAGTACAAATGTACTAGATCTGGCAACACTGGTGTGGATCGAGAATCATTGAAAACTGATAATTGTGAGTTTGGACGTGGTGCTAAAAACGATGAAAACTGTTATACTGGACCATTTTAGTAGATAGCAGTATATTGTACCTGTTTTATTGGAGCAGGGGACTTGAAAGATTTTTTTTCCTTGGGAAGCGGATATATTTTCATTATCTCTGTGACAGTTTTTTTTACTTGGCAGATCTTCATCATTACTGCTACTGTCTTCGATAAATCTCTTATTAGGTTTACGTTTCCTAACCGTGCAATTATCTTCATCCTCATCACTGCTTTCCAAGTTTGATGTTTCTTCTCCTCTTCTACAGAGATTCTTCGCCTTTTTTAAACTACTTATCTGCGCCTTTTTAATTTTGGCGTTGCACCAGATGTAGATTTTTGTTAAATCTTTGCATTCATAAATGAACTGTCGTTTTGTGTGATCTGACATACCACACGGGTACTTATATGCCGTTCCATCTTCATTTTTCCAAATGGAAGGAACAAAATCTATTGCATTTTCGCTAGTCCAAACAGTGATATCCCAAGATAGCATTTTGTTCTATGAAATAAACAACTACAAATAGAAACGCAAGGTAAAGTAAAACATATTATAAATAGGTTTCATTTTTTTATTAAAAAAAAGTAATATAAATGAGTACTATTTCCATTTTATCTGATAAAATAACAAGGTCTAGTTATACGAACAAAATGGGATTGACTAAGAATAACAAAAGAAAATGACTTACATGTGCGACTCAATTTTTCAAATGCAGTAATTCCATTGCAACGTAGTATTTTTCAGTTTTGCAAACAAAACACTTTGCTAATATATCTCACAAATTTATTTTAACTAGAGATATGTTGAAATTTTGAAATTTATAAACACCAACATGATTGGAAGGGATAGGATATGTATAAAAAATTTTGCAACAAAGTAGATAGGCTACCAACAATATGGTCTTCGTTAACAATTTCCAAAATTTTCAATATCTTGTTATTTTTTAACAAAACGAAACAGTTTTTTTCATCATTTGCAGTAACTATAAAAATAGAAAAAACAATTTTATTTTTTTGTATTGAACAAGTTTTACTTATTTCTTCAACAGTAGACAAAAAATTTGATTCCGATAATCGTTTACAAATTTGAGCACACGGACGATTAGGTCGTCTTATCATTGATTTTAAAAGACCAAGATAATTTTCAAAAGGAAAGCAACTTAATTCATCTAAAGTTGCTTTAAAATATTGGACATCATCAGCTAAATGACATAGATTATGAATATTATAAATACATGATTCTTGTTCATAAAGTTCCGCACATCTTTCTACAAAATGAACCAACATTTCCCTTGCGGTATTTATCCATTCAGTATCAATAAATTTTGGTGTTAACAATATTCTAAGGGCGACATGAAATAAAAGAAAGTGTTCATATAGTTCACTAGATAGAATATTTACTAGAACTATTGGGCCAAAATATAACTGAAAAAATCGAAACTCGGTAGCTTTATATCGATCTAACTCCGTAAGAGGCCTTGGTTTCCAACTAAAGTCATTTGGAACGTATTTAGCATAGATCATAATTAAATTTGAAAGCCTAAGTCTTAAACTGACTGATAATCTAACAGCTTCCATATTACCTCCTTTATACCAGTAATTTAATAATTTTCGCATAACACCGTGACAGCATAAATGCATGTAGTCTAATGTCACCTGTTTTATAAGATCTATGTTCAACATATTTTTTAATGGTGTATCAAAAAGGTGGTGTCCTGGATACTCTTTATTCACAAAATTTTGATGAGTTCGTGGATGAGAGTTTGTTTCAATATAAATAATCCTTCTGTTCAAATTAGCACCCTTCTGAATGCATCTTTCACAACCAAAATAGGCATTATGACCTTTAAATACCTTTAATATAGGAACGGGCAGGAGCATCACATGTTATACACATAATCCTAATTTCAAATCTAAATTCATTAATTTGTAAACCTTCTGAGGTAAGTTGATTAATTTCTGTTATAAATTCATTCAAATATTCAAATATGCTAAAAGGCTTGGAGTCACCATAAAACAATGCAACTGGAAAAGGTTTAATTTTTACTTGATTTAAATGTACTCTACATAAAATTGGCCAAAACTGTTTATTTGAACTATTAAATAATGGGATGCCGTCAATATTAAAAGAAACTTGGAGGATATTATTTTGAAGAGAGATGCACTCTTTTACGAAATTGTGTTGTAAATATAATGATAAGGTTGGAGTAATGCCAAAGTAAACAAACTCTCCATTTGTACCTTTGGCACTTTTCATACCAATGATGTTAAATTTTCTTTGTGTCCCTAAAAAAGTTCGGCCATCATTTGGTTTGTTTAGTTCAGTGAATATATTTGAAAGCCCTTTTAAGAGCATGTTTAACTGTAACAAGTTAATTTTACTTTCTACAGCCCAATTTCTTAAAAATGTGAGCAACTTTTCATTACGATCTGTAGAATGAGTTGTTGCTGTAGCTGTCTCAACTTGAACATTGATATTGAGATTTAACATCACGTGATATCCCCACTATTTTTCTGTCAAATGTCAGCTGATCTTTGACAGAACTGGGATAGTGTCAGTGGCATAGCCTCAAATATGTATCTTTGTTTAACAGTCTTCGAATTTTTAAAGGCTTCTCCCAGTAGTCGTTGTTTTATTGAGGGGGAAGCAATTTTAAATGCTAACCACTTAGTTCTGTGTGGTGTGGTAAAAAATTAGAGCTAATATGGACAGTGAAAGCCTTCTGTGTTCAAAGCAGTGGCGTCAAATTGGACCCACATGAAATCATTTTAGTGCTCCAACAAGTGGAAGATTCGGTTACAATAAAAAGTTGTAGGTGTACTTGCAAGGCCGGGGCTTCAAGTTGCTGCAAGCATGTCTCCGCAACGCTTTTGTATTGCACCAGGTTGTATTATCATTATTTTATTTAAAAGGCCCATCTGCTTGCTGCAATTTTACACAATGCTACATTACCACTTTACTTTAAAAGTTTCGCTGCTGCTGCTGTTTTTGTTTTTAGGAAACCAATAGAAGACTTAGAGGAATTATCTTGTACAGACGTAGAGTGCTCGTAGAAAAAATTGTATAAACCGAAAATTGAAAAACAGTACACCGCAGCCTCTTAGATGTACTAAATGTTTCACCGATATAATGAACCGTGAAAGCAAAGTGGTTTTGAATAATGCAGAGAAGCAGAAATTATTTGAAGATGCTTTGGTTGCTGCTCCAAATTCAGAATTTAGTATAAATATGTGAGTTTTTATATATAAACGGCTTTATTGACCTTAATAATTCTACTAAATTGATAGAAAAGGACGACGGCAGAAAATAACTCGTGAAAAAAACAACCACTCTAGTGATAGTGAAGTTCCTTCTTATATATATCAGATTTTTGAAAACGCTTTGCAGTCCCCTCTTTTGAATAGCATGGAAGTGGACACTTCTTCTTTATCTAGTTGTTGTATACAAATAATAGAGCCACTGACGGACCAGTAGGTATTAGATGCCGTGAAAATTAAACAAGGATCAAAAGAGTGGATGTCAAAAAGAAGAAACAGAATTACGGGTTATCACTAAAAAAATAAAAAATAAGCAAAAGTGTAATTATTTTTTAGGATCTTCATGTTATTCAATTTATACTTTTAAAAAGCCTGATTGGGGTGTTAAATTAAAAAAAAATTTCCAACCTAAAAATGTTACGACCAAAGAGATGAGGCATGGATTGGAAAATGAGGCACGGCAAAAAATGTTTTTAAAAATAAAAACTTGTCATATGAAATAAAAACAATTGGGATATATATCTCTAAAGTGTACCCGTGGCTAGCATATTCCCCTGACGGAATAATTTTTTGTGATGGAAAGCCAAAAAGACTATTAGAAATAAAATGCCCGTATTTAGGTACGTATCTATAAGTGGAATAAAAAGATGGTACTAGAAGTTTTAATAGGAAAAATAAAGTCAGGCGTGGAAGTATTGGCAACACTTCCATACTTGAAAAAGGATTACACCTTAAAGGAGAGTCATCCCTATTTTGGCCAAATCCAAATGGGAATGGCTTTATTAAATCTGGACTATTGTGATTTTATAATTTTTTTCACAAAGGATCAAAGTTATATGCATATCACCGTACCCCGAAAGGAAAGTTTTCAATTAGATTTGTTAAACACAGTCTCGAAAAAATATTTGGAAAAAATGGTTCACTATGTTTGTGAAAACAAAAAAAATAGGTAAATATTTATAATTTTTTATTTCTTTTTAAAACTAGGTTCAGTTTACACAAAATGTAGTTTGTTTTATGTATTTATGTTTGCCATTGCAGGAAAAAATAAATCCGTTGTCTTAATATCAGACTTTTATTATAAACCTTTGAAAAACCAATCTTAACAAACTAATGGCTGGATTACGGAGTAAATGGCAAGTTAAATCGAACTAGCTTATTAATGGATTAAATTTTAATTCGCTTTTTTCAAATCGGCCGTAATAATTACACCTACCTTTGTATTTTTTCGGCAAGGGAAATTGGGAAAAGTCAAACAACTTAAACAGTAATTATGTATATTTGCAATACCTAATAACAACTTATAGCAAAAACTTAAGCATTGTTTTCATCTTGTAAAAATAAATCCTGTCTTATTATGGGTTTACTTAAATTAACAATTGCACAAATAACTATAAAAATGTCATCGATAATACTAATCAAATGAGTTGGAAGAGTGTTTTTTAAAATTTTAAAAACTTTTATTCGAGCGTTTACTCGTTCAATGTGAACACGTGCCGCTGCTATATCTCTGTTCTGTAATGCTTCTCCTCGATTAAATTGTTTTTTTTTCTTAAGAAAGATGGTCTGATTATCGTAATTCCATAGTCTTCACATATTTTGTCAATTAAGAATCCTTTGTCTACCATTATCTGGTCATAAGGGTCCAATTGTTTAATTAACTCTGATTGTTCGAATATGCTTTTATCAGAAGCCCTGCCTCCATAAGAGGAACTTACATAACAGATTAACCCAGAGGGAGTAACACCTGTCATAAACTTTAAAGTATTGTGCTTTTTATAATGTGAATAAAACACAACAGCAACAGTCGAGAATGATTCGAACTTTTCGATAATTTTTAAAACATTTTGGAGTGTTCATAAGCACGTTTTCCTTTGAGGGCAGATAAATAAAATTTCTCAAAATATCACTAAGTGTTTGGACAGTATCATGAAAGGTTCTTTTAATTGTTGTAACACTTACATCTCCAAATAAAACTCCTAAAGCTGAATATGTTATATCCAATTTTAACTTCAGAAACACTAATAATATACGATTTTGAACTGAAAATCTATGTGACCTACGATCATTTTTGAATGTTGAAAATGCATTTACTAAAAGCCCAAGAACACCGAATGTTGAAATTCCTGTTAATACATTTAAAGATTTTTCGGAAGTTATAATATCCCCTACAGTTGTCCAAGAGGTATTCACTTGAACCCCAAATTCACTAGTCTTAATTTTAATTGATGTATCTTCAGTTTGAGTAGAAGCGTCTTGAAATTGTTTTGTTGAATTGTTAAAAGTTGCTTGTTGAAGAGAAAGCAGTGCGTCGACAGCATCATTTCTTCGAGAATTTTGTTCTGTTTCTTCCTCATTTTCAACTTCCACCAACTCTATACTACTTTCAATTTCTTGTTGTGAATTTTCATCTTTCTAAAAATATTCCCTCAATACTATATTCAAATATTATTAAAAAAACTTTTATATATAGCTCCTTTCTTCTGCTGTTCAATCGTTTCAACCTTTCCTCTTTTAACGACGATTGAGCCCGATAATATTGTTTTCTTTGGGGCAAATTCTGAGTTGGAACAGCTGTCTTTTTTAAAAATCTTTTGGCGTAACAATCTGCAAACAGAATATGTTACTGTCTTACAAATTATTCGAATTTTTATTTATATATATAAACGTAGGTATATGGCAGTCTCATAAAAGCGTCCTTTACTAATTTAATAATACTTACCTTCATTTGGAGTAATATAGTCTTCATTTGTAAAATGACGACTGCAAACTTGTAAAGAAGGTGTCACAGCTTTACCTATCTTTATGTTTATTTCCCACAATTTTCTTCTGTCATTAATACTTTTGTTGCCAAACTCATTTACATATATCACTTTCTGTCCAGCAGGTGGAAATTTGTGAAACGATAGTTCCGGATTTTTTTGTTCACGGCATTGCAACCGAAAACACAGCAATTTACATTTGATCGACTTTTACGTCGACGTAAATGTACCGACTGCAACACACCCTGGGCACCCTGCATGCCTTTAAAGTTGTTACAGTATTATTAATTATTAATCACTGCACAGATCACTGTTATTTACTACAGACTTTGCGAAATTTGCACTAAAAACAAACATTAATACTATTAGCATAAACGGCGATCACGTGCTTCTGTCCCAGTTTAAAGTCACGTGATGGTGTTTCACATTTGTCCATAAGAGGGCGTCTCGCTTAGCAAGAACTCTCAATTGCAATTGTTGTGAATATCTATTTCTTCTACGTAACTTTGTGACGTTGTGACTTCGGGTTGATCGTAACCTATGTCGTAGCTAAATGGGTGGTTTGGTGGAGGCAGTAATTCTTCATTTTGAGGGGTACTAGTCTTATTTACTGTCTTAATATTTTTTTTAATAAAACGGTATTTAGAACAATATTTGGCGTTAGAAGACATCACGGCCAATGTTTCTAGAATAAGACAGACACGATTAACCCATATTATTAAGGCAAAATATCGGTTCAACCACAGAACAACTTACAACTCTGATTTTGAGGTTACGTTAAGCACACAGAATTTATACAATTAAACGAACTTACCTGAGTGAAGTTTAATTATAATTATATGAGCGCCTCGTCGAGAAGATCACAATACGTAGTAACCCGTATTTCCCGCCAAACCCACGATTTTTAAAGACAAATTTTCTACGCATGCGCGTAGTTCCTCATGCTCGCCCTTCCGGCTGATAAGTCATTATTTTTAAAACACGATTTTGTTGCAACCAAGGGAGAATTTTGGGGAGGGAGGGTGTGATCTTCTCGACGAGGCGCTCATATAATTATAATTAAACTTCACTCAGGTAAAAAAAATAAATAAATATGCGTATGGTGGTAATGCCATCACCCAAGTGCCAGAGTTTTCAGGTCGCATCTACAGCCTCTGACCTGACCTAACGACCACTAACTAGTAGTGACCGGGACCGACGGCTTAACGTCTCCTCCGAAAGACGAGTTAGTTGCGATGTTTTTGGCATTACATTATCCGGTCACCCATCCAAGGAATGACCGGTGTCAGTGCTGCTTAACTTCATAAACTAATGAAAACCTATGAAATCAGCTAGTCTATGCAACTAACTAACACTCAGGTAAGTTCGTTTAATTGTATAATTATATTTCGCGCCTCTTACTCGAAGATCACAATACGTAGATGTTTAAAGCATGTTGCAACAAATCCAAAAAAGAATCTTTAACATAGCACAAAAAACAACCTTTTTATTAGAAAAGTACGTACAAAAGGTACCACCTACAATTTTTGGTAACTAGGTAAGGTACGGTTTACATGCTAATGCATGAATATAACAACAGTATAACGACAACAAATTATTAACTAGTTTAATAAACTATCAGCAAAATTTTGTCCTGACAAGAGGGGCTTATGATAAAATTTTGCAAACGCTTTCGATCGCTCAGTCCAACCTGCGGTGGTACGGATTAGATTTAAGTTGACGCCTTTCCGGCGGGCAGCAGAAGTAGCTGCGTGGCGCGTGCTATGAGTGGTGAAAATGGTTGTGTCTACACCTGCTTTGTCTAGAACCCATTTGATCCATCGACTAATGGTCTGAGCAGACGCTGGTTTGTGAGGTTTTGCGAAGGTTTTAATAAGGTAAAGGTTTCGGGCGTCCGAAGGCACCGAGTGCGAGAAACATAGTGTTTTAGTGTGCGTGCAACGCATACCGCAGGGTTATCAGGGAAAAAAGGTAATCGAAGAACTGGTTGGAAGCGATTAGGACCTGATGTTTTAATGCGATCTGGGATTCTGATTTTTATTTGGTTGTGCGATTCTACAATATTACGAATATCCATAAGTGCAAAAGTTTGCACTCGATGTGCGGTAATCAGGGCTACCAGAATCACAAGTTTCTTTGTTAGTAATTCGAGGGAGAGATTCTCATTAGGGAATAATGTGGAGACATAATCCAGTACTGTAGAAGGATCCCAGGTTACTGAATACTTGGGGGCCGTCGGACGCAGGCGGAAAACTCCTTTGAAGAATCGCTTAACTTGGGGGTCTTGCCCCACATGAGGCCCAAGAAGTAAGGAAAGGGCCGACCTCCACGTGTTAAGCGAGCTATAGCTAGCACCAGCTTCAAATTGTTCAGACAAAAATTCTAAGACTGTAAGAATATCTGCATTGACCACCGACTTGTTTTTTCTCCAGCAGAAATCCCACCATAATTTTAAGCCAGAATTATACTGCTTCCATGTTGTGTCTGTTACTGAGGCCTGCATGATGGTAGTAGTGGAGTTGGGGAGACCTCTCATTTGACAAGCCTGCCTGACAAGTGTCCGCACACCAGGGTAAGGGACTTCCGCAGTGGGTGTGATTGCCTGTCGAATGAAGTTAATAATTGAGAATCCGGTTGAAAAACTAGAGGTTCGTCTAGTAAAAGTGAATTATAGAGGGGGTACCAAGGTTGGGACGGCCATTGGGGTACAACTAAGAGTCCGTCTGCCTTTTCTTCAATAATTTTGTGCAATACGCGAAGGATAAGTGCGAACGGAGGAAAGGCATAGAAAAACGCGTCAATGGCAAAAGCGTCAGGATCTTTATTCCAAGAAATGAATTTCTTGCATTTTGTGTTTACGCGAGAGGCAAACAGGTCAACATGAGGACACCCAAAACGTTTAACAATTTTTCTAAAACACGGTTCAGCAAGTTCCCACTCAGTTTCAGGTGCCAGCTTTCGCGACGCCTCATCTGCTTCCTTATTATTGGCGGAGCTAATGTAGGAGGCGAAAACGAAAAGATTGCGTTTCTCACACCATTGCCAAATAGTTTCTGCAATTTGATGGAGTCTATGAAAACGGACTCCACCCATTTTATTTATATAAGCCACTGCTGTAGTATTGTCGACTCTCAATAATACAGAACAATTGGATAAGGAACTTGCAAAACGCTTTTAGGCAAAGAAAGCTGCTGTCAATTCTAAGCGGTTAATATGCCACGTCTGTTCTTCCGGAGTCCAAGACCCTGAGGACTGTTGACCATCACAAATTCAACCCCAGCCAGTCAAACTGTCATCCGAAAAAATTTCTTTTCCATAAGTGGGAGCCCGAAGGCTATTCTGAGCAACCAAAATGTGTGATTTCCACCAATCGAATGGCTCCGATAGGTGTCTTGGCAAGGACATAAAGGCATCATAGTTATCATTTGTGTCTCTCAGAGCTAAGTATTTTTCCCTTTCAAATCTTTTTGTGTATAGCCAACCATAACGCATTGCTGGACAGCACGAAATTAAAACACACAAAAATTCTGTAAATCTTCGAATGCGACATGTGGATAAATTACAAATTTGCTGAATAAGATTAAACACTTTTAAGCATTTGTATTCCGGTAAGGCAACAGACATGTCGACTGTGTTATAAGTAAATCCCAAATAAGTACATTCTTGGCTGGGTTTTAACCGACTTTTGGAGTAATTAATAACAAAACCCAAGCGTTCAAGAAGGAGACAAGTAACTTTTACACTTGACAAACAGGTCTTATATGAGTCCCCGACAAGTAGATAACCAAAAGGTGACCTTGTCTACGTAAAAAGGTTATCACCGGTTTCATAAGTTTCGTAAAAACGTATGGGGCTGTGCATAACCCAAAGGGGAGACAGATGTATTCAAATAATGCACCCTGGAACGTGAAACGGAGGAACTTCCTAAGGTAATGTTTGATAGGTACTAAGTAATAAGCATCTTTCAGGTCAATTTTTGCTAAGAAGCTTTTAGGGGTTATCAATTTTGATACTGTCTTATGCTCTTCCAGTTTAAAATGATTGCAGTGTATGTATTGATTTAAGGGCTTTAAATTTAAGATCATACGTTTGCTCCCGTCAGTTTTAGGAACTAGAAATATGCGCGAGATATACTGATTGTTTACAGCAGTACAACTTTTAATAGCACCTAAAGTAAGCAGCTGGCTAATGGTCATTGAAATTTCCCGAATTTCTTTAAGCGACCAGTTCGTTTCCCGAGGAGGGGACGACTGTGTTGGCTGTTTTGTGAATGTCCAACTGTAACCCGAAATCCATGTAAATATTCGGGAATCCGTCGTCACTTCATTCCAAAAGGAGAGGAAAAAACGTAGTCTACCGGCATGCTTACTTACAGGTTTTAATAAGTGCGCTTTTGGGAGGTTTGGGGAATCTTCCATTTCTGATATCGATTCCTCTGGTTGTTTGCTGGAACTCGGCTGGTGGAGTAACTCCTCTGAGGGCGTCGTTCGGATCCACCCCGATATGCCCTCTTGTTCTGGAGACGGTGTGGACCTCTGGCGTTTCCCTGCTCTGACTGGGCCAAGGAGGTTGCAGGTTTTCGTGTTGTCTTCTTAGAAGCCGGTTTCAGCTCTCGACTAGATCTCGCTATGTCTTTCGCGGCTTTCAGGTGATCATCTAACTTTTGCCCAAATAGTTTCTCATCTATGGGGATAGCGAAGAGACTCTCTCTAAACTCCGCGTTTAAGTTGAGTGACATTAATTTGCGTCGAGATATAGTCTCTTTATGATGTACATCTAGCAACAGTTTTGCTGCATCGAAGACTAGTTCTATCCAGGGAAGCACACTATGCCCCCCCTCTCCTTCTTTTTCGGCAAATAAATGAGAAAGAAGACGACCTAATGCACTTAGGCCAGAGCCAACTTGAGTTTGCAAAACAGCAAGACGTGTGTCGCGATGGACAGCTGCGAGAGGCACAGAGCTACGCACTTGCTCATTTAACTGTGGAGCCCGAAGTAAAGTGCAGTTGGAAAAGGGAGGATACTTGGCTATTAGGGCAGTACAGTCCTCGTTCTTGAGACCGTGTTGGAGAAGACTTAGCCAGCGTTCTGCTACATCCTCTTTAATGGGGGGCGCCGTTGGGGCCACAATTTCCTGCTTGTCTCCAAGAAGGTTCAAAATAGCGTCATTCAATTTTTGTGATGATTGACTCGTGTCAGACGTTACCACTGTAACAAAAAAAACAAGAGAAGTGGAAGGGGCCGGGGAGTAAGCCGAGTAAGCTACACATCCTCTACGGGATGTCAGAAAAAACTCAGAACCCGCCTGAGATCATCAAAGCTTATACAACTGTAGATTCACTGCAACATCCACCCGGAATGTTGTGTAACCTTAGATCCCGCCTAAAGTTAAACAATTAGGTCCCGCCTAATGTTTTGTGTTATAATCAGATCCCGCCTGATTTTTTGCGATAGTACTTATCGCGAACACAAGCTACAACGGCTTTCAGCGAATGGCACACGTGACGTGTCCACAAAAAAAAAGGAGAAAGAATCTGTGAACAGAAAAAACAACCCACCTTCACAATAACTGGAGTGACTTGAGCAATCCAGGGAAGAATCGCTGGAGGTTGAGGACGGTGCGCGTGCACGATGTCGGTGCGAAGACGAACGCTTAGATAACCTCTTTACTTGCTCCTGTATTTTCTGTAACTTTCTTCGAAGTGTAGGCGGAGACTCTTGTGATGGACTGCGGCTTCGATGCCGTTTCTTTCCACCCATTTTCACAAATTTCACACACGAATGAAAAATTGACGCGGGAGATTCGGCACGAAAACGAGTAATAATGACTTATCAGCCGGAAGGGCGAGCATGAGGAACTACGCGCATGCGTAGAAAATTTGTCTTTAAAAATCGTGGGTTTGGCGGGAAATACGGGTTACTATGTATTGTGATCTTCGAGTAAGAGGCGCGAAATATAATTTTCTATTATCACCCGCTATTATAACTGAGGCATTTAAAAAGTAACCAGAATAAATGGATAACTTACCTCGTAAACACACACTAACAACAGCAATCAAAAATTTTACAAATAATTTTCTATTATGTCTTGCGAAAAGCGCGCGAACGATGGGCGGGAATACGGGAAGGTGCAAGCGCCGCCGCCGCCGAACCAAGACGTTGTAGAGGTGTGCTTATCCAAGACTGATTTGATCAAATCGACAAAAGACTTTACCCTAATCGATTGTTACAAAGATTTTAATTTCAAAAAATCGATTTGACTTCATTTCCTAGAGATTTGATGAAAGTGATTTAGCTGCAATTTTAATGAATCGATAAATCGAATCGGTATATGCGCACATCTCGATCTTGGGATTCTAGATATGTAAGGAATAAAAATAAATATACAGGGTGAGTTCAAAGTAACGCATAAAATTCGTAATTCTTTTATTTTTCAAAAATAAAAAAATACAAAAACAGGTAACTTGGCATTTTAATTGAACTCAAATTTGACCTAACTGGATCAGTCATGGCGGCCAATATGGCGGCGCCATGAAGTCATCACATAATTTTTTAAATTAATTAAAAAATATTTAATTGGTTATAAAGATTAATTATTCTAACAAAATATAATATAAATGTTTAGAAATATTTCCTGGAAATATATTTTTTAAATATTCACGAAATATTTTTTAAATCCTAATAATATTTAACTAAGATATAATATTTTATAAATATTTTATCTATATTTTACAAATATTTGGTGCCACTAGGGTAGCTTTAACCGATGCCATTGCAAACAGATTGTTAGCAGATCGAATGTTCTCTCTGTATTGGTTGCTTGTTGCATTATCAGACGTAAGAAGGTGAAATAGTTCATCAGGACCGGAGCGAGTTGGGGAAGATTCACCTTACCGAAATTGCAACACTAAATTTGCTTTCAACTCTATTAGATATAGGTTTTTCCGCTGTTCTTCACAATAAGGACAATTTTTATTTATTGTTCCAATATTATACGTGGGCACAATTCGTTTATCTTTAAATCGAACCAATTGGTGATCGCAGTTATTGTTGCTGTAGCAGGAGGCAGATAATTTTGCAAGATTGAATACGTGCTTCCACATAAGGACTTTTTAACACGAACAATAGGTCGATGAGGCACGATCGTATGTATATAAAGTCTGACACGTGCTTCTACATAGGGATTTCTTATTAAACAAACAATAGGCAGATTTTAAAGATCCACAGATGGCAGTGGCGGCTCGTCAGGGGAGGCAACATAGGCAGTGCCTATGCAATAGAAAAATTCAAAGGGGCAATAAGAAAGTAAAATAAAAAACAAAAACAACTTTATTTGGTTAATAAACTCAATCCCAAAACTTTTCCAAAACATTTATATTTATTATGGTTCTATTTTAAATAGTGTACGAATTACGAAAAAAATTCTGTATAACTCCAACGCTGCGAGAATCTTACTGAAAAAGAATTGGACTACCAGCAGTACCAGCCGCTCTACTGTTCCCTTCAGATGAAGTTGCGCGTTCGTTTCGCTGGCGCAGCTAGGGCTAGCACGAGCAGGCTATTCTAAATCAACGTGAACCCTCTTGCTTCCCACCTCCTAAGCATGCCTACAATCGTCGTCAGCCGCCGTTTTACACAGGCTAGCCCATGCTGATTAATCATTGGATTCTGAACACATTTTTAAAGTATGATTTGTATTATACATAGTATATTGCTAATACAAAAAATGTGTTTGCTTTCAAATACGGTAAAACAAAAAATTTTGACATTCGACAAATTCAGAAAAATACTGTATTTTTAATTTCTAATGAGAGCGTGGTATGTGAAAATATTGTATAAAACCTTCAATTAAAATTTGTAATTTTTGTAATAAATTATTGTATTATTTGTACAGTCCGTTTTTTTTTTTATAAATTGTCAGTGTCAAAATCAGAAAGAATTTTCGTTGTATGGCGTTAATGGAAGAAATTTATGAACTAGGTGTATAGCTTACCCCAAATCAGGGTACCTAATGTAGATCTAATTACGCAATTTTCCATATTAAAGCGATACGAACTACTTGTAGACCTGATTTTGACATTGACAATTGTTTATTAAAAAGAACGGAAAATAACAAACAGGAACAAGCTACATTTTGATAATAATTTTTTTGACCATAAACTAAATATGTTTTTCGTCCGCATATCATACGTAATTTTTTATTCGATTGTAAGAACTCATACAAGAACTTTACAAACTACAAAATTTAAAAAATAGAAAATGATTAATTAATTTGCCGTGAAATTTTTTTTTACGTTGTCAAATGGTTGTCAAAGAAGTTTATGAAAAGGCATATCAAAGGTTTGAAATTTTTGCGGCCGAAAAATATTTTTCGTCTTTGGCGGAAAAAGACCGTTACAATAGTCTTTTAACAAAATGATGGGTTTCTCGTCCAGGTTTTCAAACCGAAAAATCTTATGATACAATCGAAAAAAAAAACTGAATGAATACATTTGTATGACATATTTCGCTTATTTATGAGTATTATTTGAATTTTGTCCTCCTCCTGTTTAATGTTCCGTTTTCTCCTATGGGCCCATCTTACTGCTCGAGCTAGCACAGGCAAGCCTACGCAGCCTATAAGCTACGCTGGCGCTGGCGCTGTAGTGGTTGGTAGTGGGATATGTGGAGCTTCCGAGTAAACCCGATTGCATTTTTCGTCAATTAAAAAAAGACGGTTTGTTAGTTTGAGCAAATGTGGATTAATTTGGAAGGTGTCTGGAAGTTGTGATTGTCTGGGGTAATTATTTAGAAACCAGAAAAGGTAAGGAAGTATATGGAAGTGGAAGAAAGGTAAGTCGAAAATGGAAAATATTCGTGAAGTAGTTGTAAGAGGTGATGATGTCTTAGATTTTCTTTTAATCAAACCGTTTAACAAATTAAATTATGACGATATAATTTTTGTTAAAAATATTGAACGTCCATGCCCTGATTTAGAAAATTTAATTGTGTCAAAACCTGGGCGTTCAACTCGTAAGTTTTCGTCAAATTGGTACTCCAAATATAAGTGGCTGTGTGGAAGTACTAAGAGAAATAAACTATTTTGTTGGTATTGTGTATTATTTTGTGAAAATAAGAAAAACCCTTGGAATTCCACAGGATACTGCAATTTAAAAAGTTTATATCAAGGCCTCAAAATTCACGACAATTCAAAAGATCACTTGTATGGGGCAATTAAATTTAAATTATTTGGCAAAGAAAATATAGCAACTGCCCTAGACTTAGGACACAGAGATACTATTAATAAAACACAACGAAACAGTGAAAGAAAATAGAGATATGATAAAACGCTTGATGGATATGATCATTTATTTGGGCACACAGGAGTTAGCATTTCGAGGGCATAATGAATCTGCTGATTCCTGTAATCAAGGAAACTTCAAAGAACTTGCAAAATTTGCAGCGACGATTGATGCAAAATTTAAACAATTTTTGGATGACTCTACAGTTTTTAGTGGTTTGTCAAAAACAATACAGAATGATTTAATTGAGAGTATCAGTAATATTGTAAATAAAGTTATTAAAGATGAAATTTTAAAATCAGTATGTTTTTCGTGGCAAATAAATGAAACCACAGATATTTCTTGTTATTCACAACTGTCGGTAATTTTTCGTTATGCTGTAGATGGTGAAGTTAAGAACGTTTTATGGGTTTCTACAATGTCAGTGAAGGCCGTCGAGCTGATGATCTATTTAACTTAGTAACAGAAAAATTTAATTCATATCAAATTGCTGAAAAATTAGTAGGTCAAACTTACGATGGTGCTGCCGTAATGGCCAGTGAATTAAACGGTCTTCAGGCTAAAATTAAATCCGTTGCTCCTCGAGCGCACTTTATTCATTACTATGCCCATCGTCTAAACTTAATTTTGCCGGATGCGTCGAGCAAAATATCAGAATGTAGAATTTTTTTTGCTAATTTAACAGGAATATCAAATAATTTTTCAAAATCAACAAAGAGGACTAATGTTTTAGATGAAATTTGTACTCGATTACCCCGAACATCTGAAACACGATGGAATTTTAAATCACGTTTAATAAGCACTGTTCTAAATCAAAGAGAGGTTTTACTAGAGGTCTTCAATACTATAATTTTGAGAGATGAATTTGCTCGAGACTCAGATTCTATCCGAGAAGCAAATGGATTTAAGAAAACTCTTAACGATTTTAAATTTCTGTTTTTACTCAAATCATTCCACTTAATCTTTGAACAAACAAATATTATTTATAATGTTATTCAAACTAAATTAATGGACATTTGCTATTGCAAAAATAGAATACAGAATCTTCTCAGTACTCTTGAAAGTTATCGAAGCGATGAATGTTTTGAGAGTTTATATGAAGCCACCGTTAATATAAATGGCCCTCCTCAAAAAAAAAGAAAATCAGAATTAGAAACCAAGTCTTCATACAAGCGGTTGTACTTTGAAATTTTAGATCTGTGTGTTCAACAAATTCAAATACGTTTTAATGATTTAGATAAACTGGCAATTTTTGAACTGTTAGATAAATCTAAATTTAATGCGTTCAAAAAAAATTTCCCTGCTGCGTCTTTGCAATTGTTGGTTTCTAGTTATCCAAATTTTATTAATAAGGATAAATTAAATAATAAGGATAAAGTTATATACAGTGATCCGTCGATGATAGGTGAGCCTGCAAAATTAAGTGATATGTTTCATTTTATTTTTTCGAATTCATTAGGAGATCTTTCAGAAATTTTCAAATTGTTATCTTTAATTTTATCTTTGCCAGCCACGTCAGCTTCAGTCGAACGAAGTTTTTCTACCGTAAAACGCATAAAAATTTTTGCCAGAAATTCAATTGGTCAACAACGCTTAAGTAATTTGGCACTTATAGCTATTGAAAGGGGTTTAATCCACAATTTACAGAGCAAAATCGAATTTTATGATAGAGTAATATATCATTTTGCTGACAACAAAAACCGGAGAATAGAGTTAATTTACAAGAAATTTTAATTAAAATTAATAAGTTTTTAATTTTATAAAACCGCATCGTACTTGGAACTGCCGATGCCGTTTTTTTCTTCATGTTTTATTATTATTATGTTTTTATTTGACACTTACAAAAAACTTTTAGAATACAGTTTTGTTTTGTTAGAATTTGTTGTTTTGTTTTTAAATTTTATTTTAGCTATTACAAAGAATTTTTGTTTTTTTATTTATTTATTTAGTTTAGTTGCTTTGGTTACCTATGTTTTTAGAATTTATTATTGATTTATGTATTACCAACTAATCATTTACCTTACTCCCATCCTAATGTCCTACCTAGTACATATATCCTACAGATCCTAGCAAGAAATGAAGAAATGCTGTAGACCTCCACGTGGTTCTTGCTGGACAGGTGAAAAGCTCTGACTGACAAACAGCTCTTTTATATACGAATACAAATAATATACATATTTATAAGTATACATTATTATTTTTAAAAGTCAGAAGGGGGGGGGGGGGGGGGGTCGATTAGTTCTGCCTGCCCATGCACTTGAAATGATCACGAGCCGCCACTGACAGATGGGCGGTCATCTGATGGATGAGCGTTTCTTAATTTTGAGATATGTTAAGATAAGAAATTTTCCAAATTCCTCAAAAAGCTGAGTTTTATTTGCTTCAGAATGTGGACAACTTTTGATATCAAAATCCAAAGACTGTCTTAGGTGGCTGACTATGTTGCCACCTTTCTTTGCCAGAATTTGATTGTCAAAAAGCACTGTCGGTACGAGTAGGGGAGACCGAGGTCAATTGTAACAATTTTTAAATTTTTGTTTCTATATTCGACTGAAATCATGCTTTTGGAACGAAAATTGGCAGGTATATAGAATGAGCTTTCCTCTAGAAAGGAACATACGTATTACCGCAAGAATTTCTTAAACATCAATTAAAAAAATAAAAATAGGCACAATGTTCTTGTTACAATTGGACCTGTTCTCGGGTACAATTGTACCATATGCCGGGTCAATTGTAACATTGCTGATTAAAGGCAGACATTTAAAGAACGTGTGATAAAATTATGGATATATTGTAAATAAACACAGTAAATAAAATAAAACAGTAAATTTTTAACAAAAACTAAAATCAAAAATATAAAATGGTCTTAGGTTATATTGAGCGTCCCATTGTACAAAAGTTAACCGCCTCACAATGGGTTTATTACCAGACCCGTGCCACCAGCCTAAATTTGCATTTATTATTATGGTCTTCCCTGTTTACGAACCGTTCCAGTGCCGTATTGGAAATTATAAACTTATTTACAAATTGAAAATGTGCCACCAATCAAAACTTTCTTACCTGTGTACCTGTTTATCTGGATTTACCCACAGGTTGTAAGAAAGGGCTAAACCCTTCTAATGAGTATTAAATTAGCTGAGTAACCAATTTCTTAAAAATTGTCTTTTTCTTCTTAACTACTTTCTATGTGAAATGGATAATAGCAGGTAAAATAATTACAAACGAAATTTATTTAGTTGACAACCGATCGTCTTCCGTGAATGTTGTCACATTTTTGTGGTTGTGATTTTTTGTGCTTGTGCAATTTTTGTGTTTGTGCAATTTTTGTGTTTGTGATATTACACTGCTAATTCGCAGTAAATCTCGTTTTTCGACATGTTTCGTCCATGGGAAAATGAAGAAGAAACTGGTCCTTCTCAGGACCCACAACAGGTAGACGACGACGTCAGCGACAACGAAGAACTTCCGTCAAAGAAAAAAAGGCGTCATTTACATACCGACGCTCAAGAAATAGTGATGAATGTGTATCAGGGTTTGATTAAGATGGGATATTCGAATTCGATTAAAGTTGTAATTTTTATTCTGTATTCTGATAGTTATAGTGAATTTCTGGTAAATTTTTGTGGAAGTGATTTAGAATAAGTCGTAATATAATAATCTCTTAATTTAAGTGTTTGTCTGGTAAGACAGAAAGTGGATAAATGTGATAAGTGTAAATAAAGTGTAAAAAGAGTGTAAATAATTAATTTTTAATCCGATTGTGACTGTGCTAGTGAACTTCTAGTAAATTTAGTGATAGTGACTTCGAATAAGTTGTAACATAATAATATCGTAATTTAATAAGTGCTTGTGTGGTGTGGCGATAAGTGAATAAATGTGACAAGTGTACACAAAGTGTAAATAATTTATTTAAATTCCGATTCTGACAGTGTTTTCTCAACATTTTTACCCATTGAAACAATTCGTATGCAATTGGCCTGAATCCGGTTCTGTACGGCTGCCTGCTCAATGTACTTGGGACGAATTTATGAGCTCTCTGGCGGTGTTTGCTAAAAGGACCGCAATTGGTAAGTAATCCCCTCATTATTAGAGTCAAAATATTTTACTGGGGCCATATAACCTAATACCATTTGGAATACAATACATGTTTTAATCATTTTCTTCACAGATAAGACAGAAAAAGTATATGTTATCCATTTCTCGGCAACTATTACTGGCACATAGTTCGTGGGCCCAGTTTTTGCACGCATGGCACTGAATCCAAACTTCTCCTTTCTTGTTTTTTGAATACGGTTCAAGACAGTATGGACAGACACAATCGTCTTCGTCAGATGAAGAAGAGTCAACTTCGAGCTGCTTCTTCGTTTTTTCAAAATTTCTGAAATTTCTCTTAATCGCCTTCGCTCTCTTGTTCCTCTCTTTCTCTTGCTTTTTGTTGTTGATTAATTCATTTTTTTCTGGTGTTTCCGTTAAGACTGCCGTTTTTCCACGTTTCCTACCTTTTCTCTTCAAATCTTTGTTAAAAGTCGCCTTTGGTAATGGACGTGTAACTTCGAGTATTTCTTCCGCTGAGCTGTTTAAATCTGGCTTGCATTTGATAGATATTGAAGGAATTGGTTCCTGTTCCTTAGCTGAGATGTTTTCGTCTACCACAGAGTTTTGGGTTTTAGCCACTGGATTGAGTTCTACTTCGTTAGTAGCAATAAAAAAATGTTGTGTCGCCATTTCCTGGTTAATTTCTTGAGTATCATTATTTCTGGCTGTTACAGGAGCGAATTCGAATTCTTGCAAAATATTTCTGTTGAACGGGTAAATGCCAGTAACCTCAAATTCCTTCATTATATTTACTGGTGGGAAAGCTTGGGATACGATACCGGGGAGATCGTAAATAGTCATCGTCTATCCAGCATGATTTTTCATCCAGGCGTCCATAAATGAGTTGATGTAGGGCCCAAAAACAGTTCGGTCGAATGGTTGTAGTTTATGAGATGTATGTGGCGGAAATGATAAAAGTATTATCCCATTGCTCCTGCAAAAGTCTATAGTTGGAATGTATAGATGAGATTCATGATTGTCCAAAATAAGAAGCACTTTGTTATCAACTGTTGGTTTGGCATATTTGGCGAAATGCTTAATGAAGGTGAGAAAGGTCTCATTTTGCGTCTCTGATAAAGAAGTTTTTGAATTTTTTACGTGGAAAAAGGAACATTGGAGGTACTGCATTGCCAAATGCATTTACTGCAACACACACTGTAGGGGTTTTCGATTTGTACATACTACAACCTACCGCTTCATACTACAACATACTATGCGTATTCGATTTGTAACGATGACGTCACGGTATCTTCCGGTACGTGAACACGAAGGTACTAGCCCCAGAGCCTGGTACGTGCTCTGTCCTTGTTTAGCGGTATATGGTAAGAATCAGCTGTTTAGTGTTTGACAGCACATCCTAACCTCTGATCTGTGTCTATCATCCAAAATAGAGAAATTTAAAAAACAATGCCACATTTGTTTGTAACAAAATGTAGTAAAAATGATTAGGTATTAATGTATTTCTATAATAAGTGAGCGAACAGTGAAAAATTTTGCCTTCTGAAACATTTCACATAATAATAAAGAATTCATTCACATCCCGTTTCCCGAATGTTTATTGTCTAAATAAAAGTTTAAAAGTTATCGTTGGATTCAGTAGATAACGAATGGGGGGTAACACAACACAACCTTGACCTTGAGCTTGACCCCGCCCCTTTTCCCTCTCTTTCTTTCATTCTCTCTCTTTCTTTTTCAAGGCCATCTCCTCCCACTTCTCCCACCACTGCAAGGCCAGCCATTATTGGGCCTTGATGTTTTCAAGGTCAATGTTACCCCCCACTTTTGCAAGGCCAACAATTCCCCTCTTTACTTATCATTCAAGGTTACTGTAGCTAATATTTATAGAACTCGATACAAATTCAAAATCAGTATCTAATAAGTATTCCTCAATATTATATTGGTAAAAAAAGATGTGGTATCGTTTTACTTGTGAAGGTGTCATAATAGTGGAAGAAACATGTTTCCATAACCAGTTAGGGCACATATCCTTGGAGGGTGGTTGGGAACGTTTCTTTAATAGAGTGGTTGTGTGTCAACAGTGCAGCACCAAAGACATTTCAATTATTAATCCAGAAGGGTGGAATAATTCTTTGAATATTGACATTACATGTGATGAAGAAGAATTTAAAGAACTATTAAAAAAATATTCTTTCGTATGTCACAAGTGTAAAATTCCGTGCTACACAGCTAGTGAAGTGGATCCCGAGAATGCCCAAAAAATTATAGCTATATACCACTGATTATTTAAATAACCACAATGGAAGTTGACAATGGTATGTAATATGATATTATATGTATAGAAATTAAGTTTTAAATGTTTTCAGATCTTTACTGCTACATGCTCTTTTGCCTATCTCCTAAGGATTGTAGTAACAGGAAGTTCTTTTGTTTGAAGTGTGTGAAAATTATGGCAGTGAGATTCCACATTTGTCATCTTCATGTGACTTCAGTGTTAAGCTACAAGTGTTTTTGGTGTAATACAGTGATAGGACAGAATTCCCAGTTGTGTGGCAATAATTTCATAAATAGAATGACTGTTAAAATGTGGTATTTTAGTAGAGAGCGACGAATGCTGTTTTATGATTCAGATGACTATGAAAGTGATGACTCATCAAGTAACTGTGATAGTGGTATAGAATGTTAGTTGATAAGAATAGAAATTAGATATAAACATCTTGTAACCTAAAATATAATTAGTATCTAGATTGTTCTTTTACTGTATGCATAAAAAACTGAATAAATGAAGTTATATAATAAACAGACTTGTAATTCTCAACATAGTATTGATTCAACTTTGACAAAGAGAGGTTGGGGTCTAATAAATAAATTAATTAATAAATTACCTATTGAATTACATATACCGGGTTATCAGTTTTGTGGACCTGGAACCAAATTAGAAGAACGAATTGCACTTGGACATAGTGGTAGAAATAAGTTAGATCAGGCTTGTAAAGAACACGATATATCATACGCAAACGAAACTAATTTGCAAAAACGACACGAAGCTGATAAGTTATTAATAAGTAAAGCAATTGAACGTTTAAAAGCAAAAGACGCATCGTTTGGGGAAAAAGCAGCTGCATTAGCAATTGCTGGTATAATGAAAGGCAAAGTAAAATTTGGAATGGGGGCTAAAAGTAAAAAGGGTAAAAAGAAAACAACGAAAAGAAAACAACGAATTCTAGTTGCTCCTAAATATGGTGGTTTTTTACCATTCCTATTACCACTATTAGGTGCTCTAGTGGCTTTAGGGGGAGGAGCTGCGGGTATAGCGACTGCTGTAAATAAAGCTTCGGCAGATAAAAAAATGTTGGAGGAAACTGTGCGACATAATAAAGCAATGGAAATGAGTAGTGGTAAAGGTGTAGGTAAAAAGAAAGGGAAAGGTCTTTACATTGGTCCATGTAAATGGTATCAGAAAAAAAACTCCCAGTAAAATTACCACGTCACGCCCTCACCAATATTGAAATAATAAAGTTTGCTCGACAACTACAAATTCCAAATTTTAGAGGTGTATATATGCGTAATAAATTACCGAAAATTATACATAAAAATGAAACAGGAATTATAAATTTAGATGATGAAAATAATAGTGGAACTCATTGGACAGCATATATAAAAAATAAACATAATGTATTATACTTTGATAGTATGGGCAATTTAAAACCTCCTACAGAGGTTATCAATTATTTCAAAAGTGATAATGGTGGTAATAAGATTACATACAATTATGATGGATATCAGAAAATGGGTACATATAATTGTGGACAATTGTGTTTAAAGTTTTTATATAGACACACGCGCAAATTATAAGTTTAGTCGAATCAAAGATGCTGTTTGTATTGACGGGAAAATCAGCGATACTAAGTGCTGACTTTAATCCACCGATTGATGTTAGTGATGGTGTCTACGAACTAGGAGTTACAAATTTTGAAGTCTACAACAGTATACCAAATATTGATGAAGAAAATAATAAATTCTATTTCGGAGGTGTCGAATTTAAAATACCGACCGGTTGTTACCAATTAACTGATATAAACAACTATTTACAACATGTAATTGAAAAAAAATTTAGTAATGATCTGTTATCTATTACTGCAAACAACAATACATTACATACACATATCAAAGCAACACAAGATATTGACTTTACTAAACCAAATACTATCGGACCAGTGTTGGGATTTAGTAGTCAAATAGTTCCGAAAAATATTGGAAAAGATTCGGATAATATTGCCGTTATAATGAAATTTAATTCAATTATGATTGAATGTAATATTACAACTGGAAGTTTAAAAAACGGAGAGCCTGTACACATCACTTATCAATTTTTTCCAAACGTTCCACCTGGATTTAAAATAGTGCAGTCACCAGATCATGTGATTTACCTACCCATTAGTGTTAAAACTATCAGAAATATTACACTTAAAATAATAGATCAAGATGAAAAATTGGTCAATTTTCAACAAGAGACTGTAACAGTCGGATTACATTTGCAGAAGCAAGAAGAAAATGGGTATTAGTTTTAGAACTAACTCGTATAAAAAGCAACAAAAGTGTAGAAAAACAGTCAGTACGAGACGAAACGTGCAACAACTAAGTAATAAAAATAAACTGTTTCTAAAATCATTAGGATTTGAATTTTACACATAAAAAATGTTTGATATTGAAAAGGGTATTGAGTGGGATGAAGGTGTGGTAGGTTACAAATTTCAAAGTCATGAGGCATATACAGCGAGATATGAAAATACGGATGAAATTCGAATTCCTTTACAAGAAGATTTGTGTACACTACCATGCGATAGTTTGATTTTAATTGAGGGACAATTGGTTAAAACCGACGCTACAACAAATAAAACTATACCAGCAACAGATACAAAATTTGTGAATAATGGTGTCGCTTTTTTGTTTAGTGAAATACGGTATGAAGTGAGTGGGGTAACTGTAGATACAAACACAAAGCCAGGTATTACAACAACTATGAAAAATGTGGTATCATTAAATCAAAGTGAAAGTCTGAAATTAACAATGTCTTGTTGGGATCTAAATGAAGAAGTCACAAAACCTATAGATGGATATTTTCAAGCATGTATTCCATTAAATCGATTATTAGGATTTGCAGAAGACTATAAAAATATAATGTTAAATATACCACAAGAGTTAATATTGATTCGTAGTAATAGTGATGTCAATGCATTAATTTGTTCAACAAATGAGAAAGCACGCGTTGTAATTGATAAAATTGCGTGGCTAGTTCCACATATTGTGTCCGGTTTAAAGGAAGAGGTCAAATTGACAAAAACCATTGAAAAAGATAAAGAAATTGCAGTACCGTACAGAAGTTGGGAGCTTCATTCGCTACCACTCTTTCCAAATACTACAAAGTGTAGTTGGCCTGTGAAAATCTCTACAAAATTTGAAACACCTCGTTATATTATCTTTGGCTTTCAAAGCAATAGAGAAGGACAACTGGATAAAAATATGAGTAAATTTGATAGAGGTGATATAACCAATATGAGAGTATTCCTAAACAATGAACGATATCCTTATGAAAATTTAAATATTTCATATAAAAAACACCATTTCGGTATACTGTATGAAATGTTTACAAACTTTAGATCCCGATACTACTATACAGATAAAAAAGAAACACACATTACACCGACACAGTTTTTCGACAGTTATCCATTAATAATAATTGACTGTTCGATGCAAAAAACAGGTTTACAAACACAGTCCATCGCATTGAGAATTGAATTTGATACAGAAACCGGTATAAGTGAGGGAACCACTGCATATACATTAGTCATTAGTGATCGAGCCTTCACATATACACCGCTGACAAAATCTGTAAAACAAGTCTAATTCAGTATCAATAATATTAGTAATGGAGAACGAAGTGATTATAGACGTTCAAGGTTATAAAATTGGTAAAAAATTTATAGTGAAAGAATTGGCTGCTTTAAAAGGAGACAAAATCGCACACTATGTTTTTCAACCCCCTTTCCCTTCACAACTTTTGAATCCTCAAGATGAAAAACAAGTGAAATGGTTAATGACAAATTATCACTGCATTGATTGGAATATGGGACATATTCCATACTGGAAACACGTTCAAGTTATAAACAATTTGTTGAAGAACGTTGACAAAATTTACGTAAAAGGAAGAGAAAAGGTCGAATTTTTAAAAAAATATACACATAAACAAGTTATTGAATTTCCACAACAACCAACGTTACACGCCGATAAAGTTAAATGCATGTATCATCTGAACGATAACGCACATTGCAGTCTACATAATGTATTCTTTTTAAAACAAACATTTCGTTAACAATTTATAAAACATTGTGTAAATAATCTCAACTCATCAGTCTATTTGTAATCATGGATCGAGAGAGTTGGATAACGTGTCGTAATAATCCAGGACATCGCCTGAAAGTAAAACATCTTCAACGACATTTACGAAGATGTCTTCCACAACGTGAATATTCTTGGAGGAGTTTTGGTTACGGAAATGGGAATTATTTTGATTCACCTTTATCCAATAATACTAATGATTATCAACAATCATCGGGCGGCAACTTTGAAAATATAAACTCATCAAAAAATATTTTTTGTAATGAAATGGAATATTAATTAATTAATTAATTAAATGTACTATTTATAAATAAATGTTATAAGCATATATATTTTTTTCATAATGTTTACCACCCTCTCACACTTTTAATAATCCTTATTCACCACCCAAAAATTCATTTGGATAATTTATTTATAAAAAAAGTTGATTAGGGTGGTGGATAGGAGTGGTTTTCACCTATTTTATCTAGTTATTTCTATTTTTTTCAATAAATTAAATAGGTGAATCGTGTCCTTGAAAGTGATGCTTGCATTCCATCCTGTCTACATACGGCTTTCTTTTTACTCTTTTTTTCCTTATCTATATGTTGACCTTGATGGTCAATGTACCTAGTTGCAGTAAGTGCATACAAAGAAGTTAACCTTGATGGGGGATGCTAACAGTCAATAAAATTGTAGGGAGTGCATGCAGAAATTCATTCTGTGTTGTGCTGGTAGTGCGATACGCGAAAAATGTGTTCCAATTTCTTTGCCAATTTCAAACCGTGCACCGACCATGGTGACGACGAGTGTTCTCAGTGTCCCGGTCCCTCAACTAGGACAACTGTAAGTAACCAGTCACCACCGTTATTATTTAAATTATTGAAGGGAAAAGTTGTGAATCCCTATAAAAATCGTAGTGGTTTTAATAGGGATGAGCCTAGAATCAACATAATTTCTGATGTAATTGTTAGGCCATCTCATTCAAAATTAATCAAAAATGATGATGAGATACAATTTGAACAATTTGCACAATCGTCTTTAAGTCAAGCTTTGAGGGAAGATTGTCTTAAGGATGATTTGATTAATTATAGTTTGTCGAGTTTGTTAGATAAGCAATTAGCTGATCACGCTGTTGCAAATAGTAATGTTCAAATTGTTGATGAGGATGATGATTCTATGGTCATTCCTTCATCGCAACCTGATAATGAATTATCGTTTTCATTACCATTTACGCAATACATGGCTCAACGTGGTAATGAAAACAATTATTCGGACGACATCTCGTTGACCTTTATCGAAGAATTTATTATGGAAGAAAACGAGGCGTCGTCCAATCCTGTTGTGGATGAAGGGACTTATCCCATCAATAATTCGGTAACCGATGCATTAAATATACTTGATAATGATATGGTGGTGGAACAACCCCCGGTCTCTCCCAGTCCACCACCACAAAGCCCCATTGTTGAGCCAGAATTTACCCGCCCCGTTACACCCACATCTCCTGTAGTGGCACCCGCGGTGGTATCTCAACCTCATGTGATAATATCGCAGGACATCATTGAGGCTTTATCGAAGCCTTGGGTTGAGGTGGAAAACATTTTCAACGATAACGTTGAACAACCCCCTCAACCCAATTTACCAATTTTTGAGGAAGAAAATGATGTTCTGCCAGAGGAATTGGCGGTGGTAGAGATCGAAAATAACATCATTCGATCACCACTACCATCACCTCCACCGTCACCCATGATATTATCACAGAACGTCAATGACCTACAACCATTAGGATCTGAGGTTGAGGTGGAAAATGTGGAAATTAACATCACTCCACCCCCTCAACCTCCAACACCAATAGATCCGATGAGTTTTATTACTCAAAGCGTCATTGACGCTCTTGCAGAACCATGGGTTGAGGAGAGGGGGCAGGGTGAAGAGATTGATGTTGAAGATGCCATCATTCAACCATCTCAAATTTCACCCATTTTATCTTTTGAGCAGTTTAGAACAAGGGTTGAGCAGAGGGTGGAGGGTGGAGAGGATGATGTCGAAGACGACATTATTCCTCCCACTCCTCCTCTCCAACCCATTCCAAATTTTTCTAAATTTAGAACAAGGGTTGAGCAGAGAGTGGAGGCTGGAGAGGATGATGTCGACATCATTCCTCCCACTCCCTCTCTCCAACCAATTCAAAATTCTAGAGAATGGGTTGAGCAGAGGGTGGAGGATGGAGAGGAAGATGTCGAAGACGACATTATTCCTCCTACTCCCCCTCGCTCACCCACATTACATGAAAGGAGGCGGCGGCGGCGTCGTCGTCGTCATCCAAGAAGGCCCCCTAGACGCCGGCGGAGGTCATATCCTCCATTAATATTAATTATTAATAATTTTATTTTTTTTAATTAATTATTAATAATTAATATTAATAAGAATTATTCCATCCTAAATTCATATCAAGTACATTTAATTCGGACGCGATATTCAAAATTTTAACATCACACTACCCACAACGCGATGGCAAGCATGCTGCTCCTCCTCGAGGTCTTGCTGGATACCTATCTTTGAATGTAAAAAAATATATAATTATAAAGTATAAATAAAAGTTTTTCAAAGATAGTAACAGAAGGCAGCAAATTTATAATTAAGCTGCATTAGTAACTTGTTTAATTTATTGATTTTTTTTTGATAAGAAAAAGCATCACTGTGAAAATTGTAATAAACAATTTACAACGCGTCAATCACGACTGCGCCACGAAAAGCTCTATTGCCAAGTGGTTAAAAAACAGGAAAACGGACCGGCCGCCAAAAAACAGAAATTATCTGATACAACTGGTAAGTTTTAACTAATACTCTTGGAATGTTTTTTTTTAATTTTTCTTTTCTAGCTAATAAAAATTACATGTGCGTTACATGTAATCAAGAAATTGCTCCAAAGCTTATTACGGCCCATGAGAGAAGCAGGCAGCATAGAAATAATTGTCAAAGTACTCCCTTGGAGGATGGGGTGTTTGCACTCAGCAGTGCATTTAAATCACGAATCGCTTCATATAGGATTTGTGATGAGGGCGATTATATCGATTTAAATGAATTTATGGACAAAATTCGCAATAAATTACTTAGACTTATTGTATTACAAATTGAAAAATTTAGTACAATCAAAATTAATTTGGAATTATTTGGATTATATACCATTGAGTCCAAAAATATATTTGATGTAAAATCTTTCAATACTACTAATAGAATTGTCACTTTAGGTACGAATATTGGGAATATGTTGAATGACTTTCAAGAAGTTATTAGTCAAAAAATGATGGACTTTTTGGAGCGAGATTCTGGTAATTACATATATATTGTAAATATCTTTATATTATAATTATTTTTTATTTCTTTGTTGTAGGGTGGACACTTGTGAAAATCTTACATTTGGAATTAAATGTAAACTATTACAATCCGTTGAAAGCTTCATCATATATCCCACTACCGCCAAGCGTGAAAATGAAGAGGGCAATAGTTAATATTCAAAATCACGATATTCATTGTTTTGGGTGGAGTGTCGTAGCAGCAGTGTGTCTACCTGTGGGACCAGAACACCTACCCAGTTCATATCCACATTGGTCGACACTTTTTAATTTCCAAGGTATTGAATTTCCTGTAAAATTGGATAGTATTGCAAAATTTGAAAGTCAAAATAATGTCTCTGTTAATGTTTACGGACTTGAATTACTTTATGTAAACAATAAGGTAAAATTTGAAATTGTGGGACCATTATATTTCACAAATTGTAAGAAACCGGTACATATAAATTTATTATTGTTGAGTGATAGTGATGGTAATCAGCATTACTGTACAATAATTAATTTGCCACGTCTGGTATCTTCCCAACTCTCAAAACATCATCATTCAAAATTTTTTTGTGATGGATGTCTGCAATATTTCACAACACAAGCTTTATTAGACAGACATTCTTCGACTGATTGTGGAAAACTTTACGCGAGAATCCCAAATAATGAATTAATAACAAATAGATTTGGTTATAATGTTCCCGCTAATGTATTAGAATTTCAAAATTATCATCATAAAATGACTATTCCATTTGTTGTTTATGCCGATTTCGAATGTTTATTGAAACCTATGAGTACAGTTGCACCAAACCCAAATCAATCATTTACGATGAAAACTTTTCTTCACCAACCGTATTCGTGTGCATATTACATTAAATGTTCATATAATGATCAATTATCCAAATTCCAAAGTTTTCGAGGACAGTCATCAGTTGTTGACTTTATTACAGCATTAGAAACAGATTTGATAGAGATTTATACAAAGTATTTAAGTGTTGTACAGCCAATGCTTCCATTAACTATTCAAGAAGAGTTTGATTATCTTATAGCTACGGAATGTCATATTTGTCAAAAACCTTTTCAACAGAATGATATTAAAGTAAAAGATCACTGTCATTTAACTGGTCGTTATAGGTCTGCCGCGCACAGTAATTGTAATTTAAATTTCCAAATCCCAAATTTTATTCCGATAGTATTTCATAATTTAACAAATTATGATAGTCATTTATTCATTAAAGAGTTGGCCGTTGAAGAAAGTGAAATTAATATACTTGGTAAAACTAAAGAGAAATATATTACATTTTCGAAAAAAATTTGTGTAGGCGAATATTTAAATTCAAAGAGTCGAATAGTAAAAGAGTATTTACACTTGCGTTTTATAGATAGTTTTCAGTTTTTGGCATGTTCATTAGAAAAACTGGCAGCAGCCTTGGACGATGCTCAATGTGTGGAAGTAAAACGTTATTTCCCCATCGACAGAGAATTTCAGTTAATTAGACAGAAAGGTGTTTTTCCATATTCATTTATGGATGACTTTTCTAAATTAGATCTCACGGAATTACCGCAAAAAATTGATTTTTACGATAAACTTCGCGATGAGCATATTTCTGAAGATGATTATCAACGAGCAAACACCGTATGGGATACATTCCAATGTCAGACTCTAGGCGACTATTCTGATCTCTATTTAAAAAGTGATATTTTACTATTGGCTGATGTCTTTGAGAATTTTCGAAACATGTGCCTTAAGCATTATGAACTTGATCCAGCACATTACGTGACGGCACCATCTCTTAGTTGGAATGCTATGCTTAAATTTACCTATGTAAAGTTGGAATTATTAACTGATATAGATATGTTGTATTTTTTCAAAAAAGGGATTCGCGGGGGGGTGAGTACATGCGTTAATCGAGCGGCTCAAGCGAATAATAAATTTCTTCCAAATTATGACCCTTCGAAACCGACATCATATATTTTATATCTCGATGCAACAAATCTCTATGGTTGGGCTATGAGTGAAGTACTTCCTTTAGGTGGATTTACTTGGTTAACCCAAGACGAAACTAATTCACTTAGCATCATGGATTTGACTGATACAGCATCTGAAGGTTATGTCCTTGAAGTAGATATGTCATATCCTGAATATTTGCACTACTCTCATAATGATATGCCTTTTCTACCCGAAAACTTAATTCCACCGAACGGAAAATGTGCTAAACTCATTCCAAATCTATGTTCAAAAACAAACTATATTATACACTATCGAAATTTAAAACAAGCCTTACAAAATGGATTGGAATTGACAAAAATTCATAGAGTACTAAAATTTAAACAATCATCATGGCTCAAACCATATATTGATTTAAATACGAGATTGCGAAATCAGACTAAAAATAAGTTTGAAAAAGATTTATTTAAACTAATGAATAATAGTGTATATGGTAAAACTATGGAAAATGTCGATAATCGTGTAGATATTAAACTGGCTACACATTGGAAAAAAATGGTCACAAGTATGGAGCAGAGACATGGATAGCCAAACCTCAATTTAAAAATTGTTCCATTTTTACGGAAAATTTGGTTGCAATAGAGATGAATAAAGTTCAAGTGACATATAATAAACCCATTTATGTAGGTTTCAGTATATTGGAAATTTCGAAAACTTTAATGTATGACTTTTTTATAATTTCCTTAAAGTTAAATATGGAAATAATGTACAGCTTTTGTATACGGATACGGATTCATTAATTTTAGAAATTTATTTATAAATGTCTCTGTTATCGGTAAAATGAAAGATGAGTATGCTGGTGTACCAATTGTACTACTTTATGGTACCGGTGCCAAAGCTTATTGTGTACAAACAGTAAATGATGTAATTAAAAAAGCTAAAGGTGTAAGTAAGCACGTAATTGATAAATCTCTAACATTATTACAATATCGGGCAATTGCAACAGATCCTACATCTTCATCAGTTTTTTGTGTTATGAATGTTTTCAAATCGCATTTACATAATATGTATACAGAATTAAAGAATAAAATAGCACTATCTAATTTCGATGATAAACGATACATCTTGAGTAATTCAATTGATACATTAGCATGGGGACATTATGATATTGATAGAGATCGAAGTTTAGATTGTCTAATTAGGGAAATGCAAAAATACCACAAATTGAATTTTACCATATTGTAGATATGTAATGATATGTAACTATTTATTTGTAGTATGTAATTACTATTATTATTATTATTATTATTATTATGTATTTATAATTGATGTAATGTGTAAAGTATTATTATTTGTATTCTGTATGTCAACAATGAAACTTGTGCAACAAAAAGATTTATTAAAAATTTCTAATCATGACTATTCAGTTTGTGTACCCCATCAACACTTTCCTGAACATAATACATTATTTAATAATAGTGTATAAAGAGGACTAGTGGTTGGTCGTTCTGGATGTGGAAAAACAAATGTGATATTAAGTCTATTACTACATCCAAATGGATTACGCTTCACAGACATTTACTTATTTTCAAAAACCCTACAACAACCTAAATATCAGTTTTTAAAGTCAGTTTTGGCACCTCTCGATAAAGTCGATTACTACGAATATGAAGATGGTGCCGAAATTCCTCCTCCTAAAGAAATCAAACCCTACTCCATTATAATATTTGATGATGTAGTAACTTGTAATCAAAATATAATACGCGATTATTTTTGCTTTGGTAGACATTACAATATCGATTGTATATTTATTAGCCAAACGTACTCTTCTATTCAGAAACAATTAATTCGTGATAATGCAAATTTCATAATTATCTTTCCTCAGGACGTACTAAATTTAAAACATATTTATAATGACCATGTTGGTACAGATATGTCATTTGAAACCTTTCAGAAAATGTGTTCACAATGTTGGCAAAAACCATACGGATTTGTCACTATTGATAAGGATGCTGAACAAAACAATGGACGTTATCGTAACGGTTTTGATCAATTCATTAAAATATAAACGTAAAGGTTTGACAAAGATATGATTATTAGTCGACAACCGACATGGACAAACGTTTAGCTTTAGAGCTGGACAAGGCAAGACGACATGTTAAACAAAAAGTACTATCATTATCTTCACATATTGCAAGTTCCCAAAGACGTTTTGCAACCCACATACAACCCCTAACCGATCCAATAAAAAGTTTAATTTCTGAAATTAAACATGAACGCGAAGTTGTCCCAAAACAGGAAAGAATATCCATTCATCATGACGTCAAACAACCGGCGGCGAGGCGACTTTTCGAGTCAACAACTACTAGTCGTAGTACTACATCGCTCGATCCACGATTTAGTTTAATACGAGAACATGCGGCTGCTAGCACACCTAGAGAGGAAGCGTCAGAGAGGGACGTGAGCGTTGCAGGTCTGCGAGAAACAATAATGAATTTGTCAAAAACCGATGCATTTCGCCAATTTCTTAAACAATGGACCGGTTTACCTCGACAGTACATTGAAGATATGATTACTGATACAGAAAACAAATTTGATCATCAATATGGTGTAAGACATGGAGTCGATGGAAATAAATTTTTTATTGGCGATTCTGAAATTGATTTCAAAGATGATCATGTAATCGTTCAAAATGTAGCTTATCATGATACACCTGGCTTGTATGAATTATTATTTAAAAAAAATCCAACTACTTATACTCCATCAGATTTAGAAACTTATCGAAATATTGTCATTCGAACCAATGCAGACAGAAAAAACTATAAACCAAATGCACAAATTCTGGGAAACGTAGGGAACAAATATAAAACAATTATTCGATATTTCTCGAGACAGCCACAGCCGTTACCACCTCAACCGCACCGTTCATCTCAGTCGTCGCCATTTTACAGTGATACTGAAGAAAGCCTTGAAGCCGATGATCAAGGTCAATCGACTCCAGTCCAGCAACGAACTCGCAGCAGTAGTCTTTCAACCCTCATACCACCACCACGTAAACAGTATCCACGACTTCGGAACATACCTGCAATACAACGATTGCAGGATCAAGGTCAACAATTGACTCCAACAAGTAGTCATCAGCCAGTATCAAAAAAAGTTAAGAAAGGTGGTAGTTTTCTACGCTCATTAGCTTTAACAGATAAAAATTTAGAATTTGTTCCCTACAAAAATCCCAACACACTTGTAAATAGACTACGTCTTTTATTATCATCGACTGTAGCTGGTAATAATAATCATATGAATGAAATCAATCGCATCATAACAGAGTTGCGTGAATCGAAAATAATTCGTTAGTAATTTAGAGACGACTTGTATATATTGCAAATACATGACATATTTTTGTTAGTATTTCTACATACTTTATTCATTCAAGAGACGATAGATAATATGACATTAGATAAATTTGGTGAACACATTAGTGAACATAGAATTCGGACAACTTTACAACGTGTCAAATCTTTCTCGTATACCACTGTCTCACTCTTTGGGACACTAGATCCAGTCAAAAAACTTTTTGTATTATTTAATATTGGTACGAATTATATTTTCCCATTAAAAGAAGCAACGATTACGTCTGTCAATGGTAGTCCATCGAGCGGATGGATTGCATTAATTAATTCTAAACAAACTATGAATTTAATTGGTCAAACTTTACGTGAAGGTGATAAACTATCATTTAAATATGGACCGAAAACAACAGAAGCTAAACCGATATATATTGAAATTGTTTTAAAAGTACCAATCCATCATGAAGCGTAGTGATTTAAATATTAAGCGTCAAGTTGTTAATGAATTACATGCACCGGCTAGAGTGAACTTTAAAAGAAGACGTGTGATAGTGAAAGGTTTAAATGATTTATTGCAACTCGATCTGGTTGAAATGATACCATATTCACGCGTCAATAAAGGCTTCAAGTATATCCTAATGGTTATCAATGTATTTTCTAAATTTGTATGGGCGGTTCCATTAAAGAATAAGTCGGCTTTAAGTGTCGTAAATGCTATGAGTGAAATTTTAAAAACTCGACGTAACGTTCCCAAAAATATTCAAACAGATCTGGGAAAGGAATTTTACAATAAACATTTTCAACAATTAATGAATAAATACAAAATTAATCACTACAGTTCTTATTCGAACTTAAAAAGTAGTGTCGTGGAACGCCTTAATCGAACAATTAAGGGAATGATGTACAAAGAATTCTCGGTACAAGGTCACTACAACTGGATAAACATTTTACCGGACATAATAAAAAAATACAACAATACCAGACATAGGACTACTGGTTTAAAACCGATTTCAATAAATAAGAAAAACGAACGCAAAGTTTTAGATCAAGTTTATAGTCATCTTAAAACAATGGATATTCATAAACCCAAATTTAAATTTGGTGATTTTGTTCGAATTAGTAAACATCGGCATCTTTTTAAGAAAGGCTACACCCCAAATTGGAGTAATGAAGTATTTACTGTTTCCAAGATTCAAAATACAAATCCTAGAACTTATTTACTGCAAGATGTTTCTGGAGAAACAATACGAGGCGGTTTCTACACTGAAGAATTACTAAAAGTTAAATATCCAAATGTATATCTCGTTGAGAAGGTTTTACGAAAGAAAGGTGACCGTTTATTCGTCAAGTGGAGTGGAATGGATAAAAATCACAACTCTTGGATTAATTCATCTGATATTACATAGACAATTATTATTATTTTTATGAATTGTATTTTTTTAATAAAAAATAAACTAAAAGTAATCAATTAAAGAACTTTATTTCATCAATATTATAGGTATTACATAAAAAACCTTAAATCTATTATTATTATTCTACTTCTAACACTTGTATAATTCTAAACTAATTAAATCAATACATCTCTTGAAACCTTTAGAGATCATTAACTCACTGGCGCGCGCCCGACACTGATCAAGGTTAACAAGTCTGCATCACATTACCTATACCCATAAATGACACATATAAATAATATATGAATATAAACATTAAAACTATTACAATACTATTTTTAGTTACTAATTTGAATTTTTCAGTTGTCGTTTTATCTATGGAAAGCAATTTCACATATCCACACTTTGGAGAATGTTTTTTATGCTCCATAAACACATCATCACTTTTTTCCCATCGTGAAATTATTACTCCACAAACAAAACATTGAGTACAATCAGATATTTGGATATAAAACAATCCCGCTTTTGCTAAACTCCACGGAGATGGGTATGGATGTACCCAACTCTTAAATGATAATAGTCTTTTATCAAAACAGTCGTATAAACTTTTTTCATACTGTCCATCGTCTAGACACATGTTTGTTTTTTTTTAATAAAACTAAAAAAGTAAACTAAATAAACTATCACTATCATAAAACGCACACTATTTCACACACACACAAGTTTGCTTTATCTGAGGATTTCGTCCTACTCCTCGGCGCCCTCGTTAACTGTAAATGAAATATACATTTCTATAATTTCATTTCATCCTCCATGTTACATTATGTTCACTCACCTAATAGTTCATCATCAATACGTTGAAACTCAAAGCAATGTGCAGATGTCGGCTTTCCAGCATCTTCTTTTCCCAAATATATTAAATATAGTGGACGTGGATCTTGTAATAACTCATCAATTTTCTCCTCGGTCAAATAGTCACTTATTCTTCTCGGTAGAAACACTGCATAATTGTCCAACTCGACAAGCACTGAATTCCCGAACAAAGACTTTGTACGTCTAATATTAAGAATGCGGAATCTTGTGTTCAACTCTAGCTCACCAGGTTTTAAAATGGGCTTCTGTCCGCATCGAGCGATACGATTCAACACATCCATGGCCCAACAGCGAATACTCTTAGACATTAACACAGATATATGCACTTATTTATATTCTAATTTTTCGAAGGATTAAATCAGCACTGACTGTTATCAAACTTGAACTAAATTCTTTATATTAACTATCCCCCCACTCTTTAACCTTGAATGAAAATGCACCAATATTGTGGCCTTGAAAAAGTGTGAGAGAGAACGAGATAATGAGATAAAGTGAGATAAAAACATTGGGAATGAGTTACCTTGAAACAGTGAGCGAATGTGTCTGCTTGCAGGTTAAACTTGCATCAGTAGGTTGGGAGAGGCGGAGAGGTGCATATTAAAACATGATACTTTTTTTACAATTTTTATTTTTTACATATAACTATATTTACATTATACTAATTATACTTATTCTATACTATATTCTAAATGAAGAGGAGAGCCCCGACCCTCTAGAGTAGTGGCGCCATTTTTAAACCGTAACAAAAAACGTTATTCACTTTGTTACATTTGCCCCGTGTTACAATTGACCTCGGTCTCCCCTTCCTTGAGTTGACTATAAATGTGAATTAAGACTTCGGGCACTTCGGGTACGAGTACCTTTAACTGACTATAGATATGAAGTAATACCATAATTACATTCACATTTATATATTTTAGTCTTCTGTGCTGAAATATTCCAGCATTTACACCCCTGCCGATTGCCAGTTACGCTGTACATTACGTTGACTGATGATGTCACACTCATTTTCCCCCAAACAAGCACATCTGTCAAGTATCTCACTATTATCATCTATTAGTCGTGGTGGATGCCACTGATCCCCATTATTATCGTGATCAGTTGGGTCTGGAGACTCAGAAAGAAAATCTTTACTTGTGACCTGCATGATGTTATCGTCTCTTTCTCAATTAGAACCACGAGAATGGTACGCCAAAAAATTGCTAATTGGCAGGGATTTATAAAAGGGAACAAATGCTTTGCAAGTTTTATTCGTGTAACGAATTCCATTATTATTTGACCAAAGAAGTTCTGCAGTGGATCTTGATTAAACGCTTTCCTAAGAAATTGTATGAAACCAAGCTTTTGCAAAGAATAGCTACGGAGTTCTTGGGTAGTTAATGAAACATGATTGTTTCCTTTGGTCACGTATTGGTGTAAATGTTTAATATTGATAATAGTTACACAAGTTTGTAGATTCAATTGACAGTCATATTTGGCAGGCAACAGATTGTTGTGTGGGACAATTCTTCGGTTGGCGATAACAGTGCTTTCCTTGTATTCAATAACTATTACATAATTATTACATCATTAGGTGGCTATAGCGATGTTAAAATTCTTTGAATTGCTCTTTTTTTCGGTTTTGTATGTTTAGAATGATACGTTACTATTCTTTGGCAGAAGCGCGTAAAATGAATGATAGAAATAGTGCGTTCTCACTTACTTACATTTAAACTGAAACCGTTCAACCCCTGAGTCTACTGCGCACGTAAGCTTCACGCGCCAGGAAAATTTTCGTGCTTAATACTGCATTCGAGATTTCGTCGATTATCTGCAATGGAATAAGTAACTTTACTGAATCTTCTAATTATTATCTATTCCTTACTTGTAGTTTCCTGTGGGGTGCTAGAGTCTTCATCTAAATTATTTATAGCATTATTTCTCCTTGGGGTTACCTGATGAGGTGTGAAACAACTTCCTGTAATGTGACATATTGTAGATATTTCAATATTAACAATTATCTTACATTGTCATTGAGATTGTTGACAAAGCTCTGTTATCAATGGTGGTCTTGGTAATTTAGACTTTTTGTTTTGTGGAAAAAAATTCTCTTCTTCCTCATCACTCTCAGAGTCTGTTATTTAAAATTTTCTTTGTGGAAGGATGTTTTTCATCTACATCTGATTGAAGGTCGAAATTAAAATTAGCCTGTTTTGCTTTACTTCTGGCTTTTAACTAGTCATCTATAAACAATAATAACACAAAATATAGCATAATATAACAAATGTTACAAAGCATACCAGTTTTATACAAGCACCGTCTTATCGGATAAATCTGCCGAATAACCTTTACGCACAGCCTTATCGTACAACAGCTGATCCCTATATGGAGGCCTTTCTTGGCTTTGAACCATTGTTCATGGGCAATCGCCGTCTCAGTACCATGTCCATTAAAGTCGACATCAAACTCCACAAGCACATACGCCATTTTTAATCTGTGTTTGTGATCTATAATTTATACATTTAATAAAACCCGTTGTTGGAATAACTCGTGTGATTCTTTATTTTCGGTCGAGAAATAATAGACCAATAAAAACTTTTAAAACCTATTTTTTTTTAAATAATGTACCTTGAGAGATGCTGTTTGGCGTGATACTGTTCTTTCTTTCTTTTCTGCTCAAATTTCGATGTTTTCTGGGCCGTTGTTCATCAGCAAGACGTCTACATCCTCAGCGCAGTTGAATGTATCGGCGCATTGCAATAAATCCACGCAACACAGTTTCTTGAGTGATTGAAGAAACTGGATTGGCGTTGAATTTACTCGAGGGGGTAATCACTTGTGCAATATGTGGGACAAATGTTTGTGTATGTAATGTCTGTGCAATGAAAATGCAATGTTGTGCAATGAATGCAATATTGTGCAATACCGTGTAATATGTGTGCAATGTGTGTGCAATGTGTGTGCAATATGTGTGCAATATATGTGTAATATGTGTGCAATATGTGTGCAATGTTCGTGCAATAGCAACTTATGGTCAAACTGTATGATGCGCGCGCACGAATTGTTTGTTTATAAAACTTTTGTAGTTTTCCCAAAAGTGGATAACCTCTACTTAGAAAACGCAAATAAAACTTAGTGTTTATGAGGAAATATTCGGAACAGTTTTTGTAATTTTTGTAAAGCGAGTTATGACAGTTCTAGGATATGACGAAGCTAGAATTAGCAAATGTTGAACTAGTGCTTAAAGCACATACGAACAAAAAAATTATCAGATTTAAGCCCATTTATGGTCTGCTTCTAACGAGTAAACAACAACTGTCAATTTACTTAATCATTTTTCTCTATGAATTTGTATAGAATTACAGAGTAATGAGAGAGATTAAGAGAAAATGGCAACCGCGCATTCGCACTTTTTTGAGTGAAATATAGCACAAATTTCTAGCTTGTGTGTAAGAAAAGAATTATGTGTTACACTGAATTCCAACAACAGATTTAGACCCAGAAAATCCACCAATTCAAAGAGAAAAATTATAAAAATTGACAGTTGTTGCTAAAGGTTAGTATGAGACCATATTTATTTTTGTAACAAGTCCTTAAAATTATGTTTTTGCGGACGAATAAATGCTGTTTCCAGATGGGACGAAGCCATGTCGGTTTTAATTTTTTGCCTATTAAATAAGTACTTCCTAAGTTAGTCACAAGTGTTTTAATTCTCTGTTTTTATGTTGCTTTATGTACAAAATTCTTATACCTATGTATTCTTGTTCTTTAATCTTTACAATGAAGTTTTAAATAATAACAATAATTTAAACAATAGAAAGAAATGTTAAGAAAAATGATAAATTAAATAGAAATTAGATAGGTATATCTACATTTTTGTGCGGTAACACAACATTACACTGTCGCGTAAATTTTAAATTGCGCGCACTGCACGGGCTCAGTTCGAGGAGGCTGGGACTGGGTTCCAAGAAAACACAAGCTAATAAACCCCGGTATAATAAAAATTAAACTTACTACAAAATTAAATGGGCGCCACTGGCTTTTCTGGTGAAGCCAGAAACCAAACGAAATTAAATTTATAGTTAACAAAATTATGACAACAAGAAAGAGCGCTGTTTCTTTCACAGGATTTAGAAATTTAAATTAAGCAAATTAATAATAAAGAGCCTGAAGGGCAGTAGTTGTTTTATTTAAGCCTTAAGGGCAATGTAGACAAATTGTGAAATCGACTTAGCTTGACAAACTCCGGGTAGTCACTCCGGGTCCAGGTATTGGTAATCGGGACGGTGGCTCCGAGTACGAGTTACCCCTCTGACGAGAGGGACAGGTAGTAGATCTTAGTCCAGAGGGATGGGATCCAAAATCCACCACGTGGAAATGACTCTGGCGATGGAACGGTGCGGTATGTTGAGATTCCAAATAAATCTCGTCCAAGAGTAAAGAAAAGGAAAAGAAAAACCCTAATAGAAACGTTATTTAGACCCTAGAATTACCCTTAGATCGTGACCTACCTCGAATTCGAGGGTTTTCTTCAAGAAACGGGAAGATTACAAAATGGCTTCTTAAAATGGCTTCCCTTAAATTACTATGAGGGAATCGGTGGGTGCTTAAACAGCCAAATTTGCCACAAAATATATGGGAACGCTGGACCAGACAATCCTTTCCCAGAAATCGGTAAGATAACAGGTACGGTAGAAGGAACAGGATCCGTCCAGCTTCCTGGTACTGGCAAGCGCAGGAGAGACGTCTGACCGCTTCACTAACACGCACCAAAAAGGGAGATTTTTGACCGAAATTTGACAGAAGTTCTCTCAAGAGAGGGGTTTCGCGGTTTCGAACTTCAAGAGTACCACCAATTTGAGGGAAACAAATTCACCAAGACAGATGGTAAAGGTCACTTTCTGGAGGTCAAAGGTGACGGGTGGTTTGTTTACCTTTGGAGGTTATAACGAATGAGGGTCGAAAATTCAAAGAAGGTAAAGTCAAAGATAACGGAAGGGGAAAGTTAAAGTCCATTTGTCTTTAGGAGATCCTGGGACAGAAGAAAATACTAATTAAATTACTCAAAATTTTCACGAAAAGGAAAGTACGAACACAAACGACACAAAGAAACGTTGGCAATGAAATTGGGGCATTGGAGGCCAAGACCAACACCCCCAGGGTGGTAATACGGGCAAAAGTGGCCCAGGTACCCTGAAATCTGGGAGCCCACAAGTTTGGTAGTCGAAAATTACGAAATTATTTCATTTCATCAGATGTTAGAAATGATAAATTTTTAGTCCCCAAGCATTAGTGGATTCCCTAAGCCCATCCACTCCGGGCAGCATAAACGGAACGTTACATACTATAAAACCGGAATTATCCTTTTAACAGTCAGTCAACTATCGGAATGTGTAAGGAGGGTCGGAATGTGTATAAATAGTGATTTTACAATCTTAAGTAATTATTATGTAAAGTTTAAAAGATCAAGATTCAACAGCGCTTCTTTAAAAAGAGAGAAAAAGAAAGATAATAAAATTTCTAATAGTACTGTCTAATGACTGCATGTGACTTTAATTAAACATAACATTAAATAAAGATTTGTTTTGAATGTGTTATTCTGTACAATAGAAATATGTAACACGGTGAAATCTTGTCTTTCTAGTTTGAACTATTTAGGTAGTATTATTAACACAAAACAGGATATCGACGATTTTAAATTAAATCTAACCAAAATTTCAAAGAAAGCAAATACGAAATATGTAGTTAAAAAATCCATAATTAGAGTGAACATAAACTTGGAGTATATATTGATTTACAATCGTCGATGTACAGGAATGTATTAAATAAAAGTCCGAAAGCCGACCGTAAGATAAAAATGAGCGATATTGAAACTGATGGCAAAAAAATATGGTGAATTAAGCGCGCCTTCGTCGCCTTGTGGCAACAGCCCACCGTTAGTTTTTTGTTATAGCACCTTGTAAATCATAAAATGACCATCAAATGATAAGGTCTTATAAGTTGTAGCAAAATGGGTTTGATTGCCGAATCAGAATTGGGTTTAGAATCTTTTCAACTAGAAGTGAACTTTTTTTTTTAATTGGTCACCTCAATGACGGCATCATTAACACAGCCAGGAACGAATTGGAAAATTTTATATAAAGGACCAAATGGGATAAGGACTGGTGAGAACGAGAACCACGACTTACCACATTTTGATACAACACACAACACAAACGCTGAAGCAAGGCCACCAAACCTAATGTTTAATTCACCAGTTTTATTTCCATAATTTTAAACGAAGCTCATTCTTTAACCCTATAATACATGTAATATTGCAATCGGCTCTCGGACGGTAATAGTAATATTTTTGTTTAACTACGGTCCATGAAGGTAGAATTAGAATAGACCAACTAGAATAGAACGTCCTTGCTTCCGTCACACTCGACCATCCTTCATCCTTCATTTCTCTGGCTTGACTAAAAAAATCATTATTTACCCATGACCTCACAAAAAATTTAGGTATCTGTTCAAAATACAAAATATCAATTATATAACGCAGTTCTCGCCACAAGCTCTGTGAGTGTCATGCATTGGTCCACGAAATTTTAGTAGGTATATTATCACGAAGACACTTTCAACGTAGGCACGTTAAATTTCTACGTAGATTTTTTTCTACCTGCCAGCAACATGTCGTCTAAAGTCAGCTTTAATCCTTTCTTCTTCCAATAAGTCTAAAATGTCGTTTCTACCAAGATCCTGGATACATTTCCTCACAAGCTATGTCAAATCCAGTAGTACATACGCTTTCAGTCTCACTCCGCTCTGTTACCCAATCATCTTTCATTTTTCTTTTAGTTAGTTTAGTTATTTAAAAAAGGAATTTCGTATGTCAAATAATGCGCACTCCAAAACTCAATTCCTAGACACGGAGTTCAAACAAAGTATTGTACCAGGTATAAATTTACCATGATTAAGCAGGTATCTTTTGTATCTTTTACTATGGAATTTGCAAGAGATAAAGGTAGAAATATTTGCGTATTTCTGAAGAAACATCTTGGATGCATAATCTTCATTCTTAAATTCTTATGACAAATTGCCCTTAATACCATTTGGTCCATATACTCGTATCTGATGATGACTTCTTTAGCACAGAACTTTGTGTCCACACCACAAAAGCAATCATTTTGAAAAATGTTCCAATTTTTGTTTTTTTTTTTTTTGTAATTCAGAGCACTTAATTGGCACTGTAACAACTACAAAGCAAACATCACAAACTGGAAAAATTAATTTTGTTGTGAGTACCTGTGCTGTAGGCGTAACGTAGTCTAAAGCCTGATTTATAAATTCCCGTTCTGTCTACGTGACACTGACGTTCCCGCTACCGCAAAAGATCAACATGCCATTTCATATGACAACGTTTATGAAATCCCGCTACGTTCCCACTAACGCACCCGTTTACGCAACTGATGTCCAAGATCCAACTTTTGCCTTGCGTTGCGGTAACGGGATAAGCGGTGCCCAATGATAGATATTAAAGCGGTAACGTCAAATTTTTTGACAAGGTGCAAGTGTAGTGATTAAAATAAAGATGTGTGGTAGAAGCTGTTAGGCAAACAATTTCGCAGCTTGCCGAAAACATTTCAATTGTGTCCATCGTTCGGATAAACCAGATATTGACAACGTAAAGGTAAAATTTTTGAAATTCAATTAAATAAACACAGCCAATCAAAACACGACGTTGTTACTTGTAACGTAAATTTATAAATTGGAAAGACATTTCGTAACGGGTACAGAGCGGGGACGTCAGCGGGACGTAAACAGAACGGGAATTTATAAATCAGGCTTAAATGGTCGTTTTAAAAAAACAATCACATTCTGCTTACACACCCGAAAGTAAAGTAATGCGACGGAAACACTAATAGTGGTGATATTAATACAGAAAAAAATGTCTGAAAATACAAGAAACAAATACGAAAAACGTGAAAAGACACCAAGTTAACACATTTTTGACAGAATTTTCACTGTCATAAACAGCTTTCTTGGCTTTTTCATTTAAATTTTTGTAAATGTCGGTAAAGAAAACTGTAAAAAAATGAGAGTGGTGCCTCTACTGGAGTGGAGTATATATTAATTTCGTTGTCACGGCCATTGATTAATTATATCAGATAATCCATTCAATAGGAAATACGCGGGGCGGCCAAACGCCGTCGATTCATAGATGGCGACACTCATGTTGACGGCAGAAATATTTTTCCGCTAGTTCTGTAGATGGCGCATAGATCAGGCAGTTTTATAATACGGCCAAGTAGCCGTTAACTTGTCATAGGCTTAAATAATTTCCCTGTCGTACAGATGTTGCTGCCGTAAAACGTTTAATGCATGATAATGCATTTTGCATTCTTAAGGGGCTAGTCCTAAGATTCGGAGATAGGACAAAAGCAATGTAAAAGTTTATAAGAGATCACTCACTAACGCTTAAAAATTTTTGAATGGGGTTTTGACGACATGAAAGCATCTACATTTCTAAAGTCGCCTATAGGCGCATAAATAAAAAAAAATGTTTGTTAATAAAAAAAAAATTTTTTGTTTAAAAAATTATTTTTTTAACTTTTTAAACCTATAGATTACAACAGTTTGCTTTCGGAAATCCATAAAAAAATATTAATTTAATTTTTGTCAAATAGTTTAAAAGTTATCTCTAATAAACTTTTGAAATTGTAACGCAAGCAGTGTATTATTTGTCCTTCACAGCAGCTATCCTTTACTCCCCAGCTATCAGGTAGCGGCCGGCACCCTTGAGAAAATATGCAAATTTTTGGTAATAACGTAAATCAAGTGTCATAGCAAGATTCTAGTAAAAATAAATGTCTATTGGAATAAAAGTAACATTTGCTGCAATAGTTGTGATTAATCACAACTGAAATGTTCGGTTGGCTTTTCTTCATAATTTTCAGTGGCTGAAATTTTTTATTTTTTTTTGCCACTTCACACATTTATTTAATAAAATTATAATAATTACAACTGGTCACAATCTTATCAATTACAAATATTATAATTAGCATTTTTTAAGTGATTTATTACAATTACACTTACTTTTCTGTTACAATAATTTTGCAACTACACGTTTTTTCATATTTTTATTAAGTTAATTAACGTAAAGGGCGAGATTTGAAAAGTTGATTGAGGTCCTATGTATGATCGACTGTTCTTTAATTTTTACCTGTCAGAGTAATTCTGAAAGCAAATTTCTTGAGTTTACGATTACGTGCAGACATAAAGGCAAACGTCTAATTAATATACTCCTTGCTCTACTCATAGAGATGCGACAAATAATACCGAAAACCGAAAATTTCAATTCCATGTTGGCTAAGTTTATTGTTGAAAAAAAGTTTTTTTTTCTCAACGGAGAAGTTATCCATCAAATAAATACTATGTTTTCCCGCTGCACTGTATTTTAATTGCAAATGAAATTTTGTATTTAGAACAAGTGTACAAAACAAATCGGTAATGGTGAAATTAGGGTAGTACATAAAAAAATTGTAAAAAAAGTACGCAGTCGTGGTGCTTATTATAAAAGTAGTTATGTATAAAAAATTAGGTTTACCTTATTATTAGAATTTTTATACATATTTTTACAATAATCTATATACAGGGACATTTTTTTAACTCTGAACATAGCCCTATGCCCTATGTTCAACCTGAAAAAAAAAAACAGGTCAAAGCATTGCGAGTATTGCTATGCAACTAATTATTCTACGCGCTGTCAAAAATTTCAACTTGTCAATTAAATCTTCCAAGATTATTTAAGTAAAGAAAGATTAATTTTGATGAAATTTATTAATCATCAGGAAGGAATGATAAATTACTTTAACAAATATTCGAAATCACTTCAAATTGGTTCAAATAACTCGACATCAAATAATTACCTCTACGTATCGTTGGTAACGTAAATTAGATCAATGCTTTGATCTGTTTTTTTCAGATTGAACATAGGGCTATGTTCAGAGTTAAAAAAATGTCCCTGTATAATATAAATGACCTCCGATTTCCCGTGGTCACGGCATAACTTGACCGATTTCATTCATTTTTTTTTTGTTAAAGTTTTCTAATACTATGTAGAAGCCATATACAAAAAGAATTAAAAATAAATATGTAGATGTATTATACAAAATTACAAAATTACAAAAAAAAAACACATGGAATACATGGAAATACCATTAAAGAAATACATGCAGAGTGGAATTTTTAACTGGAGTAAAATTCATAACTTCAATATGGCCTATTTTTGTGAAAATTCCCGAAACAGGTCGATTTTTCTTTTTTCTTGCCTATCGTTTGGTGGATATTGTTTTTGTTTATATACTGTGAAAAATGCACAGCCACCTCTAACTTTTTTTTTCAAATGTAACGGTTTGTCAAGTGACACCTCGTGTGAAAGAGCACTTCGAAAGCTGTACAACGCACTTTTTGTTTTTTGAATATTTTCAAAAGTGATACGTGATACCAAATGATGGTCAAGAAAAAAAAATCGACCTTTTTCGGGAATTTTCACACAAATAGCCTATATCCAAGTTATAAATTTTATTCCAGTTAAAAATTCCACTCTGTATATTGAATAAATATCTTGAAAAAGCTGCAGCAGCCGGCAAGTTCTGAGTAATGGCATGAATTTGCGTCTATAAGCTAAATTCTTATTTTTGCTTTTATTTCTTTTTTTAATTTATGGTTCAAATAGTTGAAACTAAAACCTTTTGTCAAAAACTGTGAGAGTTATCATTGATTGGGTTCCGTACAAAAGTGAAAGTTCAAAATTTTATTGTAATTGCTTCGCGTAGTTTCAGGAATGTTTCAGATAACCACGATTCATTCTTGGCCATTTACAGGATTAGAAGTACTTGGAAATACCATTAAAGAAATATAATGAATAAATACCCTGATAAAGCCGGCAAGTTCTGAGTAATGGCATGAAAATGCGTCTAAGCTAAATTTTTATTTGTACTTTTATTTATTTTTTACAATTTTTGCTCAAATAGAAACTAAAACACTGTCAAAAAACTTCCGTTTTCAAATGTATAGGTTGTAGGAGGGGCGTATAACAGTTCGTCCACCACTGCAAAAATAATCCTTTGATACTGAAATTGAAGATTAAACCGAGAACCAAGTTCGACCACGATACCCCACAGAGCGGGCGCAATTTAGCCCTTGGTTGGACAGGTAATAGGAACCCATTTTTCCGAACTAGTCCTTTAAATAGAAGGTTGAAATATTTGGAGTGTTTGTCTCTTACTCAAAATAAATTAGGAATTCCTTCTAAGAAATGTTAATACAATAATATTGGTTTTCCAAAATTTGATCAACCGGAGAGTAATACAGTTATTAGTATTTTAATAAAATGCATTTATATTTAATACATGAATTAATAGCCCAGTCAAATTAGACAAGAATAAGGCGATCGGTGGAAAAAATTCCTAGAAAGTTGGAATTTTTTTAAACGCTTCCTTTGCACTTGAGTTAACATAAATTTTTATCTACTTATCAAAATTAAAACTGATAAAATTTCCTACAATATGGTCCTATGAATTTTAGTTGTAGGACTAACCGTAAGCGAAGTAGTAGCTTTTAAAGTTTGGTGTCTACATGACATTGCATTATTAAACATTAGGATATCATAAGTATTTACATGGAAATAGTGTGTGTAAAGCGTCCCCCAACTCAGCTAAGAGAGGGAAATAAGGGAGGAAAATACTTTCTTTCCTCGGGCTCTCCAGTTGAAGACGACAATTCAGCATGTGGGGATGACCCAGAAGATATGATAGAATGAACTTTTGGATTCAATACATTCAGTTTATTGTAAGTTTGATTCAAAACATCCATATTAAATCATCTATCTATTAATATTGTACTGAACAAGACTGTAATTCAGTTTTCAATCTTTGGGTTGAAGAACGAAAATGCAACATATAAGGACGACTCCGAAGACTTCATTAACCCTCATGCCTCCCCTCTTCTCCTCTAATGAAGTGTTAGACCTAATAAATTCAATTTATTGTTAGCATTTCAAATCACAAAACATTTTGTTTTAAATCACATTTTTTTAAATGATTATTTCTTTCCAGACCGATAACTTGCTTATAGTTAGTCCTACAACAAAAATGCTTAAGACTAGGAAGTAGGAAATTTTATCAGCTTTAATTTTGGTAAGAAGATAAAAATTGATAGGAGTGACCGTTTCCGAGATATAAGCAAAAAACCAAAAAAAGACAGCTTTAACACCCTCCCCCTCCCCGAGCTCGTCCCCCACCCCCGGGGACTTTTGATATATGTTTACCCAAGTGTAAAGGAAGCGTTTAAAAAAATCCAACTTCCTAGGAATTTTTTCCACCGATTTGTTTAATTTGACTGGGCTATAAAACGTCCCAGTTTATCATTTTTTTAACATTTTTGTTAATTTTCAAACGACTTTCAAAATAAAATTTACATATGCCCACACGAGTAGAATTTAGCTTTTTATTTAAAATTTGAAATCAATGGATTCTGTTGTGAACGAACGATCATTATTCTATTATACCTTTGTTTTAAAACTTTTCAACTGTGCTTTTAAATTTTTGAGGGCGCCCTCTATATTCCACTAGAAACATTTTTGCCCCAAGTGAAACTTTAAAACAAGGTTTGTAGCCGAAATAGTTCAAGCATAATAACTAGGAATTCAGATCACTGCGCCACCTGCAGGATATTTTTTAAAATATTTTTCGAAGGATATTCAAGGCTATATGATTGATAGATCTGACAATAAGTTAATCAATGTCACGGCCATTCCTATTAAAGTGCACCCCCCCTGCTTTAATGTCAGTTAGTGACATCGTAGTATGTTTTTAATAAACACTCACGTAGGTACTACATCAACGAAATGGCTGATTCTGTGAGGAATACTTTAATAAAATTTTATTTTGGTTTGGGTCTACAACAAAAAGAAATAATAAGTTTTCTTTTTCTGCAACATAACATATCCATAAGTGAAAGACAACTAAAACGAGTTCTAAAGGACTTGAATTTATGGAGAAGAAAGAAATTTTCAGCTGTGGATGAAGTACGGTCTTTTATTCAAGAGCAGCTCCAGTGCAGTTCTTAGTTGCTGTTGCTATAGCTATAGGTGGATGCATTTAAAATGTCTTCAAACTGGTCTTGTAGTGTCTCGAGAAACGGTAAGGTTACTTTTGAAAGAATTAGATCCACAAGGTGTTTTATTACGAAAGAGACGTCGCCTTAGACGTAGACAATATTACAACAAGGACCCAAACTGCATATGGCATATTGACGGATAGGATAAATTAAAACCATACGGCATTGCCATTAGCGGATGCATCGACGGTTTCTCTCGTTATATCATCTAGTTACATGCTTGCTACACAAATAATAACCCTCATGTAATTTCTGGATATTTTTTAACTTCACTTGAAGAGCTTGGGATTTGTCCAAAAACAATTCGGACCGACATGGGTACTGAAAATCGTCACATTGAACATATACAAACTTTCTTAAGAAGTCAGAATGTTCTAAACCAATTTGGGTTACCACCATTCATTTCTGGAACCAGTCAACATAATCAACGAATTGAATCATGGTGGAGCATTTGGATTAATATACAGGGTTATTCGTATTTATGCGACAATAAATGAACCTCAAAAAGGACCTATAAAATGATGCCAATTGAGATTATAACTCGTGTCCTATCGAAACTGATAAGAATTTTACACCCCTGGGAAGTAGGGGTAAGGAAACACGTTTTTGCACTAAAACTTTGTAATCATTTGACTAAATATTACAAAACTTGGTAGACTTACTAAAGAAAACATGCCTTTTAATCTGGTAATTTTGAAAACCGGATACATCTACCCAGTTTCCGGTTGCAGCTTTTCCGGATTACATTTTTTGTGTTTTTTTAATTTTTTGCCCTGTTAACACTACTTTTTTATTGCTTACATCGATAGAGTAATCTATTGCGAATAAAAAAGGTATAAAAAAGTTATTTTAATTTAAGCAGAGGCTTGCACCTGACCAAAATAAAAAAAGTATGAATTTTGAGTAGACAATATCCGTAGCAACGAAAGTGGATCTGCACTCAAACCCCTGTCAAGTTCTGTCAAACATTTGTCAACTTTAACTTCGGACAATTTAGGGCTCTAATTTGAAAATATTCAAATAAAGAGTTTACTTCGGCCTCTTAACATAACCTACAATAAATTTAAACCAATTTGGTAGCATTTATGATTGATTAATTCATCGAAAATTCACAAAAAAGTCATTAGTCGTTACCTGATTATTTATTGTTTTTGGTAGGTTTATCACATCAAATTCCGAATAGAGATATTAGGATTTAAGATTCTTTAAAAGTGCACAACTACATGCCTGCGCTGGTCGTATATGCAATATAACCTGTAAAAAATTTCAAAATCATGCTTGACTCTCTGCTTGAGTTTTTACAGGTTATGGGTAATCCTGCATTTTAGCAGTGTTGCCAACTACCGTAGACCAAATAATGCTACTAGCGCCACAAAATTATGCTACCGCTCAAAAAATTATTCTCAAACCTCAAAACCTTGTATAACAAAAAACAGTAACAAAAAAAGAGAATAATTTCATTAGAAAATTAATTTATTAATAAACAAATTCAAAAACATAACAAAAATTAAATATTACTATAATTAAAACAGAATATATATATTTTTTGGTAGAACAAGAAATAACACACTTTGTATCAGTCTTCGTCACTGTCGACAATGTTTTTAAAATCGTACATCTTTTGGTTATACAATTGGTAATATTTTTTTCTCACGTCAATTTTTTCCTACGAACAATAATTTTCTTGCTTAACTGCGAATATCTCCGATTTAAATTTAATTTTTTTAAGACATACAGTGTCAGCAAGGATGCTAATTGTTACAAAATGTTTAATAATTGTCGTCATTTGTTTTTGATTGTCTATGTTATCAAAAAACAGGCTACATGAACGACGAGCAGGGCGATCTGATCTGAAGCTTTTTTTGATCGGCAAAAAGGTTTTTGGAATCAAAACATGTTAGGCGACTGTACTGTTGGACTATTTTAAAGAAAACTGATGCAAGAAACAAAGTAAAATAATCTCATTTTTAATTTGTTGTTTGGAGGTTTAGAAATTATTTTCGAATTTTTAGTAATTGCATTATAATTTTTTAACGTGACGTGTTAAATTTTTTTAAATATATATTTTTTTCTGAGCTCAGTGCCTCAAAAACTATATGAAATTATAATTTTCAGCTGAGGAATATAAAATGTGATCGCTCATTCGTATCATTCCGCTCTCGCGAAATGATGGAGAAAGTAAAGTCTTTTTGATGTAAACTCCAGGTATCACTCTTAGGTATCACTAGGATATCATCTATTCGGGACATCTATTTGTTGGGCATATAAATGTACGATACAATATAATAAAAAAGACCAGCACTAATGTCACAGCTTGTCAAAGTACTGTCAGAACAACATAAGATAACATGGATGGATTGCAAATGCAAATCGTATTAGATCAAGACGTAAATGAAATTTGTTTTTTGGGTGGCATCAGCAGAAAGTCAGGCTCATTATCTTATCTGAATCACACTGTATAACTGTATAACCATTACCTTTCGGAAATTAAAGATAAATATAAAAATATAAATTTTTACTTCAGAAAAAAATGACAATGGTAAGAAATTAATTTATACAGGGTGCTTAAAAAGTGGCGCACCAACTCACTGGTACGTTGTTGAGAAGCATGTGTAGATTACGGGAAAAATCTTGAAAAAATTCCTAGTCATATTTTAAAAAATGTGGAGCTACAAATTTATTTTGTTAACTTCTTCAGTTACATTATTTTTTAATGTTTTTATGTTTCACACTAAGTAACCGTTCCCTAACAAAACGATAAATAATTATTTTTAAATTTACTATCAGACTTTAGCAGTATTTTGAATTTAAAAAATTAAAATTTACCAAAAAAATCACAAAATTTAGATGTGCCAACACAGTGTATTATTTCCTAGGAAACCGTTTCAAAATTAAAATATTTGTATTCTTGATCAAATTCTATCGCGATCGCGACTGTTAGACAACGTTGCCACATATCATTTATTTAAAATTTGTTATTTATCAATATTTTTAATACAAAGAATTTTCTTACGATTTTTACCTTTTTATGTAAGTAATTCTCTACCACATACCATTGAGTTGGTGCGCCCCTTTTTAAGCACCCTGTATTTTTCTAATTTAAACAGGATATTGTTCGATAATTGTTGACAAAAATTGGGTAAATAAATCGCGATTTCTAAATTTATTTCTATAAATAAATTCGTGCATATATGAGGGAAACATAGTTCTTGAGGTGCCAAACTGACGGCGGATCTTTCTTTTGGCCCTCATCCATGTATTCTCTATGTTCTGTGTATGAACATCAGGATTTTCAGGGTCAACAAAATTTTCTTCATGTATGATGACCTGATGTTCATATATACTACCTCCAATGTCCTCTAAATTGCGATATGCCCTCCATCCGTCGGAAACAATTATCGATCCCGGTAAGATGTACCTAACATATTTAGCTAAATGTTGAAATTGTTAAATGCTACTGTAAATAAATCAATATCGACTTCTGTAAAAAAAACAAAGAGCAACTCTCTCAACAGCAAAAGCAGTAAAAAAGCAACAAAAGCAACAGGGTGTTTTAGGTATTTAATTTGAAATTCTTGCTGTAATTTCTAAAATTCTCATTGTAATGTTCAGCCGTTTGAGAGCCTATTCGAGACAAATAGACAGACAGACCAAAATTCTACCGTCATTCACCATTATACATTGTCGTGTAAATGCTAGGTTTCAATAAAATTTTGCCATTTACAGGTTTACACAATTTTATTATTGGTGTAGATACGCAACCAATAAAACATTTATTTACGTTAAAGGCATTGGCAACTTATTTTACCTGTTTTATGTTTTAACGAAAATTAAAAAAATCGTTCGTTATATACCAGTAGGTATTTGAACATTTTTCACACATCTTTCACAAAATCAAAAATTAACCACTTTTTTGACTAATTTCTGTACGAAATTTTGTCTTGAACTGCGCGAAAACATCTGAGGAATTTTGTCAAGTTTTGATAAACTTTGTCAGTGTCACTTAAAAATCAAAAACCATTTGATCTTAATATTGGACCAAATGCTCAATAAACGGTTATGACGTCATAATTTTAACTTTAAATCGAAATAACTTGACTTAGAGAGCAGATACAGAAAAACAGTTTTCACTACTGTAATAAGCGTTTTCAGTACCGTCATTTAAGACAAAGTTGTTTTTTAAGTTGCCAATGCCTTTAACTGATTTTGCTAAAGCAGTTAGACGCTTAAAAAAAGTTGAGTTGAATAATTTTAATTTGTATGATTTGTTTTTTACATTTATCTATTCTTCTACAGTCATCTATTACCAAATCAATTGTGAGCTTAAACACCATAAACACCTGTATTTTTAATATACGAGTATGCATAGCACCAACAATAGCATTTGAAATTAAAGTAATTATTTTTTTTACGTAGAGGTTGTACCTAGATGATACCGAATAATGCGAAAGCTCAGAGCATGCATACCTACATATACCTACATATCTACATATCTAATTCCATTTAAAACCAAGTACACAAATATACCGTTCTATAATTGCCGCCAAAGTTTCCTGTGTCCTATTTGATACTTCAACTAAAAAACAATTGCCTGATTCCCTCTCAATTCCCCCGAAAACCCAATGTCCTTCTCGCCACTGGCCCCTGTGATGATACTTGCGGTGGAAAAATTTAGATTCATCTATCTCCACTGTTTTCGAAAAAAAGTTTTCATCTAGGCCACCTATTACTGCTGGATTATCGATAAGATATTGTTCGCAAACTTCTATGCAGAAGCTACACCAGTCTACAATTGTGTGTGTAGCTCCTGTACCTAAATTTGCTTCATGTGCAATATCTTTTTGCAAATAATCTCTCGACCACCCATAAACGATAGTCAAAATTTGTTCCAACGACAAGTGGCTTCTCGAAAAAAATGAATTGACTCTAATACTAGCCGCTGTACCACAAGCTCGGCATTTCCACCGCCATCCATCAGACGTTTGCCCTCGTTGAACTAGTGACATGTTTAGATTACATCTATTGCAAATGTAATTGTTGTGAATGAGGTGTCTCTTGGCGAGCCAGTCAATGCACTCCCGTAGCGTCCCGAAATATAAATTTTTATATGTAAATTTTTCTTCCCTTATATCATCCAATCCTAATATTTCGATGGGATTCACAATAAACGTTGGGGCTCTACCTCCTCCTGCCATTTTCACTACTTAAATAATAATAAATCACGAACAAAACAACACGGATGCGAAGGAGTACAGTTGTATTTTATAATCGTTATAATTATAGTTTTTTTTAAATTTAAATTAAAGAAATGTGGCAACAGTGTGAGTATTTCGATATTTCATTGGACATGTTTTGAGCACAATCAGCGCATGCGCAGTCTCAGGTCCCTAAAATGCAGGATTACCCAAAAGGTATGCAAACAATTCAGTGAAAAATAACGCTGCTTTTATTACAAAATAATAGGGGTTTTCGATTTGTACATACTACAACCTACCGCTTCATACTACAACATACTATGCGTATTCGATTTGTCACGATGACGTCACGGTATCTCCCGGTACGTGAACAGGAAGATACTACTGATACTAGCCTCAGAGCCTGGTACGTGCTCTGTCCTTGTTTAGCGGTATGTGGTAAGAATCAGCTGTTTAACGTTTAACAGAACATCCTAACCTCTGATCTGTGTCTATCATCCAAAATAGAGGAATTTCAAAAACAATGCGACTTTTGTTTTTAACAAAATGTAATAAAAATGATTAGGTATTAAAGTATTTCTATAATAAGTGAGTGAACAGTGAAAAATTTTGCCTGCTGAAACATTTCATATAATAATAAAGAATTCATTCGCATCCCGTTTTCGTTTGATTTTGGAATGTTTATTGTTTAAATAAAAGTTTAAAAGTTATCGTTGAATTCGTTGGGGAAATTCCGATGGCAAGAGGCGGAGAATGTTCAAATGTACAATATGACCAACCAAAGGTAACACAAACAACGATAAATTTCCTAGGTTTTAAATTTAGCGCTTTGTACACATATACCGTGACGTCATCATTCTCAAGATACCGCGTATGTTCGTGTATATTGTAGTATGTACAAATCGAAAATCCCTAATGCAAATTATTAGGAAACAGTGTTGTTCACTCAGTGAACACTGCTGTGACTGTAGTGTATGGAAGACAAGCGAGTAGATGTGCCCGTAGTAGTTGTGCTCTTTCAAGAATCTTAATGTCTTTATTCGGAGTTTGATGTGATAAACCTACCGAATGGACCAAATAATCAGGTAACGATTAATGACTTTTTTCGTGAATTTTCGATGAATTCATCAATCGTAAATGCTACCAAATTGGTTTAAATTTATTGTAGGTTATGTTAAGAAGCTGAAGTAAACTCTTTTATTGATATTTTCAAATTAGAGCCCTAAATTGTCCAAAGTTAAAGTTGACAACTGTCTGACAGGACTTGACAGGGGTTTGAGTGCAGATGCACTTTTGTTGCTACGGATATTGTCTACTCAAAATTCATACTTTTTTGATTTTGGTCAGGTGCAAGCCTCTGTTTAAATTAAAATAACTTTTAAACGGTGCATTTTAGGGGTGTAGAAGGTTTTACCTTTTTTATTCGTAATAGATTACTCTATCGATTTAAGCAATAAAAAAGTAGTGTTAAGAGGGCAAAAAATTAAAAAAACACAAAAAATGTGATTCGGAAAAGCTGCAACCGGAAACTGCGGATGTATGCGGTTTGCGTAATTAGCAGATTAAAAGGCATGTTCTCTTTAGTAAGTCTACAAAGTTTTGTAATATTTGATCTAATAGTTCCAAAGTTATGGTGCAAAAACGTGTTTCCATACCCCTACTTCCCAGGGCTGTAAAATTCGTATCAGTTTCGATAGGACACGAGTTATAATCCCAATTGGCATCATTTTATAGGTCCTTTTTGAGGTTCATTTATTGTCGCATAAATACGAATAACCCTGTATTTGAAAGTTTAAAAGATGAAAATCATTTCAATGGAATGTTCATAGATAAATCTTTAATTCAATTTTGTTTTTTAAATCTAATCCAAGTGAGTTTCATGATGTAATTAAGTGTACATAAATTCAGCTAGTAATTTTTTTTAGGAAGAATTAAATCAGGTCGTCTTAGAGTGGAACACTCATCGAATATCGTCTTCTAGGAACAGCAGATCGCCTACAGGAAAACCTATAATTATGTACCATTTGACACAGTTGTATAGAACAAAAAATTACGGTGTCGGTTTCGTAGAAGAAGAAGTGACAATGTTTAAGGAACAAGCCCTCATCATTGAAGATAATATATGCCACGACAAACATGTCTATGAACTATATCAAATATTAATTAATGAAAATAATTTGGGATTGCCAGCAACTGTTGATCAACCAATAGATTTATATTTAAGTTTAAGACAAATGATTTATGAATTGTTGTAACTTTATTTCTGATTTATTATAATTGATTGGTTAATTGATTTTTACGATAAAATAAAATCTGACCTGACCCTACACATTTTACATAATTTGAAAATTTTATAAAACTCGGGGCTATCACTCTTTGTTTATTAAACATTCCCTTTTGAGGTGATGAGATTGTCATGATCAGATGAGCTAAAAACCCTTTTATAATTTTTCCTAAATTTTTTTTTACTTTCGTAAAAAAAATATTTACCCAATTGTTGAGAGCCACCGTGTGGCTTTGGTAGTTTACTAGCAGTTACTGGTTTCCTAAACAAAATGGACAGAATAGCGCCGATTCGAACTTCACAGGTTCTGGCATTAAATTTCTTTTTTTTTTGTAAAATTTAATAAAACAAATTGAAGTGGAAGAATTACAGAGTGGACCGAGAAGTTAATTTATCTCTGCCGTTTTGTCAATTATTTTAAACTACTCGCTAATTTTTATCATACTACTTCAGCGCTATTCAAAATTTGGAACCCTAAGTTCAAAACGATTTTTTGGGAAAACTGTGCATTTTCGATATATACAAATCTTACTTGATCGATTCCTTTTGCCATTCTCTATCTACCTTCAAAATTTTTGCTAAACCATTCCTTATATAGGGTAAGTCAATAGTGGGTTATTTCTGACATGTCCTAAGATGCAACCAAAAATACTAATTGCACTTACCACTTGGATACTTTGTTTAATTTTTAAAAACAATAATTGAATGAGCATTGGTTTTTTATCTTTTAAATAATAATGGTCTATAATGAAACTTTACCAAAACTGTCAAGACAAACTTGACAATACTCAGAACAATGTAATCATGGATTAATTTTGAATTTTTTTAACGATTACCGATTTGGTCAGCTGGAATCAGTATTATTCTGGTATTACTGGTTGCATATTAAAACAAAATCAGAGATAACCCACTTAGTGACTCACCCTGTATGTAATTGATTAAGGATTACATCTCGACCACATCGAATAACACTCAAAAAAGTTCCTTTTCTAATTTATTACAACCTAATTCTAATTAAAAATTTCATGGTTAATTATAGTTGTTGGTATTTCTGGTAAAACAACCCTAGATCTTGTCATGATGCTCCTCGTTATCTCGCCTATGCATTACTCCCATTTTGTCAAAGTAGTGGAACAATTAAAAAAAAACAAAGGAGAAGATCTTAATTAATTAATGACCGCTCAAATTCTGATTTTTAGGAGCAATCGATAGATCTTAAAATAAGGATCAATTCGTATCATTGCGCCAACTTTGTAGCTTTTAAAATAAAGACGGAATTAAAGATTGAAAAATTGAAAACGGCAAATACAAATTGCATTGGTAAGAGTAAAATACAAGAGAAGTCGGGAGATAAGGAAGTATCCGAGTCTATAAATCATTAAAACTAGTTGTACTCCTAAAAAGCTTAACGCCATGGTGGGTGCAATAAGATTTTGGACCTATTGAAAAAAAGAATACATTTCCTGAATTGAATATTATCTGCAGGCCAAAGGGTCGGTTGGGTGGGGCGATTTTATAAACTCTATGACGGAAGACATCTGAACTTTAAATTTATTTAGCCATCCAGAACTGAATCATTGATTTCAAAATTATGTCGATTTTTTTGTGATGCATACAATTTTGTAAAATAAAGAATTGTATTAGTTACTTCAAAAAATAGACATTTCGTAATGTGACGTTCCATCATGTTCTGCTTTTATGTTTTCTATACATCGATTGAAGCCATGCTAAGTAAACGTGGTATAAGTAGGTGTAGCTGTTTTTTTCCAATTTGGAACAACACTTGATTTACGTTTTGTTGCTTTTTTAGAATCCGTTTTGGCATGTTTTTTCAGATGGCTCAAAGGTATGTATGTCGCCGTCTGAATCGTCACTCTCAACACTATTTGGTTGTATTGCAAATGTTCCCGTAATATCCGTCTGCAGTCCTTCCTCTCCGATAACATTTTCATCAATGTTTTCCTCGTCGGTAACATTATCTGTCTCTGGTGGTACATAAACAACGTCAATAGATTCTGCGTTTTGGCAATCTAATAAAGCGAGCATTTCCGTAGTGATTAATGCTTTTTTTATTTCCCACTTACAATTGACTGTAGTGATATTTGTAAAACTATTGTTAGAAATTGTGTTTGTGGCCTTGTGTCGATTTGTTCGTCTTAGTGATATGGTACTTGAGTTTATGAGAAATGTCTAGTCCAGAAGGGAGCAGGGAGCGACTCGCTTGGACACATGAAGTATAACCAAGGGGGTAGTGGGACGGTATCCCGAAGGACGAGGGAGAAGCAGTCCCGAGATAGAGAGCTTTATGTTCTTTGATAGAGAGAATTAAGCAGTGAAAGAGTCCACACGTGATCCTCGTATAAATTATTTTTTGGTGGAGGCATAATCGTGAATTTTATTAAAAAACGAAAAAACAATGAACTCAAAATCCACACACACCGATAACATTACCTATACCTAACCTTTAAACCAATATTTTACGTATTTTACGCATATTTTACATGTAAATGTAAAAAACGTTTTTTACGCGTAAATTACCATCCCTAGTTTAAGTATGTCAGTTAATATGACTTTTATAATTTAAGCGTAGTAATTAAAGACGATTCGTTCATATACCGTGAAATTTAATAGTTTTCTAAAATATTTAATAATTTTTTTTGAAACCGAACGTGATGGCCAATTTTTGCATTCATTTTTAGAATCTGCATAAAAAAGTACGTTTATGGCAATTTTAAGCCTTTTGAGTCTAATTCGAAGAATAAAATGTTGTATTCAACTCGCTTTTGTGTAAATCGGTTCATTTTTGATGTGTAATGTCATCCTAAAGAAATGATGCTGAAAGGGTGTTTGGAGCAAAAAGATTTAAAAAACTTGTTGCTAGTCTCAAATATACATTCATTTGAATTTCTCATTTTTATTTACTTAACTATAAAATAGAACAGGAAAATGTATTTATTCATAAAAAAAGAAAAAAAATATATTTATTACAATTAAAATTAGGAAAAATTACACTAAAACTAACAACTAACTACTAACTTATTAATTATTTCACTAAAACATTAATATTATTATTAACTAACTACTAACAGCTCTATTTTGTTTGATTTTTAAAATAATCAACCAGTTCTTTTAACAATTGATTTGTTGTGGCGCTGGCGTCCGCCATTCTTTCTAAGGCCGTAGCGACACGATCTAGGCGGCTGTTTAGGTCGTCACCGATTTGGCGCCGCCTGGATCTGTCGGCTGCACCCCTTGGCTCCTGCTCCTCCTCTTCAGAAGCCCATGGGGTACTAGGACTTTCCACCTAAACATACAGAATGTTTTTAGTATTTCAATTTATTAAACACGCATTTTAACTAACTCATGCAATAGCAATAGATAGCCTATCCTTACCATCAAAGCTAAATACCCTTCACCCTCGTCCTCGTCCAGCATAACCGTGGGCTCCAGGTGGACCTGAGACGGGCCGGCTACTGGGGGCGGCGCCCTCTCCCCACTGTTCAGGGGAACATTCGGCTCTATGCCCGTCACTGCTTCCTTGCGAAGGAGAGCCGCGATCCTGTTTTCGTATTCACTCAAGGTGATTTTGCACCTGGACCCGCTCCCAGTGCCACCCCTATGCCGATTTATTTCAGAAATTTTTTTCTTTAATTTATTCTTCAAGTCCACCCACACCCTCTGCCATTTACTGGCATTTTTTTTTGGTCCCTCGGCCCGATTTAACAAGAGGGTTAATTCCTCCCAAAGTTTGTTTCTCAGTTGTCGCCCTTCCGCCCCCACAAAGCGCTGCTTGGCAAACTCATCATGGCCCTCCATGAAGGTCGCCAAGATCTCTTTTTGGGCGCTAGAAATTTTCCCTTCGTTTCGTGAAGCCATTCTATGAATTACAAAATTAGCATCAAATAGAGAAATAAAGTATTGTTCACAAAATAATAAAGGGAATCACTTACTTTTATGCAGTGAAAATATTGCCCGCGTGGTTGACTTCGACGGCGTGGTTTTTAAAGAGGGTGAAAACCGATACACTGTCCCTTTTTCCCACCCTTGCGTGAGCCAATCATATGCAGGGCTGCAAACAACGAAGTCTGCTAATTGGCTCAGGAACACAACATTAAACCTCAGGAATTCTTAAACATAACCTCACTAAACATCCATAGGTACCAACTCTCACATACACAAACTCCCCAGATTATTTCGACTGTCGAAATATTCAGTCGCTTAGCACAAGCGCAGCGCAAGTCGCTTTGACGTCATCAGCTGATTTCGCCTGGACTTGCGGCTTCGAGACGCAATGAATATAATCGCGCCCCCGATTCTGACTCAGATTTTGATAGACAATTTTTGTAAAAAATGTGAGAAAATTGGAGAACGTTGTATTTACATGCTCGTATCTTCCTTCCAGATAAAGTTAGAAACTTCATTTTTTTTTTGCAAAACGTGCCTCAATGACTAGTTTCAAACGTATACCCACGAGCTTTAGTTTTCGCAAAATAAAATGGAGAAAATTCCAGTTTTCTTGGAACGTGTCATGTTTGTGTGATGAAATTTTGAGATGCGGAAATTTTTTTTATTTTAAAAGATAGACCCCGATATAATCGAGATGAAATGAAGCTCATAGTTCAAGTAAATGTTTGGTGAAAGAATCATTTCGATATCTGCAATAATCACCGAATTATTGCAATTTAACTTTACTGCAACAAGCGCGCTCGAAGTGGGCAGCCCGGCGTATTTATTTGCCTTTGTCGTGTCGCTAAAATCCATAACATAAACCAATTTCAAACGATTTAGGACGTAAATGCAGCAATATTGTTCAAATCAAGTGTTGGTGTAACAATCACTTCGATCTGTAACACTCACAAAATTATTGCAATTGCAAATGCGTTCGAGATCGCGGCGTATTTCCCTTGCAGTTTCAAGGACTGCCTCACGCTTCTCTTTGCAATTAATTTTTCTATCACAATCACAAACATTTCGCAGGCCAAAAAACGGTAAGTAATCACAAAATCAATTATTGGCATGTCAAAAGACAGCTCTTTTACGTTTTAAATTGGTTAATGTTATGTAATTTAGCGACACTACGACAAAGGAAAATACTCCGCGCTGTCCTCTTCGACCGCCTGTTGCAGAAATATTTGCAATAACTCGGTGATTACCAGCGAAGAAAACAGAGGAATCAAGGTTACACCTGTCCGATAAGCAACATATATTGACGCAGTCAGTGGCGCACCGATTTGTTGTCAGGATATGATTATTGATGGTTTTCCATATTATTAATAATTTTTTATTTGTTTTTAAAAATACTGCGCACACTTTAGGTGTTATGTGAAATAACGGCAGCTGCCCACCTAGCTTTACAACAGTTACTAAGTGTATAATTAATTCTTCTGCTGATAACAAATTGCATTAATTGCAACAACAATTAAGTGGTATTGTTCACAAATATTGCTTGCGAAATTCATTATCAAAGTTTTTGAGTTGTTAGCATTATGCCTACTGATTTAAATAATTTTGTTTAAAAAGCCGCTGGTCAATTCCGCAATTAGAGTAGGCTCGTGTAACCCCTTACAAAAATATTCGGCACAGTTTGTGTGTTGACCGAAGACATGGTACACACCATTATTATGTCTTTTCGCAAATGTGTTTTACCTCATTTTTATTAGCTTTATTTTTATGCTACTCCACTGCTTTTTCGAAGAATTCTTTCTTCTGGAAGCTCTGAAATCTGTTTGCATCGTAGGGATGATCTTAGATTATGTTTGAAGTCGGGGTCTAGTTGTGTGGAGTTACTTTTTATGAGAGGGTTATAAATTATCTCTTGCTGACTCGAATTTCGATTACAAATAAGTCTACCTCTGTAGAGATGTTATTTACTTATTTATGAACATTTTTTCATCGGACTTGAAATTATCGGCTTAGATAACAATAATTTATTTTTCGGTGGTTTTAAAAATTCGAGAAAAACTCTTAAAATGCGTTTTCTAGAAATCCTCACTTTTAGTCAAACTTTTGTCCACCTTTATTACACGTTGTAGGTAAGCCAACGCAATTCTAAAACGACTGAAAAATAGAAAAAAAATCTCTTTTACATGATACTACGCCCGGTATTTCAGTGTTTGGGTTAAATCTTTGATAACTAACCGATTTTAAATCTTACCCAAGATTTTAACTTTGAATGCGTATTTCAGTGCTTTAGTGGAAATTGGGTTAAATTACCAGCTTTTTGGCAACACTGCGCGCTTTGTTGACGTTGAAAAATAGGAATCTGTATTTGACTTTTTGGTGATTTTTTAATTGTTCCTTAAAATGCAATAGACATCCACAGCATTCATGCTTCCTATAAAATAATTACCGTGCCATCAAAACACGGAGAAGAACGAGTCGCAGAAAGTGTTAAAATAGCGTAAAATCTCAAAAAAAAATAGGTTAGAAAAACAAAGACACTGCGCATGAATATGACTAACCCTGAAAAATGTTGGTAACCAGTCACATTTCCTTCGGTAAAGATTTTAACCTTGGGTAAATCATAACCAAGCACTGAAATACGCCAAACCAAGAAATAAATTGGTAACCAGAATATTTTTAGTTTAACCATCAACTGAAATACCGGGCGTAAGTTTATGATAATACGTTTAGTAGTTTTTGAGGTATAGAGGTAGACATTTACATGGAAACTCTCATAAGAGAATTCGCTCCGGACGGCTTTTAAGCATTCTGATAATGCAATCTTTCGAAACGAGTACGTTGCTGGGTGAGTAGAAAGTGCCCATAGTGAGACTGGTTCATAAGAAAGACGATAAGTTCCACACATCTAACACCTATCAGTTTAACTTCACTGGTTGTTAAGATCATGGAAAGTCTAATCTACGATCGAATGATAAATTTACAAAATCGTCACCTTTTTATTCCGTTTCAACAGCACGGATTTGTATCTTCTAAGTCAATTGTTTCTAAGTTAACGGTTTTCTTAAAAAGTTCCATTTCCCTTTTTAGACATTCATTTTCCTTACGCAACAGTTCGTAGTCCATTTCCAGCATTAGAATTTGGTGTAGAATTCTTTTCTCGAACGTATTTTCAGCACTTACCACGTTTTGGCACCCTAGGGTCGCCAGGTTTCACATTTCTTGTAAAACACCCTCTTTTAACTTTGCTGTTTTGCAACACTTTATTAGAAATAAATCGCCAGCACTTTCGCCAGGGTCTTCATCGCTCGCCATCTTCCAAGGTCGTATTGTACTATTGTCTTAAATTTGTATTGTCTGATATAGCAAATTTAATTTTTTTGTCCTAACTGCTTCTTCAGGAGTAAGGTCTTTGAAATTCCAAAGACATTTTATTTCTACAAGTCTATCGTTACTCGAAAGGACTTGCGGCGAGAATGGTACTCTTCTGAGATAATTTGTCCACAAGGCAATTTTGCGTTTTTTGCATTTTCAATGCCATATTTCGTATATTTATTTTCAGAGAATGTTGGATATAATATCGAAGTAATAGTTTTGTTTCGGTCTGTAATTTCCAGATCCTACCAAAATTTCACACAGTCAACCGTTTTAATCGTTCTTACCTCCACAAAGTACATGACTTTTGGTTGACTGAGTTTATTAATATGAATAATTTCCTCTCTACGATTTTTTAGATTTTGAATAAATACTTCTTTTTGTTTGGAAATCTTCTGTGTTAATAACATTTATCTCTGTATCAGCTTCGGGACCATAATTTAAATCCCAACTAGTATTTTTTTTAAACTTTACAGTTTTGTTTTAAAAAGTAATTTTTTTTGACGTAAACGTTTTTTAAAACTACTATATTAATAGCTATTAATATAATTTTTGTTGTAAATTCCCACTTTCCAACCATTTTTGTTATATAAACTTTTCCAATATTTTTCATTAGAATTAAAAGAAAGGGCCAGACAACCTAATTGATAAAACCCCCACTCTTCGAAAGATCAATCCTTTTACATCCCACAAATTTTGCTGTTATGGAAATAAAATTTTCAGCTTTATTGTTATTTTTATTTAAACCAATTAAAAGACTGTAGGCATGAAACTGCAATCTATTTAACTCGCTATTTAATGATTTTTTTAAGTCATTTAAAACTCCACATTCTTCTAAGTGTGGGACTTAATTTTGGTCGGGTAAGTTTTTCTGTTTAAAGAAATAATTGTTAGATTGTTATGTTGACCAATAACACTATTGCCAATATCTTTTTTTAATTTTTCTATTTTTAAGTTCAAATTCATGTGTTCTTTATTTATATAATGTGTAATTGCACATTCGATTGCAACACGTAATAATAATGTATGTACGAATAGGTAATGGAACTTCCGTACCAGAAGAACTGTACCTTTTTAAATGGATTTCTTTTAATTTATTGGAATAATTGCGTAAAAGGTGATTTTTACATTCTATTTTTTCAATTATAAAGTTATTGCCATATGGCTGAGCAGAAAAATTTTACGAAAAGTACTACTGTCACCGTCCGTCACAATGTATTTATATTTTAAATTATGTAATTGCAAACTTTTTTGAACCCATCCAAAATAAGTTCGCTTTCCATTGAGGTGGAAGAGCCTTTATGATTTAAAAAACATTTATGATTTGGAACAGGGCATTGTTTTTCTGTTGAATTACTTGTTGTAAATCACTTCATTTCAAGTCAATAATACGGAGGCAGTCGTAAAGCTGTGTTCTTTTTCTTTTACCTAGCAATTTTTTTCCGTCGTTTTCTATGGAATGGCATTTTAGGATCGGTCTAAAAATTTAGGATTTTATCTTTTCGTGTTGTTTAGAATGGCTTCTTGATAAGAAATTACTATCACCAGGTTTTGAAACCAGTTTTCAAAAAACACTGTTTACGTCTTCATTATAATCACTTTAATATTTTTGGGTAACAGTACGAGAGATCTTTGAACCGTTTTCGCTTCCAGCTCCTAGAATTATTATCCATTTCCCGAATAAAAGGAAAAAATGACCTGTTTTGGGATTGTTCAGAAAAATTGTTTCTATCCAAATAAAGAATTTTATTGTAAATAAAGTATTACTATTTGAAATATTATAATGTAGATTAATCAAATAAAATGACAGGATAACCAAAACAAATTGCTTGATTGCTACGAAAATTTTCTAAGAACTGTTTAAACCGTTACAAATCTCAAGTTTGGGTGGCCCAAGAGCCATGTGTTTTTTACAAGTGCACATGGAAAGCTATGGGGGTTGGTGACAACCAGACTCTGAAATCCAGTGGCCCAGCCAATTCAATGATTTTTTCACCATATAATAAATAATTTATTTTTTGTTTAAATAATCAACATTTAGTGATAAAAATATAAATACATTGAATGCATTTGTTTAGCAATTAACTAGTCTCATTGTAGAAGGAAAGAAATTCATTAATCAATTCTAATCACGATGATAATAATTAAATCATTCGAGAGAGAGCGAAATTGTTTTTTATTAAAAATTCTCGTAACATTTTTGATCAAAAGTTAAAGCTTTATGCAGAGTAGTTCAGTCATTGAATAAAATTTAGTAATTTATTTAAATTGGTGTAATTGTTGGCAAAATTGTTTAAAAACACAAACGAATTGGTCGATTGAAATGCATGTCTGTTAAATAGATTAGAAAAGCCAAAGTGACGACGGTCAAGTGCTGGAGTTGTTGACGAATTCATTACAGGACAGAGCTTTTAAAAAAATATCAAATTACATGTACACGTGTGCATTCCTTTATACGAAATTGCAGCGTAATTAACGATTTCTTTGTTTAACTAGTCAGATCACAAAACTTGCTGTTTAGAAAAATATGCGGAATTTTTCGGAACATTTTGATGTATTTGATCTTATATTTAAGCTACAGCCGTCGTATTTCTGATGTATAAATCATTTTATTGAAATTATTGTAAGCAAATTTTACATATAATTATAGGAGCAAAGTAGACAGGAAAATCCCAAATGAAATTGGAGGGTTCTCCATACATTTTCTGTATTATTTAAACAAGCAAAATTTGTTGTTACACAAAATTGAATATCAAGCAATTGTCTTTCAGGATTGATATGAGTTTGTGGAATTGTAAGGAATACTTGGGAGGTCCGAATGGTTAATGCGTGTGAGGGCTTTTAGGGCGTGAGTAAAAGATCCGAAACACAGCGAAACATGTGTTGAGGATGCTTGGATTTTTAGAAAATAAGTTAGTCTTTAAGTGACCGTTGTAAATGAGAGATGAATAAAGGTCCTGTTTGAGAAAACCGTCTTATTGTATTTATAATCCTGACATAATAAACTATAACAGGGTTATTGGAATTAATTCAATAGCGTCGGATGTCAGGGTTAGATAAAGAATAACCAAATTGAATGTTTTATAGTAATTAAATTACAAATCGGAAAATACCGTAAATATTAATTAGTATAAATAGTATTAAGACAGTTGAACCTAAGTTTGATCAAATGCCAGTACATCATAAGAGTCAAATTTTCTTAAGTCCGCATATGTGGAAACTGCAACAATGGTGGGGGTTAAGCCAGGGCCGGCTCTAGGGGCGGACAAATTGGACCCCTGTCCGGGGCGGCAAATTGGCTAAAATTTGTAAAATATATTTTAGAAAACATTATCTTTTAATAAAATACCATAAGAAAATAAATAAAAATAAAATAAATAATAAAATACTACTACTAGACTACTACACAGCTATTTAAAAAATAACTTTTGAAATAAAATACTAAATACTTAGAACATTCTTGGAAGTAACTAAATAGTTAATTTCAGTATTTCTTGATAAGTAACTTGATGAGATATACTTATTATAATTAGCTCCTGATTTGTACAAAGGAGCGGTACAAACAACAACACATGATAATATTTGCATCGGCAAATCTTGCAGTGGCAAGAAATATTCGATTACATTATTTCTGCTAAATAAAAAGGGGAAAGCGTGGCCGACACCTTGAAAAGGCTTTGCCAGTTCTGATAACAAATCAGCCTTTCTAATTATTTTATGCGTATATCCTATATCGACTTGGGCAAAAGTATGGAACCAAACGTTTTGCGTCTAAACTATGTACTTCACGAAAAAACTAATTAGTACATCAAGTACGTTAAAAATGTGATCATTTTTCAAGAATATATTTTTCTGAAATTCCTTTTAGTTTTCGAGTTATTCAAAAAAAATTTTTTTAATAGCACCCTACTACCGCGATTTTTTTGGTAAAATATTATGTTCTAAAAATGACTTGTAATTCAATATTGTTGTTTTTAAACCAGTGTTCTTTTAACAAGTTATTAAATTTGCGTTCCGAACTCATTACAAAGATTTTTCTAACATGGCCGAAGTGTCAAATTTTCTACGAATAAAAAAACATCCATTAATTTCGGTTTTAATTGTGTTTTAGTTTAATTTTCTTTCTTTAATTCATATTATGTTTCATATTTATTTTTGTTACAAATTTGCTCGTTTTTTTAAGTTTTTTATAATGAATCAAATTCAAAGACAATACATTTTTTTTTATTTGACTTTCACAGTCACCACTATAATAATTTATTAATAAACTCACTTCTAAATAAAAAAATATTTTTTATAGTAATTTTTATTTTGTGGGGGCGGCATTTTACAGTTTTGTCCGGGGCGGCAAATCAGTTAGAGCCGGCGCTGGTTAAGCAAGTTGCGTCTCCTTTTTAAGATTAAACACAGGTTTTGGAGGGGATTGGAGTTTGGACTTTCTTCGTAGTTAGTCGATTTCGGTCGGTGCTTCAGGTTGGGTTTTAATTTTAAAATTTTTTAATTTATTTTGTTTTTTAGTAATTTTAAATTAATTAACTAAATGTAATTTATCTTAAAGATGTTTAATTTAGTTCTTCAAAATAAGTGCTGGGGTTCAGTGTATAGTGAAAATAAATTTTAGTGCTAGTTCAATTAATTAGTGCTTCGAACTGGAACTCCTGTGAGACAACTTACAACCCTTGAGTTTGGATGATTAAAATTTCTAGGTAGGCCCTCAAAAGGGATAATTAATTTTATTCATTTTATATTGTAATATTATTTTGAGTTTCTTCAGTCTTTCAATAAAATGACTTGCAAGAGTACCTAGTACATATGTTTAAAAAAAAATCAAAAAAATCATTCGAATACTTTTCCAATTCATTTGTTCTTGTACAAAAGTTCACTACTTACAAAAGTACAACGTGGTGGGCAACATTCAAGATATCAGAGACTAATTTTTTCAAGTTTGTGACACTTGATCACCCCCTTTACAACACCCATTGGCATTATTTTTGTTTCTAAATGTTTTTTGACGGTAGTGCTACTGTTACTCTATCTCCAGTCATTACAGTTTTTATTTAATTTTGTAGGGGTGGACTTGTTTGTTGTTTCAAGAAAAAAGATAAGATTACGTAATGTTTCGGTTAATAACTTACAATAACGATGGAGGTCACTCAACGGATAATTGTTTTAAAATCGATTAGGAATCAATCAACAGCGATGAACTTAGACTTTATGATAATAAGCTGTGAGAAGATGAACACATTTGTAGTAAAACTTATCAAATTACGTGAATTTGGGTCGCTTTCAGTGATTAATTATAATTATTGAAACAAAGGTTTGTGGTCTTTTTGTCCTTTTTCTATTTTTGATTGTTATAGTAAAACCTCTCAACAACTGACACCGATGGGGAATCTTTAATTGTCCGTTGTGAAGGGCCAAAAGGTCTTAGTTTATTTCAAAATTAAGCAATACCTGGATATCACAATTATTTCATAAATGGGTCATTTAGATTAAAAAGCGGAGCAATTACCAGAAAAACAAAATCGTAAATTATTGATAAAAGTTTAAACTCATGACGAACATTTCCAAAATTGTTACTTGAAACAAAGATAGTTCCTCGTTATCGTGGATAATTTTACCAAAATATTTTCTTTATTTCTTTATTTTTTACAAAACCTGACGTGTTACAAAATAGTATTCACATAACAAGTGTGGAAAGTGAGCGATATCGTGCGAGTGAGAAAGCTCACGAGCAACGATAGACACTTTCCAGCGAGTATTGTAGACTATTTTTTCTACGACACTGAAGAAAAGCCATTTATTGAAAAAATTTCGATGAACCGCATTTAAAATTTTATCTGCAATTTGCATTGTATTGGTAACTGATTCATCGGTATATTCTTCGCGACCGTGGGTCTTAAGGTGGAGCTCTGCGAAAAAGTGCTGATTTTGGTCAACTTCAACTACCAATATCTACTAAACTATAAAAGATACGACTTTGATTTTTGTATATGTTACTCTGTTAACATCTTTCACTAAGTATTTACCAAATTTCAATAATGTAGATAAAAAAACAATTAACAAAAAAATCACAAAATATCCTTGTTTTCAACACTTCATCGAGATAAACTTAAGAACCATAATACGTAGATAAATCGGACTGGGACCATTTGAAAACACAAAAAAAATATCTAGTGACATTACCCACTTCCAAAAAAAATGACTTTTAGTTAAAAAAATACGTTTGATATCTCTGTGAAAGAAACGAAATTTGTTATAGAAAGTTGGTAATCTCACTAGATATAGTCGATTGAAACGATTTGGCGTTTGCCGTTTTTAAAAATGTTTGTTCGTTCTCGAGATTATATCAAAAAACAATATTTTATTAGTTCTGGCACCGGCCACCAGTTGTCGCTTCAAATTTGAGCTGTCTGAATTGTCGCCTAAGGCAAAATATCTCCACGGGTCCCTTCAGGTAGTGAAGAGTCAACCCCTCATTGATAATTTTATTTGTCCTCATTGTTGTGGCAAAGTTGGAGTAAATAAGATGATTTCGGTACTCACTGCTTGATCTGCTTGATCCATACGTGTTAAAATTAAATTTTTATTGAATTGAATTTTAATTTCACTTTCTATAAATTGACCGACCCCTAGTAGTAATTTTTTACTTAACAGATTATACCACTAATTTTTTGGTGTAACTATTAATTTTTTGTATTTTTGTGAAATTCGATTAGAAAATGTTTTTATACTCGTTTCAATTAGTAAAACGTCAATTTTTTAGCATTCTAAAAAAATAACTTTTATAAAGTTGACAAAAGTAAAAAATGGTAAGGAACTCCTTAGGAATATTTTTTAATTAACGTTTGTTTAACCAAACCTACAAATTTTTGGAACATGGGTAGTACTATGACAAATTTAAAAAATCGAAAAAGTGTCTTATTGAAACAACAAAATATTATTCATCAAATACTACACCAGAGTTCGACAAAGAAGAACATTATTTTCCAAAACATTTCTCAAACGAGTCATTATAATTCGCTTCGAACCCTGCGGATACAACGTTTACAAAAAGTTTTATCAAATAATTTTTAATTTATTCACACTCTGTTTTGTACTAAGTCTATCGATAAATAATAATAATTAATACTTTATCGATAATAATAATAATACTTTAATTTGTATGGAAACGCTGATTATCATAATTTATCAAGCTGAAGAGTCAAATAAAAACATTTCCACAGGTAGTATTTAGTTAGAATACATTTTTTCCTTCAGTTTGCATTAGTTTATCATTAACAAAGAAAAAAAAATACAATATTCTTAAGAATAATAAGAATATTATAACAAACTTTGCCAACAGTTATCTTCTTTTTCTATTTGATTAAAAATTTAATAATAACAATTTAACAAAAATGCTAGGACCGTTTTGTAGGAAATTTTATCAGCTTTAATTTTGATAAGAAGATAAAAATAGATAGGGGTGACCATTTCCGAGATATAAGCAATAAACCAAAAAAAGACACTTTTAGCCCCCTCCTCCTCCTCGAGCTCGCCCCCCACCCTCTGGGTTTTTTGATATATGGTTACCTAAGCCAAAGCGAAGCGTTTAAAAAAAATCCAGATTTCTAGGAATTTTTTCCACCGATCGGATTATTTTTGTCTAATTTGACTGGGCTAGTAGTTTGTAATATTTTAAACAATTAACAACTATTTGTATATTTGTATATGATTGTTTTTAGTATGAAGCAAATAAGAGAAAAATAATCGCAGGTAAAATGGAAATAATATGAGTATAAAATGGAAAAGCTCTTGCGTATTCATCATGTGTTTGTCAATGTTATGTTATCAATTGTTATCATTAAGCGATAAAACATTAATCCGGTTCGAAAGCTCTATTAAATTTTTAAAAGTTAACAACGCCAATGAACCAACGAAATTGGTTCACTTTGGTCACGTGATCAGTTAATCACGCATTTAATTACGGATTAAATTAATGACGCTTCTATAAACCCACCCTAAGACCTACAGGTTTGTAGTTTTAAAATTACAAATCCTAATTTAGGTTTTGTGTCCAAAGTAACCAGTTAACAAAATTAAGAATGAATTTGTTAATATATTTATTATTAAATGTGTTAACTAAATTATAAGTTAAGAGTTGTTTATCGACAGTAAAGGATTTCATGTGAATTATTAATACTTCTAATTATTGAATCTCTACAGTTTATTCGATTAAAAACAATTTGTTAGCAAAATTAATGCAGTTAGAAATACGCCCTATTAATCCTGTTATGGCTTATCAATAGCAATTTTTATAGAATGGTGAGACGTGTGACCTGAACGGTGAACGGCGGTATTTTAATTTTACATTAAATTAAAATTGTTTTTACAAGCCTCATTTGGAAATGAACCCGGTTTTAACGTGTTGAAAAAGAGATTCGTTTACATTATACCCCGAATATTATTGCACCGCCTTAGGGTGCTTAGAATTATCACTGGTAATACAGGGACCCCATAAATCATCTCAAACTTGTCTACCTACCGATTTTGCATTTGTTGCCTCAAAATCACAATCACCAGAGACCGAGTTATGAGATGTGACAATCAGAGTCGGTTTACAGAAAGTAAAATTAAAATTTAATTCAGAATTAAACTAATACAAATTAAGTTGCAATTAAAAATGCATTGACAAATGTCAAGTTAATCGCGAATTAAAATTTGATTGCAATTATTCTAATTTTGCTTTCTGTAAACCGACCATTAATATTGAAAAGAATAAACTCATTATTTTGTAAACTTCCACAATTAATTTTATTAATTATTATTACATTGTTTTTGTAATAAACGATTTTTTTATATCAAATACACCCTCGACATGTTAGTTTTTTACAGGATTACGCAAGAGCCTTTCCGTTTTATATTTATCTTCTTTTATTTGCTTGAAATTAAAGCCAAGACTCACGCTCAAAATCAGATTTAATTGCAATCATATTTTAATTCACGATTAATTTAATTCTGAATTACCTTAAATACGGTTGGCATCCGAACACGCCTGAACTTATTTTATTTATGTACATACGCACGCTGCATTGTGCAGCCGTTTTACTACAATACTTGTACTAAATTTAGTACATTTATATTACTGCAGTACAAAAATACATTTTCTCTTATAGGTATTTATGATGTTGTTGCTTATTCCATAGATACGAGTAGAGGTAGTGGTAGTCCACCTTTATTCTACAAGTGGTTACTCGATAGAATAAAGTGGCCATTTGGTGATTTTTTTATTCTACTTGGCTATTTTTTTATTCTATCGGTGAAAAAAATTTAACAAAAATTTCTCAATGTACTTATAAGAGAACGTTGTATTATACACGTAAAGAAAAGTTGGCATTATCTGCTCGTGATTCCTTTCTGAAACACATCACTCACAGATGATGAACAACTTTTTTTACTTGCATAATAAACTACTATTACATTACATCTATCGGGATTGAGTAGGTATATTTTTCAGATCTTCAATATTTTTAAATTTTTAATAAAGTAGTAGATAGTTTAGATTATGTCTTTATTTCTTGAAAGTAAACCAACAAATTTCTGTAAATTACGAAACGGTGGTGATCTATGGTCCAAAAATGTAATTATATGAGCTAGAAATCTCAAAAATTAAATGTAATTTCCATTTGATACAGGTGAATCCCTTTATGACGGTATTTTCTCGTAAAGGCTTCACGCAGATTTTTATTTGTAAACGAATTATCAATTCACATAACAATTATTTTGTGTTTTTGTTATCGACTAACATTTAATCAGAAGCTTTAATAACTTATAAACTCATAAATAACTTAAACTTTAATGTTAACATATTATATTTAAAAACTAGATAATTAAACGGGCTTTGAAAATGTCTTTTTCTTCAAATAACCACTTTTTCAGTACACACCCTATGTTGTCAATAGTGCGATGTAGTAAATTTTTCTGAATTTGGTTGGAAAAATGTGCTGCTGCTACTGCGCTGTAAGCAGCGATCGCTACAGTTTTTCGCTCTCCATAGAAAACAATGTAGGTAACACGACAAATATTTTTATTGCATGCTGTTCATTTAGTAAAATTATTTATCGGATTCTGTTAGTTAAGAGCCACCTTACATTCACAAACATAGTTTGGTAGTTATTGCATACCCATATGATTTATAACTATAACTATATGAAAATGTTTATAATATTTTAGTGCCAATTTTACGTGTCGCTATGTCAATTTTACATACCGTCCACGAAATCCGACAAAATCTTAAACAAACCGCGGATGTAAGAATATCGTCACATCAGCTTTAGATGTCTTATAATTCAAACTGACATCAACGGTTGTGATAACAATAACTTTTCTTACATCCTTATTGGTATTATGTAATTAGTTCCATTTTGGCCTTAATTTTTATTGAAAAAACTCATTAAGCGCGCTTGTAATTTAAGTGTGACTCCGAGCGCCGCCATTAAAATCCTATGCTCCGGCCTGAAACTATCGTAGGCCTCGATTAAAATCCCTTTATGGAACCTTTTAAAATAGATTTGTTCGTTAATTTTATTTTGTATAACAATTAACACTAAATGAAAATATTTAACTAACCGCCCTTTTATCAACTTGTAATCGTTGTTAATGATATTTACCTAACTAAATTCTTTTATTTTAAAATTTAAAATGTTTTTAATTGACTACATCCCTTCTCCTAAAAGTAACTGTTTCCGGAAAACCTACTTTCAATATAAATTTATTCGTTCTGTAGTGGGAAACACTGCTCAGGCCATTTTAAGAAATAAATAAAAACTGTAAACTCAAAAATGACTAGCAAGATCAGAGGTCGTGTCGCATTTTAGATAAAAGGGCGATGAGTTATTATCTCTTTCGAGCTTTGGAAACTTTGTATTATTTTATTATCATTCACACCGAAATTTTTATAAAATATTGGGACTTAATTACGTTTTTAGTTTGAAACACTGTTGTTAAACATTTATCCAGGTAACACGAAAAGAAAAGAAAATTTGGTTTTGGAAATTTAAAATGAAAAATTATTTTTTTTTTTGAAAATTTAAATTTTTATAAGAATAGTTGACTTTCAATTTCACTTAAGTAATAATTTGGCAATTAATAACAGAATAATTGCTGCGAAATTTAGAAAAATTTTGATTTTGCAAAACATAAAATAACTTCGATAAAGCGGAACAATCAGGTAGTGTTGCGTTCACTCAGTTGCTCAGTTTTTAAAGAAACATTTCCGAGTTTACCAGTAAACAAGTATTTAATTACTAGGTGGGCTGCGGCTAAATGCCGCAATTTTTTTATCAAAAAAATTATTAAATCTTAGAATTAATTGACGAACCTACTGCTTTTCTATTAAAGGAACCGAAAAAAAATTAGCGTTTATTGCAAGTAATTTTCTCCTAATAAGCTTAACTGAGTTTAGGATAAAGATAAAGTATTCAAAATTATGTTAGTCTTTATTTTTCTTATTCTTATCTTGTTACTTATGTAAAAGCTGAGTTTATAAGCGGGCGCAAGTGACCCACCAAACCCTGAAGGTCGGGTAGATAACAGGCTTGATCCCGGATCGGGCGCAAATGTCCCTACTTCTTTTTAAGAATCTATTGGATAAAAAAACATTTTTAAAGTCAAAGATTGACACAATTGTACTTACGCTGAAAGAAAAAAGGATTATGGTACCTGTACATGGAATATACAGAGGATACCAACATAAACAATTACTATAAATGTGCCGAAGCTCTTTTAGGACATTGAAGTTGAATTGTACGTGTTCAATCATGTCAACGAGATTATCCTCCAGATCTTTAAACTGTTCCTTAAGTTTCACAGTGTTCCGAGGCTCTCTTGGAACATTAAAATTGGTAACCTCTTTATGGTCAGTCATATTCTTAATTCCATCTCGAAAATTATTCATAACTTGATCAATTTTGGTCATCACATCCGCGTGTTCCAAGCAGACTAATTTTTCCTTCCGTTTATTAACGAGATTAGCTAGATCAATCATGCGTATTTGATATTCCGTTTCTAAAGATATCCTGTACCCCAGAATTTCGACTATCTTTTCTGACCAGCAAATGTTCACTTTGAATTTATGTAAGAAGTCCAACACTCTTAAGACTGGTCCCTTGATTTGAATTGCTTTTTCTACCACGATGAATATGTGTCTTATCTTATCACAACATCATAATCCAGGTATATGTCCAAGCCAATTTGTCCTTTATTTGTTATAACAGCTCCCTGCACGTCTTTAAGAATTAAATTATTTCCGGTAATTCTTTTAAGATTGTCCAAAGTATTTAACCAGCGAGTTACCCGGTGACCCGGTGTCAATAAGAGCTTTTGACTCGCGTTCATTGATGATAATAGAGATGGAAATTTGGAAATTGTGATGTTGAGAAGCATTATTGTAGGATTTTAATTCTTGATGCGGGCCACATCGGGGGTTTGGGGCACGACCCTGTTTCCGTCTAAAAGGCAAGTTCTGTTTTTCGGGTATCATGCCACGACGTGCGTTCCCAGATTATGCGTTTTAGAAATTCTACCTGTTTTGGTGTTACTTTGGGCACGGATAAACGGATAGTTCTCTCCCCCCACTCTTGGGTTTAAATTTTCTAGGGCTTTACTGCGCACTGCAAATAGAGCAGCTAGTGAAAAAAAGGTGCAGATATATATTTCTATCCTGTTTATTCTAGTAACTTTTCAAGCTTTCATGTTTGTTCATTCGTGCCGTCGTGCGTACTGTCAAGCAGTCAGAAATTACCGCGCTCAATCACTATTTTCAATTTACCGCGCCGCATCACTATTGGCTACAGCTGTAGCGTCAACAGTGGATGGACTAGCAGTTAGGAAGATTTTTTTTACGGCTACGCGCACGTTTGTCCATTTCCAAGCAAGGCCGCCAATTGCCAAACCCCCGACATCAAAGGCACCGACAACAAGTGGCTGATCAGTTTATTGGTACTTTGGGCGTCAAGATAAACAGCGAAATTTGGTAGTGCGAGTTCGTGCGTTGACCCTTAAGAAAATATAATTGCATCTTGCCCTCTGCAACCACGTTTACTTCTTGCAGTTTATATTTTTTTAGAATAACGATATTCAAGAAAACGTGTCTTCCACTTGATAATTATAAAACTAGGATCAGGTTACAAACCCTTTCATTTGGCACCACAAAAATTGTGAGTTGGAAAAATGTTATATGTTATATGTTAATAATATAATCATTGTTCATTACAATAATTTTTATCTATTTCTGCATAATCTTTTGTATATGAAGAAGCATATTATTATAGTATTAATAGAAAAAAGTGAACCTTGTCAAGAACACAGCAATTTTTTAGAATATTAGTACGCTGCTATTTATATCATTTTTAATTTAAAAAGACGAACATTAATTATTCTTAAAAAAAAATCCAGATGAATAGAATCTGTAAAAAGTATAGCTAAAAAAGACATATCTACCTATGCATAAATAGTTATACCATGTGACCATTTAAATTTATAATTAGTGTAGGCTTTAATCAGTTTTTTAACTTGGATGAAAACGCTGATTGTGATAATCAAGCTAAAGGTTCAAATAATAATGTTTTGAAGGGTAATATTGAAAATTAGAATATTTTTCCCGCAGTTGGTATTAGTTTTTCAATCACTAAGACACAAAACCACCTACTCTAATTATAAATTCAAACCATCGCATGGTATTACAGAAAAATTATGAAACTCATGCATTTGAGAAAATAGAATTTTTGGAAAACATAATAATTGATATGATCCACATCAATTAAAGAAAATATAACTAATAGACCACTGGGTGATGTAGTGCAATGCATGGTAATAAAACGGTCAACGCACGAGTCGGCACTGGGATAAGGTAGGGGTTTGGGACAACGCACAATATGGGAACATTTTTGTCGAAGTACGTAGTGGGAACGCACATCGTGGAACTAAATCGTTTTTCGTTGCGACATGGTCCTCTTGCAGATTACGCGAAAAACAATTTCGACTGTAATGACCCGATTTTCCGCAGGTAAAACATACGTGACATTGTGATTTAAAGTGTCCTTTAGCCCCGCAACCAAAGCATATTAGCTGACGATAATTCTGGGATGGATTAGGGCGCCGCTAAACCTGCTGTTGTGCGTTACCTGGTTCAGTGTCTTCTACAGCATCTATCCCTCGTTGCATTATTTTCTTCTTCAGCCGTTCTTCAATTTGCCCCTCGAGTAAGGCTTTTTCGACCGCTTCTTCGAAAACATCAGGGCTAGATGACATCACACGTTGTTGTGCCGGAATTGCTGATCCCTCCAGGAATTGGAAACATTCAGTCTGCGGCTCGTAATCGATTCCAGATGCAATCGACAATCGACTCCTCTCAGCTCTTCATTCCACTCGACCACGTGTCGATCTGGTCCATCCTTCTAATTCAGCCATGTCTTCCACAAAGCTGATAAAGGTTTTCACTGACCTTTCACCTGAATGGTCAGAAAAATTGAAAGTTCTTAACCAGCTGTCCCTTATCATCAGTAACCCGAGTTGCACACCAAGATTTTCTAATTTTATTTATTGAAGGGAGGGAATAATAAAAAGACACTATTATCAAACTTCACAGGGTAAATTCTGTTATCTTTTTTATTATTAAAACTCAGGGGCTCCTGACACCACTTTATTATTATAAAGAACGGACTTTTCTTACAACAAGTGACAAATCACTCTTACTAATGAACTGACGAACTGACTATCAATTAATGATAAAGAAGTGCTTTTATAATATTGCCTTATGGGCTGGACTGGAGGATTCCTCTTTTGTCTTTCAGAGATTTCATTGTTTTTTGAATATGATCTGATTGGTTAGGATTTACCCTTAGATTTACAAATTACCATACCATATGTTCTAAGGTATACAAAATAGGGATGTTATTCCTAAACATTAATATTTTTAAATATCGTCTCTAAATAATATGAGAGATGAGACCAGTTGCTTGCAACTTGTGCGAAGCGGGTGGCTTTCGTACAGTACAAATAAATATTTGATTACATGCATAGTTGTGGTATGTACATAACAATTCGAATAAGATTAACTACGAGAAGATTGTAAATCTTTTTTTCACTGCAACACACTCATTTGGTTATTCAAAAAACTATTTTATTTTAGATATTTCTTAGTTTGAAAATCTAACAAATTATTTACAAATAATGATAATAATAATAATGTTTGTAGTCCTATAGATGTACAATCCAATTACAGAACATTGTTATTTTAATCAATAACATTTTAATAAATGTGAAAATGTGAAATGTAAATGTGAAAATATTCACAAACTTCGTGGTCTGAAAGACAGTTGATTACATTTCTGCCCAAAGATGTATCAGAAATTTGGTTTTGTTTTTCGCCATATGGGGGTACGTAATCCTCTCCCCGTTCTTACCTGTGTTTGATTTTGTTGAAAATTGACCACTGTGCCCAATTCGAATACACCGAATGTCCCGACACCCTTAAAAAGTAGGTCTGTTGATCTAAATCTTTATGTGTCACGGCTAATGTGTGAACTTGGCTCGTTTGTAAACTAGCCAAACCGTTTTGTCCATTTGAATGGTAATAGAAAAGGCAGTTTTAAATAAAATAGCGGTTAGTTTACAATCGAGCCAAGAATCTTGGCTAATTTACTTTAAAGATAAAATAGCTGAATAGTTTATAAATTTTCCAAGGCATTCTCTGGCTAATATCAAAACCATACTTTCACTTTCTCTTAACACAAAATATCCAGTTCTTTAGCCAGTTGAGAAACAAACCAACTCGCTGGCTAGTAAACAAACTGAGGTATAAGTAATTATTTTAAAAATGTTATGTCATCAGACAGCATCTCTAATAAACATTTGTTAGAAATCGTGTTTGTGGCCTTGTGTGGATTTGTTCGCCCTAGTGATATGGTACTTGAGTTTATGGGAAGTGTCTAGACCAGAAGGAAGCAGGGAGCGACTCGCCTGATCACATGAAGTACATACCAAAGGGGGTAGTGGAACGGTATCTCGGAAGGCGAGGGAGAAGCAGTCTCTGTTCATTGTTAACTCATTCTACACATTACTTGCTCATTGCTACGAAAAGGATGTTATAGATGGCATGCTAAAATGTCTATCGAATAATTGTAATCGCCATTTCTTATTTTTTTTTCGAAATTTTCAATATTCAAATGGGTAAAATACCTACTTGACCTATTACAGGTATTGTGGTGTTTTGTTATGCATATTTGCATGACCAATAACTGATAAGTTGGTTAAACAAAATGTCTACAGTAATAATATTGTTGCTAGGGGATATATTAGTATTGATATGCGCTTTAAACTGAACCTAGTCGCATAAGTCGCATCTTTTCAATATGTTTGTACATACTTCGACAGTCTCGTGGTCCTGTGAAGCTCCATCATCTGCCAATAAAGATGCTGACGATCTGTATTCACTGGCATTAGGAAGACTCAAATAAATAACAATTTTCTTAAGTATGGCACCCATAGTATTTATGCCGACACATTGACAAAAATTTCTGTACGATACGAAAAATCTGTGAGGAGATGTATATGGCAGGCGCAGGCTAGCGTATTATCTATAAATTTCTATCAATATTATCTTCTGTTACTGTCAACATTCTAGACATTTTTGTTTTCGTATTTGGAACAGTGATTTTTATAAAGGATCCACGATATCTTCCAATTGCATAAATTCTTCCATTGTCAGCCTTCTTTATGAACTGTTCTATTTCCTATCTCGTAATTATTTTGGATTTTTTAGCTCTGTTACCTTCTGACTGTCTCTTCAAGAATGCAACAACTAGGTATATTTACTTATGTCTACATTTCTTTTCACGTAAATTGTTGGCTTACTCTTCTCCACATCGTGCACAATACCACAGTACGCCGTTGGCGAGTTTTTTTATGGGATGATTGCGCCAAAACCCCTCATAAAACGAGTATTTTATGCTATTTTTTTATACTTTTTCTTATTTTAATTAAAAAAAACTTTTGTCGTCTAGAGAATTTTGTGTCAGTTGGTAACGGTAATTGTTGAGGTACGTGGTACGATGAATGATATATAAAGTGATTTAACAACAACGATTTATTTAAACAAAGACTACATGCTTCGTGCTTGACGCCATTACAAACTTAACTTACTTACATTACCAACTTAAAGTAAAAAGTCACTAGCACTAACTGTATAATTGGTTGTATAGCGTGCTGAATTGCATCTTAACACTTCCCCTCAATTCAAGCACACTGAGCGAAACAAAAAAAAATTCTAATTTACATTAACATTTGTCAAACCTAATTTCAATGACAACTTATTAAACTGAGATTTATCAAGAGACTTGGTCAAAATATCTGCAATTTGTTCAGTTGTACATACATATTCAATTTTAATAGTTTTATTTTGAACAAGTTCTTGTATGAAGTTATATTTGACATCAATATGTTTCAGTCTTTTGTGTTCTGAATGATCTGCAAGTCTAATACATGACTCATTATCTTCAAAAATTTTGAAAGCGGTATCATCAAGCCCAAAATCTTTTATCAGGTGTAACAACCAAAGTCCTTCACGAGCTGCCTCAGCAAGAGCTATATATTCCGCTTCAGTAGAGGAAATTGGTACAACGGACTGTTTTCTGGTACACCAGGACACTGTTGCACCACATACTTTGAATAGAAAACCTGTTGTAGATTTTCTGTCATCAGTGTCGCCTGCCCAATCCGCATCAGCATAGCCCACAAGTTGCTCGCTTCCTTGCTTTGCATAAAACAGTTCATAGTCTATCGTGCCTTTGATGTATCTTAAAATACGTTTTAGGGCTTGCCACAGCTCTTCTGTCGGTGTACTTTGATAACGACTACATATGTTAACGGAGACACTTAAATCTGGTCTGGTTGCCAACATAACATACATTAGACACCCAACTAGTTCTCGTATAGGTTTATTTTTCAAATTTTCTTCGTCAATTTTGTCCTTCGTTAATAGTGATCCCTTTTTCATTGGAGTCCCTGTACCTCTGCAGTTTTCCATGCCAAAACGTTTCAGTAATCGTTGTAAGTAATTTTTCTGACTCAGATACATTCCTTCTTTCGTAGATCGGATTTTAATACCAAGAAAATAATGCAAAGATCCCAAATCTTGCATTTCGAACACATTTGTTAGCTTTTCCTTGAGGTTCCGAATTTCTTCCAAACTGTTACTAGCGATAATAATATCATCGACGTAAATTAATAAGTACAATTCCGTTTCATCAGTTTTTCTGTAGTACAAACAAAGGTCGTTTTTTGATCTTATCAAATTATTTTCTTCTGCAAAGTCATTAAATCTATTATTCCAACAAAATGGAGCTTATTTAAGACCATATAGTGCTTTATTCAATTTACACACAACATTGTCTTCTGCTTCTAGACCTTCTGGAACTGACATGAAGATATCTTCCTTAACATTTCCGTGTAAAAACATCCATTTGTTGTGCATGCAGATTTTTATGATTTACTACCGATATCAAAGTTCTGACGGTAGTGAGCTTAGCCACAGGAGCATAAGTCTCTTCATAATCGAATCCTTCCCTCTGCATAAAGCCCTTATCAACTAGTCTAGCTTTGTGTCTTACGATATCTCCATTTTGATTCCTTTTCAATCTAAAAAGCCATTTGTTTCCTATTAATTTAGCATTTTTTGGTTTCTCAACCAAAGTCCATGTTCCGTTGCGATTAAATGCATTTAATTCTTCAGCAATAGCCCTTTTCCAATCATGATGATCAGGTTTGGACCTTGCTTCTTCATAACTTTCAGGAACTTCATCAATAAATGACTCCACACTTAATGCAAAGTGTTCCAGTTCGTAATCAGAAAAATGAGCTGGACGTCTTTTCTTCCTGTTAAACCTTTTCCTTTTTCCTTTTTCAAGCAATGTTCTATTCAATCTTTCGGCTTTCCCGTTTTGCTCTGGTGTATATGGTATTGTGGTCTTAATTACGATACCCTTTCCTTTGCAAAAACTTATCAGATCATTCGGAAGATATTCCCTACCATTATCACATTTCAAAGTAGCTATTTTTGTACCGAACATAGCTGAAACCATTGATTCAAAACATTTGAAATATTCAAAAACTTCGCTTTTACTTTTTAATAGATACACAACACAAAAATGAGTATAATCATCAAGAAAGGTTAAGAAATAACGTTTACCACCATGTGTTTCTGGAGTTATAGGTCCGCACAAGTCTGAATGAATTAATTCCAAAACCCGGGTCGTTTTGTTGTCAGACTTTTTACCAAAAGGCAATTTCGTAATTTTACTTTTAACACAAACTTCACAAATTTGACTTTCATTACAATTACTGTTCCGTATATTTAAGCCAGAAACCATGTTGTTTTTACTTAAGGTTACGAGATTTTTATTACTTAAATGACCTAACCTTCTATGCCATAACTTTAAAGACGCACTAACTTCACATACATTTGAGCAAACAAATTTGTTTTGATTTTCAACCTCAAAACAAATTTCGTACAAGTTATCTATCCTTTTACCTACTGCAAGCACTTTCGAATGTTTCTTAATCAGAACCTTTCCATGTTCAAATGACACGTTCAAACTTGCTAACTTTACCTTTTGGACAGACAGTAAATTGTGCTTTAAGTTTTTAACACACAAAACATTTTTTATAGTAGGCCTAGTCACCGTATTATTCACACGTAAGACCGCATTAACATCACCAATTTCAGTAGCCAAAAGTTTTACATTGTCTTTTGCTATACAAATTTCTACTGGACTTTCTAACTTACGCACGTTCGTTAGATGTTCCTTGCTGTTTACCATGTGATCTGTCGCTCCAGAGTCCACGTACCACTTCATTTTTCCACACACAGTTTCGTCTTGTGCATCCTCTGAATACGAAACGAAGGCGACATGTTCCGACGAAGTTTGATTTGCTTGCTTCAATAAATGACAGTCAGCTCTTTTATGGCCTTTGTTCCCACAGTTGTGACACGTAAATGGAAACACTTTTTTGTTCCAAACAGACTGTTGCTTGTTAAACTTCCTGCTGTTGAATGCAGATGAACTTGGCACTTCACTTTCACTACACTGATTTTTCCGTTTTAACTCGTAATCCAGCAATTTTCCTTTGACAAAGTCTAGTGTCAATTTAGAAGGCTCCATTGTTTCCAGCGCTGTTACAAGTGGGTCAAAACTCTTTGGCAAGGTCAGTAATAGATGACACACCACATCCATTTCTTCCAATTTTGCACCAACCGACTTGAGTTCCCTAATCGTTTCTTCGAATTTCAAGAAATGCTTCTCCATGGTGTCATTTGACGACAATTTCATTAAATTTGAAAGATTTACATTGTGAAACTTCAAGATCATTAACTAGGTTGCCTTCATTTCCATGAACCTCACCATGTAGTCGTGTTTCTGAAGCATTTGATGTAGAAGTACTCGCTAAAACGTTGTTGGTTTCTGTCTTTTCTGATATCGCTCCTCGAATTTTCTTGGCAATATTAATTTTTTCGTTAATAGAATCTTCAATGTATCCCTCAGCAACAGTATTAGAACGCCATCCTCCATGCCGTTTGAGGGTCGTAATGTCGCCACCTCCATTAACTAAAGGAGTTGCCGAAGATCGACGTAATGAATGCCCCGTGTAAGATCCTGGTTCTGGCAAATTTAAATATGTAGCAACTTCACTCGGTATCTTGGATAAAGTGTTGATTCCCACGGCTTGTACGGTGCACTTTTGATTCTTGAAATTAAGAAAAAGTCTTCGATGGCTGACATTTGAAGGTCTTAAGGATATGTACTTTCTGTATAATTCCAGCGGATTGACAACGCAACCTTCTTCAATAACTGTGAATTTTCTGGGTTTGTAAGTTTTTGTGTCTGGTACAGAAACAAGAAGATAACCGCCTTTGTCTTCGATGTCGTCAGTCTTCATGTTCGTGAGTTCTTGGCACCTACAGGCTCCGTAGATTCCCATCAGGAGTGCTACCTATAACAAATATACCTAAATAAAGACTGACACATATGACAATGTATATAACTCCTACCTTTGTCATCAAATGTTGACTGTCTGGTGCTTTCTCGAGAAACTCTTCTATGTGTTCTTTTTCCAGAATGCGGGCTTTCTTTGCCTTGTGCGTCCGCGATTCACTTTTCAAATAGGCAATTAATTTACCATATTTGGAAATGTCAACGTTTTTGTTGAGTCTTATGGTAGATTTGAGCATCGAATACTTGGTCCATGTCGACGAACTGGCACAAGTTTTCCTTAGAATATGGAAGTAAGCCATCATTATCTCTTCCGTAATTCCAGAGACTCCATTTTCCATTTGCCAAGTAAGAAAATTTTGGTATTCCTTCTCGTAAGCACCCTTGGACTTACTGGGCAACAATTTGGAGGAAGCAATTTCAGCTTCCTCTATGATATGCTGAGGAACTTCTACTTTTTCCATCACTGTTTTTCACCATATGCTGAGGAACTTCTACTTTTTCCATCACTGTTTTTCACCACTGTTTACTTTCTAGTTTTTATTTTCCCATAGAAACAAGAGCCAATGCCTTCTCAAAAGCTGGGCTTGATAGAATTATTTGTCAAATTAATTTGTCAAAAAATAAATCAAAATAGCTAATAGGTTTTTGGTTATTTATTTAGTTGTTGGATAAAGTTATGTATGGCACTCGTGTGTTGTAGGTCCTAAGGCACTTGAAAAAACAAAGCCACTCGCACTACGTGCTCGTGGCTTACCCGTTTTTTCGCGTGCCTTATATCCCCTACAACACACTCGTAACATCAGAAGTGGGATCGTACGCGATAAAGACCCAATCCGGCCTAGTGTTCGTGTTTGAGTCTTTTGGTGCAGGGTGCAGGCCACGAGAGGTAAAATGACAAAAGAAGCCAATTGTCCACTGGTAAGTGTCCCGGCGTTGAAAAGGTTGTGAGTGGTATGCCGTACTTGTACTTGCGTACTTACTGTTTGATAATTTATGAGTTAAAAAGAGATCTTTTGAATTTTGGTACTGACGTTTGTCGACACGATGGCAATCAACAGATTTCCATGTATTGGGAAATAAGTTGCGACGCTCTCAGACAAATAAAAATTCCATTGAATTTGACGCCACGGACTCCCTCGAAAATAAACCGTATCGAATTGCGTAGGTAGTCGAAGGGTCGTTCTCAGAATCGCCAGATTTCGCTCGTAAAACAATGTTATGGGAATAAAAATAATTTTAAAATAATTTATAAGCAAAGTACCAGGAAGTTTTCGTAGTAATTTAATAGGTAATTGGGTTAATTCCAAGACATATAAATCATTATTCCAAGTGCGACAGTACGAGTTATCTTAATGTAGAGTTGGGGGCGTATTTAGCCGTCTGTAACCAACCCTGTCAACACTGAGGTTATCTGGTGTTTATCATAGCAGGTAACGAGTTTTAACTTGGGGATGTGCATCTTTGTGGGAAAGTTGAATAATTATCAGGCGAAATAAATCGATGGTTTGGAATCTAAGACTTTAACAAACGATTTTAACAATATTTAAAAATAAAACCTGGTTGATTCTTGATTAATTTTCAGTACTAAGAAATTAATCTAAGGTAAAATTGTGGTATATAATGTTTTGGTAAGCAGACTGTTTCTTCAATGAAGTGGAACAAGGTACCCAGAAGCGGCGGGGAGGTCCGAAAAATATGAAACTGTTTCGATACATTTGCTGGCAAGTGTGTGAGGTCAAGTGGTTAAAACTTGAAAACTTGAAAGCGATATTTTAATTTGCGGCTAAGGGGTGCACTGAAAATTGCAAATGCTTATTTTGAAATGGGCCTCTGAGTTGGCAAGATTAACACGGTTATGCGGATATTTTTATCGAGTAATGTATGACGGTCTGCGCCTATTTGTACTTATCAGTTCATGCGATTTAAAAAAAAGAAAGGCGATGAAGATTAGGTCATTTATGACTATGGAAAAAAATGTATAAGATTTACTTGGGTTACAATATTGGTCCCCAAAATACGCCAATTATTAGAATTGGGTAATTTCAATTTAAAACATAAAAAAATAGCCGTTCAAAAAAAAAATGCAAATGCTGCTGGAAGTAAGTAGGTAAAAAAAATGTTTGACGTCCGACCACGAACCATCACCGATTGAGGTGCAGTTTGAAAATTTTAGAAGAATGAAACCCGAAGAACTCATCATTTTGGATGCTGTAGCTATACCGCGCGTTCATGGATGGATCGACCAAAAAAGTATAACAGAAATATTATGGAATACTTGTCTGCTATGGGAGCTATTAAAGAAAATCGACGTTTGGACAACAACATTCCCAATTCTAGATGTCGGGTCTTCGCGCCGCTGCTCCTCGTTCCGCGACTGATCCTCAGTACCACCCCGGAATATCGCGGGAACGTGCTGGTACTCCGGTATTCGCTTCCAGTTCTTCTTGAAATGAGTCGCCAATGCCAACGCCAAGACTACTTGGAAGTGCAGGAGGAGATCTATGGATTCAGTGTTGCATTCACCAGTGTAGCCGTTCCCGAGATCACAAGATTCTGGATCCAAGTTGGAGTCAGGTATTTAGAGGGGTGCTAATTGCAAAATACTGCGGGTCGCGCACATAGACCTGTGTCTTTATTTTGCTTTAGCTATTAGTTAAATAAGGGTGGAGCACTGCGGGAGTAGGTAAGCGTAATGACTCCTGTGTCTTTGCTCTATCCATAAAGTTTTATCGCAATTCAGAAATTAGAAATAGCTCCTGTGTCTTTGCTAAAACGCATTGCGGGAGGTTAAACAGAAGTACCATTCCTGTGTCTTTACTGATATGCATTGCGGGAAGTTAAATAAAAGTACCACTCCTGTGTCTTTGCTGAAATGCATTGCGGGAGATGAGATAGGGGCACCACTCCTGTGCCTTTGCTAAGATGCACTGCGGGAGGTGAGGTTTGCCCAAGCGTACGGGGCCCCAAATTGAATTAAGTTGCGGATTAAAGCGTTTATAGTTTTAAGTTGCGTTGGTTCGACTAAGATTTCGGATCAATGCGTTTAGTTTTAATAAGTATACACGCATGACTTTTTATTTTGATTCTTTTATTCTTACTTTATTGTGCGGATTCTTGTTTATATTTTCCCTATTTGTTGTTTTACTGATTTTACTGAATGTTATTTGTATTGTTTTTATTATTCTTATTCTATTTCGCTGGTTTTTGTGTATGTCGTTCTTATTTTTATTTTATTTTCTTGATTCCTGTTTTATCCCTGCGTTTTCTGTTATGAATAATAGTTTGTGTTATTCTCTTCATACATATTTCTCATTTTAGGTGATATAGATGGAAAAACAGAAATAAAAAAATACTGGGATCTTGGAATACTTCCCCTCATTATTCTAAAGTTTATAAATACCCTAATAAATTGCCACTTAAATGTTCTAAATCCTGGTTGAATTTCAGACTCGAATTAATTTTAAGTTCAAATAGAGTGAGGACACTCTGGATGTCAGGAAAGGCCGTGTTAGAAACGGTGTTTGTGGCTTTGTGAGGATCTGTTCGCCCTAGTGATACGGTACTTGAGTTTATGGGAAATGTCTAGACCAAAAGGGAGCAGGGAACGTCTTGCCTTGCGATATGAAGTACCAAGGGGGTAGTGGGACGCTATCCCGGAAACCGAGAGAGAAACAGCCCCGACGGTAGAGAGAATTAGGCAGTGAAAGAGTCCACACGTGTTATTTACCAAATTGAATAAATCTTGTTGTGAACGTTGTGAATTTATTTCAACTCATTTTAATAAAGTTTCTAACAATATTTTTATTAAATTTTATTTTGTTTTTGTTGGAGATCTAAATTTTAACGAGCTGCGTTTCGTTACCTTGTGTACCTGTTGGGTCAAAATATTTAGACCATAATTCGTATAATATTGAACTAAAGCCGTTTCAATTTCTTTACTACGATTTTTGTTTTCTTTATAAATTCGCGGACTCAACAATAATATTTCCTTTGTTTTATAAAAGCCATTTTTTTCCAGCATCATCTTAAGGTTTTTTTTTCTGAATCATGTGTTTTGATTGAAAATAATATGATGGAAACCACAATTTTGATTGAATCTTTTATTTACACAAAGTCTAACACTTCTAACAGCTTCTAGGCTAACAGTGTCATCAAAAAACTTTCGAAATTCGCTCTTTGTTAATAAAATTTCTCAAAAACTATTTCAAATATAATTCCTTAAAGAACTAATATTATCTAAAATTGTTTTGTAAAGTTATGCAGTTGACGGGCTAAAGCTTCCGCACATAGCGCCACTGCTGAGATTAGCAAGATGCGCGGGCAACTAACGCCGGCAGCCATCCCTCTATTTTTTGGGCACCGTTGCCGGCAGCGGAGGCACTGCCTTTAATGAAACATATTAAAAATTTATTCTCTACCTTTAGTCTTAGGCTATATATATTAAGCAAATTTAGAATCAAAGATAACCGTATTTTATATGTACAGTTACAATCAAAAAGAATGACATCAAACCTATATATATATTCGTATGACAACAAAAAGGACAATAATACTTGTACATAGAAGAAATTACAAAACTTTGATAGTGGACAACCAAGTTTTCACTTCTGGCGACAACTCATGAATTTCGGTGAAGCCTCCTTGAAAACTCGTAAGTCGACATTCTTCGACAAGATGTTGGACAGTTTCTTCCACTTGACCACATTGGCAATATGGATTTTCGATAGCATTCCATTTAAATAACATTGAATTACATCTCGCATGGCCAGTTCTTAGTCTGTTCAATTTCACCCAGACCCACCTTGGTTGATCCATTCCAGATACACTTTTTGTTGGATCTTCTATTAAATCTTTATTGAAAAGTTGGACATTTGACCACAAACCTATAGTGTTCGGGATTGAAAATGATCAGTCCAAAGTGCGGAATTTTAACGGGGAGGCCATGACGGTACAGTCGACAAGCTGACTCGTCGCAGCGCTCTCGCGACGTTCAATATTTATCCATAACTGATCCGTTGCAGCAGGTTCATTGGCGTGGGGGGGGTCTATACAATTAATATTACGGTCGCTTACAAAAATCGAAAGTTGAACAAATTTTGTGTTTACATCCTCGTATCTTCCTTCTAGATAAAGCTAGAAACTTCATATTTTTTGCAAAATATTTCTCAATAAATGCAGATTTTCACGTAGTTACACAGGGTTGAGCTTTGATAAATAGAAACCGAAAAAATTAAATTTTCATGTAACGTTGCATATTTGCGTAGTGAAATCTTCGAGATGCGAAAAAGTTTTTTATTTAAATAAATAGACACCTTCATAATCGAGATGAACTTAAGCTTAGGCTTCAAGTAAGTTGTTGGTGCAAGAATCATTTCGATATCTGTAACACTCACCAACTCATTGCAATTTACAAAATGTGCTCGAGGTGAAATCGCATCGTATGTCCCTGTAAAACGTGGTCGCCGCCTTTAAAAACATTTCAAGGGGTAAAAATGGTAAATAATTAAAAAAATAATTAACGTCACGCCAAAGAATAGTTTGAAATTAATTAAAATTTCGTAATTTAGTTCTATTATTGAGACACTTTTAGGCTCTTTAAATAAGTACAGATAACAATGTTCTGTTGACTTTTTAGATAGTATTAAAATTAAAAGAGTAAAGGAATAATATTAATTGATAAGTGACATTAATTATTTTTCTAATTATTTACGATTTTTAGCCCTCGAAATGTTTTCAAAGGCGGTGACCACGCTGCAGAGGGAAATACGGTGCGATTTCACTTCGAGCGCTTTTTGCAGTAATTGTAAATTGCAATAACTTGGTGCCTGTTACAGATATCGAAATAATTCTTGCACCAAAAACTTATTTAAAGTATTAGCTTCATTTCATCTCGATTATGTAGGAGTCTATTTTTCTAAATAAAAAACTTTCTCGCATCTCGAAAATTTCACTACACGAATATGCAACGTTACAAGAAAGTGTAATTTTTTTGGTTTCCCTTTATCAAAACTCAATTTTGTGTAACTACGTACATATCTGCATTTACTGAGGAATCTTTTGCTAAAAAAATAAAGTTTCTAGCTTTATCCAGAAGGAAGATACGAGGATGTAAACGCAAAACTTGTCCAATTTTAGATGTTTGCAAATTTTTAGCTAAATCGTCTTTTTTCATCCCTTCTCGAGGGTTGGAACAAAAATTCTTTGACAATACTCCTCAGTGACTTATATCAAAAATGCAAGCTTTTCCACAACATTTCGATATAAAGGCTTATTTGACTGGACTATGCGCACGCCCATGCACTGACCTTCTCCCATAAAGATTCCGCTCCTTGAATTGATCACTGATCACTGATCACTGATTTGTTTAAAAATGTTAAAAAAATAAACATGTACTTCCAGGCTTCCATTTATTTAACTTTGTAATCCCTAACTAGTAGGTACTAATTTAATTAGAGTAGGGGGGCGTAATATTTGGGATCTGCACACGGGCGGCCAATTGGCTTGGCTCGGCCCTGCCCGACCGTCCCTCAAAAGTTCCCAGAAGATGCCGGTTCCAATCAACAGATCAAACGGTGCCGAAATGTTGTAATTGGGGTCGACAGTTTCTATATTTTCTGGTGTTGGGATTTCCGATTTTGAAAATGTTTCGGCCGAAAAGTTTGAATTAATAATCTCTACGATTCAGAACATTACAAACACGGAACAGAACAAGAACAATATAATATTAAGAATGCAAAAAAACTGAACATTGGTAACTTCTTATCGACTAATTAGGGCTTATAGCTTTGCAAAACTATAAACAACACAACACATTTGCAACTTTGGTTTAATTGGTATCTTCTCAAAGACATACAAAATTGAACATCAAAAAAATATGATACTGAGATATTTGACTCAATGAGGTTAAATACCTTTATTCAAAATCATTCAAAATCAATAATCCCCACCTCGTTATGAGCCTCTACAGTTTTTGTAATAGTAATAGTTTGTAATTTTATATTTATTATAAACTGGGGTAAGGTCAGAATTCACAGAGCAACATTCTGCCAAGAATGAGACCGTTTGCTTCAGCTTGTGCAATTCTTCCAATCATGTTTATGCTTACTTATAACGTCTTTTTTACGTTTTATTAGAGGAAAGCAGGTATTAAAATGTTTTGTAATATTATTTAAAAATATATCATACTTTTCATCTGTTGAATTTGTCACATAAGTAGATGACCAGTCTTGTTCACTTAATAGTCTTAAAAAATGATTATATTTTTTTAATGACAGCATGTATATACTCAAAGTTCAAATTTACAACTATGTTATTGTCATATAAAATCTGAGCCGTATTATCTGAGATGTGTGTTACTAAGATGGGTTTAGAAATTTTTTTCTTTACTTACAAAATTATTGTCAATGCATGTTGCTGAGTGCTGTGTGACTCTAATTGGTTCATTTATTAACGCACACATATTATAAAGATTTAATAAATTGCTAATGTTGTCTTTGTTAGTTTTAACTAAAAGGTCAATATTAAAATCTTCTGCTACAATAATTTGTTTTTGTTTACCAGTTTTACATAAAAGATCAAACAGAGTTTCCATTTTATTATAGAAAATGTCTAGCGATGCACTAGGTGGTCTGTACTATAACAAAATGTTGATTGTTTTAAAATAATATGTTTTTAATTCGTCATTTGGATTGTTCCTTCAAAATATTTTTTGAAACTTCCAATCATCCGGATGGATCTATACATTTTTACAATATCACTCTACAGGGAGATTTTTAAATAGACCGACAAAATTTTATCACAGCTTTCCAAGGATAAGCAGAAACTATCTGCTCCATATTTACGTTTTTATTTCGTATTGGTAGAAACCCCTTAATCCGTGCCACTTACGACGCTCATGAGTTCAAATTAATTGTATTGGAAAAAATATATTCGCTTTTATCGTAATAAAGTATTTATCGTAATAAATAAGTAATTATTGTTGCATTGATCAGTCAGATGATTATCATGTTTTTCACTAACTATGCTAATACTACAATGTGTTCAAAAATGGCTGTTCATCAAATTGACTATGGAATTCAAATTCAATGTGCCGCCTCGTCCACATAACGATTGTAGTTTCTCTACCAAATCTTTGAATTAGCTTTTTACTCACTTTTTTGCATTTTTCGCCAAAGTTGTTTCAAGTGTAGGGTTTGCCTTGATTTGTGTTTTATATTTTCGTGATTTTTGTTGTTGCGTATTCTTTCGTTTTTGGATTCGAAGCCTTTTTGCATAATTTGACGGATCTGTCACTTTGACTTTATGCACAATTTAAATTAAGCGGCACATTACGTTCAAATTTCATAGGCGGCTTGATGAACAGCCATTTTTGAACACATTGTACTTACGAACACATCAGTGGTGTACGCTTTATCTCCAACATAACTTAAAAAAATTATTTCAAAAACAGTTATACAAGGAATTTTTTTTACAATTTTTCCCAACATGGACTCATTTGACACTACCATGGGTAGAATTTTGTAGGTTTATTTAAGAATCACGCTGTATATAACAAACTGTTGTGGTCGGCCTCTTACAAGTGATGAAAATAGATCCTTTGTGAGGACCCACTAATAATAGATATTTATTGTATAAGTGTTTTAGAAAGCATTTCATCTACGCAAGAATGAGTAAACACGAGGGCGTCAGGTCAAGTCTTACGTGGATAGAATGCGACTAAAACACGAATGCAATACAAAGTTTTATCCACAATCACTACATTAACAAAGTGGGATTAATCGAAGTTAAATTTAATTTTTATCAATATTTCACTAGTGAAATAAAGTTACTTAATTCCACTAGTGGATAATAGGTCTCTTAATTTGCTTCATATGTGTGGATCAAACTACAATTATAATGTGATTGTGGATAAATGATCTAGTGGTTAAAGTACTTTTTTTTATCACTCCGTGATGTGGAAGATAACCTCCCTCTAGGTTATTCTAGGTTATTGTCCTCCGCCAGTGCCCAAGCGATTATTCGTTGATAAATTTTTGATATTCTAATTTGAATGTCTCATTTGTTTTAAACCGATTTTCCAGGCTAAAAAATCTTCTAATTGCACTTTGTTGGGTGGCGATGATTCTAAATTGCAGCGATGGTCATGATGACTCAAAATCAAACATGAAAGTTGCAGCGATGGCCAAATCTAGGGCCCACGGAACATACTTGTAAGTAAATTGAGTAGACATAACTATAGTAAAAGTAACTAAAGCAAAATACTGAAGTAGTTTTAAGTACAAGAAACGAATCGAAAAACGCAAGCTTCTGATACAAAAAAGAGAACAGCTGAATTTAAATAAAAAATCAAGCTTTTTGAGGCTAATTTATGTTAAAACATATTTGATTAATAATTTTCACTAACAAAAGTGAATTTGTTTGATGTTAGAATGATCAAAATTATTCCTTAACTTTTTTGGAACACAGTATTTGTAGAACTACCAACTATGGTAGTCATTAACAATTTTAAAATCATCTTCACTTATCTAATCCATTTTGTGAGCAGAGTGATTTACCGACATTATCAAAGAATTTGCTCCCATATTGAAAAACCAAAGGCAATTTCACTTTTGGGAATTTACTATTCGTAAAATCCATTTAACCATATGGCTTTTCTTCAAAGTTATCCTAAATTCCTGGAGAATCTACTTAAATAAAATTTCTATTTCCTTTCATTCATTTCATTTATGGAAATTTTGAGATATTTCTTTTTTTGTAATAAACAATCTGTGATGAGTTGTTTGACTGTGCTGTTTTTACACCATATGGCAACTTCATAAGATTTGGTAACACGTTTGGAAATGCTGTTTTAAATAGTAAACAGACTAATTAGACTTTGAAAAATTATTATCATAATCTCCAGGTACTGGCGGAAATGAGCGCTGCAATGTATCATACCCTTGATCAGGTAAAATTTTGTCTTCGCTGCAGCTTTCATAAAAGAGGTACAAATCGCTGCAACTTTCAGGCGCTCGTTGGGTGGACCCTAAATCTACATGTTCTGATTCGAATGGTAAACATGAAATAGGTTTTTTGAAAATTCAAGAACGATTTTGAACTTAGAATAATTTATTTGCTTGCTACAAAACTACTTTAGATCTAATTTCCGTGACAACTAGACTACAAGTGTTCCTCCCACGATGCCGTGTTACTCCTGTTGTTAGATGATCGGTGTATTCATCAGCAGTTTCCACGGTACGGGACGGGACACTGGCCGACGACATGTCACATGCAATAAATTTGCCATCCGAGTGATGCGTATTATATTTCATTTAATATTTCTTCACATCTTTGCTCCTCTAAAGTTAACGCTTTGCAAATTTTCGATTTCCCAAAACTTTATTACCAATTTGTCTAAAGGTTCATCTGTTTTTATTAGGATCGTTTGCAAACACATGGCGTTATTACTTGAAATGCAGCTCTTTGAAATGGGCCGCCCAACCCAGTATTGTATTTTGTAGGTACGTTTTATTATTACTTAGAAGGACCCGACCGTCCCTCAATAGTTCCCAGAAGATGCCGGTTCCAATCAGCATATCAAACGGTGCCGAAATGTTGTAATTGGGGTAGGCAAGTTGTATATTTTCTGGTATTGGGATTTCCGTTTTTGAAAATGTTTCGACCGGAAAGTTTAAATTAAGGGTGACACTCTGAATTAAGGGTGACACTCCCGTTTGTAAGCATAGGGAAAATCAATGTAAAATTTCGAAGCTAATTACTCAAAAACGAATTAATATTTTTGAATTCTGTTTTCACAGCGTTAAAGTATATGCTTTTCTGTAATGCCTAGATGTTACAAAATTTCAAATATCGCGTTATAAAAAAGGTTAATAATTTTTTTTTGTAAAAAAAAATAAATTTTATTATTTTTTTATTTACATGCACTAGTGTTTGATTTTAACAAAACGAGAAAATTTATGGTTTTATGATTAAGTGCATAATTAATTAAGAAACGGCTACAACATTTCTCATTTTAAGATGTATCTAAGTTTTCTATCTTTCACAAGCTTTCTCTTCCTTGAGGCCTGGGTTTGAGCGGGTGATCTTCCGTGTTGGGTTTTAAAATTTATGGTAGAGTTGTAACTATCATTGTTAGGGTCATTTTTGAAAACCACAAAATTTTAGCTGCAAGATTTGTTGTGCTTACAATTACGTAGTTATAAAATAAGGCTCTGAAGCTTGATTTATTTTTCCTCTTACGAATATAAAGATGGTTGTTAAACTATCCCCTTTTATATTTAGTTTGATGTCATTTAATTAATAGAGAAAAAGCGAGATCTGAATAATATATTTAGGAATCGCAATAAATTACAAAATCAAACTCAAAGACCTAATAAAATTATACTGAAAAAAAAATACAATAATTCTACTTCAACAAAGTTTTAGCGGACGCATATACTGGGTGTTCCAAGTTTTATGGCCGAGGCAAAAATAAATATTTCTAATCGAGTAAAAAAATAATTGTATAGTTTAAACGATAGAGAATTATTTACGCTACCATTTGGTGCTTTAATATTTTTCAAAATTTTTAAGGTAGGGCTGTGAGACATTAAAAACCACGTTTGTCAATTTTTTTTTAAGTTTTTGGGGGTATTTTCTATATGGGAAAATTCCTTTAATTTTTTGAGCCGTAATTGCCGAAATAGAATTAGGCGGAAGCTGATAGCTTTTGAGTAATTAACAGTTTAATATTGAACATATAAGAAATTTGGTTATTTATTGCCAAGTTAGGGATGATGGGCTGTCAACCCCGTGGTCTCTTGTTCACAATGGAGCTGAGGCGTGATGGATTTATGACGTCTCTCCAACAGATGGGTCTCTGCAAGATTTCGTTCTAGGGAGCCGACGACCGCTTCACCCCGGAAAGGTTGTAAACATCATTGCGAACCTTTTTCCATTGTCAAGGAATTCTGACCTGATCACCAATTACCGCAAAACCTGCCATAAATTATTCCGGCTTTTAGATCTTCAATATTAAAATGTTAATTATTCAAAAGCTATCAACTTCCGCCTAATTCTATTTCAGCAATTAAGGTTCAAAAAATTAAAGAAATTTTCCCATATAGAAAATACGCCAATAACTTAAAAAAAATATTTCACAAACGTGGTTTTTAATGTCTCACAGTCATACCTTAAAAATTTTGAATAATATCAAAGCATCAAATGATAGCGCAAATAATTCTCCTTCCTTTAGACTATACAATTATTTTTTTACTCGATTAGAAATATTTATTTTTGCCTCGGCCATAAAACTTGGAACACCCTGTACATACAAAATTAGTGGATAGGTGAAATACGAATTGTCACTGATATTTTTCCTGTACATTTTACATTTTTTTTAAGAAATTAATTCAGATTTTTTCATTCAATAAAATTACTAATTAACATTTTACAACTAACAATCCGATACAAAATAAGCGGCATGGCTCTATGGGATTTTCCAATAATTTTAGTTCAGCGAATCTTCTAACCTGTTTAACCTGTCTAACCTATAGTGAGAAAATAGAGGTCCGTAATGTAACTTTATTTTTCTTATATATATTGAATGTAAAGATGCTTGTGAGACCATCTTTACAGTCTTGTTGAACATGTAGAAACTATGTACCGGGTGCTCAAAAACCAGCGCATCACTGCTTACATGCTTACAATGCTTACATATGTACAAAGGCAAAAATAGTAAAAAAAATCTATGTATTAAAGTTACCTATAAATAACGAATTTTAAATAGATGACATGTGACAATGTTGTCTAATTACAATCGTAATCGCAACGGAATTTGATCAACAATAAAAATGAAAAATTATTTTTGAAACGATAAAAATTCCCAGCCCTACTGGGAAACGATTAAATAGGTTAAACAGCATCTACCTTTGGAAAAATTTTGCAAAGTTCTAGAAAAAACGTATAGGATAAAAACAGTAAAGTACATATTTCACTCAATTGTTTTTGGTAATAAATACACCGAATATGGCATTGCCTTCCATATTCGGTGTATAAATATAACGAAGAGAATGCAGTAAAGTCTTTTGAAACCAAATTAAATAAAAAAGTTGTACTTTGTGGTCTACTATCCTCTCTGAAAAATAACTTTTTTTACCGGCAATTGTAGAAATCAAAATAATTTTCTTTTAATGCTAGAAACTCATATTCTCAAGAACCTATCTCAACAAATATCTAAATTCTGTCAAAAAGCATGAGTAGTGATGATAATGAAGGTAACCTTGTAAGAACGCCCCTTGAAATTTGTAAAATTGGCAAAAATATGGTCGCGAATTTCCTTCCTGCCAACCTAAAAATTTCCGTAAAATGTTCCGTGAAATTATGGCTATAATGACATCGCGCTTGATGACGTTGCGTGCTTTTATATGTCTATTAAAGCATCAAAATGCCGGCAAATTACAAAAATAACTATTGTTTAATTAGATTAAGGTAACTGTAATTCATAACAGGTCCAAAACTCATTTAATAATAGAGCTTATTCCAAACCTGGTGGCGAACTGACATTGACAAAAATGACTGAATTTTGGCATTAAACATATGTTTACTATTAAGGAAAAAATTGCCCATAGGCGTCGTTGTAAAATGTTTTCAAACCCACTGTTAGTCTTTAAAAAATTATAATAAGATACGTATGATGAAGAATAATAAAGAAATTATTAATAAGAATAGTAATATTTCTATGTATCTTTGACATCAAAATTTATTAATGTTAAAATGACAACTAAGTAAATTTTAGAGAAAAAAATGCACGCCCATGTATTTCATTGTCATAACCAAGTGGGTGCATTTCAAGAGTCTTTTATGTCACTGTCAGTTCGCCACCAGATATGGAACAGCCTCTAGCTAAATAGATTCACTCTTGTTTGAAAGATAAAATACAAAAAAATTGATACAAGAGTGTGTAGATTTTTTTCTCTTTAATAAAAAAATTTTTTTTAATCATTAATTAAATGCGCGCGATGTCTTGCCCATTGCCCCATTACATTATCATTAATAAATAAGATCCAAGTCAATTTCAATTCTTTTCCGTCGTGTCGACCAGAATTAGGTAGGTACCATTTTACGACCTGTCTATCATTGAAGGTCTCGGGACTCTCGGGTGGTAGAAACTGGTTCAAATATTTTGCCTGCCACGTCATAACTCTGTTCATCATGATTTTTACTTCACGTCAGCTCTGGAATTTACCGTTACTTTTTGGTCGTGTCTCCCTTAATATTCTCTACTATTCTGAACATTACAAACACGGAACAGAACAAGACCAATAATTATATTGTTTTTATATTATATTAACATCTTAATAATTAATAATAATTAGTAAATAATTATTAATAATCTTAATTATATTAATTAAGAATACAAAAAAAATTAACAGTGCATGGTAACTTCTTATCGACTAGTTAGGGCCGATAGCTTTGCAAAACAAACAGCAAAACTATAAACAACACATTTGCAACTTTGGTTTGATTCAAATTTTAATTCAAATTTTTTAATTCAAGTGACTTCTTCCAATAGATCCGGAGGAAGATCGCTCACGACGCGGTCGGCCTCCAGATCAGTGAGAGGCCCTACAACGGAGATCCCGTAATAACCTGCTGGAGTTTCTGTAACAAAAGAAAGAAAATTTAATAAATAAAGCGTCTAAATTGTGCGTAAATTCAAAAATTTGGATGTTGAAAATTAAGTAACTGTTATGTTTTTTGATTAATAAAACATTCAGGAACTTCTGACACCACTTTATTTAAAGAACGGACCTTTCGTACAAGTACAATTCATGGACTCTGACCCTTACAAGAAGTTTTGAGAATTGCGGAACTTATAGAACTTTTTAGAACTAAGGATAATTGTAAAAAGGAAGTTATATAATATTGCCTCATGGGCTGGACTGGAACATCCCTCTTTTGTCTTTCAGATATTTCATTGGTTTTTGACTATAATGTGATTGGTTGGGATTTACTCTGAGATTTACGAATTAACATATGGTACCAAATATATCTATATGTTCTAAGTTATACAAAATAGGGATGTTATTCTTCCGAAACAATAAATATTATTTCTAAACTTAAAATAATATAGGAGATGAGGACAGTTGCTTGCAAACTTGTGCGAAGCGGGTGGCTTTTCGTACGTATAAATAAATATTCGATCGCACACACAGTTGTGGTACAAAATTATTATATTAGATACATTTGGTAAACGTTAGAAATTAAATTGTTTTAGAAAACGTTTCGTGTAAAATTTAAAGTTTACGGTAAAAACAAATTAAAATTGCGTTTAATTAAAAAGGAAATTAAATTTTTTTTTAAGAAATTCAAAACTTTTATAAGTTGGTTCACTCTAAATTTTATATAATTAATAATTTGGCAAATAATAAGAAAATAATTCAGACTTACCTTACAATTTAAAGCTAACTCACGTAGATTCTTAATTATAAAGGACACACTTTTGTAATTGGTAAAAATCAAGGAGGTTAGAAGGGAGGAGGGATAGCGGCCTATGCGGCCAGTGTTGAAATACTGTGACCGTTTGCTCACTATTTAGTAACCTTTTATGACCCTTTTTAAAAATCCCTACACTTCTTTCAGTGGGGGTGAAAGCGAAGCAGTGGCGTGTAGTCTAGTACTGCTAGTGTGACTGGTACAACACGTGTTTGCGAGTAACGCTTGTTTGTAAAATAATAACTCTAATTAGTAGCGATCAGAGACGTTGTGACAATTTAGTGATTGGTGAATTGGAAAAACTAATTATTTAGTTTTTAGGATTAATATCTTAACCCAAGGTTTTAACATTACGATACACCACTGGATGACAGTGACTTGGTCATGCGCACAAGGTTCGATTTTGGTATCCTTTTATTGCCGATCGTGCTTTGGCGCGGTATTCACTTTTTTAAATTCACCCTCCGTCCTGATCATTAAAGGTCCTTGGTAAAAATTATTGTAGGGGTGGATGGATAAATTGAACACAATTAGACAAATGTTTTACAAATTTTTCTTTTTATTAAAAAAAAAATTATAGAAAAATTACAAATTCAAAGAAAAATCTAATGAACAAAGAAATAAAAGAGGGAGAAGAAATTTAGAGTCGCCACATATCTGCCGATGATGGTGTGGTCCGCCCGAAGGGCCCAGCCCACCACCGCGGAAGGGAGACGAAAAGTGTCCCAATACCCCAACTGCTCCAAGTCCTCGGGGACTCCTGTCTGTAGGGTGATATCAGCTCCAAACTGTAATGTTTAATGTGTCCTTAAGATTAAACAATATTGAATGTTCAAATCAAAATCTACTCGATTTGTAATACATTATTATCATTTTCACTTAATTTGTGTATCAAAAAGTAAATTAACAAATAATAATAGGTACGCACTTTTACTACAGTAGAAACTGAAAATTTGTGACGTCATCTCAGTGAAATGCAACTTTACTTTATGAATAAATAATTAAGTTTACCCTGAATTAAACTGATTTTTTTGTATACGCTGAGGTATCAAAGGTCTTTCAGCCGATGTCGACTCAGGTAGGCTTCCCATTTTTTTCGTATTTTTTGTGGTTCATTCGCTGCTGAATAATTCTACTTAGCACCTTCCCAAAACAAAGTAGTTTTTTATTAACTTACACTGTTCCTCTTTTTATTCGTGCTTTAGTATACTTACGGCTACGTTTTGGGTTCCTTATCACCTGACCTTATCTGACCTATGTTGTTCCCTAATATTTTTTTGTACTTGTATGTAAAATAGAAAATAAGTTCATTTCATCATGTAGTATTAAACACACTTAGAAGTTTCCCCAAACACGAAGTGACATCCATTTACGTAAAAACGCTCAAAAGTGAAATGCGTTCTAAAGCGATGTTTCTTGTCGAATTGTAGTCGGAACGAAAACGGGAAATGTTTTGCACTTATTTTTATTAACTCTGTAAATATTCTGAATCCAAGATTCATTATGAAGGCATAGCCGAATATTGGGGTGTTAAAAGCCGAGGGATTTGAGTAAAAGTTTACTAGGTTTTTAAAGTGTTTAATTGTCCTGGTCTAAACTAAAATATTATGAAAAAACAGATAAAGCTTTCAGAATCGATGTAGACAAAGAAGACAAAGTACTATGGAAAAATTTAAACTCCCCCAATTTGGGGGGGTTGAATGGTAATGAAAATATAAGCACAAATTATGATTTTTGAAGAATTTTATGTCTTTTTCGGTTGTTTACTTTTGGGAAATCATATAAATTTTTAGGATTCTGCCTAGATTTTTAAGACGTCAAATATCGTAGTATCCTCCTTGATTTAGTGTTATTTTTACTTTTTTTTGCATGCGCCAAATGGCTTGGTCCAGAAATAAAAAGCCATTTTGGGGTGTGTAAAAACACGGTATTTTGTTAGTTTTTTTAGGTCGTTCTTAAAGTGGTTTTAAAGTTTCTTTCGTGTGCTCAATTTTTGTTGTCTACAGATATTTGCTACTTTTGAGGTGCATAAAAATTAATGCTTTCTGAAGGGTTTTAGGTCTTTTTCGGATGTTTACCAGGAGAACATCAGCTGAATTTGTAAGATTTTGCCTTGTTTTTTGAAAACGTTTTGTCCTGGTCCAGAAATAAAAAGCCATTTTGGGGTGTTAAAAACAAGACATTTTGTAAGTTTTTTAAATCTTTTTCGAATGTTTACTTTTGGGAAAACACTAAATATATAGGATTTTGCCTTTTTAAGACGCCAAATGTTCTGGTCCAGAAGTAAAAAGCCATTTTGGGGTGTGTAAAAACAAAGTATTTTGTTAGTTTTTTAGAGCGTTCTTGAGGTAATTTTCCATTATTTTGGGAGATCTACACATATTTGGGAACTTTTAGGGTGGATAAAAATTAAGGTTTTAAGCCCTTTTCGGTTGTTTGATTTGGGCAAACAGCTAAATTAAAGACGTATTATAAACATTCTCACACGGCTCGAAGGATGACCCTGGCACGTGTATGATCACGTCAATCAGAAGTCACGTCAGATTTGCACCATGTGATCATGTCACATGATCACTGTAATGACTAGACGAATCTCCAGAGTCCAGACGCACTTGCACTTGACCAGTTAATCTATTCGCGATCGGTCGCATCATTTTGCGACTAGTCTCGTTGTCAGCGGAGATAGCTCTTAGCTACCTCTTAGTGTCCAGTTTACCAGACCCAGGGTCTTCCGAGCCGAATTGCAGTAATAATGAGTAAATTTTGATTTGTATTACTTCCGCCTAGCTGCTCTAACTTACCATGCCGTTTCACGTTATATTTCGTTTATTACGATACGAAATAGTTCTGTTTTGGCTTAAAATGCAGTCTGATTTATTTATTTAAGACATGGACACGTTAAAGTTATTAAGATTTGCTCCGGGAAGCGTCCGAAACTCAAGCGTGTTGATGGATATGGGTAAAGTGCGCGATAACTAATTGGCGATATGATTTGGTCTCTATTTCCAATGTAATGTTGGGATTGCACAGGGTTCGGGAATCAACACCAGTGCCAGTGATAACTATTTATTTAAATAGAACATTGAAGTATCGAGAGTATCGATAATAAGAATTACACTGAACAATGAATAATTAATAGTAATTAATTGCGGAAGGTCTCCTCGATTTATAGCCTCAGTCGTGAGGACCACCTCCATAACTCTTAACCTACTTATACTAACCCTAATAATATGTCTTACACTGCTAAATGAAATATTAATGAAATAACCTAAACAATAAACTATTATTGAGGTTGAAGTTGCGATGGACCTGGTCAGCATAACGCAACCCAATTATTGATATTACTAAATATTATAAACTAAGTGATTGGTCCATCACACCAACTTACGAACCCACACAAAATTTACCATTTAGATTTAGTTGAGGTAATTTTCCATTATTTTGGGAGATTTTAGCGATTTTTTCGTGTGCCCAATTTTTGGTGGTCTACACATATTTGGGAACTTTTAGGGTGGATAAAAATTAATGATTTTTGAGAGGTTTTGAGCCCTTTTCGGTTGTTTGATTTGGGCAAACAGCTAAATTTGTAAGATTTTGCCTTGCGTTTTAAGACGCCAAATGTCCTGGCCCAGAAGTAACATTTTATATACTACTTTTTGCATCGGCAAAAGTCCAAATAGTTCCGCTTTTTCGAATAGTTTTGCCGTAAGTGGAGATGGAATAAATATCAAAAATTTGTAAATACCCAAAAATAGTTCATAACTCAAAAACTGTTGACTGTTGGGAATATGGTGATCTTATCGAAACCAATCGATTTCTAGGATCATTCTGCATCGGCAAAAGTCCAAATAGTTCCGCTTTTTCGAATAGTTTTGCCGTAAGTGGAGATGGAATAAAAATCAAAAATATATAAATACCCAAAAATAGTCCATAACTCAAAAACTGTTAGGAATATGGCGATTTTCTTGACTCCAATCGATTTCTCGGATCATTTTGTATGACGGGCTAAAAAGCCCTTGTCTTTTTGTGACGTCATTATTTTTACCATCCAATGTAAAGAGACTAAATTATAAGCTTTCCCACTGTTAAAATCGAGAAAATTCCATTTCAATTAATATGACGCACGGATTAGAGCAGAAGAGTTCTAAATTAGATAGATCATCCTTTTAGTGAAAAAACAAAATTTACCATTTAGATTTAGTTTGTTCCGTATTATTCTGTTATCGTATAAGTCACGAAAATCAGTTAATAATTAAATAATGTTAAGTAGAAATTGTCGAAAGTTGATACGTTCACGAAAATTGTCCGTTGTTGATTGTAAGAATTCATCTCTTGGTACAATCACGTTGGACAATTGATTTTGATAAATTAGTAAAAATTCCGTCACCATAATTTTAGTTCCACTTAAATTGTTACACTGTATTTCACAAATGTAGTATTGTCAATTTAAAACTGTTATAATTATAATTCAAGGATTCATTGTGTTGTAATTCAGAAAAGTTATTTAAACTCCGTGAAAATTAATAAGTTTTGTAAATCATTTTATTTTCGTCAACGAACGTCAATTTTCTCATAATGTTACGGAAAAGTGGTATTAGTGTAGGCGTGGGAATGCTTAGTTGTTAAATTCCTAGAGCTGTTAGTCGTGAGAATGCTTAGTTGTTAGATTCCTAGAGTTGTTGGTCGCTTTTGTTAGTTTTTGCGGCAGTAGTCATTTAACCACGAACTTAGTTGTATCGTACGATAATAAAAATCTTCAAATTTTAATTCTGTTATTTCATTAACAAATTCAACACATAAAATATATATTCTGTTAACCATTTATTTTCTGTCAATATATTAATTTTAAAGTTATTTGAGTATTATTTTGGACTGCACGCCTTTCCTATAATTGGGTGATCTCACAAGTTAAGGCTGAGGGATCTTACGCTAAACAAATGTAATCGCTCTGTTGGTGGGCCCCGCTCAACCCAAAAGAAATTAAAAAGTCAATTATTTTTGTTTTACGGGAAAAACATGAAAAACCCGCCACAGACGATTTGGCGCAGTCGGTAGGATCGTCATTCAAATTGGGAGAGAATAGAAAATTAAATGGAGTTATTGTCAAAATTTATGTTTAAAAATGGTTAAGATCGATAATTTCAATGTTTAAAATAAAACGAAACGGAAAATTTTATTGGGGAATGTTGGAACAAAATTGGTAATTTTATAAAGACTGTTTCAAATGCAAACCATAATTAAGACCGTGTGAATTTAAACAAGGAAATAAAATCACACGTAAAAGAGTGTGGAATGTGACGCGTCCGACCGATAATGCGTGCGAGCGCGGTGCATGTCTGTCAGCGCTCGAATAAAGTGGCTTGAAGAACGAGAAGTGAGATACGAGTCTGGTGCCTTTGGTGCACGGAAAAGATAAAATTCGTAAAATTGCAGAAAAATGTTTAAATACGTGTTAATACGGTTCGCTAATTATTAGAAATAATACTCGGATTTTAATGTCACAGATTTATTTCGTCTTTCTTTAGCAAGGGCCAGGCTAAGACTAACTCCAGATGCTCATACTAAAACTGATAATTTCTAAACGTTCCCACAAAGATGCAAACCACTAAGTTAAAACTCATGTTACCTATAGCACTGATAAGCGCAGCGTTAACAGGGTGAGTTGCAGACGGCCATATGCGCCCCAACTCTGCATTAAGATAACTAGTACTTGGAATAATGATTGATATGTGTGAGAACAGAACCAGACCAACTAATTAACCAATTATCCATTACATTACTACGAAACTATTACTTCCTGACCCCCTTGCTTATACATTATTAAAAAAATTATTTTTACACTATTAACATACGTATAAACGTTTCATTTAACAATTAAGGTTTAAAACCTTGTGTAATTCAGGAAATTGTTCAATTGTGCTGGTCACAACATGTGTTTTGGCTAATATAGTCGTAAAAATCACCATGACTCGAGAAAAAATTGCGTGCAAAAAACATAAAAAGTGGATGAGCGTAGCCGTTTTTTTTAATCAAATAATTATCGGGAAAAGGCAAGATGCAAATTAAATGCAGAAAAATATAAATATTCTGAGAATATCATGCAAAATTTGTTGTAATTTAGGCACAAAATTCTTATATTAAGGGGATTCAACCCGTATTCTTCTTATGGGAATCACAATGTAAAGTTCATCTAAAATATCTCGATAACTAATAGGAATTTTTGCTTAATTTTTTTTTTTAAATAATAGATATATGTTATACGCAGGGGCTCAATTTTTGTTTTTATCAAAAAATGTTATTATTAATTTTTTAACGAATTAAATATTTAAAAAAATGTTTTTTTTAATTTTTCAAAAATTGAGCCCATAGTAAATAACTTAAATAAGTCATTTGCAAAATATCGCTTAAAAATTTTTAAAAACGTAGAAATGCCAGCGAATAGAAATAATAATTTATCAAATTTCCGTCTCTATAACTTATCTCTCTTCCACTATAGTACCTGCGTTGGGTTCGCCGGAGGGATCAACCGAGGTAAAGGGCCTATTGTAATAAATGCTTACCACAACTGACAATAAATGCCAAAATTGCGAAATAATACTGATATAGACTTTATTGGTGACATTTTACAAAATTTATTAATCAATGAGTAAATTGATACCTATTTAGGGTAACAATTAAAATAGAAAATAGTTATCAAAAATGTGTTCACCTATTCGGTGACTGACGAAAAATTTGCATTGCATAGCTTGTAAAAAGTTTATTAGTGGCAAAAATAAAATACGGTTATTATTATTAAAAATGTAATAATTACTCAGATTACAAAAATAAAACATAAAATTAATTATAATACAAGCAAATACTATTAGTTATAATTTAATAAAATTGGCCTCATAACAAATAATAATCAAAATAAATATAAAGTACAAAAAAATAACAGCTTAAAAATAAATACATAATCTACAAATGCTTACTGAGTAGGTACATACTGACAAAAGTACAAACACATAATACATAAAATCATTTTAACATTATATTATAATAATTTAGTATGATCTGATATAATACAATATAATATGTATAATATAATATATATAATATAAAATAATATGATAACATAATACTTGATACAGTAATACTTTACAACATTTTTTGGTTTATTTAATCGTAGGTAATTTATGCATATATTTGTATTCCTAGTTTTGTAATTGGGCAGTGAAGGCAATATGGTATAGTGATCAAAGTTACTCATCAGATAATAAAACAAAATATAATATAACATAATAACATAATATAATATGAAATAACATTATAATAATATTTATTGTCTTTGTATAACTTTACAGCGCTCTTTATTTTTTATAGATATAAAATTACAACAAAACAATAATAAAAGTTAAATTTCATTTTTTAAAATGGCAGGCAACATATGTTCATGATAAAAGATATCCAACTTTGGCAAATTTTCTTGAAAAAATATTGTATTTTTTATAATTTTTTCATATAATATACCCTTTGGCGTCCAGATGACAAAATAACAATATTCCCGACCTGTTATATTTAACTGCCCCTGAACTTGATAGAAATAATTATCATTTACTTTTAATTTTAATAAATTTGTATTGTCCAATGTGGCAATTAATTAACTTTCTTCTGTTGGTTTTCTTTTGACACAATCTTCGTTTTGCACAACCCATCACAAAAGTTTTTGATAACTATACACAGAACACTAACACTGTAAAAACAATAACTAATAATAACAGTAACACTAATCTAATCTTATTTTACTAATAAAAATTTACGAAAAAACGCTAATTCAAAAACGAACACACGCTTTGACCACTTTTACTCGAGACCGCCAAAGTAAAGATATTGAAATTTGGAGATGTAAGTACCTATATAGGTACCAGGTAGCAGGTTGATTTAATGACCCCATTCCTGCAAAATTCTGCTAACTGGAATATTTCTAATGAGGGTTTACCAGAATATTAAAGAGGTGAAACCTTATTGTTACAAGATAAGAAAAATTTTACCACCTACCGAAGCTTCTTATCGTGTTGGAAATCCCGGTGCACTTCAAAACTTTTGGAAAGACAATGTAGGTACTATAATGAGACCGTGATTAAAGGTTGATTGATGTTTAACTTATTTACAATTTATTTATTTAATTAATCTTGAATTTTGTTTTTGATTTTCGAAATGATTTGGCTCGTCTAGTTAATTGAGTCTCTAAATGATTGTTTCACTTACCTACGTTGTGTCTGTTTGATGTACGAAGTCACTCTTATAGTGATATTGCAATTGTAGTTTAATTCTTATCAGAAAGGGTCCAGGATTTATCCGTAACACAAGTCCGGATTCAAAGTAGTGTCAAAACGCATGGGAGAAGAAATTTAAACCACAAGTTTCCTCCAAAGTTATTTATTACAAGAAGAATGAATATTCCGTTGGATGGATTACAATAATCAATGGTTATGAAAGTTTGATCAAATTTGGCCAATTATTTATTTGGATTTCTATGATAAAGTCGTCAAATATATCCGAGTCGTAACCACAATTCGTTTAGAATTTGAATTAAATATTTGTTTTGTTGTCGCTGAGCGATACGAAGAGGTTTTCTTGATAACTCTTTGTTATTTAACCTGAATTAATTTAATTCAGTAAAGTCCAGCAGATTTAACCTACGTTTCAGACGATATTGTTCGAACTCGTATGGTCCAGGCAACTAAAAGCGCGTTTTTAAACTACTTGTACCAGAGTCGGTTTATAACATGCTCGCGGAATGTTTGATAAGTGCATCGCATTTAATTATTGCGCCCTAGTGCCGGAATACCGTCTCCGGTAAAAGTCAGGTGGTCAACACCTGGAACAATTCCGAACAAAACCCGGACACACAAGATTTTACAAATCAATCTGAATAAATGTAGAAGTAATTTCTCTCTAAGGGTCCACGAGCTTTGACAAAGACTTGTTCAGAACCTTGCCATTTCGCGATATCAGTTTATTACAGATAATCACGGATGCCTGCAAGTACATGGAAGTACTTGCCGTTGGGACGGGAATTACAACGTCCATTCTAAGTACAACGGGCGGAAACTACGACCTGCCACCGCGTCTTAGACCTTGTTAAAGTTGGGGAAGAGCGTCCCCGGGGACTACGACTCTTCCCATGAAGATAGCCAACTCACGAGCCTGTAATTTCTGATCTGGGCGCAAAGGAGAAACCTTCCTTTGCTTTATCGCCTAACACGTCACGACAGAGAAATCGTTCTACTCTAACCCTATCCTTAACTAGCAACAAATCATTCTATTTCGTAAGGTTTCGGAATATGAACAGTTAAACTATTTGTGTACAACAGTTTGACAAGCACCATGGTTTTTGGTCTTAGATTTTGGTTGTTGTTTAATATTTGTTAGATGCCGTTTCACTCAAATTTGTTGTAACAAATTGAAATTTCAATAATGAAGGTGATGTGTGAATTCTACTATTGTAACTTAAACCTGTGATATTCAAATCGGAATTAGAATTGATTGTTGCGAAGTGTTTTAAGTTAAAATACTTTATTTAAACCTGAATAATTAATTTCTGGTAAAGTACGAAATTTTGAAAAATATTTTATCTCCGAAATTTGGGTGAACAAATAATTTGTGGTCACGAGAACTTTATGAGATGAATGATAATGTTCACTATTACGCAATGACTTTGAAGACACTCAAAATAATATTATAAATTTAAATGAATAAATTTAATTAACCCTTTTGAGGGCCTACCTATAAATTTTAATCCTCCAAACGCCAGGGCTGTTAGCTGCTTCTCAGGCGTTGCAGTTCGCAGCACTAATTAATCGAACTAACACTAAAACTTGTTTTTAACTTATTCCACTAATCACTTAACTCTAGCACTTAATTTAAGAATTTAAATTAATTTATTTTAAAATTTTGATTTACTTTATTTAGCACACTAAAAGTAAAAGACGACTTTGTTTTTAACTTTCTAGAAAAAAAAATAAAAAGCTGCACGAAAATCGACTAACTTGAAAGGCAGTCAAAAATCGAATCCCTCTCCAAACCAAGGGCTAATCTTGCGTAAGCTACGCTAACTCGCTTACCCCACTACCCTCGTTAAGTAGTTTCCACATATGCGACATTATGCAAATTTGACTCTTATGATGTCTTGGCATTTGATCAAACCTCGTTTAACTCTCTTAATATTATTATTAACTAACAGTTGGGGTGTTTTCCAATTGTCAGTTTCATTATTATTTAACATTAAATTCGGTAATCGTCGTTCTAAACTGAATACAATACAATAACGCTATGGAATTACCCCAAACATCCTGAAAGAGAAATTAAACTCCAAAATTGGTTGTTGTTAGATCTGAGGTTGTTTTTGGGACTTAAGGAAGTGAGTTTGATGTAACAACAAATTTTGTTTGTTTAAATAATACAGAAAATATATGGAAGAACCCCGTGAGGAAACTGTAATTTTGGTCGTACTACCCCTTATTAGATGTCGCCCCCAGTACTACATCGGTACTATTTTTACATTTCCGCGTTTTTCCTTCAATTTCCTTAGGGATTTTCCTGTCTACTTTCCTCCTAGGATTATGTTAGTAACGGGCAGCAATCGTGTCATGCAATATTTGCTTACAATAATTTAATTAAATAAAATGATTTATAAATCCGAATTACGACGGCTGCAACTTAAATATAGGGTTGAATTTTACACCAAAATGTTCAGAAAAATTCCGCGTGTTTTTCTACACTACCGGTTTCGTGATCTGATCTTGATTAAACAAAGAAATCGTTAATTTCGCTGCAATTTCTTATAAGGAATGCACATGTGCGCTTGTAATTTGATATTCTTTTAAAAGCTCTGTTCTGTAACGAATTTGTCAACACCCCCGATTCAAGCGGCACTTGACCAGCGTCGTTTTGGCTATGCTAATCTATTTAACAGACATGCATTTCAACCGGCCAATTCGTTCTTGAAGTTTTACAACAATTCGTTAACAATTACTCCGAATCAAATTAATTATTTAGTTTTATTCTATGACTGAAGTACACTGCATAAAGACTCAACTTTTTGATACGAAAAGTTACGGGAATTTTAAATAAAAAGAAATTTCGATTCTTTCTCGAGTTGTTTACTGATCATCATCGTGATTTAAATTAGCTAATGAATTTCTTTCTTTATAAAACGTGACTAGTTACTTTCTAAACAAAACATTGGATTTATTTATTTAGTTTTATCAATAAATTTTGACTATTTAAACAAACTATATTAATTTTTATTTTGTGAGAAAATCATTGAATTATCTGGGCGACTGGGGTGCAGAGCCAGGCCGTCGCCAACCCCCATATCTTTGCATATCCACTTGTTAAAACACATGGCCTTTTGACCACCCAATCTGGTGATTTGTAACGCTCTTTAACAGTTCTTGGAAAGTTTCGTGGGAACGATAATTTTCTAAACATTTTAATGCTAACAAAGGAATAAATAAGTTAAATTAAAATTGTTGGAATTTGAATGAATATTGCAACGAAGCTAAACGTTTAAACTGACTCCGAATAATTTGTGCTGGTTAATAAAATAAAATTATAAATACCGCGATCATCACAGTACCTTTATTTCTTTCAAGTATGGATACAAATTCAATGCAATTTTTTATAAAAATAGCCATTGGGTTAAAAAAATATTTGAGCCAGTGTTTTTTCATATTACTTGTCAACAACACTTTTGCCAATACTTTACCAAAGCTCCATAATTCATTTACTTGCTAATTAGTGTTGCTCTTTACTTTTTACCAATATATTTGCGGATATAATAGTGTATTTTATTCGGTGTAAATGTGAGTTTATATGGGTCAGCTAAAATATTTGCCTCATTGTGTTCGAGTAAATAACCATTGAGCTTTTTGTTACATAAACTATGACAACAACATAATCTATTACATATGTATTTTTTTGTATTACAAAAAAAATTTACAATGTTTTATATAAATTTACTTAATAATAAAATGCAATTATTGCAAATAAATATCATGTTACGAGTTTATATCGGAATCAAAGCAATTTTGATCGCCGTTAATAGCATGGAGTTCATCATTTGTCAAACTCATGATTCGTGAAGCTGCCATGAAAATTCAAAATCATCAAATCAAAATTTAGCCCTGAATAAAACCATTGACTGTAACAATTTTTGTGGTTTAACCAAAAAACAGTTGTTTATTGTCTTACTTTCTTTGTAAAAAATTACACCTGAATTAAAATAAAACCAATTTCGTAAAAGTCTAAAAGCCCAAACACCAGATTTCCCTCAGATTATCTCTTTTATTCAATACCTAGAAACCGACCAAACTATTTCCATTTTATGGGCCTTTTATTGCTCATCCCTCGCCCGGCTCTACGAACTGGTATCTCGTTTATTGTTTTCTCCATGGTGACGCTTTAATTTTCTCTACGTCAATAAGAGACATCGCTTCTTCAAATTTACCGTTAGGTTTTGGGTAGAATCCCCTTAAATACACTTGGCAAACGTTACAAATTACATTGATTTAAAACATTTCGGATAAATTTTAAAGTTTAGAGTAAAAGCAAATTAAAATTGTGTTTAATTAAAAAGAAATTACATTTTTAGGAAATCCAAAATTTTTATAAGTAGGTTCACTCTAAATTTTATATAATTAATAATTTTAGCAAATGATAAGAAAATAATTCAGACTTACCTTAGAATTTAAAGCTTACTCACGTAGATTCTTAATTAAAAAGAACACACTTTTGGTAGTTAGTAAAAATCAGGTGGATGGATAAATTGAACACAATTAGACAAATGTTTATAAAATTTTGTTTTATTAAAAGAAAAAATATATAATAAATAAAATTAGGAAAAACAAACAAATTTTTTTTATCTTCGCCATACGTCCGCCACAATCGTCTGGTCCTCTCGCAGGACCCAACCGACTATTGCCGAAGGGATATGGAATGTATCCCAATATCCGAGATGCTCAACGTCCTCGGGGACTCCGGGTTGTAGAATGACGGTCACCCAAGTAACCGTTTCGAGAAGATCTAGCGGCAAACCACTAACGACGCGGTCCACCTCTAGATCGCTGAGAGGCCCAACAATAGAAACTTGGGAAGAAGGATAATCCCCGTAGTAACCTGCGGGAGTTTCTGTAACAAAAGAAAGAAAATCTAATAAATAAAGCGTCTAAATTGTGCCTAAATTCAAAAATTTGGTTGTTGAAAATTAAGTAACTTTTGGTTAAAATTTAATAGAATAAATAAATTATATTTAGCACGTCAAAATTTACAATTAAAAAAGGAAAATTTTGTCTAATCAAACTGTTAAAAATAATATTAATTTATTGAGACTGATGATGAGGTGTTGTAATTAAACTTTAAATGATTGATTTAGAAAAACTAAAATAAAAATTAAAAATTTTTGTACTTACTAGACATGATTTTTGTCGATATTCACTGGATACCGTCGAAGATGCAAATAAAAAATCTTGCACACACCAAACGTCGGGCTCCGAGATCCACTTGAGAATTAGATAAACAAGAGCTAAAGGAACCAATTAGGTTCGGATTTTGACCTGATAATGTTACGCTCATCCCCCTATAGTCATGGGTTTTTAAAACTAATGGAAAACAATTATACAATTGTTTAGTAAATAAAACACACTATAGAACGACTACAGAAAATTGAAATTCAAAAAAATTTGTCGGGCCGCAATTATATCCACACCGTGACCGCTATTCCAGCTGCTTCGCTGGTCCACTGAAAGCTCAAGTGGCCGAAATGAATCACATTCGGTCCCGGAGCAGGACGCGGAACTCCCGGATTAGCCACCCAGACGAGCATGGACAGGCCGTCCCATAAATTTGATGGGATAGCTATCATGGCTAAATCGACCAAGAAAGGAGGCGTGCTGCCATATAAAAATAAAAAAAGAAAATTGCAATGAGATTTTTGATAGTTATACAAGGGTTACAAAATAAGTAAATTCAAGGTTTCAAGGTGATGAGATTTGAAAATAAATAATAGTTTTTTTTACTTACCCATCGTTTAATGAATCGTAATCACTTAAAGATCGACGGACTAATGAGTTGAGATTCGCACAGTCTGTCGTTTATGTGTTTGGGATGAAATAAACAAATGGCGTCAGCTTACGTCTCACGAAACAGCGAAATAAAAATCATTTCGTAAAAATTTGCTTGATTTTAAATCAAATGCTAATAAAATCAGCGGCAGGTTGTTGATTTTGTCGGTCAAAAGACGGAGAAAATTATCACGCTAAGCTCACGAATACGCGCGCTGTAAACGGATATTTTATTTCAATTTCGATCGGACTTTTGCCACATATCAATGAGGAAAATCTGCGATAAAACAACGCTGGCATGGATGCACAGGGTAATCCTCTTGACGGAAATTTCCGGCCATTTGATCAAGGAGAGCAAGGAGATATGTGGCAGGTTTTTAATGTTTTTCCCGTAAAACAAAATAATTGACTTTTTAATTTCTTTTGGTCGAGCGAGGCCCACCAACAGAGCGATTACATTTGTTTAGCGTAAGATCCCTCAGCCTTAACTTGTGAGATCACCCAATTATAGGAGGAGCGTGCAGTCCAAAATAATACTCAAATAACTTTAAAATTAATATATTGACAGAAAATAAATGGTTAACAAAATATATATGAGAAATTGACGTTCGTTGACGAAAATAAAATGAGTGACAAAACTTATTAAATTTCACGGAGTTTAAATAACATTTCTGAATTACAACACAATGAATTCTTGAGTTAAAATTATAACAGTTTTAAATTGACAATACTACTTTTGTGAAATACAATTTAAGTCGAACAGAATCTATTATGACGCGAGTTTTTTCTAAGTTATGAGAATAAATTGTCCAGCGTGATTGTACCAAGAATTTAATTCTTACAATCAACAACGGACGATTTTCGTGAACGTATCAACTTTCGACAATTTCTACTTGACATTATTTAATTATTAACTGATTTTCGTGACTCATACGATAACAAAATAATACGGAACAAACTGAATCTAAATGGTAAATTTTGTGGGGGTTCGTAAGTTGGAAATAGAGACCAAATCATATCGCTAATTAGTTATCGCGCACTTTACCCATATCCATCAATATGCTTGAGTTTCGGACGCTTCCCGGAGCAAATCTTAATGACTTTAACGTGTCCATGTCTTAACTAAATAAACCAGACTGCATTTTAAGCCAAAACAGAACTATTTCGTATCGTAATAAACGGAATAAAACGTGAAACGGCATGGTAAGTTAGAGCAGCTAGGCGGAAGTAAAACAAATCAAAACTTACTCATTATTACTGCAATTCGGCTCGGAAGACCCTGGGTCTGGTAAACTGGACACTAAGAGGTAGCTAAGAGCTATCTCCACTGACAACGAGACTAGTCGCAAAATGATGCGACCGATCGCGAATAGATTAACTGGTCAAGTGCAAGTGTGTCTGGACTCTGGAGATTCGTCTAGTCATTACAGTGATCATGTGACATGATCACATGGTGCAAATCTGACGTGTCTTCTGATTGACGTGATCATACACGTGTCAGGGTCATCCTTCGAGCCGGGTGAGAATGTTTATAATACGTCTTTAAGCAATTAGCTTAACATGGTTTTGCACTAAAAGGATGATCTAATTTAGAACTCTTCTGCTCTAATCCGTGCGTCATATTAATTGAAATGGAATTTTCTCGATTTTAACCGTGGGAAAGCTTATAATTTAGTTTCTTTACATTGGATGGTAAAAATAATGACGTCACAAAAAGACGAGGGCTTTTTAGCCCGTCACAGATAATATCGACCCAAATGACCCATATGATTTTGAGGATGCCGTGCAAATTGCACTCAAAGAGGAACAGATCGAAGAAAGATTAAAAAAGAAAACTCTCCAGAGAGCAATAACGGCGGAAGACGAAGATGATGAAGTGGCTCAACAACAAAGCAGGCCACTGACCAAGGAACATTCGCGACCGTATGCAACCAACAATACGCAACCACAAAGGAAAAACATGAAGTGTTTTGGATGTGGACGTCGCGGACATATGAAACGCCATTGTAGGGCCTGTTTCCGTTGTGGAAACCTAGGTCATTTTCGACGTGACTGTTACCTGCCGAAACGACAGAATCGTAACAATGACACTCAGAAAAGTAACGAGAAGGATTCTGGTCACTTAAACGCCAGAGGGGCCGTAACCCAGCCGGCAAGGGTCGCGGCCCAGAATAGAAATTAAACAAGAATGCTACCGCTCATCAACCCCACATCTGTATAATCAACTTTGATACCAAATTAAATTCAGTAACATTGAATATTGAAGGGGTTGATGCTAAAGCGCTTATTGATACGGGATCTGACGTGTCATTGATTAAGTATACCAGTTTATCATCAAATCAACGCAAGTTGATTAAGGGCAGTGACGTCATCTTAAGGGACGTCCAGGGTGCTCTTATCAGTAACAAAGGACAAATAAAATTAGAAATAATTTTGGACAATTCAACTAGATTGAAACATGATTTCGTCGCTGTTGGAAATTCAATACAGTTCAAAGGAATGGCCTTATTGGGACTTGACTTTTTAAAACAATTCGAAGCCAATATTTACTGGTCTGAAGGCATAGTTGAGATTATGCAGCACCGATTCCCTTTTGAACATGAAGAAAATAGTTCAGAAAATGTAGGGCAACACAAATACAGGGCAGGACTTGTTGAATGCTTCAGGGAAGATTACGCAGACAGGGTAATTTCCCAGAAACGATCGAAGAAAAATCACTCCAAAGTCAGGAGTGTAATATTGCTGAAAAACAGACACCCCACTGACTAAAAGGGTCAGTCCAAATCAAGAACAAAAGGGATCAGGTCTGTTAGCAAAGGTCAAGGATGACCAAGAAAATGACAGTTGTGCAGGACAGGCACACTCTCTGACTAAGAATGTCAGCTTAATTCAAGAACCAGAAAACTTGTGTCTGTCGCAACAGGGACTTGTCCTGACAAATCCTTATCAGAATGCAAGGGTTGGGGATCAGAACAGACAAGCTACTCCAAGCGGTGACGGATGGCCAACCTTTGATTTAGCTTACCTTTCGGTAAGAGATAAGGGATCAAAGGATACCGTCACAGGCTGGGAGATGTATGAAGAGGAAGGGAGGTTGGAATGCACTCCCACCGACGTAGAGAAAAGCCAGGGGCTAGCCCAAGAGAAAGTAAATAGTGCGAATAAAAGTGAAGAAAGTAGAAAAGTGAAGATAGAGAATAAAAGTGAAGAAGGAAAGAAAACGAAGATAGTGAATGAAAGTGAAGAAAGTGAGAAAATTAAAAGAAATAATGATGAGTGTGAAGAATGAAATAATTTTCAGGAGAGAACTAGGTACCACTACTCCAGGGAGTTTATTGTTTTCCGGAAGCACGTGTAACCCGGGAAGGGATAAAGCCCCACCGTTGAGAATTCGGTTTAACAATGAAAAAGAATTAACCGAAGTTGAATTAAAAATAAGTGAAGATATTAAAATACCTGCCCTGACGAGAACCATTGGTGTTGATCAATTAGACCGTCCTATTATATGTTACTGTTAACATCATTCACTAAGTATTTACCAAATTTCAATAATGTACATAGAAGAACAATTGACATAAAAAATCACAAAATATCCATGTTTTCAACACTTCATCGAGATAATCTTAAGAACCACAATACGTAGATAAATTGAACTGGGACCATTTGAAAACACACAAAAATATGTAGTGACATTATCCACTTCCGAAGAAAATTGACTTTTAATTAAAAAAATACGTTTGATATCTCTGTGAAAGAAACGAAATTTGTTGTAGAAAGTTGGTAATCTCACTAGATATAGTCGATTGAAATGGTTTGGCGTTTGCCGTTTTTAAAAATGTTTGTTCGTTCTCGAGATTATCTCAAAAAACAATTTTTTGTTAGTTCTGGCACCGGCCATCAGTTGTCGCTTCAAATTTGCGCTGTCTGAATTGACGCCTAAGGCAAAATACCTCCTCGGGTCCCTTCAGGTAGTGGAGAGTCAACCCCTCATTGTAAATTTTATTTGTCCTCATTGTTGTGGCAAAGTTGGAGTAAATAAGATGATTTCGATACTCACTGCTTGATCCTTAGAAAAGGATTTACATTGATTTATAAAATCCTTTTCAAATTCATTATTAAAATTTTGATTCCGCCTGGGTCGGATTAAAATCCATAAGTGTTAAAATTAAATTTTAATTTCACTTTCTATAAATTGACCGACCCCTAGTAGTAATTTTTTACTTAACAGATTATACAACTAATTTTTTGCTGCAACTATTAATTTTTTGGATTTTTGTGAAATTCGATTAGAAAATGTTTTTATACTCGTTTCAATTAGTAAAACGTCAATTTTTTAGCATTCTAAAAAAATAACTCTTATAAAGTTGAGAAAAGTAAAAAATTAGTTAAAATGGTAAGGAACTCCTTAGGAATATTTTTTTAATGAGATAAAGGTCCCAACGTTTATTGAAGTTGGGACCATGGGCTTACGAGGGGGTCGTAAATTATTAGACAGAGAAACTCAGCCCTGTTATAAATCATTTTAGGCCCAAACATTTTTCGGTAATATTCCGATTTAAGCGACCCCTGTGCGGGGATAAGTGTCGTCCTCATCGACTTTCGCCACCCTAAGCTCGAACTGAGCAACCGGGCCTGAGAATGTCGGAATGAACATTCTTCTACATCACATTACATTGCCTTCAGTTGGAAAAGAAAATCAATTTAAGAAATTCAAATTTTTTATAAAAATTGACACATTTTAAATTTCACGTAATTAATAATTTGGCAAATAATAAGAAAATAATTCAGACTTACCTTACAATTTAAAAGCTGACTCACGGAGATTCTTAATTCTAAAGGATGCACTTTTATTTTTGGGACAAATAATTGTAAGGGTAAATTGATAATTATACGCAGCTGGGTATTTATAATTTTTTATTAATGAATGAACAAGAACTTTAAAGCTATTTTTCCAAACATCGGCGAATATTGTGTGGTCGTCGCAGTATATCCATGCGACCACGACATTTGGCGTTTCAAATATCCCAATATCCCATGTTCTCCAGGTTATCTGGGACACCGTCTTGGACAATAAGGGTGACTTCGCTAACCTAATCCATGAACAAAAAGAAATACATGTTATTAATTATTATTGCAAAATAAAAAAAATTAAAATTAAAATTATTTTCTCCACACGTCGGCATGGATAGTGTGGCCGTCATGGCATTCCCATGCGACCACAGCGTCTACGGTTTCAAAGACCCCCAATACCCATTTAGGGTCTCTGGGGCGCCGTCCTAGAGTGATTTCCTCAACTACCTCTAATGTATCGTGCGGTAACCCGTGATCACCCTCTTAAAATTTTGCTTGCTATAAATAAGTTAACTTTTGGTCAGGTCAGGTCAGGTCAGATCGACGTCTTTTGTGTGTAAAAGGACCTCATCCAGGTACCGGGCGGCGCTTTCGCATACTGGTTTCAGGATCTTGTTCATGAACCGGTGCATTTGTCAATCAGAAGGGTACTCTTTGGTACTGACTGAAGGGGGTAGCAAATTCTTTGACTCTTCGCTTAGGGGGATTTGGTGATAACCCGATCGCAAATCAAGGCTCGTGAACACCACCCTGCAGTCGATCAGTTTGATTACAGACACACGCATTACACACGCGGCAGGGGATGGTTGTCTTTAAGGACGCGTTACTGAAGTGTCAGAACATCACTTGCGTAATTCATTCTTTTTTTTAATTTTAATTTTTGACTGAAATTTTTGACTGATAGAGATTTCAAAAATAAAAAAGAAGCTTACTGTAGTTTTCATAGATTAAAAATTTATTATAAATTTTATTCCCCTTCTACTACTAGTGGATGAACGTAGGCGTTTTTAATTAAATAATTCTCGTGGAAAGACAAGCCGTAAATTAAATGCAACGACCCTAAATACAATGTGTTTTAAAATGATTCTTATCTAGTTAACTTTGAAATTGGTTTACTTGTAAAAAACTTTGCGCCGCTCTGCTCAATTGAATTCTGTCAATAAATGTCAACACTGTCAGTTGTAAAATTCACAAATTGTCAATTAATTAATTTAAAAATTTCGTTAAAATGCAACTAAATTGTTACACTGTGCAAGAAATCACTTTTAGTATCGAAGCATATTCCCGAATTGGAGACTTAATAAATGGAGAATGGTAATATTCGGTGTCTAAATGCATGTCATTAGTTCTACAAAGCGGCATTTCTGATTTTACATGAGAAATTCACAGACGACAGACGACTAGATGAGAACCATTTAAAAACACATTGTATCTTGGTAATGACATGTAGAATATGTTGTAATTTCGGCACAAAATTATTATATTAAATACATTTGGCAGATTATAGAAATTAAAATCACTTAGAAAGTGTTTCGACTAAAATTCAACATTCAAAAATAGCAATTCAAATTATGTTTAAATGAAAAAGAAAATTGATTTGTTTTTATAAAACTTGGCTCACTTTAAATTTCACTATAATAATAAGAAAATAATTTAGACTTACCTTACAATTTAAAGCTTACTCACGTAGATTCTTAATTCTAAAGGGCACATTTTTATTTTTTGGAAGCCTGGAAGCTCTCCAGGAACCCCTGAAGTGTGGAGGGCGGCCCTGACCTCCAGTACAAGTAAATTCTTGAAACGACTTCGAAGGTCCCTGCTGGGACCTTGCTTAGAACGAAGTCTATTTCCTCGTCCGCGTGCTTGAAGACAATATGGGGGTTGTAGTCCCCAAATATCCGGCTGGTTGTTCTATAACAACAGAAAGAAACATAAATAAATAAATAATCTAAATCGCGATTAAATACAAACGTTTTGGTGGTTGTAAATTAGTTAATTTTTGGTCAAAATTAAGAAAATAACTTCATTAATTAATACGTAAAAATTTAAAAATATTGTGGAAAAATTTTATTTAATAATTTTGTTTTGTATTTGTGATGTATCTTTATTTCACAGTAAAACACCACCGTATAACAATAACAACTTTATCGTTGTCTTCGATCAACAGGGTTCTCTTAATGCTAACTTACTACGGGCGTATCCGAGTTCGTCCACCACCCCAAAAATAATCCTTTGATACTGAAATTAAGGGGGACACGACCAAAAAGTAACGGTAAATTCCAGAGCTGAGACTGACGTAAAGTAAAAATCATGATGAACAGAGTTTTGACGTGGCAGGTAAAATATTTGGACCAGTTTCTACCACTCGAGAGTCCCGAGACCTTCAATGATTGATAGGTCGTAAAATGGTACCTACCTAAGTCTGGTCGACACGACCGAAAGGAATTGAAATTTACTTAGATCTTATTTATTAATGATAATGTAATGGGACAATGGCATCGCATTTAATTAATGATTACAATTTTTTTTATTAAAGATAAAAAATCTACACTCTTGCATGAATTTTTTTGTATTTTATCTTTTAAACAAGAGTGAATCCATTTAGCTATTATTAAATCAGTTTTGGACCTGTTATGAATTATAATTACCTTAATCTAATTAAACAATAGTTATTTTTGTAATTTGCCGCCATTTTCATACTTTAATAGGCGTATTAAAGCACGCAACGTCATCAAGTGCGATGTCTTCATGGTCATTATTTTAAATTTAAATAAAAATTTAAATTTTTAGGTTGGCAGGAAGGAAATTTGCGACCAAATTTTTGCAAATTTAACAAATTACAATGGGCGTATTTATTGATTTATTACCAAAAACAATTGAGTGAAATTTGTACTTTACTGTTTTTGTCTTATACGTTTTTTCTAGAAGTTTGCAAATTTTTGCGATTTCGACTGTAATTAGACAACGTTGTCACATATCATCTATAAAATTCGTTATTTATAGGTAACTTTAATACATAGATTTTTTTACTATTTTTACCTTTGCATGTAAGCATTGATGCGTCGGTTTTTGAGCACCCGGTACATAGTTTCTACATGTTCAACGAGACTGTAAAAATGGTCTCACAAGCATCTTTACATTCATAATAAGAAAAATAAAGTTACATTACGGACCTCTATTTTCTTACTATATGTAATTGTAATAATAAAAACAAACAGTTAAGAAGAATAAGAAGATTCGCTGAACTAAAATTGTTGGAAAATCCCATAGGGCCATACCGCTTATTTTGTATCGGATTGTTAGTTGTAAAATGTTAATTAGTAATTTCATTGAATGAAAAAATCTGTGTCTTGAATTAATTTCTTAAAAAAATAATGTAAAATGTACATGCAAAAATATCAGTGACAATTCGTATTTCACCTATCCACTAATTTTATGATGTATCCGTCCGCTAAACCTTGGTTGAAGTAGAATTATTGTCTTTTTTTTCAGTATAATTTGATTCGGTCTTTGAGTTTGATTTTGTAATTTATGGCGACTCCTAAATATATTATTCAGATCTCGCTTGTTCTTTATTAATAACCTAAATGGTAACAAACTAAATATAAAAGGGCATAGTTTCACAAACATCTTTATATTCGTAAGAGGAAAAATAAATCAAGCTTCAGAGCTCTATTTTATTACTACGTCATTGTAAGCACAACAAATCTTTCAGCTGAAATTTTGTGGTTTTCAAAAATGACCCTAACAATGATAGTCACAACTCTACCATAAATTTAAAAACCCAACACGGAAGATCACCCGCTCCAGTGCCCGCTCAAACCCCAGGCCTCAAGAAAGAGAAAGCTTGTGAAGGATATAAAACTTCGATACATCTTAAAATGAAAAATGTTGTAGCCGTTCCGTTTTTTAATTAATTATGCACTTAATCATAAAACCAGAAATTTTCTCGTATTGTTAAAATCAATCACTAGTGCATGTAAATAAAAAAAATAAATAAAATTAATTTTTTTTTACAAAAAAATTATTAACCTGTTTTATAACGCGATTAAACCGATAGCCGAATTCGACGACGACACCCCACAGAGCGGGTGCAATTAAGTCCTTGGTACGGCAGGTAATAAGGACCCATTTTTCGGAAAAATTTTTGAAGAAATTATTTAACAACCAGTTGAATGAAGAAATTTGATACAAATAGAATTGTGTTTACTATAAATTAGTACTAGTAAATCCGTATCTTTATGCATTTTTGTTTAAGGTTTTACTGGAAAATTGAGCAAAAGTTTAACAAATGTGGTACAATTGGCATTAAAGACTTCAAAATTGATAGTAAAAGCATTTTGGATAAAGTGCACAGTGTAATAACTATGCACTTTATCCTACTTATTTTTAAGCATAGGACCCAATCTTTGGTAAAGTATCTCTTGAAATTTTTTTTAATGGTTTAGAGGCGGAATAATAACTTAATACCTTCATCCGGATTATATTAGATCTCGGTTCAATTTCGAAAAATTGTGTTATTTTAAAAAAAAATAATATTTCGCAAAAAACTTATACTGGGTGTCTCAACTAAGATTTTCCAGCCTGATGTCTCAGTTATTTATCAACAGATTTTTATGAAATTTAGAATGAATATGAAGGTAAAGATTAAAATCTAATTAATTGTGCCAGTCTAACAAAACTGGTGCGGGGGTATAACTTGACTAAATGAAGAATTGAAATTTTGATTGACTTGGTAGCGTGGATTTATTCTATAGTGGAGTTGGTACCTCCTTGGACTCAGCCAATCCTTGAAATCACACAAAGGAAGGATCGCTTACCTTGGTCGTCTAACACTCTGAAGTAATCCTTTAGGAATCACTACACTTACGAACGCAAGTAAACACGAGTTTCAGCGAAACCAGCCGTTTATTTTGAAATTAACTAAGTTACCGAACAAAAAAAGTCAGAGTTAATATTGACTCAACAACATTGGAAAAAAAAAGAAAATGCAAGTAAAATTCTAAACTTTGATCGCGAGAACTCAACGATCACAAGGACTTTTCAATTTTGGAATCAAACAAGAACTAAACTTCGTAATTTTGAAACTAAGAAAGTTCGCCTTTGAAGAGGGGCTACTTCCTTGACCAATACCTTGGAAGCATCCCTTGGCGGCAATTTCCGGTCTGAGCGTTGTTGCCAAGTTTTTCTCTCTGAAAAAAACTAACGCGAGGACCTAGAGAGAGGCTAGATCTTTTGTATCCTTGTGACTTTGATGGATCATCTCAACACTTGTGGCAGTTAACAATTCTACGAATTACGCCCAATCTTGAGTATGTTCCATCATCTAATTAAGGTAACCCGGACCTCGCGACTCTCCTGTGAAGAGAAAGGCCAGTAGCGGATCTAGGATAAAATTTTTAGTGAGGCGAAAAAATAACTTTAAATATTTTATTTATTTTACAAATTACAAGATTTATTGTTTGTATGTTAATTCGAGTGTCCTATTTTTTATGCCTGAAAATTTGTTTATAATAGTATCATAAAAAATATTTTTTTGGTCGGAATTAACAAAAGATAATAATAAACTTTTTTCAATTGAAATTAAACTAAGCGATGAAAGCCTGTCTTGGTCTATTTTGTTCCTCAAGTATGTTTTTATCCTTTTGAGACACGAAAAATATCTCTCCACTGAAACGCTAGTAGCAGGCAAAGTAAAAATTAAGCTGGCCAATTTAAAAATTTGAGGAAAAACATCCTGCAACTCATTTTCTTTCATATATTTCATAATGTTTTTTAATTCACATTTTTTAAATTCTTCATCGTTGTATATGACTGTAAGTTCCTTTTCCAGTTTATCTTTTTCGAAGAAACAGTAGTTGCTGACCAAGTTAGTTATTAGATTTTTTGGCGTTTTTTTCGCAAATGTTTCATAATTTGCGTTATGTAAAAGGCCGACAAATGATATCTTTTCAACGTCTTTAAATCGGTCATTAATTTGGTTAATTATATTATCCAAAATTTCAAAATACATTGGTTTGAGACTATTATCGGAAGAAGTTCTTTGCTGAGGAAGGGTCACATTATCATATTTATTGTTGATGTCCAAAAGAGAATTAAACTTAATGTCGACAATTTTAATTAAATTTTCATAATTAGTGTCATTTCTCATTTCTGATATTTTCTTTAAAGTAGAATTTATTTGACGCTGGCAGTATGTAATATCTAAGCTTTTTTTTTGTAAAACATCATATAAAATTTCGGTTAAAGAGAAGATATTATTGTAAACCGCTGCCAAAAACACAAATTCATAATTTAAAAAATTTCGTAAATAACCCCTTGCTCCATTAATGGATTCGGATCCAGATGTTGAATCATTAATTATTTCACTAAATAAAACAATGAAATCTGAAAAGTTAGAATAAAGAAGTTTTAAAAGTTTTGATCTTGAGGACCAACGCACTTCAGAAAACGATGGGATTCTTTTTTTTAGAACTTCGTCTGCAATTAATGTTCTTTTTGACGAATGATGGAAATAGTTAGGTATACTATCTACTGTAGCAAAAAAATTCTACATTGCTTAATAGATTTTGTTCCGTGTTTAAGAACTAAATTTAATTTATGTGCAAGACAATGAATAAAAACGGCTTGAGGAACATCATTTTTAATTTTGGCTTGCAAGCCATTTAAATGACCGCTCATAACAGCTGCTCCGTCAAAACATTGCGCAACTAATTTTTTTTTATAGTCAAGTGGTTCTAATATTTTAATCAAAAGATCATAAAGTCCACTTGCAGTTTTGTCTTTGCTCACATTGTGAAATCCAAAAAATCTTTCATACAGGATACCCGATTTACTATCCACATAACGAATAGATACCGCACACTGCGAGGTTTCGGTTATGTCCGTTGTATCGTCCACTATTATAGAAAAAAATAATGCATTATTTATTTCACTCACAATTGTCTCTTTAAGTACTTCACTCACACAAAAAATTAAATCATTTTGAATAGTTTTTGAACAAAATGATTTACCCAAATCGCAAATATGTTTTTTAAGATCCTGGTTATACGAAATCATTACATTGAAAAATTCGATAAAATTTCCTCTATTTAACGATGATATGGATTCGTCATGTCCTCTAAAGGGTAATTCTTGTTTTGCTAATAATATTGTCACATCGATTAGGTAACTTAACAGTTGTCTATTTTTTGACACCCGTTCATTGTGTAGACTCTTGCATAAGCTGGAATTTTCTTGTAAAAGATCTGCAATCGTAGGGGCATTTCGAACAAGTCTTTTAAAGTTCATGGCACACTTCATATGCTCCTTGCTAGCAGTCGCATGTTTTATTAACGAACGAGATAAATTCTTTAAATCATAGTACCCTTCGTTTACCCACACTGATTTTTCTTTTGACAACAGCAAGCAAGGCCAACAAAAATTTTTTTGGGAATAGACACTACCACACAACTATTCATATGTATCATACCAGGATTTCTTAAATGAGCGTGTAAAGGTAGAACATACAATTACCAAAAAATTTTAATACGTCTGTGAAAAATACTAAAACTAAACTAATTCTTATCCGTGCATAGTGTGGTTAAACACGGCGTTGGTTTTAATCTTATAATCTCGCGTCTTTCTACATCACTTTGACGAGAAAACGGCACTTCCTTCAGAAGTTGTATAATGACCATTATTGGAAACATTTTGATTTTTGATACAGGTACCGACACGAAAAAGTTCAAAGACACAAATCACACAATTCATTAGCGATAACTTCACTCAGCAGATCAGCAAATTTCTGAAATAGGCGTCGCGAAACGAATCGAGAAGCGCCGAAAGTATCGCCTCAATTGCAGGAGTACAGCTTGCATTAAGAGTGCGAGAAAGAAAGCACTCTTAATGAAAAAGATGCAGTGATTAAAGCATTGCATGGGCAGAAGATAAAGTCGCCGTCGCCTCTGTTTTCAGAAAAACTGCGAATATTGTGCCGCCGTCTTACGTTTGATTGAAGCGGTATCAATTACTATGAATAGGCAAAAGTAATATACATATATTACATTTATTTATAAAATATTTGCAGATTAAAAAAATATATTTTTAAAATTAAAATCGTTTACACGTTTTTTCTCTTAATTTGTAATGAGGCGGTGCCTCACTTGCTTCACTGGCAAATCCGCCACTGAGAAAGGCCCTGAATACCTGTTTGGTTTGGCCGATTTTACACCTAAACAAAGTTGAACATTTACGTGAGAACCGCATCCATTGCATTTCTAACATGTGGTAGCTAATTTCCCTTGATTCGCGTCTAGTAATTCGGCTCCTTTGACTTAATTACGAAAGAGAAACTTTTGAATCGCGATTCTGCGAAATAACCACATGTCCCCAATAACCAAATGACGACCGTTTCGGGTATATGTAGAGGCGTTCGTCGGGGGTGGTAGAACATTAAAGTTTTTCTAAAGAAGACGGCACTAATTTTGACAAATTTATTATTTCCCGTACATAAATTTAAATGACGAAAAAAGGGCTGGTAAGTAAAGTGTCGGCCTTCCGAGAATGCAGTCTGGACGACACTTTCGAATAACGGTCAAACTGTAACTAAAGGAACTGAAATTACTATTTCGTCTTTAACAAATAACACATTTGTTACATAGTGCAAACTCAAGTCTTAACAATGTAATTTTTACTTGCCTTTATATAATGTTAAATCATTTAAGATTTATATTAAAAAAATTCATCGTCAATAAAAAATGCTGTAAGAAAAAACTGGTCCTTGAAAGACGTCTGTTTTGCAAGAAAAAAGAAAGAAACTGTTTAAGGTGGGTACAGATGCAAAAGCGTATATTTCTATGAAACGGATGCGCACTACCACTGAATTTTGGTCACTCCTACTCACATAAACGTAAGTGTGACGCAAGTGACATTTGACATTTATCTCACAAAGCTAAAAAACAATATTTTTGATTAACTTGTACTGGATGCTTTAATTCTTTCATAAAGCACCAAAACACTGAACAACAACTAAGAAATTCAAGACACTTGAACGTACAGGGTGTAAGCGAAATAATATTAATTAATCCAGTGGTAGAACTCGTCAAGAAAAACATTTTTCTATGTACCGTTTTTTTCAAAATCGCATTTTTATAACCATTTTTTCCCCCTACGAATTGACGAGCCTTTTATGAAATGCTCCAACAAAGAAAAGTAATAACTAATAATACATAATAGTTGCAATAGTTGCAATAGTTTCATACGGTTGCTTCCAGTTTCATAACAATTCGTTGACAAATAACTCAGATATTAAGCTCGAAAGTCTTAGGTAAGACACCCTGGTTAACCTAAAAAACATCTTACTTAACACTCAATCAACAAATTGACATTTTAATCAAACATTTTTTTTATTAACCTATTGATTTTACTTAACTATAGTTATCGCACACACTCCCACAATCTCTAATGTTTTTTTTTTCTCAACTCTCCATTGGCTATAAACATTCTCGTTTCTGAACAATTTTTATGATGACCTTTTCCGCTTCGCGAATTTCAGATATTCTTAAATTCTCTAAACGTTTTATTGATTTTTTTTTAGAATTATTAATAAATCTTAAACAAAATGTGCTTACTTTTTTGAGTTTTGTGTAGCAGCTACTAACGTTTTTAAATACTCGTAACGTCACTCGATATAACAAACTCATACTATCGGCATCTTACAAAATAGATCCTTTTGCCGATTAGGACCCACCAATAACTGAACATTTAAACTAGTGCCATTATTTAATTTGCGAAATGTATTCGTTGATAAATTTTTCGTATTCTAATTTGAATGACTCATTTGTTTTAAACCGATTTTCTAGGCAAAAAAATCTTCAAATGGTACGTTGTTGGGTGGACCCACATGTTCTGATTTGAATGGTAAACGTGCAATAAATTTGCTATCCGAGTGACGCGTGTGTGTTTCATTAAATACTTTTTCGCATCTTTGCTCCTCCAAAGTCAACGCTTTGCGGGCATCTTGCAAATTTGCGTTTTCCCAAACCTTTATCACCAATTTGTCTAAAGGTTCATCTGTTTTTATTACGGACGTTTGCAAACACATGGCGTTATTTACTTGAAATGCGGCTCTTTGAAATGGGCCGTCCAACCGTGTATTGTATTTTGTAGGTATGTTTTATTATTACTTAGAAGGACCCGACCGTCCCTGTAAAGTTCCCTGAAGATATCGGCTTCAATAAACAGATCAAACGGTACCGAAATGTTGTTAATGGCTTCGGCAAGTTGTATATTTTCTGGTATGGGGATTTGCGTTTTTGAAAATGTTTGGACTATAAAATTTGAATTAATATTCTCTACCGCGAGATAATGAATTTTCTTTTTATAATTGTTTTGTAATGACTGAAATTCCACTTGACACGATTGATTGATCACGCTCAAACTTTGACAAACTCCGCTTATGTTCGCATTTGTGGAATTTACTTGCAACGGCATTTGTGCATAACGCCTTTGTAATCAAATGTTGTTGTAAGCCTCAGTGCCCCAGCTACATGTAAATTACCGGAATCTATCTAAATTCTAAACATTTTATAATGCTGTAAAAACCATGACCATTTCCGGCTGTCTATCCAATTGGCAATTAGTTGCACTAATAGTCACATTTTGACTTTGGCTATTCTGTTTAGTAATGTGTAACAAAGAATTGTGCCCTTTTGAACATACTTTACATTTGCTGAGATAGCAATTTTCTGAGTTGCCGAGTTGGACTACGGCTATAGGGGGTTCCCAAATCCTAGGGCAGAGTTGGACCATGATCTAATGCTAACATAATCCGCATTAAATAGTTTATTAATAGGTTTATAGAATTTAATCCGAGTTTAATTTATGACTCCATAAAAATGACCCTTCCCAAAGTAAATTTCTCCACAACATATCGCTGGAGAACCTACCTCAAATAAATTTATTCATCTTGTGGCGAATCCCGCTCGGACCTTAACGAAAGGACTTACTTTTAGTAAGATTTATAAAAATCCGCTACAGACGAATTGGCGCAGTCAGTAGGATTCATAATTATTGCGGAAAAACAGAAAGTGGCAATTACGAACAAGTTACACTAAGATAGATCGTCTGCGGTACGTTTTATGTAGACCAGTGTAGCGTTGCGTAGTCAGGCAATAGCACATAAAAAAATAATAATAAAAAGTTTTTTTTTATTGAAATTGTAAGGTACACTTTAGTCGAAAGATCTTGTAAAACATTATCATCGTGCTTTAGTCACTTATTAGAAAGACGGGATCAAAGTAACTTAAAAGAGAAACACCATATAACATAAAGGTTTCTAAGTGTTGAACAAAACAAATAAAAATTTGAAATAAAATAACACCTATGGGCGTCACACGTCGACCCATATGTCTTATAAACCGATTCGCTGGGGGTCACAAAATCGGCATGGGTTGTCGGCTCCGCTAGCTGGTTGATGACCCATGAAGCCATCGCGAAGGGAGGTCGCTCAGAATCTGATCGACCTCCAAGTCATTTCCCCAAACACCTGCACCCGTTCAGAAGGAAAAATCTTCGCAATATCCGGCAGGTGGCACTATAATACGAGAAAAATTAAATAGACTCAATGTTGTTAAACAACGACGGGAAAAGAAAAGTTAAATTGATTAATGATGAACCAACAATTTTTGTGATTAAATAATAACATATTGGGTGAAGAGACTGTTGTTCACTAATTCAATAATAGTGATTGACCGAAATAAGTTCCGAACTGTAAAACTTAATGTAGAGTTACTATATGATCAAAGTTTTTCGTTTGTTTAAATAAAAAGAAAATTAGCAAGAGGGAAATGTACATTCAAAATTTGAACAATAGCTACAAAGATTCTACTTAAATCAAAAAGTTACGAAAACCAATGAATTATATATTAATTAGCCGTAAAATAAAACACAGCTGTTAAATCAAAGAAAATAAAAATGTTGGGTACTTACCAGATGACATCTTGACGAACAGTGGAGAATAGTATCAACCCAGAGGCAAAACACAAATGAAATCAGAGTTTTCCGGAACTTCCAAGTCAAGTTCAAAATTTTCAATAGAGGGGTGAAAGGCCCGAACAACAAATCAGCCAATTAGAAACTGCAACTTACACTTGTAGAAGGGAGGAATCCTTCAGATGTTGCTCCAGCGTCTAGACCATTCTGCAAGAGAAAGAAAAGGATAGTATGCTCAAAATGTGAGTCTTATTTGCTAAAGATAAGTCGATGTCCGACTCAATGAAACGCATCTTAAGTAGTCACTTTTTAATTAACATAATTGACAAGATTCAAAAATGGACAGTAAATTATGTTAACCACACAAACACATGGCACCCCACATCCAGTTCATGGACATATTGCCCCATTCATATAAGTACGTTGGGACTCCCCAAGTGCGGGCGGCTCGCCAAACCACGGCGAGGTGCACGGGTAGGCAGTGAAGAACCAGGGGCAATAGCAGTGGCGATATGATAACGTGATGTCGGCCCTCTGAAACAAATAAACCAATATACTATTACAGTCATCTCAAAATTTAATATTGGGTTATGGTAATTGGAAGAAGGAAGAAATAAAGAAATAAGATAAAGTTCGGTACTGTAACGAGACCGTGATTGATAATTGATTGATATTGAAATTATTTACAACTTATTTATTTAATTAATCTTGAATTTGACTTTTGATTTTCGAAATTATTTTGCTTGTCTAGTCAATGAATTCGCCAATTGTTTATGTCACTTACCTACGTTGTATCTGTTCGATGTCCGAAGTCACTCTTACAGTGATATTGAGATTTGATCTTAATTTTTATCAGATAGGGTTCAGGATTTATCCGTAACAGAAGTTCGGATTCAAAGTAGTGTCAAAACGCATGGGAGAAGAAATTTAAACGACAAGTTTCCTCCTTTATTTATTACAAGAAGAATGAATATTCCGTTGGATGGATTACAATAATCAATGGTTATGAAGTTTATAATTTGGCCAATTGGTTATTGTGTTTATTGATAATGTCGTCAAAATATACTTATCTCAGAGTCGTAACCACAGTTTGTTTGAAATTAAAAGAAAAAAAATAGTTTTGAAGTCGCTGAGTGATACGAAAAAAATTTCTTGATACGTATCTCTTGGATATTTAACATGAATTAATTTAATTCAATAAGGCACAGCAAATTTTTACCTACGTTTCAGACGATATTGTCGAACTCATATAATCCAGGCAACTGAAAGTACGTTTCTAGACTACTTGTAGTACCAGAGTCGGATTATCACTTGCTCGCGGAATCTTTGATAAGTGCATCTCCGGTAAAAGTCAGGTGATCAACACCTAGAACAAATTTCGAACAAAACCACAAGCACAAGCTTTTACAAATCAATCTGAATAAATGTGGAAGTAATTTCTCTCTACGGGTTTCACGTCAACGAGTTTTGATAAAGACTTGTTCAGAAGTTTGCCATTTGGCGATATCAGTTTATTACAGATAGTCAGGGATTATTATGTCTGCTAGATCGTCTGTAGTAGTCTTCAAATACTACGTGGAAGCAGTGTTGTTCCGAGCAGGGAATTTTTACGTACCAGTGTGACAGCACTATGGGGACCAAATTTGAAATTTGGGTACCAAATTTAACGACCAAACCGTGGACCAAACTAAATTCTCTATGTAAACAAATGAAATAAAAAAAAACATTTTAGAAACATGATTTTATTATAGGTACTAAACAAAATAAACTTTTTAAACATCAAAATATTTCTAAAATAAAAAATAAATTTCAACTTGAAACATAAATGTCTACACAACAATACAACAAACAAAAAAACAAATATTCAGTGTTTACATAATACAATATGTATTAATCTTTGGCATTCGTAATTATATCATCATTAGCAACTTCAACTGTTGCTATAAAGCTTGTATTAAACTTCAGCATTTTGGGAGGTGGCGACCACTCATAGCAACATATGTGTTGTATTCTAAGAATATCCTTACAATGTAGTAAGCCAGCACACGTTTTCGCCAATAATCTGTTGCGTGTTTTACATTTTATTAAATTAAGCTGGGAAAATGTGCGTTCCGCTGCCGCAGATGAATGCGGAAACACGAGGGCAATTTCAGCAACTTTAACAATATTTGGAAACATTGGTTCGTTCAAAGCATTTTTAAGGGAACTAACCGTATTCCAAAAATCTACCACATCACAGTCGGAGTTTTTTTGTATTTCGTCAGTCTCAGGTAAAAGTCTGTATTCTAAGTCTAGTTCCTCTTCGTCCAGATTTAAAAAGGGAAACAAATGCACAGCTTCACTAACTGTATTTACATTTCCTGATATTACAGTTTTCGGATCAAGCTTACTAACAAATCTCAATACCGGGTCCTCAAAATTGAATCTCTTTTTTATTTGTTTCGCTAATTCAATGTAAAACTCCTGAATTCGCAGTCTTATGTTTTTTAGTTCTCCAGGTTCAACAGCATTATTTTCCAAGAACGTATTGACTTTTGCTCCAATATAAATATCTTCAAGTGGTAGATAATGCGAGGGATTCTCAATATTGATTTTTTCAACGGTATGCAAATCAATGCCATTTTTCTTAATGAAGGATTTTAGTATAACCTTATACAATCAAGTGACCCTTTTTAGTAAAAGATGAATTTTAGGCGACTCAGCTTGGAATTCAAGATTTAATTGATTGATCAACTCCAAAATATAAGATAAGAAAAGGTAATATATTTTATATGTTGGGTTGTTTAAGGCAGATAATATTGTGCCAGCAACATTATCTTTATTTTCAAAAGCTGCTGATGTAAAAAATAATTGTAGAGAACCCCAATGTTCAAGAATTCTGTTCACTACATTTTGCAATGACAGCCATCTCGTTTGGTTGGGTCGTAACATCACTTGCGGCTTCTCACTTGCAAATATTTCACATTCCTTCAAGTTCATTACTGCGTTTACTACTGTTGCCGATATAGTTGTAGATGTCTTTGCATAACTGTTCGATACTTCTTGGCAACTTTTCGCAAGCGTATGATGAACACAAATTGAATGAATGACAAGAACATCCGAGAACATATATATTAGGACTTTCCCTCTGAAATAAGGCTTTTACACCATTGATGTGCCCCATCATGACATTACAGGTGTCGGCTCCAAGTCCAATAACATTTGAAATGGGAATGTTTTTTGTTAATAAATTGGATTTTATGGCATTGAATATGCCCATGGCTGTTGACGATTCCATTTCGACCAAGTCAAAAAACCTGTCCACAATTCGGTTTGTTAAATAGTATCTGGCGATGATCGCTAAGCATTTGACAGTGCTTATATCCGTCGTTTCGTCGATAATCAAGGAAAAATATTTTGAACGCATATCTTCAACCAAATCTTCTTGATTAGAAGGTCCTATTACACCAGTAGCTATTTGAGTAGCCTTCTTTCTTTTGATGCAATTTTTTAGTTTTTTTCCTATTCGTGAGTCAGGACATATTGATGAAATTAGCTGAGGAAGATGATCCATAAGCCTAAAAGGCAAATTATGTTCTGCCAAAAACATTACCATTTTTAACTCTCCTTCTTTCACTTGCTGCTCTAAAGTTTTATCAGCAGTTTCAGATGTAAATACTTGTTTGACCGAGGGAGTTTTCTTGCTGGCTGCATAACGAGTTTTATGATAGTTTGAACTATCGTGACGTCGGAGATGTGAAACGCTGCCAGTTATTTTAACATTGCAAACTTTACACAATGCTCCATTTTCTTCGTGTTTTACAACCCAGTCGTACAAAGATTGCCACTTCTCACTAAATTTGTGAGTATACTTTCTCTTATTCTTGTCTTTTTTCACAAGTTCTTCTTGCACTGTTTCCGGCTCCTCATCAATATCCATATCCACATCATCTCTAGAAAATTTGTTTAAAATAAAAGTCTAAGACGTACCGTAAAATCATAAATAACTCATACCTCTGACTGTCCGCCGTTTTATTTTCTGAATTTTCTCCCCGTTCCTTTCCAGCCATGATTGGTGTTTCTGTATCTGTTGAATTCATCTTCTTTTGTAAATCAATTGGAGTTCTGACTAAAAACCTTGAAGATGCATTTTCGTGAAAAATTGGAGGTACTATGCTTCACATGGCTTACTTGTCCATTGTTATTTCGCTCCACCACGCTCCACTTCGATTTAACGATCTTAAAGCCTAATTATTCTGCCTGACTGTCATTTACTTTACTTATGCCACCCCCCACTCACTTACGCATCTAAAGTGCACGCCTGATGGTGTCCGCCATTTGGTCCCAGATACAACAAAACTATGCAACCAGCAGTACAGTTCAAGGATTTTGTTGCGTTACTTGTTACAAACTGACCTATCCCAACAGCGTAAGGTGTGTAATCTAGGCAACCAACAAAATAATTCATACCAACTTTAACTGAGATATTACTAAACTTTTAGGGACTTTTGTTGTTACTGGTATTATTGGCTGTCATTGGGGACCAAATGCCGGACTCAATGGGGCGTGCACTTTTATTGGGCATTTTGTATGTACGTCAGTGTTCTATCTCTCTGTATTTCTGTGACTTATGCAGACATATTGCTGATTGTGCCCTGAGTCTTGCTGTGGGTTTACAGTTTACGACAGATGACAGATTGATAGTATTGACACTTGACAGACAACATAACAACAAAATTTTTGAGCGAACGAAATGTTTTCAAACCGGTTATACGGTTTCAGGAAGAGTCGACGTCATAACTTTTAAATTTTATTTCAATATTTAATAAATACACACTAAACATTTTAGGTACCAAATTGTCTTTGGGAGTACCAAGGTACCTGCCGAGTAAACAAAGTACCAAATTTGGTACGAAAGTACCAACTGGAACAACACTGCGTGGAAGTACTTGCCGTTGGGACGGAAATTACAACGTCCATTCTAAGTACAACGGGCGAAAATTACGACCTGCCACCGCGTCTTATACCCTGTATAAGTTGGGGAAGAGCGTACCCGGGGACTCTTCCCATGAAGATGGCCAACTCACGAGCCTATAATTTCTGATCTGGGCGCAAAAGAGAAACATTCTTTTGCTTTTTCGCCTAACACGTCACGACAGAGAAATCGTTCTACTCTAACCCTATCCTTAACTAGCAACAAATTATTCTACTTCGTAAGATTTTGATATTTAAATTGGAACTAGAATTGATTGTTGCGAGGTGTGTTAAGTTAAAATACTTTATTTTAACTTAAATAATTAATCTGGTGTAAAGCACAAAATTTTGAAAAATCTTTTATCTCCGAAATTTTGATGAACAAATAATTTGTGGTCACGAGAACTTTGTGGGATGAATAATAATGTTCAATATTGGAAATATTTCGAAACGACTTTGAAGAAACTCAGAATAATATTATAGTGAATAAAATTAATTAACCCTTTTAAGGCCCTACCTAGAAATTTTAATCCTCCAAACGCGAGGCTGTTAGTTGTTCCTCAGGAGTTGCAGTTCGCAGCACTAAATATTTTAACTAACACTAAGTTTGTTTTTAACTTATCCCACTAATCACTAACTCTAACACTAAATTAAAAAAATTTAAATTTACTTATTTTCAAACTATACTTAAATTCACTTATTTAAATTTATAAACACTAGAAGGTACAGGCTTTATTTAAATTTATAAAAATTAAAAAAAAAAACAGCATGACAATCAACCAATTTCGAAGGAAGTCAGAAATCGAATCCCTCTCAAAACCAAGGGCTAATCTTATGTAAGCTACGCTAACTCGCTTACCCCCCTACCCTTGTTAAGTAGTTTCCACATATGCGAAATTATGTAAATTTGACTCTCTTAATATTATTATTAACTAACAGTTGGGGTGTTTGCCGAATGGCAATTTTATTATTATTAAACATTAAATCCGGAAATCGTCGAGCTAACTGAATACAATACAATAACGCGATGGAATTACCCCATATATCCTGAAAGAGAAATTAAACTCCAAAATTGGTGGTTGTTAAGTCTGACGTTGCTTTTGGAACTCAAGGGAGTGAATTTCGCGTAACAAGAAATTTTGTTTGTTTAAATAATTCAGAAAATATGTGGAAGAATCCCGTGAGGAAACCGTGATTTTGGTCGTACTACCCCTTGTTAGATGTCGCCCCCAGTACTACACTGGTACGATTTCCGCGTTTTCCTCCAATTTCCTTAAGGATTTTCCTGTCTACTTTCCTCCTAGGATTATGTTAATAACGGAGCACAAATCGTGTCATGCGTGCTTACAATAATTTCATTAAATACAATGATTTATACACTCTGTCTATAAATGAATGTCGGATCGTAGTAGGTATTAAAAGTTTGCCGCTTCTTTCAAGAAAAACCGAACAATGTTAGTATATGAAAAATTTGGTTTTACTGGTTGCCTGAGTAGATAAAAATTGGTGCTTTTCAAAAATTTCATAGAAATAAAATAATTAAATGCGGCAAATTCAAATTCCATAACCACCTGAGATCTTACACTCTTTTATAAACAGTCCGTACATCCGAATTACGACGGCTGCAACTTAAATATAGCGTCTCCGCGTCTCTTCCTAAACTACCGATTCGATGATCTGACTTTGTTTAGACAAAGAAATCGTTAATTACGCTGCAATTTCTTATAAGGAGTACATGTGTGCATGTAATTTGATATTCTTCTAAAAGCTCTGTTCTGTAACGAATTTGTCGACAACCCCTATCCAAGCGGCATTTGACCAGCGTCGGTTTGGCAATTCTAATTTCTTTAACAGACATGTATTTCAATCGACCAATTCGTTCTTGAAGTCTTACAGCAATTCGTTAACAACTATGTAATATTCCCCATCAATTAAGAGCAAATATTTTTGACAAGAGAGCTCAAAACATCATTGTCTTGTGAATCATTAACTGCAACTATTTGTTATCAATGCTTATTCGTCTTATTTTTACTATACAGAGTGAGTCTAAAGTAACGCATAAAATTCGTAATTCTTTTATTTTTCAAAAATAAAAAAAATGCAAAAACAGGTAACCTAGCATTTTAATTGCCCTCAAATCTGACCTGACTGGATCAGTCATGGCGGCCAATATGGCGGCGCCATGACGTCATCACAGAGTTTTTTAACTGGAACATTATGATTTTTATAATTTTTTTATAATTCGAAGCCTTATTAATAATATGAATTAGACGCTATGCTGATCCAGATAGGTCAAAATTGAGCTTCCTTAAAATACTAAATTACCTGTTTGTGCATTTATATTTTATTTTAGAAAAATAATAAAAATATGACTTTTTTAATAAAAATTGCAATTTTTTTTTCAGCGTTCGGTTCACTCACATTTAAAATAAGTATAGCACAGTTGTTAAGACGTATCTCAATTAAACATCTTTTTTTTTTTTCAAATTTAAATTGACCACATAAGGCAATATTCAGGTCAGGAATATTGCCAATGTTGCAAGTTGTGGTCGACGACTTCTGGCGGGATTCCAAAGTTTCATTTCCTGATGTGGAAATTTCTATATTGTCAAAATTAAGCAATTGATTGGACTGCACTTTGCAGTCGTTGACGTTCGGAGCAACGACTGTCAAAGTGCTGAGTTGCTGACCGCAATCTTTTGTATTTGGAAATTTTATATTAAAATGCAATGTAATTAGTTTGTACAGTTAGGTTAATTGTAAAATAAAGTTAGTTTAGCACCAACCGTGGCTCTACTCATTTCGTCTTTCCCTAAATCGTGACGTGAAGTCACAACTCACAGATTTAAGTACAGATCTGTTCATGGTCCTTCGAGCCAAGAAGTAACTAGTGACCGTAATAGATTCACACAGAATTTAGTGCCAACAGTCGCACAAAACTTAAGAAAAAATTCCCGTGTAAGATTCACCCCGGATCTTTTCGTGCCACCAGTCGCACAAAGTGAATCACAGTGAAACCAGTGTTGTGAGATGTTCGTTCCGTGAATAAGTGTTCCCGAATTATCCCAACCTAGGTTGTCAGTTACCAAGCCAGGATTTGAAGAGTGAGGCTGCTCTCAGCTGACAAGATCCTTCAACCAATCTTTGTCACCAATCCGTGTGAAAAGTGAGTGGTAAAAGTGTTAAGTGACCATCGAGAGTTGCAATACGCGTACCAAAATGTCTTCAATCGAAGAACAAACTCGCCCGTTATCAAGAGGAAATCGGGCACAAAATCATACAAATTCTGACAAATACGAAGAAAGATTCGGCGTCCAGGAAAACTGATGACTACGTGATCGAGCATCAAAATTCATTAAAGGAGCTGATGAAAAGAGCAGAGGAAACTCATCAACAACTAGAAGCGTTAAAGGTACCTGAACACACCTATTTTACGGCAGACTACTTCAGTCAGATTAAGAAGAAATATGAAGAAGCCATAAAATATCTCATCGAATGCCAAAAAGCCAAAAAGACAGAAAATCCTAAAACCAAGGAAGAATGCGACCAATACATACGTTTGCGAAAACAAAACGCGAAGCTCAGCACCTTGGACCGGGCAATTGAGCAAGCACTTGCCGAGATCGAACAAAGGCTACCAAAAAGTAGGTATGAGTACCTGCTTAAGAAACTAACAACGCTGTGGGGTCCGATTCAAGAGCTACACGAAGAGTTATTAGTATACCAGTCCGGTGAAGATTCCTACTTCACTAATGACGTCGTCTGGGAGGCAGAAACGAAATACGAAAATGTCATCTTCCAATTAGAGGCAAAAATTCAAGAGACCGCTCCAGTGATGTCCAGACCAAACATCAAATTACCAAAAATTCAGTTGCCAATTTTTAAGGGAGGGTATGAAAATTGGACAACCTTTCATGACCTCTTCCGAAAAGTGATCCACGAAAATTCTTCAATAACGGAAGTTGAAAAAATGCAATACCTTAAAACACACGTGAAAGATGAAGCCGCCAGATTAATCCAGCATCTCCAAATAACAGACGGAAATTACCAAGCAGCTTGGGAGCTGTTAACAAAAAGATACCAGAACAGCCGATTGATGGTAACGAAACTGGTAGATCAAATTTTAGATATACCCCAAATTCTTCATGAGTCTTCACAACGTCTTAAACAACTTCATGATGTTGTCCGCGAATGTTTAGAGGCAATCAATATCCTAGGCATTAACACCGAACCGTGGGGTCCCATCATCAGCAGAATCATCAGCCGAAAATGGGACCACGAGACAAACAAGCTGTACGAACAAACACTAACGAGTCCCTTTGAAGTACAGCCCCTGTCTTCAGTGATGACCTTCCTTGAGCGAAGATTTCAGTCACTCGAAACATCAGCAAGTTTCAAGAATACGAAAAATTCCAAAATGTGTCAGGACACACCAAACATGACTCGTCCTGCGCATTGTGCCACCAGCCGCACCCAATCTTCAGGTGTCAAAATTTTTTGAAGATGACACCAACAGACAGATATCAGACAGTTAGAGAGAAAAAATTGTGCTTTAATTGTCTGAGTCACGACTTCAGTGAAAAATGTTTATGTCAGCTACGATGTCGCACGTGCAATCAGCAACATCACACGCTATTACATAAAGATAAACAAACAAATACGACACCGTCTAAACCTGCAAAGTCATCCCGGAACTTTGAAAATAAAACAAACTCGACACCTGTTGTTAATAATTTAGGACGACAGGATCATATGGTCTTATTAGCAACAGCACTAATTCGTACAAAATCATCGACCGGTCAAATGGAGTACTTGCGGGTACTCATTGATTCAGGGTCGCAAGCCGCATTTGTGACCGAGCATGCGGCACAACTATTGGGTCTTCCGCGCAAAAAAATCGCAGCTGAAGTATCTGGACTAGGAGAAGGCACTTCGAAAATGTCCAAGGCTCAAGTCAACTGCGAGATATTTCCAAGATTTCCCAGCAATTTTTCGATGAGGGTGAACTTCTTATTGCTGCCAAGAATTACTCATACCCTACCAGCTCGAAAGATTGACATCAAAATTCCTACTGCATGGCAAAATCAAATGCTTGCTGATCCGACATTTGACCAACCAGGACCAATTGATGCGATTTTGGGAGCCGAAGAAGTTGGATAAATTCTTCAACCGGGCCTCCGAAAATCTGAGAATAATCTTCTAAGTCATGAAACGAAGTTTCGTTGGATTTTATCGGGAAGCATCAGACAACCGTACCAGAATTCACCAAAGGTCGTCAGTATGATAAGTCGATATGAGGAAGACCAACAATTGACCAAATTTTGGGATATCGAAGAAGTTTCACCAAATAACTCTCGACCGTTATCTCAAGAAAATCAGGAATGTGAAAACCACTTTGAAAAAACGGTGTCAAGAAATTCAAATGGAACTTACACAGTGGCAAGGACTGCCAGTGCTGGGTGAGTCCAAGTCAAGAGCAATGGCACGATTTTTTTCAATTGGAAAAAACCAAATTAAACAAACCGTCCAACAAAAAATTACGCGAACAATACAATTTGTTTATGAAAGAATATGCCGACCTCGGACACATGAAACGAGTGTCTCGAAGTCACGAAGAAGAGGGAAATTACTACATTCCTCATCAACCTGTCATATGCGAATCAAGCACTACAACCAAATTACGAGTAGTGTTTGATGCATCATCAAAAACTTCCAATGGTACAAGTCTCAACGGAACAATGCACACCGGTCCAAGGTTGCAACAAGAATTGACAGATATCTTGCTTCGATGGAGAAAACATCCTGTCGTGTTTACAGCAGATATTGAAAAAATGTACCGCCAAAATCATTTAGATGAAGAAGATCAAAAGTATCACCGCATCTTCTTCAGATTTAACCCAAACGACCCAATCGAAGAATACGCCTTAACTACAGTTACTTACGGTACAGCGTCTGCACCGTATCTAGCGATTAAAGTTCTACAAAAATTGGCTCAAGACGAGAACATCAACTTTCCTTTGGCATCCTCAATTGCAATGCAAGATTTCTACGTGGATGACCTTATGTCTGGGGCAAGATCCATTGAAGAAGCGCTTCAAATTCAAGCCGAAATGATCGCCATGTTAAAATCAGGAGGATTTAATTTAAGAAAATGGTCCAGCAACAAACAGGAAGTCATTGCACGTCTACCAGAAGAATTACGAGATCAATCAGCCACTGAAATTACGAATGATGAAGTTAAGAAAGCACTTGGCGTTTATTGGGCACCGTCTGATGACACATTTCGCTTTAGAGTGGAAACAACCACTCACCCCGTCATAACAAAAAGGGCAATCCTATCAGAAGTTGCGAAACTGTTTGATCCTCTAGGATGGCTAGCTCCAATCATCATAAAAGCAAAACTTCTAATTCAAGAATTGTGGATACAAACCTTAGAATGGGACCAACCCGTTCCAGAACCTGTCTTCTTTTACGAAGAATTAAAAAGTGTTGAAGACATACAATTTTCCCGATGGATTCAATATACGTCCGGAATAAGCGACACAATCGAACTCCACGGGTTTTGCGACGCATCAGAAACAAGGGCGGATCCAGGTTTGGCGCCAGGGGTGGGGGGGGGTCACATAGTCATGGTCAAGTTACAAGAAGTTATAATTTAATTTTGATAATATATTTAAATTACAAAATCAATTTTTCTTTTACGTCTTCTCCCAAAACGCGTTATCACTTCATCTGCTTCAATGGGTATGTTTTTATGGACGTGGAGAAGTGCCAGTCCGGTTAGACGTTCTTCAACCATTGCAGCTCTTAGCCATGATTTGATTCTTCGTAATGTAGAGAAAGATCTTTCCGCTGTCGCTATACTAACATGTAGTGTAGCCATAATACATAAAAATTTTCTTATATTAGGATACATTTCAATATCGCAATTTAAAATAAGGTCAGAAATCGACTGCGGCATGTCCTGACTCCGCTGCCACTTCACCATCCACAGTCGATATTCGTTTACAACGACAGAAACTGGAGTATTATCTAGTAACAATGTATAATCGGTTGCTAGTTGTTTCACAGTTTCAATGTCTTGATTACTGTATTCGCTTTTTGGCATGAAAACGCTGAGCTGAAACAAATTAAGTACTTCAGGAGACAGACGGTCCTCTAGGTCATTTATTATTGAATCTAGAAGAGGGATGTATATAGCTCTGCGGAAATACTCTTCAGCAGATTGGGCAGGTTGGTTATTGGCCCTATGTATTTGTCTTGACACTATTCTGGGACATTTAATTTCTACATCTAGCTGCCCAGCCACTTCTTTAGCCTCTTCAAAAAGCTGTCGGTAAATAACGTCCGCATTTTCTCTTTTATTTTGTAGAACACTTATAGTATCATTAATAGCGTCCGCAGCTTTTTTTAAATCAATTGAGTTCGATTGCAGTATTCTGCTTAAAGATACAGTAGCGCCTGAAAAATAAAAAGTTAGTGACTGTCTGTGAGTATGAGTGAATAAACTAAGGATATATGACTTAATATAAACGGTAGCTTAAATTGTTTATTTTGAAACACAAAAACACAAGTACCCACCTAATACATCACTTAAACAGATGGAGGATATAATAAAGTCAGAACTGCGCAATGTTTGCAGCAAGCAATGGCCATCATTAGCAGTTTTACTGTCTTGCCAAGTAGAAATCTTCTCCAGAGCGCTACAAATTGTCTCCTTGAAATTGAAGATGCCCATCATGCCTCTCTACCCAACGTGTCTCACAGATACCTTGCATGGCAACTCCGAGTTCTTTTTTAAAAATTTCATGCCTCTTAGCGGATGCATTGGCAAATGCTACAACTTTTCTCATTGTGCCAGATGTATTGCGACAAGAAACTACTTTGGATGATCTAGCCAACGAGTTATTAAGTACATGGTTGTTGCACGGGCATCGTTTGGCGTGAATGGCTATTTTCGTCAATTCTTGCACTGCACCTTTCGTATCTGATGCCATAACCGAGCAGCTGTCAGTTCCAATACCCACACACCAAGTTATATCTACGTTAAATTTGGTACACAGATTTGCAACGATTTTCGCCAATGATACACCTGTCAATCGAGGCTCTATATCACCTGAATTGTTTTCTTCACGTCGAAGAGCATCGTAAGTATCACAGAAAGTTACAAAATGTTCCTTTATAATACCATTATGAAAATATCGAAATGATAGGCTCAGATGTGAGATATGTGATATATCTGTTGTTTCATCGAACAAAATTGAAAAAAATTTAGCTTCCCGTATATTCTGTAAAATATTTTCCTGAATAATTTCTGCGCAAACATCTATCAACTCATTTTGTACAGTCTTGCTGATGTACGTGGCGTTGGACTTTGAAGATTCTAAATGTTGCTGCAATGCAGTATCGCCAGAAGCTATACGGAATTTTAAAAGGGCTCTAAAATTTCCTTCATCGGCTACCACGCTGTCATAGCTCAACAATTTACCATCGTCGCGATGGCCACGTAACGATATATTTTGACGGCCACAAAATATTATAGTTTTTACGATTGGTCGCAAACGTTCTCTATTTTCATTTATTTGTGTCAGTTTTTGACTACTTACTTGGTTCATTATATTAATTTCTGGTTTGTGAAAAGTCAACAAAAAGTTCTTCCCTGCTTCGACAGCTAATTCGTGGTATTTGTTTCGCTGGTGTGTCAACAGAACACCATTTTCACCAAGCAAATTATCAAAAGCTTTTAAGGGCTCTTTTACGAGTCGACATAAAGGTGTTTTTGTCTGTATACCACCTCCAGGAGCTATGGCAAACAAAGCACAGTACTTGCAGTAAAGACCCTGGCCTTTATGCGACAAAACAAGCCAGTGAAACTTGTCAAGGTGGGACTTCTGAGCATATTTTTTTGTTTGTTTCCCTTTTTTATTAACAACACAGTGCGGGAAAGTGTAATTAGGGGGAGGCTGCCAATGCTTTTCAAGCAACATAGCTTTAGATGAATCATCTATATTGTTCCCTATATAACATGCAATATCAGAAGCAAATTCTGATTGAGAAACTGAAGTCTTTATCTGATCAGAATCTGAAGTCGACGTAGATAATATAGGCTGAATATCGTTAATAACGGAAGAACGTGATTTTTCTTCATCTAAGGTAAATGTAGGCAATGTAGCTGTAGAAGCAGAAGCATGGGTAGTAGTTGTAGGTAAATTTTTCGACTGAGCAATCTCAAGCCTTGGTTTCTTTATGAAATATGAATCTATTTTTTTTAATGAACTGCCACCTGTATTACGTTTCAACCCACCACTACCATCTCCTTTTCCCTTAGAGTCACCCTGCAAGCAAAGCCATGCAAATTTCACACCCCACACCACAACAGACTAAATGCATATTAATTATAAATACATTAAAACACCCAGACTCAAACCAAAACAAATATCCCGTAAATATTAGCCATGTAGGTACGGACGGGGCTTGAACCCGCGATTCATAGGTTAATTACCAGAAATTTCACCACTAAATCACAGGACCAGAGCAGTAATTTTTAATTATTAGTAGTCTCAGCAATTAGCACGTTTAAACAAAAAAAAAGTAGTAAAGTGAATTGTTATTAGGTACATTAAATAATACGTTAGGTATAGTGTTAAAAAACAAGCAACACGGTGTTAGCTTCTTTAATATTTTATAGTTTTTAAAAATCTATAATATATAAATAAAGTAAATAGTTAAGATCACTAATTATTTACACTATTTGTAAACGCCTGTTAATAAAGCCCAATGATTTTGTGTCGTGCAGTAGTTTTGCATCGTTTTCGCTAGGTCGCTAAGTGCTTTTTAAAACTTCAACGAAGATTATTTTTATATGCTTTCATTCCTACTTATCTACCTACGAAGTACTATAAGAACATTAACAACAATAACATTTGAGTTTGAACACACACACACACACAGTGGCATAATGAAGAAACTTATTACTTACTTACCATTTCTTGCCATTTCTTGTAATGAATTTGCACCAACCACTTTTAAGAACGCTATTACTTATAATGAAATTTTAAAGTTTTTTAACTTAGTATTGTATTAACTATTATGAGAATAAAACAGTTGATTGAGGTAAGTTTAAGTCGTTCCGATTGAGGTTAGGTCTACCTAGACGTTAGTCAAAAATAAAACACGCACAATTGTCACACGAAATATGACATCGGATGAAAGATGGCGGTGGCGCTGTAAAATTCAAATTTTCGATGCGTTCGTTTCCGAATAATACGTTTGCCATCATACAAAGTATTCTATTAAATTAATTAAATATTGAAGATACTTACATAAAATCTATATTGTGACAAAAAAATATATAAAAACATTATGTTCAACAATTTTAATTAGTGATCCACCTAGGTCCAGGACCCAGCCCCGGGGGGGGGGGGGGTCATGACCCCCATGACCCCCCCCCCCCCCCTGGATCCGCTCTTGATCAGAAAAAGCGTACGGCGCTGTGATTTACGTTCGAATAATCTCCGAAACCAACGTCGTCTCCACTACGTTACTAGTGGCCAAATCTAAGGTCGCGCCTGCAAGAGCCAAAACGTCATTACCACGTCTAGAATTTTGTGCAGCACTCCTACTCGCACAATTAATGGACAAAACAAGGAAAGCCTTGAATCTTGACAAGGTAAATGAATTTGCTTGGTCAGATTCGATGATCACTCTCGCGTGGATAAAAGGAAATCCCGAAAAATGGAAAACATTTGTCGCTAACAGAGTTAGTGAAATCAACAAACGTTTACCCGCACAACATTGGCAACACGTCAACACCGCAGACAACCCTGCAGACCTCATCTCCAGAGGAATACTCACCTCCAAAATAAAGGAATCAAAAATTTGGTGGGAAGGACCGTCGTGGCTTCAAAACAAAGCCCCATGGCCCTCCAAGCTTGAAGAAATTCCAACCACGGAAACAAAAAATAAAGTGCCTACACGCAGTCGTTAAGCCAAAAAACTGTGAACTAATTGACCGATTTTCGTCCCTTACCCGGATGATTCGGGTATTGTCCTACTGCCACAGATTCATTGGAAAATGTTGGTAATCTAATGTAAACACTGGAGCTCTCAAGGTCGAGGAGTTGGATTACACTACAATGAAAGTAGTAATGATGACACAGCGTGAAACACTGACCAAGGAAATAGCCCTGGTCAGGGATGGCAAAATACTCCACGACAGCAAAATAATCAATTTGAATCCATTTTTGGACAAAAATGGAATTCTACGCGTAGGAGGCAGACTCAGAAACTCTCATCTGTCCTACGACAAGAAACATCCTATCATCCTGCCCAGCGGAAGTCACCTCGCGACTTTAATCATCAGGGACGCTCACAAGCAGTCGCTGCATGGCGGCACTCAACTCACCCTATCAGTTACACGTCAAAAATATTGGATCATAAATGGCAAAAAGACAATAAGGGCCGAAATCCATAGATGTCCGACTTGTGTTCGTTATAAAGCTCAAACAAGAAGCCAGCTAATGGGAGAATTACCAGCACCACGAGTCAACCCCTCACCACCGTTCACCCACACCGGAGTGGACTATGCAGGACCAATTGCTCTCCGAACCACCAAAGGACGGGGGCATAAATCGTACAAAGGGTACATCGCAGTCTTCGTTTGCCTTGCGACTAAAGCAATTCACTTGGAAGCTGTGAGTGATATGACAACTGAAGCCTTTTTGGCAGCGTTCCGCCGTTTCACCGCCAGACGTGGCCACTGTGCACACTTATACAGTGACAATGGCACAAATTTTGTGGGAGCAAACAACATTCTACAAAATGAAATTCTGAACATCACCCAGGACCAAAACGTGCAAGATAAACTGGTTTCCAAAGGGATAAAATGGCATTTTATTCCCCCCGCTGCCCCTCATTTTGGAGGATTATGGGAAGCCGGTGTGAAGTCAATGAAGTTCCACTTGAAGAGAACCATCGGTGAATCAACCCTGACCTTCGATGAAATGACCACGCTTCTATGTCAGATAGAAGCTTGTTTAAATTCCCGACCACTCTGTGCACTGACCAACGACATACACGACATTGATGTTTTAACCCCAGGACATTTTCTCATAGGAAGAGAAATGTTGGGTTTTGAAGATCCATCAGCCCTCGACTCGACAACAAACTTGACTGCAAGACTTTTGGCAATCGTGGTCCTCGGAATATCTGAACAGATTACAACAGCGATACAAGTGGCAAAGTCAACAAAACAACCCGACCATTGGTGACGTTGTGATCGATAAAGAAAAGGAAATAAATCCGAAAAAATGGCCCTTGGCGAAAATCCTTCAAACACATCCGGATCCAGACGGCAATGTAAGAGTCGTGACGATCACAAAAACAGACAACCGCCCAATGAAACGAAGCATCCACCAGCTAATACCCCTTCCGGTAGAAACAAACCAAGCAGAAAATAGTCAAGTGCAAGCCAATCTTGCAACGGTTGAAAGAAAAGTGCCAGAGAGGAAAACGAAGAGGCTGACAGTATCCAAATTATTGGTAACGATTTGGCTACTTGTCAGTTTTTTCCCAAAAGGAAACATGGCCGGCTACGTGGTAAAAACTCTAGCACCAGGGCTGTACGTAGAGCACCTTGGTCATGTACGAGTAGAAAGAGGCATCTTCAGGATGGAACTTGAATACAGTCGCCAGAAATTGGAAGACGATGCTAACAATGTCGAAAATGTCACGTCTCAATTCATACATCTGTGCAATGAGACCAAACTCCTGTCAGCCGCAGCACGGTGTCACTCACTGCAGTATCATTTGGAAGAGCTAAATAAAGAAGTCAAATGGATCCAAAGTGGCTTAAAAAATGCGGTATCAGGGCGACTGAAAAGAGGACTACTAGAACAACTTCTAACATCTGTTTTCGGCGTAAACGACGAGGTGTACCAGGACATCGAGAAGTTACAAAACAATCAACAGGACCTAATAAGGTCGTCGAGTCACCAGACGAAATTTATGATTTCTTCTCTTGCCACGTTCAACGACACCGAACAACGAATCAGTAAAAGTTTAGAACATTTTCGAATTAAACTCAACGAAGGCCTTGCCGCCGTAAACGAAATGAAAGGGTGGTGGTCGGCAGCAGATCACAATACACTCAACATACATATCTTAAATTCGTACGAAACAGCAAAAAATTTTATTGAAGACACACGTGATTATTATTCGAAACTGCTGAGTGTTCGATTTCGCCGCGGCAACTTACACGAGCTCATTTCACCAGCTCGTGTAAACAAATTAATTGCGGAAGCGCATCGAAAAATACCGCCAACTCTAAGTATAATTTCCGACCCCATAATCAAGATGTCATTCGAATCCGACGACCGGAATTTCCATGTGTTCACCCATTTCCTACTAGTTGGAACTTCAAATTTTACTCTCATCAAAGTAACACCAGTTCCACTGAAAGTCCAAAACAATTCATATTGGATATTTGATGTAAAAAAGGAAATTTTCGCCGTGGATTATAATCTTCAACTGTACTTCGAACTAACAGCAGAAGAGCTAAAGGACAGCATTCAATTGTCAATCAAATGACTATGTTTGCTCGTTAGCAGCGATACAGAACATGGAAACTAGTCCAAACTGCATCATTGACGAAATTTATCAGAGATCAGATCCCGTCCAATGCAACGTAGTCCGACACTCTATTTTCACCACTATTTGGAGAGAGATGTACATGAAAAATGCATGGATGGTGATCGTAAACAAACCCGTCAAAGTGGCAGTCACATGCAACGAAAGACGAGAAGAGGTACCCGTGAACGACACCAGTATAGTCCAGGTTACGCAAGACTGCACAATCAAAACAAAACAGAACATTTTGATACCTAAGCGAATTGATGCGTCACCAGTCTTGGCATCATTTCACAATGTCGTTCCAGTACAGAACTTGACCTTGCCTTATTCCCACACCAACCATCCGATACGAATGCTTGAACCAGTCCTCAAAAATACGGACAAGCTTAGCAAGCTTGTGGAAGAAGAACGCGATTTGCAAGAGGAGATTGACCAAAAAACCTGGAGGAAAATTCATCACCACTCCATAATTACAAGCGCAGCCACAGCTGCAATTGTCATAACCATTATGTTATTATCTGTTTTAGGGTACAAGTGTACCAAAAGGTACAGAAAACAAAGACGCCCTCAAGGAACCACCCAACAGCACAGGACGGAGATGATCGAACTGCAACCGATCTACACTTCGCCCGAGTCCCGCCAAAATGTTTAATCTCAATTAAACATCTTTTTTTTTCAAATTTAAATTGACCACATAAGGCAATATTCAGGTCAGGAATATTGCCAATGTTGCAAGTTGTGGTCGACGACTTCTGGCGGGATTCCAAAGTTTCATTTCCTGATGTGGAAATTTCTATATTGTCAAAATTAAGCAATTGATTGGACTGCACTTTGCAGTCGTTGACGTTCGGAGCAACGACTGTCAAAGTGCTGAGTTGCTGACCGCAATCTTTTGTATTTGGAAATTTCATATTAAAATGCAATGTAATTAGTTTGTACAGTTAGGTTAATTGTAAAATAAAGTTAGTTTAGCACCAACCATGGCTCTACTCATTTCGTCTTTCCCTAAATCGTGACGTGAAATCACAACTCACAGATTTAGGTACAAATTTGTTCACTAGAGCGTCCAATTATACAAAAAAATTGTATCGTTCCATTTAAAAAATTCTATGATGACGTGATGGCACCGCCATATTGGCCGCAATGACTGATCCAGTTAGGTCAAATTTGAGTTCAATAAAAATGCCAAGTTACCTGTTTTTGCATTTTTTTTGTTTATGAAAATTAAAAGAATTACGAATTCTATGCGTTACTTTAAACTCACTCTGTATATACAGGGTGATTTTAAACTGGTGTCCGTAACTTAAACCCTATTTTATAAAGTATAGAACACACATTTTAGGGCTATTTTGAGAAGCCATTTCAAACATCCTTAAAATTTGACCACCGTGTTGATTTATTGCTTGTCACTGGAATAATGAACGGTATAAATTTGTAAACAATCGTAAAAAGTCGTAGCAGCTGAGCGCCGCACGTCGTTATCTAATGGGGCAAAAAAGCAATTTTTTTATGAAAGAAGTGATGGTTCTATAATAAAATAATAAAATAATAATAATAATAAAATCGAGCACTTGCACGAGACGACGTCCAAAATTTCTGCTTCAGCTGCAAGTATTCTATCTTCACGATGACGGCCACTTGCGTGAACGTTCGGTTCAAAACGTCCACGGAGATGTTGCACCACACTTTTACAAACGTGCGACGACATGAATTTTGCCTGTTCGGAAATCACTGCCGATAAGAATACGAGCGAATTGAGTGTTACCGTGAACCTCTCCATATAGAACGACCATTTCCGTTTTTCGGAATTCGAGTAATTAATTAATCATTCACACTTTTCATACTGTCAATGCTGCACTTGACCCAATCACCTACTGACTAAGCACCTTGAGAAGTTACCCTTCCAAAAACGAACTTTTTTTAGTAACAAAAACTTATCTCAGCTTGTGCGCTTAGAGTGCGATCGCCAATCCTGCGGTTCCAAAACGATTTTAGCCAAAATTTCAATTTTAAATATGTTAAATGAAAATTTGTTGAAATTTAAATGAATATTGCAAAGCAAAACTTTTAAAATGACTCCGAATAAATATAAATACCGCCATTATCACAGTACCAAGAACTTACACCATAATCTCCGCCAAATCACTAAAAGGCGGATTGTACTATACATTTTTCAATTTCATATATACATATTTGCATATTTTCAGTGTGGGCTGCATATTTTGGGAAGCACTAGTATATTTCGCATTTTTAGACAAACTGGAGCCAAATTGTTTTTTCCAAGAAAAATTTAAGATATTTAAACTGTTTTTGTGTATAACACTACCAAGAAAGACCTCCAGATCTAATAATTCTCCGAAAAACATTATTTTTCAACGTTCTGTAAATTAGAGTAGTGCTTCATCGAGATGACCCTTCATAAATTCCCTACTATTTATCCTCAATACTGGAACCCCCTTCTACCTGGTCGAGGCTAGACGGCACCTCACCTTATCAGGTTAAAACGGATTATCTTTTGAACAGAAACTTTCACAATGCTCCAGAAGCAGTTTGGCGAATTGTCCTTACGAGCCGTCCGGAGCGAAATCTCTTATGACAGTTTCAATGTAAATAACAACCCCTGTCTCTCAAAAATTACTAAACATATTTTCATAAACTTGGTATCATGTAAAAGAGATTTTCTTTTTTTACTGATAGGTCGTTTTATAATTGCCATAGACTATCTATAAACTGTAATAAAGGTAGACCAAGTTACTAAAAGTGAAGATTTCAAGAAAACGCAAGTGCGATATGAAAAAATATCCATAAAAGTAATCGAAAATCGAATGAGCAAGAGAACTTACATAAAAAGTAACCGCAAACAATGAGACTTTATCACCATAACCATCTCCAACGAGATTCAATTAATGTTTTAATAAAACACTTCGTGGCTGTGCTAACAGATGATTTTCAAACACACGCTATAATCAACACGCCCCAGGGTGTCGATTCTAAACCAATATTTCGACTCGAAAAGGGTTTCGACTGTCGCTTTGTGATCGTGGAGCCATCTGGTGGCGCGAACGCCAAGCGCTTGTGACGTCATCAATTCCCTTTTCAGGTCGAAATAAAACTCAACTGCTCGATACATGTTGAGTAAAGATTTCGACTTGAAATAATTTGACGTTTGGTGGTTTATGTTAAAGTTGGTTATGTGCAAGGTGGATTGCATTCAAAATTGCCTGTGTTAACACTATTTAAGTGTGTTTTATTAATAAATTCTATTTGACAACGTTAGAAAAGAAATTCAACGGCGTTAGTGATAAAAGTGCGAAGAAAACCAGTAGTTATAAGAAAAATACAATTTTTGTTAAAGGCGTTTGATAAATTTTGGTTGAAAATAATTAGTATTGGGACTTTATAGGCAAAAGTGTTTAATAAATTGTAATAATGTTTTTAAATAAAATACATAATTATGTTTAATTATTTATTTACAAATTTACGTGCAATGTTGGTCCGGTTCTTTGTAGTGAATCAGGGGTGTTGAGGTAGGAAAAATTGCTTTTGACCCTAATTATTTTTTCTAGAAACAGTGTCACGATCGAAAGTATTTTTATTTTATTTGAACGTGTTGATTTTTTTTTAAATTAAACATAACCTCACTAAACGTGAACAGATTATTTCGACTGTCGAAATATTGACAGTCGCGTAGGGCAAGTCGCTTTGACGTCATCAGATTTCGACTCGACTTGCCGTTTCCAGTCGCAATGAATTAGAATCGACACCCAGTTTTCGATTTGAACACCTAACGACTTTAACGATTTTATATTCAAATGTAATTGTTCTAAAAATTGTCTAAGGGAGATGGTCTGAACTTCTGATGCTTCTTTTTAGATAAGTGAAGAACTAAATGTCTCAGCTCCGGTTTCTCCTATAATAATTTAGCATTAGGTACATGTATTTATTACCATACATATTTTTTTATTTATTACTTGAAATAACTAACATAGAAGTACACATTGAAAAATTGTTATAACAATTGTCCTTTATTCCACAAAATATTACAAATATCAACCGTTAAGGACACGAAATTAAATCCTAATTTAACAATTAATTTTTATTAAATATGCCACCAGCAAAAACAGTAGATGAGACTTCAATGGATAATCGGACGAATAATACAGAGATTTCAATAGAAGGCGAATTAAAAATTAATTGGTGATTGGTTCATTAACCAATCACGTCAATCAAAATTTATTTGATTGGTTTAATTTGGTCGCGTGTATTTCGTTACATACGAAATTTCTTAAAAACAACATCGAAATTATAATTTAGAAATGCTGGTCATTATCCAGTTGTTTAGTTTGATCATTTTGGTGATTCATACTAAGATTCAAAACGGGTCGTTATAAAGCCATTAAACTAAAGCAGCCCCAATTCGGAGAAACGTATGTCCATTTTACCAGTTTAGACCCGTAGTTAACGTTTTCTGAGAAAACATTGACGGAATTACATGAAATCCTTTAGCAGGACTGCACACAAGTAGGTAAAGCTTTCGAATGATGAGATTGATAAGTAAACAGTAAACAACCATGTTGTTTAACTTCTAACTTGGTTTATTATCAAAATTTTAATAATAAATCACAAAAACTATTAGTTAATATTTTTTATACTCTGCGTTTATAATACGTTTATTAACGTCTATCAGTATAGGAGTCGTTTATTTTTTATTGAATTTAGGGATATTTAGTTTTCAAGATTTTTCATCGATAATGCGTGGAACACACGTACGATTGATTTAATCATCATTTCTTTCTCATTTATTATTTATCATTTATTACCGTTTCCCATTGACAAAATTCCCTAGACGACAAAAATTTTTTTTTAATTAAAATAAGAAAAAAGGGGGCGCAAAGTATAAAAATAGCATAAATTACTCGTTTTATAAGGGTTTTGGCGCGCTCATCCCATAGAAAACTCGTCTACGGCTCGTTGGGATTCGTGCTCCAAATCAATTCTTATAAAACTTGTGCTTTAATATACTGTTATTTAAGGAGTTTGAGTGTAAATCGGACGCCTTATTTCACTAGGTGAAATAATTAAATTAAATGATTAAATAATAAAAAATAAATAAATGTGCGTACGGTGGTAATGCCATCACCCAAGTGCCAGAGTTTTCAGGTCGCATCTACAGCCTCTGACCTGACCTAACGACCACTAACTAGTAGTGACCGGGACCGACGGCTTAACGTCTCCTCCGAAAGACGAGTTAGTTGCGATGTTTTTGGCATTACATTATCCGGTCACCCATCCAAGGAATGACCGGGGTCAGTGCTGCTTAACTTCATAAACTAATGAAAACCCATGAAATCAGCTAGTCTATGCAACTAACATTAAATTTAAATAATTAAATTTTATTCTTCGAATTACACTCCACAAACCCCAAAAATTGCTTTAAATCTGTTAAAAATAATCTGAGGTTTTGTATTGAGAAATGTCAATCGATTGTCAAGACTTCCTTACAGGGAAAAAAATCGTAATTTTTGAGAACGGCGAAAAATAAAATCATAAAAAACAAATTTCTACTGCTGTCGATATTCATAAAATAGTTTTTTTTCATTCATAAAAGATTTTGTCGTTATGAACTCACTAGTCTGCTATTGGTTATTAGACTTATGTTTCTGCAGAAAAGTCAATTCTATGTTCGTCGTGTCAAGAACTCCAAGAAATTTTAAAATGTTGAACGAGACAAAATTTTACCTCACCAAGGGTATGATACCTACAGTCCAGTATCCCCCAGTATGTACCTGAAGATTATGATAATAAGCGACCACCATTGAGGGGACATTTTTCAAAATCTAACGCCAGGTATTTCAGTTGATGGTTAAACTAAAAATATTCTGGTTACCAATTTATTTCTTGGTTTGGCGTATTTCTGTGCTTGGTTATGATTTACCCAAGGTTAAAATCTTTACCGAAGGAGATGTGTTGGGTTACCAACTTTTTTCAGGGTTAATCATACTCATGCGCAGTGTCTTTGTTTTTCTAACCTAATTTTTGTTCCGAGATTTCACGCCGTTTTGCCAGTTTCTGCGACTCGTTCTTGCCCGTGTTTTGGTGGCACGCTAATTATTTTATACGAAGCATGAATGTTGTGGATGTCTATTGCATTTTAAGGAACAATAAAAAAAATCACCAAGAAGTCAAATACAGATTCCTACTTTTCCACGCCAACAAAGTGCGCGCAGTTGCCAAAAAGCTGGGAATTTAACCCAATTTCCACTAAAGCACTGAAATACGCATTCAAAGTTAAAATCTTGGGTAAGATTTACCATCAGTTAGTTACCAAAGATTTTACCCCAAGCACTGAAATACCAGGCGTAATTCTGTTTATTATTTAAAAGAGCATTCCACATAGTCACAAAAGTGTTACCAAATCTTTTGCGGTTGTCTTTAATAAGAGAGAGTGTAAAAGCAGCACAATCAAAACAACTTACCACAAATTGTTTATTTTAAGAAAAAAAAGAAATACTTCAAAATATTTATTTACACTTATGTATATCTACGTATACATAATTACTAAGCAATCACTCTGCTTATGAAATGGGCATACAAGTGAAAATGATTTTAAAATTGTTGATGACAACTATAGTTGATAGTTGTGCAAATACCCTGCTCATCCACAAATGTTAAGGACGTAGTATAATTATTTTAACATCAAACAAAGTCGATTACTTTTCTTGGTGGAGATTATTAATCAGATATGTTTTTACATAAATCAGTGTCAAGAAGCTTCGTTTTTTATTTATCAAAGTTCAGCTGTTTTCATTTTTATATTAGAAATTTGCAATTTTTATTTTACAATTTAGATATTGCATACATTGCATATTAAATAGACCGACAAAATTTTATCACAGCTTTCCAAATATAAGTGGAAATGATCTGCACCATATCTACGTTTTTATTTCGTAGGGGAAGAAACCCCTTAATCCGTGCCACTTACGACGCTCATGAGTTCAAATTAATTGTATTGGAAAAAATGTGCTCGTTTCCATCGTGGTAATCGATAATAAACAGTGATCATTATTATAAAAACATAAAAATTGAAAAAAACATTTCGAAATTATTTAATAAGTGTTAAAAAACATAAAACCATCGCTCATCATACCAACAGACTAATTGTAAGAATAGTTTTAACTTGGGAAAAAATCGAATTCGGTGTTTTATTGATGTAAATTGATTTTTATTACAAAATACAATAACAATATAAAAATAAATTAAACAATAGTTAAACTTCGTTGCAGGCGTCTTCCTTGTAGGTGTAATTGCCTTTTTAAAATAATAAAATGCATCAAATCAAGTTTCCACCACATGCACTACTTCGATTTGTATCAATAGGACTAAGAGAACAACTTGTGTTCGTTATTCTTTAGTAACAATAGTAACGTTAGTGGGTCCTTTGGTGGCTTCAAATTATGTCAAATTTCAGCAGAGGCTGAAATGGCCTTAAATTTGGTCTAAAATTTAAAAAAATCTCTTCTTTACTGTTTATACATTTTTGTAAGCTTTCAGAACTTTTTCAAAGTTATAATTTTTGTACCTTGGTCTTAATGTAAGAAAACAGGAAAATTCAACTAATGAGTATTTACATATTGGTCCATCTTTACAATTTTCTGCAAACTATTGATATATTTGGAATAATTCTACTTGAGGGATATCAAAATTGTTGTTTTTCGTAGTACTTCATTACATCCACCATCCACGGTTTTATTACTAAAAGCTAAGATCTTAACACAATCGTACTCAGTTAATTTAAAACATTCTAGATGGGTGCAAATGTTCAAAATCCACTTTTGAGAAGATGAAAACTAGGCCAGAACAAGTTATTATGGTTATTAACGGTTAAATGGATCATAATATATTTCAACGAGGTAAATATTATCTCAAAGCAATGTGCACCTGAAAATACCAAATAATTATCTGCTTTCTCCACGTTTTTCAATTTTTTATTCCCTTTCAAAGAGGGGGGCGACTTTCCGGACAGCCTGTATTTATTTAAACTGAGCTTAAGTTGTACATGTTCGTCTTTCTTGTTTATAGTGTCTTGAAACTGAACATTGTTTGACTTAAAACGATTTGTCATTAATTTATCACATTGTATTTGGTTATGCTTAAAATAACAACCGTACGTTTGATCGAGTGGCTAATTTATGTTTAAGTTTTGCTGCGAATGCATACTTTATTAAAAAAACACCTTGTATTAGTATTGCATTTGTGTTTCCTATAACTATACATACAGTACTAAAAGCAATGGTTTTGCTCGGGTTTTGCTCACCCCTATTTTATTTCGAAAAGTTACATTTTGATACGCCACTGGTTGATTTTCCACAGGAGGTTTCTCTGGGAGGGTATTTAAGGTGGCGCTCTGCGAAAAAGTGCTAATTTTGGTCAACTTCAACTACCAATATCTACTAAACTATAAGAGATACGACTTTGATTTTTGTATATGTTACTGTTAACATCTTTCACTAAGTATTTACCAAATTTCAATAAAGTACATAAAAAACAATTGACATAAAAAATCACCAAATATCCATGTTTTCAACACTTCATCGAGATAATCTGAAGAACCATAATACGTAGATAAATCGGACTGGGACCATTTGAAAACACACAAAAATATCTAGTGACATTACCCACTTCCGAAAAAAATGACTTTTAATTAAAAAAAATACGTTTGATATCTCTGTGAAAGAAACGAAATTTGTTGTAGAAAGTTGGGAATCTCACTAGATATAGTCGATTGAAACGATTTGGCGTTTGCCGTTTTTAAAAATGTTTGTTCGTTCTCGAGATTATCTCAAAAAACAATTTTTTGTTAGTTCTGGCACCGGCCACCAGTTGTCGCTTCAAATTTGAGCTGTCTGAATTGTGGCCTAAGGCAAAATATCTCCTCGGGTCCCTTCAGGTAGTGGAGAGTCAACCCCTCATTGTAAATTTTATTTGTCCTCATTGTTGTGCCAAAGTTGTAGTAAATAAGATGATTTCGGTACTCACTGCTTGATCTTTAGAAAAGGATTTACATTGATTTATAAAATCCTTTTCAAATTAATTATTAAAATTTTAATTCCGCCTGGGTCGGATTTAAAATCCATACGTGTTAAAATTAAATTTTAATTGAATTAAATTTTAATTTCACTTTCTATAAATTGACCGACCCCTAGTAGTAATTTTTTACTTAACTTGCTGTAACTATTGATTTTTTAGATTTTTGTGAAATTCGATTAGAAAATGTTTTTATACTCGTTTCAGTTAGTAAAACGTCAATTTTTTAGCATTCTAAAAAATAACTCTTATAAAGTTGACAAATGTAAAAAATTAGTTAAAATGATAAGGAACTTCTTTGGAATATTTTTTTAATTAACGTTTGTTCAACCAAACCTACAAATTTTTGAAACATGGGTAGTACTATGACAAATTTAAAAAATCGAAAAAATGTTTTATTGAAACAACAAAAAATTACTCATCAAATACTACACGAGAGTTCGACAAAGAAGAACATTATTTTCCAAAACATTTTTCAAACGGGTTGTCATTGGTCATTATAATTTGGTTGGAACCCTGCGGATACAACGTTTACAAAAAGTTTTATAGAATAATTTTTAATTTATTCACACTCTGTTTTGTACGAAGTCTATCGATAAATAATAATAATTATTACTTTATCGATAATAATAATAATACTTTAACTTGTATGGAAACGCTGATTATCATAATTTATCAAGCTGAAGAGTCTAATAAAAACATTTCCACAGGTAGTATTTAGTTAGAATACATTTTTTCCCTCAGTTTGCATTAGTTTATCATTCACAAAGAAAAAAAAATACAATATTCTTAGGAATATTATAACAAATTTTGCCAACAGTTATCTTCTTTTTCTATTTGATTAAAAATTTAATAATAACAATTTAAAAATTAATAATTATAATTAGCAAAAATTTGCATAAACTCTCAATATTTCGTAAATACATGCATACGATGCCTCTCTGAATCGAACATTGCACAACGAAACGACCAATTCCTCGTCAAAGAACGATGAGTAATATTTTGAATATTTCGATTCATAACAAGCCACTAGCCCTGTCCGAAGTACCTGCTTGAGATAAAGGTCCCAACTATTATTGAAGTTGGGACCATGGGCTTAGGAGGGGGTTGTAAATTATTAGACAGAGAAACTCAGCCCTGTTATAAATCATTTTAGGCCCAAACATTTTCGGTAATATTCCGATTTAAGCGAACCCTGTGCGGGAATAAGTGTCGTCCTCATCGACTTTCGCCACCTTAAGAGTCCATTTGCCTAGTAGTTTTTCCCTACGTTGTAAGCCTTTGCCCCGAACGTATTTTTTCGGAAACTATTGAACTTAGAAACTTCAAAAAAATATATTTCTGAAGAAGAAAGATGGCTCTAGGTTTCTCTTGAAATGGATTTTTGATTTTTGACCTAAAGTTAATTACAAAAAATACGAAAAAGTCGAAAATAATGTCTTACTTCACGTCATCACTAACATTTATTAAAACAAAAAATCAAAAATTTGACACAAGAGGGAGGTGCATTAGAGTATTTTCTATAGATGTGTTACATTTATTGTAGTAAAAAATGATTTTTTTTTTTAAATCTATGCTCAGAGAAAAAGGTCTGTATCAAGTCTTGAACACTACTATAACTACTATAAGGTGCTGCCTCTAGCGGTCAAAGATGACTCTTTACAGGGGTGGACTGAATTTTTTAAATTTTGGTTTACGTCAATAGATTTTTCGATGTATCTAGAAGTAAGGTCGCTACCTTAAAAACAAAGTTCGCTTATCAACTTGACATTTTCAGTCATAATAAGGCCGATTTTTCAAATGTAAAGACGCTCTCAATAAAAGAAAATCCAATTAATACATTGACAACCTACTGAATTATCGGACTTTCTTTTGATTACATCGTCATTTGTTTTAAAAAATCAGACTTCTGGAGATTCAAAATCCTAGTTCAAAATGTCAAGCTGGTAATTGGAAACATTGTTTTGAAAACAGCGGCCTTAGTTATTAATACACATCTGCTCTTTAATTCTTAGTGGGTAATAGCTGTAATTATGCAATGCCAACGTCGCATTTTACCGAATTTTTTTTTTTTTAAAGTTGATAAAAATGTAAAATAGTTATTAATGATTAGTTCTCTCATTGAAACTATAAATTTCCATAATCACCGTCAAACCAAACGCGCTTGCCTGCTTCTTTTGTTGTGGAAATCGAGGGTTTTCGATACCTGCCAAATATGTCTAGCCTTGTTTTTCCATATCAGTGTATGGTGTCAGAGTAAGAGAGAGATGGCGACGTAAAACTTTCAGATGAGTAACATGTTTCAGATCAGTGGTAACAAAAAAATCCAAAGTAATCAAAACGATCGTGGTCCACGTTAGCAATTTGCTTAAAGTGGAAATAATTTTTAAAGCTGAAAACAATAAGGCGCATGGTTCTCTGCTAAAATATTGCTAAAAATTCCGTCTTCAATATTGTTCCATTTTATTTTGTCCACATCTGTATCTCTTACTATTTTTCATTTTATATTATCCCCAATGTGGGTTCTCTAACGTAATGTTATAATCCGCTTAATTTTTGCTAATGCGTCTACGAGTATTATTTTGACCACTTGTGACTATGATTTCTCTGAGGGCAACCCGAACCGCCCAATAAAGGGAAGCACATCTGGATGACATGGAATCGGCTAAAAAATATCGGTGCCGACCACATTGTCAGTTCCTGAAGAAATCCCTACTCTTTGTATTTCTTGTGAAACTACACCGAAATTTTTTAACTGTGTTGTCACGATATTGCCAGTAAAAGTCAAATGAAATTTAAATTGAAAACAAAAATTTATAATTCTGCCATTATCGCATTATCTCGAAAATTAGTAAACAAAACAAAACATCATAGAGATATAGTTAAACTTGTGACACTTATTGAAGCTACTAAAAAAAAATATAAATATGCGTATGGTGGTAACGCCATCACCCAAGTGCCAGAGTTTTCAGGTCGCATCTACAGCCTCTGACCTGACCTAACGACCACTAACTAGTAGTGACCGGGACCGACGGCTTAACGTCTCCTCCGAAAGACGAGTTAGTTGCGATGTTTTTGGCATTACATTATCCGGTCACCCATCCAAGGAATGACCGGGGTCAGTGCTGCTTAACTTCATAAACTAATGAAAACCTATGAAATCAGCTAGTCTATGCAACTAACTAGCTACTGAACATGATATTTTATTATTATTCTACCATAAAACAGGATTATGTTGATTTTTGATTTGTGACAGTCATTGAGTGGGGGTGCGACAAGCATTTTGTTCTAAACAGAAAACCACAAAATGTACATATATCCCCTTTCAGTTCATAGTAGAATAATGCAACGGCGCATTTGCATTTTTTTAAATGAAATGGAGCACAAATTGAGAGTTTCTGGTGGGTTTTCTTAGCTCAAAGTGTGTTACTGGGATTCAGTTTAACACAGAATTCTTTTTTTATACAGAAACTATCAATTTGTGCTTTATTTTTCACTTCAAAAAATTCAAATGCGCTGTTGCAATTCTACTATGAACTGAAATAGGATATAATATTTAATCATTATTATTATACGTATTATTATCAATAAACTCAATGATTTAATGTTAAACGATTTTAAACTCAGATCGTGGAGGGAAGAATATTCTTCCCTCCACGCAGTGGCGTGCGATAAAATTTTTAGCAAGGGAAGAAGTTTCAAAACATACCTATTTACATAATAATACGTATAATGCAATTTTTGATTTCATGAAAAGCAGACAGGGCCAACAAAATAATTTGTTCAAAGTTTTACAACCTGTTAGCCACTCAAACTGATTATATAAGTCTTTATTAAAAGACATTGTAAACGACTTCGACTTGTTTTCCCCCCGAATTTACTTGTTAATTTGTTCAACGCCGGTTTTGGTCTGCTTTTCCTGACTATTTCTTGTTTTTCCGAAAAACTGAGTATCGAAATACCTAATAACGAAGACACCGAACAATCCACACACTTTGCTTCTTTTGAAGAAAAGTCCTTTTTAATTACGATATTATGATTATGACCGACTAGCACGATAGCTCAACCCACTGCCTATTCACGAAGACGAAATTTGGAGAGGGAGAAAGAGACGGAATTCGCAAAATTCCTGACTTGCTCCACGTAAGTCCGCGTACCCAGGTCTCATAAAAGTCGCAGCAAAACAACACACTTACTGCGACGAGTAAAAAAAATAATCGAAACAAACGACACATTTATATGGAATGAGATTTTAAATTAAAAAAATAAATAAATTACTCTAATCGTAAACCCCTAATAATGCAACTAATGCACGTTGAAATACGCCACAGTACTCGGCACAGGTACGGTGAATCTACAGTGCATGCGCAATCAGGTGCTCCAACCACAAGCTCGAGCGCTCCTGGAAGTCCTGGAACATAGAGTTAGAGTTAGATATTTCGTTTCAATTAAAAAAAGACCTTCAATAATAATGTTTATATGCAAGTGTAATTAAACACACACCACACATAATTATTGTTACAATAATAAAAATCTAAATTTTATTAATAATGTTTATTCTGAGGAATATAAAGTGTGTGGTCGACAATCTCAGTTAACACGGACTTGATTCCCGACTGTAGTACCGTGACGCTGGCTGGAATGGCTCCCCTCTCCTCGGCCGACTCGGGGAACTCCCGACAAAATATGTGCCAACGTAACACGGCCTTTCCTGACATCCGAGTGGTCCCTCACTCGGTAGTGTGAATCAAATCTGAAACTCGTAGTCTTGCTTTAATAACACTGTTCCGAACACGAGATAGTGTTTTTTTTTACAATAGCAAAATCCAACAAAATTCATCTTTTAAAATCCTTCCAAATTCGCGATCCATAGTCATCATCTCAGGTACTCGTGCGACACAATCTAACAGCATAAAATAAGACATAAGCTACACTACACTTGGCCAAGTGATATAAAATAATAGAATGCAGCATGTACTAAATAAGGTCGGCGTACACCTCAACGTGACTTACGAACTGGTATGACCCATAACAATGATTTATTCACCTGGGTACCCATGACTTACCAACTAATATGTCCACAAACTATATTAGCGACGTGTCCCCAAACACATTGTCTACATGGGTACCACTTTACCTTGCTGGCCAGCCTTTACAACCTTTAACTCTAGACAAGCATGTCCACAAACTGTGCTGTCAGGATTTAGCATGTCCACAAACTATGCTACTGTCGTCTACTTGATCCAGCGTCAACGATGGTTCGCATGGCATTACAGCATGATTGACTCGGACCTCCAACCTCTAAAGTCTATTCAATTCTTCCCTTCACTGCGGCCTTCGTTATCTCTGATTTTTTTTTCCTCAACAATTCGCCCAACCATCCTCTCTTTGACGCTGTACCACCACCAACTTCAAAATCATCATCTCAAACATACTCTGTGAAGTAGTCGCACATTAATTATCACTCAAGACTAAACTCAAAACAACAATTCTGCTATATATTACAACTTCCGCACGAATTTGATATATTTTTTTTTCTTTTTAAATACCCAATCGGATATGGTTAATGAAAGGATCGAAATAATTACTACCTAATGAATAGTAGATGAATAAAATAGAAAAATGAATAATATTACGTTAACTGTTATTTTATTTAAGGGCCTATAATCAACACAGAGCCTATACTCACCAGTTTTCTTTTTGACCAGCAAAACACTGCTACCGTACGGTGATTTTGATTCACGAATGATTCCGTTACTCAATAATTCATCAACGATCGTTCTAATTTTCTCTCTTTCAAAATCAGAATATTGACGTGGCCTACGATAAATGGGTTCAGAGGAAGTGAGTGTAATGCTCATTTGGACCGCCGACGTAACACCTAAATTTTTAAAATCAGTTGTGCAATCGGAAAACTCGTTTACGAGAGACAACAATTTCTTTATACTATCTTTGTCATCAACACCAACATTTAGAATAGTTTCTTCTATCGAATTTATTGTAATATAATTTTCGTTTTCAGAAAATTGTAATTGGTTACCCCGCTTTGTATAGTTAATGTCGTCGCGATCAGTAAAATTTTGTTCAATAAGTATTTCGACTCCCATTACACAACGATCAACAATATAAAATTCCACCGTTCGTGTAATTTCATCAATGACAACATCAGCCTGAACCACGCCACTTGGCGTCACGCAATTACCGCCAAATGTAGTCAAAAGAATATCGGTTCCGGGCGAAATTCGTGGAAGTTCTAACAACTTCACTACCGCCTTGGTAATTAATGAACACTGACTACCAAACTCTACAAAGCATTTTATTACATGTTTTTCAATTTGAATCATTTTGAAATATTTCGCACTCTGATTGTGATTACCGATAAAATTAACGTGCTTAGGTTCAATCGCTAGTTTACCGCCAGGTCGTGTTGATTTGTTTTTCGGGCAAAATCTTTAAAAATGCCCTACCTCACCACATTTAAAACACGTTGATTTTATTTCAATTGACCTATTTTGGGATTTATTGTTATTAGGTCTATGATACATTGATTGTTGGGAATGCTGAGTGTAAAATTTCTTGGAATCCGCAGTCGTTTGTTTATTTTTAAAACTACTGCTAGCGCCCGGCGTTTTCACACGTGCACTAGTTTGTAAATTTCGCAAGTGATTCGCTAATTCTTGTGGACTTTTAATATTAGCAGTTTCCACGACGAATTTAATCATGTCTCGCCACTCTGGCCACGAAAATAATTTCGTGGGAAGTCCCTGATACCAAACCTGTACAGACCCTCGTAGTTTATTAAGGGCCACATAGCAAATTGCCCTATCGTCCCATCGGTGAAGGACGGCATACTCCTCAACAGAATGAATCCATTCCTCCACATTGTCGTTCATAGGATTGAACTCCGACACAAAGTTCTGGGACAAATGCAAACCCACGCTGCTGCTTCCCGAAGAGGTTGCACCCGTGAGAGAACTGATCCCCTGGACTATGGCGTTTCCTGCGGTGGGGTAAAAAACTCTTGTCTTGTATCGTATCTCGTGTGTATCGTTGTTAAGTTTAAGTCTTAACTTGCTCGAAAACCGCTCTATTTGCTCGGGAAATTTTCCCTTTTCATTTTTTTCGTGTGTTTTTCGTGTGAAACCGATCAAGGGGAATTCCGTCTCGGTAGTGAAGATTCCTTGCCCTCTTCCTCCTTTCCCTTTTTTCTCCGTTCTTCGTCCTTTACTTCACGCTGGAAGGAAAGGTAAGAATCTTCACATAGCACTTCCCTGTCGCCCTTCAAACGCCGCAAAACACATTAATAGTCATAAATTTCATAAATTGAAAACAATTTTTATGTGTACTATTACGAGACGGAATGAATATGATTCAAATCTACCTTAGTTAGTCACTAACTAACTAAAAACGCTGGAATTTTTTTAAGGGGTGAACAAACTAGGGAAGATCTTTCTAATCGAGTTTGTATGGGAAAATGTATTGCTGACAGCATTTTACAAGTGCAGGCCTCGTAAAATTACGTGAAACACCCTGTATTTTCATTCCTTTTTTATTTGTTATATTTTACTAAAGTAGTCTTCGATTATCTAAAACGATCGAACTCGGAACCGGACCCCCCAAATCCTTTTCGGATATTTAAGATTTTTGTTTAACCAATAGGATAAAACCTTTTTTAAAAGAAAAAGAATGGTTTTTAGTGTTGAGAGACTAGAAAAAGAACGAGTCTTGTTTACGTTGTCACATTTTTTTTTCTAAAAAATAGTGGATAATAGTAGAGTACATTATGAGTCAGGAAAGTGATACTTGCACTGATTAGTGTCATTTTCTCTTATTGTAATCAGCAGTTATCCACCAACATATTTTTATTCCAAAAACCTTTGTAGTATACCTTTTTTAACGTAAAAATTGAGGATAACGTTAAAGCTTCGAATTGAAACTCTATCATTTGCGATATAACTTTTTTGGGCAACTAGAAGTCTTTATTGTTTGAGTGGCACTAAAACTTGAAACACCCTGTATCTTATCAGCGTGCTTTAACTAAAAGTCGACTATTTGCTAAAACTACAAGGAATTCCAAGTTTTTGTGTTGCAAATTTATCGGAAAATATTTATAAGGGACTTCGCATTGATGTTGGGTCTTTTTTATCACGAAAAGTTAAATAATTCCGAAACGAAAAGAGATAGACCCATAATATTTTATATAAAATTACATTATTTTTTTGCGTAGAATCAAACTGTGCAAAAATATATAGGGTGTTCCATAAAAAAAAAATTAACTTTACCACTCTGTATACAACACTATGTGTATAATAAAAATATTTTTAATTTGTGGAATTAAAGTCGATCTATCGGCATAGCAATATTGCAAATAGCAAAAAAGTTGTGGATCGATTACACACCCGTGGGTTACGCTGTATTACATGGTATTTATTTGTTATTTTTTTTATTTTGTAGTGGAGTTGGGGGACTACGATGAGTCCCAATACGATGAGTCCCAGTACACAGCAGCAACCGTTTTGGAATTCCGTTTCGTCCCGAACCTAACGGAAGAAATGGAAATTAAAATTTTTGGAGAATTTAAAAAACTGCGCGGTTTAACACCGGCTCAAGCCGAACTCAATTACTTAAACAAAGCGAAATGTACGGTGTCGACATTCACACAGTTTTAGGAAAAGACGGAATGGAATACCGACTTGGTCTAACACCAACCGATATTTTAGTTTTCGGAGGCAGCCAAGAAATCGGCCTTTTCTTCTGGCCCAAGATCGGAACACTTAACTTCAAGAAGAAGAAACTAACCCTTGTGGTCGTTGAAGACCAAGGTCGGGAACAGGAACACACTTTCGTTTTTCGTTTACACAACGAAAAGGCTTGTAAATACATCACGCATTTTTCCGGTTACGAGCACCTGCTAAGGGACCTTCAGCTCGACAGAATTTCTTCAGAATGAGTTCAAGGTTTTGATACTCGGGAAGAACTGAATACCAACACACATCATAACATTCATATTCATAACAAACCGAAACGTAGCGAAGACCGTGTCAGAGATACGGACGAAGACAGAGTCATGTTTTAAGAGAGAAACAAGCAGGAACAGGCCAATGAAACGACGGGAAAAACTGTCCAATGGGCCAAAATTCTTTGGGAAGGAGTCATTTGGGCAAAATTCCTTCGGGAAAGGGTCCTTAGGGTGCAATTCTTACAGGTGGGTTTCGCTATTTTAGTAATAAAATATCAAGAAAAAAGTTGCAGTCCTGTTTTGGCAAATCCAATGACTCCGAGTAATGACATTCACCTTGAATTTCTGCTGAAAAGTTTGGCGAAAGAAACGTTCAGTGGAATGCAACGAGATGAGGCGAGGAATGAAATTAATAATGAAGATGACGAACCGAAGAATGTAGCTAAACCTCTGCCGCTAGTGTAACGTGGTACTCAAAGGTAATTATATGTCTTTTTTGTTAATTACGTTTTAAATAGCATTGAGAAATGAAAGAACACAAAACAATACATTAGAAGGCATTTACAAAACTGGTAAAAAATGCAAACTTAAATGTTCGAGACTAAAAACCATTCCAAGGAATTCTTCTGTTTAAGTTATCTAAATAAATAAATAAATTGTTTAGTTATTTAGGAAATGATAAAACAAGAAAAAAAAAGAAGCAAAATTAAGCAGTAGCTTTGTTAAACCTCTTAGTTGTAAACGAAAAATGTCTTAAAATATTTGAAATCGTGTCTACAAAAGAGAACCGAACCAGACACTAAAGCAACTTGCCTCCGTTTATCCGTCTAGACACTTTCGCAGTAACTCGATTTGACTGTTTACTTTTCTATATTCAAGATAGCTAAATTGCCATTTGCCGATAACGGAACACCATTTCATTGTTTTCTTTGCAATTTACGCTTAATTTCATTCCAGTTGCCAAATCCAACGCATCATCGCACAAAATCTCTATCAGCAATGTCGGCTAGTGAAGCATCACGGAAACTTATAGAAAGCATGAACGATCTGAGGCAAGAAGGCTTAAGGATGTAGTAAAAATGTGAGTAAAAGTTGTCGAGAAATAATATTTTTTACAGAAAAGTATCTCTCTGCTAACCATTATTTAATCACAATTATTTGTTAAATTAACGACATTATCGGAACGTTTTATTTGTATGTTGTTTCGTATCCTAATCGACAGTACCTAATACATTGTTAGGAGAAATGTAACAAAGAGTTTAATTTCAGAGCCAGTTGGAGATCACGACTTTTTCAAATCGCTCTCTACTTTGGGAGCGCCTTCCGCATTTGGCTGTGTTCATGAATTATACTATTTTATCGAATTCGGATCCGAATAGTTTTCTGTTTTATTTGCTCACTGATTTGTATAAGGAGGGGAGGGAATTCGAAGGAGGTGCGGAAGTGGGCTTTTGAAATACTTTCGTGTTTCGTCGTCCCTGGAGCGGTAAACTCACCTCATAATTTTTTTTACGTTAAATTGCAATTTTTAATAGTAGCTTTTGCGTTTGGGAAACGTGGACGAAAATTCGCTCGCGAATTTGATAAGGAAGAAATTCTTAGAAAATTTTTTTGGAAGCCACAATCGCGGGCCAAAGAAGAACTAACGAAGCAATTAGTTGATTTCAGTACAGTCTTTGGTCCGACTGACCAAGTCCTTTCCGAGATGTATAACGATAAGACCAAAGAAGTGAAACTGTACGAGAGTTCATGCTTAGAAAAATTGGAACCTTTTTTGTGAGTTATTGCACCTGTTTGTATTTTCGTGATTTTGTGTTCTTACAGAGAAGAAATTGAGAAAGAGAATTGCGATCCCCGTCGGTATTACACAGCAGCTAGTTCTAGTTCGCATCTTTGGCTGTCCAACTTTAGTAAACAGGAGAAGTCGTTCCGCAGAAAATTTATTGGGAGATATTCCCGAAATGTGTTTGCAGTTAAACGTTCAAGGACGCCAATACGTCGCACAACAATATCATACTGTGATAGTTTGTAATAATTGTCATCAAATTATTTATGAAATATCAGTGTTCTGGTAAGGAGAGAATTATCACTGGAAAAATGCAAAACACCACATTTCTTTCAGTTTGTTTGATTAATCTTCATCGCCCCTGTGTGAAGTGGTATGACGACAGTTGTCCAGATCTCATACGAATGAGGCACGAGAATAATGACAACACACGAAAACGTAGCTCTCATTTTATATTATAAGTTTTTGATAAATTGCGAAGGTGTTGTTCTAACGGCTTGAATTGCAGTGGAAAGGGAAAGGAGGCAAGCTGAAGAAAAAGACAACAGTTTCAAGTTCAACGAAAGTGGTAAGTTTTTTTGTTCTAAACATTATTATTAAAAACTTGGTTTGAAAAGAAAACAAAACGGCGACTTTGATGTAAATGTCGGTAAAGTTCAACGTGTTATTTAACACCTACACAGAGTTAAAATATGACCTGTAACAATGTCTTTTGTCAAGAGTGTCAAGGTATAACATGAACATGACACTTTCCTGATTTAATCAAATACCGTTGTAGCGGAAGTAATACGAAAACTTTTGCCTGACCTTACCTGACCTGACCTGTTATAATTAAAAATACAACAAATTAGTACAGTGTATTATTAGATTATGTATTGGAAACAATCATTTAATGTAATTTTTCAAAAAAAAAGCAACAGACTGCCCTTTTTGTTTTCTTGAATTCTTGAGGACTCATACTATTGTTACTCATTAATTATTCAAAGTTTAAAAATCGCCTGTTTGTGGCTGAAATTAAAAATTGTGTAATTGGCGAATGAAAATTTTGACTAAGAAATGTTATGGATCTATCTCTTTTCGTTTCGGAATTATTCAACTTTTCGTTATAAAAAGGACCAACATTTGAAAAATCACTGCGAAGCCGCCAATGAATATTTTCCGACCAATTTGCAACAGAAATATTCAGAATACCCTGCAGTTTTAGCAATAGTCTTTTACTTGAAACACGTAGATAATGTACAGGGTGTACCAAAACGCAAAAAGTTGAATAACTCTTTTTTTTTAATGGAACACCGTGTATTTCTTCACACGTGTGGATAGCATTTTGCATAAGCTTTCTAATGATATGCGGTTTGTATAGCAAATTTGAAATGTTTCTTAAAGATATCAAATAGAAATTTTTCTTTCTTTATTTATTTTATTATTAATTTTTGATAAGTGAAATTCATTTATGTATCAAGTAATAATTAGATTACTAATGTAATTAGTTAGATTAGTACATATTAAAAAATAAATTACCACTTGACTTATTAGATACTAGGCTAACACATTTTCTTGTATTAAATTTTTTTTTTTGAAAACTGGAAAAATAATTTAAATTTGCTATGCAAACCCCATATCATATCAACAACGGAAAAAACTGTCCAATGGGCCAAAATTTTTCGAAAGGAGTCAGTTGCAATCGGCTTAGGAAAGGAGCTCATTCGCATGAGCAGCAAATGATACACGGGCCTGCAGAAAACAACTTTGAATCGCCTACACCAGAACTCCCATCAGACTTGGACAGTATTAAGGTTTGTGTGTGTTTTATTTGGTTAGTTGCATAGACTAGCTGATTTCATAGGTTTTCATTAGTTTATGAAGTTAAGCAGCACTGACCCCGGTCATTCCTTGGATGGGTGACCGGATAATGTAATGCCAAAAACATCGCAACTAATTCGTCTTTCGGAGGAGACGTTAAGCCGTCGGTCCCGGTCACTACTAGTTAGTGGTCGTTAGGTCAGGTCAGAGGCTGTAGATGCGACCTGAAAACTCTGGCACTTGGGTGATGGCATTACCACCATACGCATATTTATTTTTTATTTCAAATAGTGGTGTTACGTGTTGCTGTTTACTCTGCAAGCGTTATCTCAGATGAACTTGTGAATTTTTGGCCGCGGAGCACTGATAGCTGTCATGTGTCATTGTTTCCGAGACATACGTTTTTTGTGACAATTGCCACACATAGGCGATCTGACCAGAACCATTATTGAACACTTGTTATTTCGAACTTGCGTTTTAACATTAACTGCAAACCATGTTTAAATGTTGTTTTGTGTATGAAATTAATTAAAAGAAAATGGAATTCTCCTAGCCTTCCTTACAATTAAAATCAATTAATAAAAAAATATTACGAATCGAAATTTTATTATTTTTGTTTTGAGCAAAAAATTCTTAATAAAATTATTTAATAATTTTTGGAGCTAGTGGAGAAAACAACATTTAAACATCGCTTGTTCTAAAATGACAAAAGCAATAATAACTTTTTGCAGCGACTTATTATTAATTAATTAATCAGTTAATTAATTTTAAATTTAATAAGAAATTAAAGAATACTTTCGATAAAATTTACACCTATAGAGGGAAATATAAAGTACTTATTTATAACACTAAATTCTGTGAGATTATTGGTCTCTTGAGATGTAAAAATATAACATGACATCGAAAAAGAACTGAATTAGAGCAAGCTGTGCCTGCGAATCGTTAGCCTCATTTTAGTCGTTTATTTACGACCACACTTTTGAGGTCATGTTGTCTTATGTTTGTTTGCCTTATACGGACTGTTTATAAAAAAGTGTAGGATCTGAGGTGGTTCTGGAATTTGAATTTGCCGCATTTAATCACTTTATTTCTATCAATTTTCTGAAAAGCACCAATTTTTATCTACCCAGGCAACTAGTAAGACCAATTTTTTAATATACTAACACTGTTTGTTTTTTCTTGAAAGAAGCGGCAAACTTCTAAAACTTTTAATACCTACTACGATCCTACATTCATTTATAGACAGATTGTATATCTTATGATGTGGCTAAAGTTACACTTTTCTTTCAAGGCTTGCTCTAAGTCAGTACATTTTAGTTCTCATGGTATTTTTAACAGATTTAAAAATTTAAATAAAAGTAAATCAGAAAGATGTTGCTAATTACACAAAGGGATTTATCGTTCTATTCTTGCCTTTTTTATAGGTGGTGGTTATTTTTTCTATTATTTTTTATTGTTTTAAATTTTCTAAAGAAATTTCCCAGGTTTGCAGGCAAATTCCCTTTTTCCTATAAAATTGAATAAAATCACTAGACTTAGGAAATATTTCGTAGTTCTTCCAACTCTGATTTGACATTTACTAACTTAACAGTGACAGTTGTTTTAAAGAAAAAACAGACTTTACTAAAACATACGTAAATAAAATGCTATGAAAAAAACACTGTTTTAAACTTTTTTGACTTACTTTCAAGAACAAGAATGTTAAAAATATAACACCGTTTTCGAGTTAATTCGGCGATTTTTTGGTTCAATTTACAACAGTATGTTCAGGGGAATACTCTCTAAAATACTTAAAAACTAATTTCAAAAATCAGTGTTGCCAACTTAATTCCAATCATAGGTCACTTCGGTTAGAAATCAATTAAATGCATTGGGTAATTTTAGGTCACATTCCGACAATGGTCAAGTTTTGAGGTTCGCCCTCCACCAGAGAGACCCTATAGGGCTCAGACCCTTAAATCACGGCGTGAAATTTAGTAGTAGTGTCGGTGATAAACCACAGAGGCTATAAACGAACTAGCGCTCAATCCCAGTACAAGTGCCGGTAATTTAGAATCGTGCTCCGAACACAAAGTAGAGAAGAAAACTATTTTGTTGAAAGAATCAAAGGACATTTCAAGCGAGATAAAGACTGCACATCCAAGGCGGAAAAAGGGTGCAGAGGATTGAAGAAACATTTGAAGCGAGTCACAGCGGTCGCGAACTGATGCATTTTATTTTTTGTGATCTGGTGTGTAAAGTAGAGCAATATTTTTAATAAATACGATTCAATTTGTTTTGGGGATTTTCATTTTGTCACCAAACGCTACTGTGCTAAACATGATTTGGCAACAAAGCATATGTAATTTTTGAATGAAATAGAACGCAAATTGAGAGTCTCTCGTGGGTTTTCTTAGCTTACAGTGTGATGGAATTTAACACAGAATTCTTTTCTTATACAGAAACTCTTAATTTATGCTTTATTTTTCAATCCAAAAAATTCAAATGCGCTGTTGCAATTCTACTATGAACTGAAATGGGATATAAACATACAGTTACTCCAGCAAGTTAAGATTCTATGGTTAAGATTTTTTTTCCGTTACCGAAATGTGCACCATGTCGTAAAGACATCACCACGCAATGTTCTTTTTTTACCTAATTTTTTTGAATAAAAAAGCTCAATTTTTACTCAGTTATGAGTTATCGAACAAGGTTGCGCTTCGCTTACCTTGATCTGCGACGCTGCACTGGCCCCTTCGGGCCATTTCTTATTCCGGCCTTGTAAGCCCTCGATTTTAGATTACTATTTGTTCACAATGAGTCAATTATATCGGGTGTGTCAAATGTCGCGGCTAAGCTCTTAAGAGCAGCTAGATAGACCTATACAGAACACTATATTTTCGATAAAAAAATTCATAAAACCTTTCATTTAGTTCGAGTCAAAAACAAAAAATTACAACGCCGTACAAGTGCACCTATTTTTATACGTTTAGAAAAATATTAACCCAAAGGTATTACCATGGTAACATTACTAAATGTTGCCAAATGTTGCTGCACTTTTAAACTGCGTTTTTAATTCATTTTAAAAAACAAATGAAATGTTTTCCTATAATTCTTTTAGAAAAATTAGATAACGAATGAAGTAAACAATAAAATAAATCATTAAAAACAAAGTTAACAGGTCTGCTTTTCTTACAATTCCACATCAAAGTATGCTGCATCTTAAATAAGGAGCAATGATTGTTGTTATTATTTTTTTAACGGTCAGGAAGGCCACTAGTATATTCACTTTCAAGAGCTTATCCACGACTTTTGACACACCCGATATATATTAATTTAAAGGGAATACAGCTAATACAAATCGATGCAGAAAAAATTTCTTCTCCATCTAGTAAAATAAAAATTGAGACATCCAATTTGAAAATATGAAGTTATGGGTACTTGAAGTTGTCCAAACTTAACCTTAAAATTTTAGGGTTTATTAACTTTTTTTTTCCAAATTTGAATACACTAAAGATCTGACATAGGCTTTCTCTTTTAATTCTCCAAATATGATTTCTAAATCCCTAAAAATAGGAGAGTTACCGATTTTTTAACTGACTGGTGCAAATCCAAAGATTTTCAAAAAATTTTAAATATTTCGAAAACGGTTTAACTTAGGTATAGAGAAACCCTCTTAAAATAACTAATCCAAAAACACCGTAAAAAACATAACTTATCATTTAAAATTAAAAAGTTGATAGTGACTTCCGGTATAACCAAGGGTATAACCGAAAGTGCCGCCATCTTGATAATATTTCCATTGAGCAGAATTAAACGGATTATGGCTGAGCACCAACTTTCAGATAAATATCTCTATTAGAACTTTCAATACTTTTAATGTGGGATTTAGACGGAACAGCCTGTACAGTAGTGTAGCTATAATCCGAACCCGCGGTAATCCGGATGCTCCCATGATCCGGACTAGATTTCTGCTCCACTGTGTACTTTGTAGTCCGGATTTTTTCTTGATTTGATAATCCGGATTCACCTTGATAAACATACTTTACTGGTTTATATTATTTTCAAGTAATATTTTGGTGGTCTAGGCACTCCAGAAATTCGTGTAGAGCACGTCTTTGTGGTACTAGCAATATATTCGTTAAAAAATTGAACCTGTAAACGTGCTCACCAAATTTTTACCTTCATATTAATAAAACTAAAGTAACCGATATTTTCAAATGAATTAATTAATAAATAAAAATACTTAAATTACATTTGAGTAAATGCGGTTTTGTTCTTTTTTTCTTTAAAATACCTGTTTAAAGTAGTATTTGGTAATGCGGATTATTTGATAATTAAGCCCTCGTAAGCCCACGGTCCCAACTTCAATAAACGTTGGGACCTTTATCTCAAGCAGGTACTTCGGACAGGGCTAGTGGCTTGTTATGAATCGAAATATTCAAAATATTACTCATCGTTCTTTCACGAGGAATCGGTCGTTTCGTTCTGCAATGTTCGATTCAGAGAGGCATGGTATGCATGTATTTACGAAATATTGAGAGTTTCTGCAAATTTCTGCTAATTGTAATTATTAATTTTTAAAATGTTATTATTAAATTTTTAATCAAATAGAAAAAGAAGATAACTGTTAGCAAAATTTGTTATAATATTCCTATTTTTTTTTTCTTTGTGAATGATAAACTAATGCAAACTGAGGGAAAAAATGTATTCTAACTAAATACTACCTGTGGAAATGTTTTTATTTGACTCTTCAGCTTCATAAATTATGATAATCAGCGTTTCCATACAAGTTAAAGTATTATTATTATTATTATCGACAAAGTAATAATTATTATTATTTATCGATAGACTTCGTACAAAACAGAGTGTGAATAAATTAAAAATTATTTGATAAAACTTTTTGTAAACGTTGTATCCGCAGGGTTCCAAGCAAATTATAATGACCAATGACAACCCGTTTGAGAAATGTTTTGTAAAATAATGTTCTTCTTTGTCGAACTCTCGTGTAGTATTTGATGAGTAATTTTTTGTTGTTTCAAAGAGACACTTTTTCGATTTTTTAAATTTGTCATAGTATTACCCATGTTTCAAAAATTTGTAGGTTTGGTTGAACAAACGTTAATTAAAAAAATATTCCTAAGAAGTTCCTTATCATTTTAACTAATTTTTTACATTTGTCAACTTTATAAGAGTTATTTTTTTAGAATGCTAAAAAATTGACGTTTTACTAACTGAAACGAGTATAAAAACATTTTCTAATCGAATTTCACAAAAATAAAATCAATTGTTACAGCAAAAAATTAGTGGTATAATCTGTTAAGTAAAAAATTGCTACTAGGGGTCGGTCAATTTATAGAAAGTAAAATTAAAATTTAATTTTAACACGTATGGATTTTAAATCCGACCCAGGCGGAATCAAAATTTTAATAATTAATTTGAAAAGGATTTTATAAATCAATGTAAATCCTTTTCTAAAGATTAAGCAGTGAATCTTATTTACTACAACTTTGGCACAACAATGAGGACAAATAAAATTTATCATGAGGGGTTGACTCTCCACTACCTGAAGGGACCCGAGGAGATATTTTCCCTTAGGCGTCAATTCAGACAGTTCAAATTTGAAGCGACAACTGGTGGCCGGTGCCAGAACTAACAAAAATTGTTTTTTGAGATAATCTCGAGAACGAACAAACATTTTTAAAAATGGCAAACGCCAAATCATTTCAATTTACCAACTTTCTACAACAAATTTCGTTTCTTTCACAGAGATATCAAACGTATTTTTGTAATTAAAAGTCAATTTTCTTCGGTAGTGGGTAAATAAATAAATATGCGTATGGTGGTAATGGTAGTAACCGGGACCGACGGCTTAACGTCTCCTCCGAAAGACGAGTTAGTTGCGATGTTTTTGGCATTACATTATCCGGTCACCCATCCAAGGAATGACCGGGGTCAGTGCTGCTTAACTTCATAAATTAATGAAAACCTATGAAATCAGCTAGTCTATGCAACTAACTTAATGTCACTTGATATTTTTGTGTGTTTTCAAATCGTCCCAGTTCGATTTTTCTACGTATTATGGTGCTTAAGATTATCTCTATGAAGTGTTGAAAACATGGATATTTTGTGATTTTTTATGTCAATTGTTTTTTTATGTACATTATAGAAATTTGGTAAATACTTAGTGAAAGATGTTAACAGTAACATATACAAAAATCAAAGTCGTATTTCTTATAGTTTAGTAGATATTGGTAGTTGAAGTTGACCAAAATCAGCACTTTTTCGCAGAGCGCCACCTTAAAAGAATCGAACACGTGAATTACTGGTAACACTTACCAGCTCCGTATGTACATACTTTTGTATAGGACAAATACATAATTCATATGGGTTAAACAACGAACACGAAAACGTTGAGATTTTATACCATTTATGTATAATTGTAAAAGCGAACTATTATTCCTTAATTCCTATAAAAAAGTTATGACAATACAAATTGGGGTGGTTTTTACATTTCTCGGTATTTGCCGTCCGAACCTTCAAATGTTCGAATTCCGGTCCCGAAACCTGAAATGTCTCACTTTCGTTTGAGAGATTCGTTCTCGTTTAAACGTTCAGTATCGCTACATGAGTACAAAAACTGCTTACAGTTGTTGTGAGTGGTATGACCCACTGAATCATTAGCGAACGAATTAGTTGAGAAATAAAGTTCGATTCATTCGAGTCATCGACCTGATTCGTTCAATTATTTACTGCTTTAAAGACAATCAATAAATAAAAACAGTTAAATCGGTTCTACATTAGTTAAATTCAGATGTGTGTGGAACAAAAAATATTAAATTCTTGCAAAACACAAAAAAATTGGAGAATCGGTTTTGTTTTAACAACACAATAAAAAACTTTGCTTTCCTAAAAACAAAAAATTGTCTTAAAATTGTTGAAATGGAATTTATTATTCAGCCGACATGGGTCGTACTATGGGACACAGTACCACTCATGGAGGAATAAATTTATTCCTCCATGGTACCACTCCATGTACTAAATTTAATTAAACAAATGAAATAACATAAACAAAACTTTAATTGAAAAAAATTGACGTAAAATGAAGAACTCAGAGACTTCGTCTCCAATCAGACTTTTTAATTAAGTGGTTGAAGCTTCTTGAAATTATTGTGAGACCAATTTGTCTAGTGATAGTCAAGCAAACAGATTTTTATAAAACCGACACTTTAGCATGCCATGGTACAATAAATCACATCAAAATGCCCAAGTATTGGCTCTGCACCAATCCATTTAAAAAAATTGTTTTCGATACCGAATTTAAAAAAAAAGATGAGTTTTGATGTGTTTTTAAGGCAACATCAGTTGTACTATGATTGAAATTAAGGCATAGTACGATCTAATGTTTCCATAAAATCAAATCAAGTGTGTACATACTGTTACGAAGAACGAATTTGAATTTATTATAGAAGCAAAAGAGTTTTATTCTTTAAAGAGCAATGAAAAATCTTCGCTTCACTAAGAAACAACAAACTGTGTTATAATTGTAGAATTGAGCCAACATGGATCGTGCTATGAGTCAAAAATTACACAGTAATACCACCCCATGTCCACTCAATACTAAATTCGTTTGGTTTAATTGTTGAATTTAAATTTGTTAAAGAGTTGATTCGGAACGTACTATGGGTACCAAAGACCACAGTACCACTCCAAACCAACTCAGCACCAAATTTATGATTTGTCCGGTAACAGAAAAAACAAAGTATGCATTCCGGGAGTTTCTGAAACAGCGAGTCTCAGGAGACATTAGCAGTATTATGACTAGTGCAACATAAATACCTCTCATTTATTAGAGAATCAAGAGTTTCATTCTTTGGTGGCAATGAAAAATCTTCGCTTCTCTAATAAACAACAAACTGTATTATAATTGTAGAAATGGAATTTATTATTGAGCCAACATGGGTCCTACTATGAGTCTGAAATTACACAGTACCACTCCATGTCCACTCAATACTAACTTCAAATGTTTTAATTGTTTAATTTAAATTTGCTAACGAGTCGATTTGGAACGTACTATGAGTACCAAAGACCATAGTACCACTCCAGAAGTGTGGAACAAAAAACGATTTCAAAAAATATTAAATTCTTACAAAACGTAAAAAATTGAAGAATCAGTACAGTTATAGAATTTGAAATTACGCGAACATTAATCGTACTATGATCACAAAACAGCATAGAAACGGTCAATTGTAGCTAAATATCGTAAACATTTCGCATGTTGAACAAATTTGCATTTATCAGGAGAGCAAGAGTCTTTCATACTTTAACACAATAAAAAAAACTTCGTATCCCTAAAACAATTGGGTTTTAATTGTTGAAATGGAATGAAAATGAAAATTACACAGTACCACTCCATGCCCACTCAATACTAAATTTATTTAAACAAATCAAATAATAAATACCTAAATTTTAAAAAAACAATGAAATAACATAAACATGCAAGAGTAATATTAAAAATAGTATACACTCCAGGCTTGATTACAATTTAATTAAAAAAATTGACGTAATGTTGAACGAAAAACTAAGCCTTTGACTCTTCATTTCTTAATTTAAAAATGAAGAACATCAGAGACTTCGTCTCTAATCCGACGTTTTTATGGCTGAAATCTGATGAAATTATATTATCGACCAACTTTGCCCAGTAGTAATTAAATATCAACCGAAGCAAAGATAGATCGGGTAGAAAATTTGAAAAATTTACGATGTTTTGGCAATTTTTATAAATCCGACACTTTAGCATATCATGCATACAATAAATCACATGAAAGTGTTAGCTTTACACCAAACCAATTAAAAAGTTGTTTACGAAGATCGAATTTAAAAAAAAGCTGATGACTTGTGATGCGTTTTTAAGGCAACATAAACCGTACTATGATTACAATTATAAACATAGTACGATCATATGTTTCCATATGATCAAACCAAATGTGTAACTGTTGCGAAGAATGGATTTGCATTTATCAGAGAAGCAAAAGAGTTTCATTCTTTCTTGCACAATGAAAAATCTTCGCTTCACTAAAAAACAACAAACCGTGTGAAATGGAATTTATTATTGAGCGAACATGGGTCGTACTATGAGTCTGAAATTACACCGTACACTCCATGTACCACTCAATACTAAATTCAAATGTTTTAATTGTTGAATTTAAATTTGTTAACGAGTCGATTTGGAACGTACTATGAGCACTAAATACCATAGCACTACTCCAAATCAACTCAACACCAAATTTATGATTCGTCCGGTAGTAGAAAAAACAAACTATACATTCCGGGAGTTTTCAAACAGCGAGTCTCAGGAGACATTAGCAGTATTATGAATAATGCAGCATAAATACCACCCATGTCTACTTAAAATCAAGTTTGAGTCCAATTGGTTCGAAGATTGATTTATGATTGTTTTAAAACCGACACTTTAGCATATCATGTTGATATAAATTGCATGAAAATACTCAAGTCTCAGTTTTACACCAATCCATTATTATTTAAATCTAAACACAAAAAATAGATCGAGGGTGGTTCCGTCTCCCGGCCTGCTTGATCAACTCATGCTTTTAATTTAACACGAGCTAGATCAATCATGCCCACAAACAAAACCAAAATTTTTAATCACATCATCACTTACCCCTGCGAGGTTTCAGATTCAAACTGATGGCCTGGGGCCAAAATTTTGGGTTTATATTAGCCAACCCCCCAGGGTTAAGGGAGAGTGGGGTTGGGGTGTAACTAATCTTGTCACTTTCTGATACAAATTTTTGCAAAAAGTTGACTTTTTTCGTGTTATTTTAATAATTAAATAAAAGTTTGGTAAATTATTGTTATTGTTTATCGATTTTAAGGACTAAAATTGGCGTTAACTTATCATTTTTGGGTTTTTTTGGCTGCATTAATCGTAGATTTGTATGTAATCTCAAATTGATTCTTTCATTTATTGTTGATTGGTTTGTAAATTGAAACCATAGTACTACTTTCGTTCCCAAAGACACCTCATATTTTTTTTCAACAAGTAAAATCATATAATAATTTCAAGGTCAATTGGGTTATTTGTTATTCTATATTTCCACTCACTTTTTATGATTTTTTAAAATATTTTTGACTTTAACTTAATCATTGCGTTAATTATTAATCAAGCGAAAGTTCATAACCAAAACTTTGAGATAAATACCCAACTTTTATTTATTTCTGTTTCAGTGATCACAAATTGTTTCATTAAAGAAAAGAACAAAATTTAAAGTAATTTTGTACAATTATTTCATAGTAAAGTAATCAAAATAAACGAAATCTTTATGCTCAAGGCTAACATTCCTCTGACTAAATTATTATTCCAGTCCGCATTTTCCCAAATCTTTATTCATTTTTTTAAAATAATTTCTTATTGAAGAAATCATTCGCCACAAGTTATACGTATAATAATTGGTAAATAATGATAGTTGCTCTACAAAAAAAATAACTCGTTTTTAGTATCTTGTGTTAAAAGTTACACAATAAACACTGACTGATTATTATTTTGAAGCACAACACAAGGAGAATATAATAAGAATAAAAGAAAATTAAAGAAAACAAAGAATTTTATCGTGGTCTTTATAAAAACAGTGTTTTGTCTTATTCTTATTGTTTCGATTTGAGCAGACAAGAGATTACAAATGATTGTGTTAATTAAAAATATTAATCACATAATTACTAATGTATAAAAATTAAGAATTTGTTTAAAAGATGTGCCATTCAATAGAACTAAAATACAAAATCAAAGAACACAACATGTTGGTCAGTTAATTTTACCTGTTTATTTTTTTAATAAATAATTATTATTATAGACAGGTAATTTAATTTCGTTTTTTTTATTAAGAACCCATTATAAACGAACGTCAAGAGTATTGAAATTTTTTCTTTTTTTAAATTTTAATTATTCGTTTTATATTTATTTCTTCTATTTGTAATTATTATTGTTAAAACTTTACTCAAATTATTTCATTTAGCTACGTAAAATAAAACCAAAATTTTAATTCGTAAAATTTTATTTAAATTACAACACTTCAAGCAATCAAAAAGGTAAATACCTCCATAATTCCCCACCTTTTTACATAACCTTTCGTTTCATATCAATTCAAATCAAACGACAAGCTATCAATACCTCTCATATTTCTTAAATTATTCAAACAGTTTTCTAAATAAATAACAAGAGGATTAAACGTCGGAATTTTAACGACCAAATAACACTAACTTTCCCTTAATCCCTAAGAAGTGATAAGTGGATTATAGACCTAAGTGAAATTTTTCACAGCCACCTGCGCTAACTTTTTCTCAGTATTCTCGAAACTTCTAATGACCGAAGTCATTAAATTCATTCCACGAAACAATTTTACTAAATCGGGTTGCTTCCTAGAAAAACACAAAAATAAATTGCTCTACAATAAGTAAACAACTTACAACAAAATGTTGTGACCCGTTTCAGGGTGCTGTGCCAACACATGGCCTACTACTATGATCATCAAAAGGAGCAACATTTTGACTAAAAAATTCGCAAACATCTTTTGATACTTATGTGAATTATGTTGGCACGCGATTTGACACGTGACACCTGACCTGTGATGCCTCAACTCAGTTTTCTACTTCGACACAAAATTTAAATAAGTAATTCTTCAACAAAAAAATTCATATTTCGAAAACTTAAGGGTGTCCGGGAGTGAACGAGCAACTTAGTTTTCAGCGTCTTCAAAAGCAACCAGTAATACAACACCCTCCCTCTGGGCAGGGTTCAGTCTTTACCTGCGTTCACGGGTTGGATTGGGATAGGTCATAAAATGGAAATGATCAGTTGGCTTATATTTTAATCCCTTGAGTTTGTCAAAGTTGCCTCCAGAAACAAAGCTAAATGTTTTGAGTTTTATATTTCCAAACAATAAAAATTAATCGAACAAAGATAATTTTGACCATAAATCAAAGTCAATAAACATTAACCTGGGACCTATTGCTTTTGGGTTTAGTTACAATAAGCCCAATTTATTTACTTGGTGGCCGATAAAATATACTCCATACCACAGTAAAACTTTTTTTTTTTTGGTTTACAAATTATCCTGGAAAATGTATTTTACGTAATTTTTTGTGGAAATGCCAATAAATACAAGGTACGGTGTGTGCAGTAAGATTAAAATAGTTACAGCTTAAGAAGTTGGCCTGATAAAAAGAAACCATGTTTAGCAGCCACTCCAGATCGAATTTTGGAAAATGAATCTGTACTTGTGGAAACCAAATGCCCAGTGACATCAAGAAATAATACCCTAGATCTAGAAGAAGCTGGATGCTCTAAAAAAATTTAAAAAAATTCCGCGTTCAAAAATTCACAAAAATCTAAATTTTGACAAAACATAATCCTAATTTTTTAACAAAATTTCTAGGGACAAAAACAATCAAAAAATGTAATTTCTTCACCAAAATTTTGACTTAGTGTAGACTTGGTCTATAAAAAAAAAAACAGTTTAAAAATTACGTATTTATGTACTAGGTAATTTCAATGTCAAATATTGTTCTCCAACATGACAAAAGTGATATTCTACACCGAAAAAGTGAAGTTTTCAATTACTTATATGCGAAAATAATAAGTATAATAATAATCATAATAATACATTATTTTATCTCATTTGTTGTCATATGTTCAAAATTCATATGTATAATAAATAATCTTAAATCTATACAAAGCAGTTATTTAAAAAAAATGGTTAGGTGAAGTTCAAATTCAAAAAATCTCCGAACAGGAAAATTGCTTTTCTCGCTCAAATGTATCAGCCATAGTTTTGTAAAATAACCGAAAATTATGGTAATCACACAACAATAAAAGTGACCGCAATCCGTCCTTTCCTTGGGTTGGGACAAGGACAGGTAGCGACCAAGAGACCCTCCACAGAAACGGCAGGAGCAACGCCTCTAGTGGCAAAAACATTGAACTATGAAGGATTTTAAAACAAAATGTATTCATTGATAATTTGAAAACAACAATGTTTTATTACATGGCATTTGTTAAATTAATTGAAAATTAATATTTTCTAATAAATACCAAAACACGAAAACGAATTTTTAAATCTACAAGTAAATAACGCGACTTTTACATCAACCACAATATCTCAAAAACAATTTTTTTTAAAAAACCTCAACGCATCGGCCTATAAAATATTCTTTTGAATTATCCTGCAAAATCCCAGATCGAATACTTTAAAAATAACTGAGTAAAATTGCTTTTAATATAAACATTTATGCATTTTCTTCCTTTGTTTAAAGGGATTTACTTTTTTTCAAAATATGGCAAAGCATCGGCCTGTAGAATTAAAAAACCTTTAATTTGATGTATAATTCTTCAAATTATGTTGTGTATTAAGAGAGAAAACTTGCTTTCAATATGCTAACGTCTCAAATCGTTGGTCGCGGACACCCTTAAAGTCGTAGAGCAAAACGGTTTGTTCCAGTGAATTCTGTGGCTTATTTTACGTATCATACGAGCTTTTCTCAAGATTTAAAATTTTGATTTTTTTTGCTTAAAATTTCAAACCCACGTAGTTGTGTGCACTTTTAAGAATTTTAATGTCTTTATTCGGAAGTCCAAATGGAACATATAATCAGGTAACGACTAATGATTTTTTTTGGGGACTTTCGATGAATTAATTAATCGTAAATGCTACCAAATTAGTTTAAATTTATTGTAAGTTAAGAGACTGAAGTAAACTTTTTATTAAATATTTTCAATTTAGAGCCCTAAATTTGTTCCAAGTACGGAGTCTAAAGTTAACGTTGACATGTGTCAGTCATTAATCACTGCTGCCAGATGCTTCCTTATTGATTTAGCTATATTACACTATCGGACAATAGTAAAGCAACTATCAAAAATATTCTCATTATACACGTAGTTTTGTGGTTCTTTTAATTATCGGCCCAGTTATATTTTTCTTGTTTTGATATCATATGTAAAACTAAAAAAATATATTTTTGTCTAGATCAGTTATCATTTGAGTTTTGAAATATTTTACTTATTGAAATGGAGCAAAATTATGTGCGACAAAAATAAAGCAACTTTTAAGAAAAGAAATTTTTACTTTACTTAATTCAATAAATTTGACATTATAAAAGAAGTAACTTAATAATTAATGAGATAATCATTATTTGCGATAGCAAAAATGTCAAAAAGTGATAATTTTTTGATAATGACGGGGCATAGAAGACATTAAATTGTGAATGGTAGTATTAACTGGCAGATTTGTCGAAACTTTATTGATTTTATTGATCAATAATTGCTTATTGGCGAAGTTCGTGGTTCGATCCGACGTTCAACCTTTTTCTACAGATTCTCGATTGGATTGAGGTCCGGCGATTCTGTCGGCCACAAGAAAACTTGAAAATCGTTGTGGTAAAACCAATCCTGAACAGGGTGTGACGTGTGTTTGGGTCATTGTTTTGTTAAAACCTAAACCGTAAGGGCATTTCCTAATCAGCATAGGGAAACATATCATTTTTGAATATCTCTCTGTATACCAAGCGATCCATAATACCGTCTATGAAGTGTGATGGACCTACTGTATTCAACATAAAACAATCCCGTAAAAATACGCAACCTTGCCCATGTTTTATTATTGGTGAAACGTACTTTGGATTAAATCTGGTGTTACTTTCACGCCTTACAAATCTTATCTCTTCAGAATTAAAAGTTTTATATCGAAATTCGTTGCTGAATAATATTTTTTTCTAGTCTTTAAATGTCCAGTTCAAATGTCGTCATGGATACTCAAGTCTGGCACGACGATTTCTTTCCAAAACCAGTGGTTTCTTGACTGGACGTCTGCTGTTATAGCTTTGCGTCAACCAATCTTCATTGAACTTCGTTGCCCTTCCAGTTCATGAATTTTACCAATGGTCCAGGTTCTAACATCCTCCAATCTTTTTGAATTTTTTTTAAATTCTTTTAACCATCCAGAATGTTGATTTTCTGACTCTTTCAGATTTGGGTATTCTTTCTTCATGTCCTCGAACACTGTATTTTTTTCTTTATATACACTGTATTTGGACAAGACAAACTGCCTAGAAATTGTTGTTATCCTCTTTTCTTCCGAAAAGACATTTACCCCCATCTTTTTTAATTCTAACCATATTGGTTTGCCTTTTTGCATATTTATTTCTCCAAAGTAATCTAAACTAACTAGCAAAAGTATTCTTCTCTCATTTCACCTTAATTGTAGACCTTTTTTTAGCAATAAATAAAAAAGTTGCTTTACATTTGTCCCGCTCGTAAAGTACGATATTTACATTAATTGTTATAAATTAATTTATTTAGCATTTAAAATTAATGTCTTATCGCTTATAACAACAGCCTATTATCGAGTTTTGAAATAACAGATGTCTAAATTCCACGATTATCACTGGGATCTTTTATCCTAAAATATTTAATTTTGTACTAAAAGTTACTTTACTTTTGTCCGATAGTGTATATTGTTTTTGCTACAAACAATCGATTTTTAAAATTTTATCGTGTAAACCACTAAATATTTTCAATTCTGAACATAAAAAAATTTAAAAAAGTGAATTTTCCAAGACCAGATTCGAACGCGGGACCCCGCGGTTGAAAGGCAAGTAATTCAATTCAATTCAATTCAACAGCGTTTATTCAATTACAAAAATGATACAGGATTAGAAATCCTACAAACACAGAAATCTTAACCTAATTTATAAATTATAATTTACAGGTTCATGCAACTTCATGCTTATCCTGTAGTGCAAACAATTATCGGTGCGCTGAAGGCGCCTTATGCTAATTGTTCCTAACGAAATTTTCTAAATTTAGTGATTCTACGAGTTAACTTATTGAAATTTAATTGATGACTATAAAAATTATTACTAAGTTTATTAACAAATGCGCGTAAGCTAGTGGTCGCCGATCTTTCCTGCTGATCAACGATTCTAGCATAGCGATTTTTATTCAAAGCTAATCTTAAACATTTATTTTGAAAAACTTCCAGCGGTTTGAAAGCTGTGCCCGAGAGCTGACACCATACGGGGGCGGCGTATGTCAAAATTGGTCGAATTATGGTTTTGTACATGAACACTTTGTTTTGTTGCGAGAGTTTACTGTTTCTTTTCATAAGCGAGTACATGTTCTTAAGGGCGGCGGAGGCTTTACTAATTAAATATTTAGTGTTGTCATTTTAGTTTAGTTATCTCATTTATAAAAATATAAAAAGAGTTGGACCTAAAACTGAACCTTGCGGGACTGCTCCAGTTAACTTCCTCTTCGATTGGGTGTTTTTTAATTGTACTAGGAGTTCCCGATTTGTTAAATATGAATGGATTAATAAAATTAGACTTTTCGAAATGTTGTATTGGATCATTTTGTATATTAAACCGTCGATCCAAACGCGGTCAAATGCTTTTTCAATATCAAGTAAGGCCATTACGGTTAGTTCTACAACAAAAATGCTAAGACCGTTTTGTAGGAAATTTTATCAGCTTTAATTTTGGTAAAAAGATAAAAATTGACAGGAGTGACCGTTTCCGAGATATAAGCAAAAAACCAAAAAAAGACACCTTTAGCTCCCTCCTCCTCCTCGAGTTCGACATCGACCCTCGGGGACTTTTGATATATGGTTACCTAAGTCTAAACGAAGCGTTTAAGAAAAATTCCAGATTTCTAGGAATTTTTTCTACCGATCGGCTTATTTTTGTCTAATTTGACTGGGCTACAAACTGGCAATTATTAATTGTTTTATTTTTCTGAAGAATTTTGCTAAGTCTAAAATTTTTCGAAAATTTAGGAAATGCAAGAAAGTAAACTAATCGGTCTGTAACTCCTCGATAATTGCGCGTTTTTACCTGGTTTAAAAATGGGTAATACTTTTGCGATTTTAAATGATTGGGGATAATGATTTAATTTGAACATTGCACAGGGATGGTAATTTACGCGTAAAAAACGTTTTTTACGTTTACATGTAAAATATGCGTAAAAAACGTAAAATGCGTGAAAAACGTAAAAAACGTAAAATACGTAAAATATTGGTTTGAAGGTTAGGTACATGTAATGTTGTCAGTGTGTGTGTATATTGAGTTTTTTGATTTTTTGTTTTTTAATAAAATTCAGGATTATGCCTTGACCAAGAAATAATTTATACGAGGATCTGGACTAAAAGTGAACCTATTTTAATTTGTTTTTTCGTTGATTTTTAGAATAATATTTTTGTTTTCATTTTATGAATCTTATTTGAGTTATTTTGCAAATCGTTGTTTGTATTTTAAGTAAAAATTTTGTATTTTTTAGCATTTTTTACGTTTTTATCGTTTTTTACATCTATAAAGAGATGGTGTAAATTACGTATTTTTTACACGTAAAAAACGATGTATTTTACGTCAAGTAATTAACTCGCCCATCCCTGATCATTGCATTAACTAAACGTTATTTTTATGTTCGCGTATTAGATTCTTGATTTGACTATTTAGTGCCGTAATTTGGGGTTTAAGTGTAATGTCACAGGTGACTTGCATTCGTTTCTTAATGCGATTACGAGTTTTAATTATGTTTACAATGTTATCCGGAAGTGGCTGTTAGCGTGGTTGAATGTTTTTTCCTAATTTTTTGTACTGATTTCGTGAAATGGTTAATTTCTCGTTCTAACTGTTCTGTACTTGAAATATTGTGATTAATTTGGATTCCGTTATCTAAATCTTGACGGAAGTTGTGCCAGTTGGTATTTTTGAAAGAAGTTATTTGTCGATTATCGAAGATTAGAAATTTCGAAAATTACCGGATTATGGTCGGAATTTAGTTGTGAAAGGGACTGAGGGTCGTTTTCCAATAAGAAATTCTTTGCAAGGATTAAGTCTATTACTGTCGGGGTAGAATTGTAACGGAAAGTGAGTTGGTGACCGCAGGTGGAATGGGGGAATGTTGTATCGCTTGTTACTGAATTGTATTTTTTTATTATCATGAACTCGCAGTTGTCCACGGCTTCGCACGCATGTCCACAACCATTTTAAAACACAGAAAAACAATGCAAAACTTATTATAACAAAAAGTAGGATCACATAAATTTATTGTGAACTTTAAAACCGAGACCAAATGCGAACCCGAGTTAAGTTTGTTTGTTTTATAATTGAAAACAAACTCATCATTCGCTGTTTAACCCTCTTGTGGGTGTAGTTTCCAAAAATCCTAAAACGCATTTTCTTTATTTTTAACCGTCCAAATGTTCAAATGTCAATTCTCTTGGATATAACTTCAAAAATAAAGGAGTTGTGCGTTTAACTCCAAGGACCTTTAATCATCAGGACGGAGGGTGAATTAAAAAAAGTGATGACCGCGCCAAAGCACGATCGGCAATAAAAGGATACCAAAATCGAACCTTGTGCGCATGACCAAGTCACTGTCATCCAGTGGCGCATCGTAATGTTAAAACCTTGGGTTAAGATATTAATCCTAAAAACTAAATAATTAGTTTTTCAAATTCACCAATCACTAAATCGTCAGAACGTCTCTGATCGCTACTAATTAGAGTTATTATTTTACAAACAAGCGTTACTCACAAATACGTGTTGTTCCAGTCACACTAGCAGTACTAGACTACACGCCACTGAAAGAAGTGGAGGGATTTTTAAAAAGGGTCACAAAAGGTTACTAAACAGTGAGCAAACGGTCACAGCATTTCAACACTGGCCGCATAGGCCGCTATCCCTCCTCCCTTCTAACCTCCTTGGTTTAACTCCCTTTGGGGGTGGAATTTCTAATCAAAATCCTGAAATATACGCCTCTTCCTTTTTAACCGGATGTCTATGTTATCAATTGATATGTAAAGAATTTTCTGTATGTATAACTTCAACAATGAAGGATTTTTTTTTTGTTTAACCCCCTTGGAGTGGAATTCTGAACAAACCTCAAATACGCGTTTTTTATTTTTAGACGAACGCCCAAATACCAATTTTCTTGGTTATAACTTCGAAAACGACAGATTTTTATATTCAACCCTCTTGAGGGTGAAACTTCTAAAATCCAGAAACACGTCTTTTTTCATTTTTAACCCAAAGATCAAATACCATTTTTCATGAATATCGCTTAAAAAATGACGATTTTTTATGTTTAACGCTCTTTGGGGGTGTAATTTCTAAAAATAATAAACTACCTGTTTCTTTATTTTTTACCGACTGCCCAAATACCAATTTTCATAAATATAAGTTCAAAACTGACAGATTTTTATATTTAACCCCCTTAGGGGTGGAAGAAGTAGGGACATTTGCGCCCGGGACACTTGCGCCTTTTTACCTGAAGTGGGTCAGATGCGCCCGATCCGGGATCAAGCCTCCTATCTACCTGGGATTCAGGGTCTGATGGGTCACTTGCGCCCGCTTATAAACTTGGTACTTATGTAAAAATTAAACAAGACAAAAAGTTAAACACTGACAGAATTTTAAATACTTTATTTTAATCCAAAACTGAGTTAAGCTTTGTAAAAATTAATTCTCCAGCTGATAATTTTCTATGGCATTTGTTTACCAATTTTTTTAATTCATTCAAAAGCAGCTCTTGTACGGAAAATTACTTGCACTAAACACTAATTGATTTAGTATTACATTATGTTTTAAACATTTTTCGGCTTCTTTAATAGAATAGCAGTAGATTCGCCAAAGAATCCTAAAATTGAGTTTTTAATTTTTTAATAATTAAAAAAAAATTGCGGCATTTAACCGCAGCCCACCTAGTAATTAGGTACTTATTAGGTAGTGGTAAACTGAGAAATGCTTCTTTAACAACTGAGCAACTCAGTACGTAATAACGCTTTTAAAGATTTTTTTTACATTACTGGTTAATTCATTGGCAGGAGAGAATTGGTTTCTAATTTCGTCGGCAACTTTGGAAGTTTTTTTTTTCTATTTGTCACCTTTGTCATAGAAAATTATTAGCTCTTAAAGCAACTGGTGAATTAATTTTTTCAAAGCTTAACTCAGTTTTGGATTAAAGAAAGGATTCAAAATTTTGTCAGTGTCTATCTTTCTTGTTCAGCTTTTACATAAGTACCGAGTATATAAGCGGGCGCAAGTGTCCCACCAGACCCTGAATCACAGATAGGTAACAGGCTTAACCCCGGATAAGGCGCATCTGACCCACTTCAGATAAAAAGGCGCAAGTGTCCCGGGCGCAAATGTCCCGACACCGGGGTGGAAATTCCAAATGTTCTTAAACACCCGTTTTGCATCTTTAATCGAAATCTCAAGTACCAATTGCATTGATACAAATTAAAAATTACGAATTTTTATTCACATTCCAACCCTTGTTTATCCCCCTTGGGGTTAGTATTTCCAACTAAAACTCGTGTTTCTTCACTTTTCGCTGAAAGCCCAAATACTAACTTTAATTAATATAAATTCAATACTTGCGAATTTTTATACAAATTTTATTTCGCCATTTAACCCTCTTAGGGGTTGATTTTTTGAAAATCCTGAAACACGTGTTTCTTCATTTTTAACCAAAAGCCCAAATACTAATTTTCAAGGATGTAAGTTCAATGTAACTTTAAAAATGACGGATTTTCTACATTCTAATTCTAAAGTCAACTCCCCATTTAACCCCTTTAGGGGTTGATTTTCCAAAAATCCTGAAACACGTCTTTCTTCATTTGTAATCGAAAACCCATATACTAATTTTCAAGAATATAACTTCAAAAATGACGGATTTTTATTTAAATTTTAACACCCTATTTAACCCTCTTAGGGGATGATTTTCCAAAAATCCTTTCTTAGTACACCTCTACGTAACAAAAGCTATCTACTGTGAAAATTTCAGGTTTCTATCCTTAGCCGTCTAGGCTGTGCGTTGATAGGTCAGTCAGTCAGGACAAGCAATTTTATATGGGTCGCTAAAAAGTATGGATACAGCTATACAGAGTGAGTTTAAAGTAACGCATAAAATTCATAATTCTCTTATTTTTTTAAAAATAAAAGAAATGCAAAAACAGGTAACTTAGCATTTTAATTGCCCTTAAATCTGACCTGACTGGATCAGTCATGGCGGCCAATATGGTGGTGCCATGACGTCATCACAGAATTTTTTAAATGGAACGATATCATTTTTATTTTTATTGTATAACTAGAAGCCCTACTAATAGGCCTTTACAACTGGGCTACTTATTTTGAATATGGATGAACCAAATATGTAAAAAAAATTTTTAAAATCATCATTGTAAAGTGACGTATAAAATTCATATTTCTTTTATTTTTCAAAAATAAAAAAAATGCAAAAATCACGCAACTTAGTATTTTAACTAAGCTCAAATTTGACGTAACTGGATCAGTCATGGCGGCCAATATGGCGGTGCCATGACGTCATCACAGAATTTTTTAAATGGAACAATATGATTTTTCTTTCATAATTCGAAGCCTTATTAATAGGCCTTTGCAACTATGTTACTTATTTTGAATGTAGGAAAAGCAAATGCGAAAATAAAAATTAAAATTTTCGTTAGTCTAAAACAAAGTATAAAATTCATATGAATTAGACGCTATGCTGATCCAGATAGGTCAGAATTGAACTCCCTTAAAATACTAAGTTACCTGGTTGTGCATTTTTGTTTTATTTTAGAAAAATAATAAAAACATGATTTTTTTTAATAAAAATTTCAATATTTTTTTCAGCGTTCGGTTCACCCACATTCAAAATAAGTAGCACCGTTTACAGGCCTATTAGTAGAGCTTCCAATTATACAATTATACGTATATCGTTCCATTTAAAAAATTCTATGATGACGTCATGGCGCCGCCATATTGGCCGCCATGACTGATTCAGATAGGTCAAATTTGAGTTCAATTAAAATGCCAAGTTACCTGTTTTTGCATTTTTTTTACATTTGAAAAATAAAAGAATTACGAATTTTATGCGTTACTTTAAACTCACTCTGTATATTTTCAGAACGGCTTAACAGAGCACGTTGAAATTTGGGGTACAGTTAAATGCGTTCAAATTCATCATCTGACATTTTTTTTATTTTTCTACCGTCATTTGTTTTGAAAATACAAGGCTAACTTGATATTTTTAATGGCACGAAGGGTTAAAATTAATAATTTTTCAAAAGCATTTTTTTCTAAATTTAGTGATGTAATATATCACCACCTTTATTTTCATTAAAAGACAACATAAAATAAAAATTCAAAAATTTTATTCTGGATTTCTGCCAGTGGCGGCTCGTCAGGGGAGGCAACATAGGCAGTGCCTATGTAATAGAAAAATTCAAACGGGCAATAAGAAAGTAAAATAAAAAACAAAAACAACTTTATTTGGTTAATAAACTCAATCCCAAAACTTTTCCAAAACATTTATATTTATTATGGTTCTATTTTAAATAGTGTACGAATTACGAAAAAAATTCTGTATAACTCCAACGCTGCGAGAATCTTACTGAAAAAGAATTAGACTACCAGCCGCTCTACTGTAGGAACAGCTAAATATCTTTATGCGCGCATGCGCATTATTTTTGTTTTGCTTGATGTCGTATGAACTGTCAATAGGCTGTCAATTGGCTGTCAACATTGTCAACACACTACCAAAATGTTGTCATGGAACTTATTTGTTTTTGTCGTTTTTAACGTGTTAACCGTCCAGAAAACAAGTCTACTTAATTTTAATTGAAATAACTTCTAAATGGTAATGAGTTTTATTGAAAACAACGAAAGAAGACTGCGATGAAGACAGAAAGAAGAGTTTTCAGGGTGACGGAGGAGGAATCAACTACTAGGTATGTTTTGATTTTGTCGTCGGGAAATACGTTTGGGGTGCAATTTTCCTTTTTCTTTGAGAAGAAGGCTCAGGTAAGTGCGCTCCCTGTTTTTTCTTTAAAATCTCCCTTCCCTCTGACAGTTTACCAATTATCATCTTGTAGTCATTTTCGCAAGTGCAATCTTCAAGCACTGATTCAAAAAGATTTTGACATTCTGCACGCCACAATTCTTTGTCTTTAGTTCCGCTACTCCTGTTTTTTTCAGATTGATGAGCAATGCGGATGGCCATTTCCTCATTGAGATCATCAACCTGCTGATCGGCACCGGAATCTAAAGACTTGAATTGTGGAGTGAATCTTTCCTCGGCAGAACTTGAAGCAGCATTTTGAAGCCCCTTATTTTTGAGAAAGATGGCTACAAGATGAATGTGCTTGCAAAAATGATTGTTGGTGGTGGCGTCTCGACAAGTACAGGTAAATTTATGGATGCAAGTTTCACACACCACACAGCGAAGAGTTCGACAATTGCACCCTGAATTAACTAGCACTACCTCATAGAAATTAATTTCTCTTTCGGAATGTACTAAAAATTTAGAGTCACTTTCTTGAGCGACGTCATCTAAGCTCATTTGTGTGGCTTTTCGGTGATTTTTATTTACTAAGAGGTCCTGATAAGTGGCTGTGGGTCTTAACACTGATGCCAATCTGGACCAAGATTTATCAATGATAAGCCTGTCTAAGGCGTCCAAACATGTTTCCAATCGTTGGACCGTTTTCCCACAGAAATACTTGTATTTCAATGTTTTGTGCATGGATTCCAAATGCATGTTGGTGTTTATACCAACATGCTTTCGGAAACAATGAGCCCACGATTTAATCCTTTCTTCACTTTGGAAGTAATATGTTTCCAAATAATCTAAAAACGTCATTTCATTGTTAGTTTTTAAATATTGCTCTAATGCTTCCTTAAGCCTCTTAAATTCGCAGACTTCAGTTTCTTTTAACAGGACATTCAAGTCATGTTCAACTTGCTTCCTTATGTTTTTATCAAGAATTTTTGTTCTCGTGTGTTGTAGCCAATTTTTTTTGACGTGCCACGTGCAAAGTAAACGATGTGGCAAAGGACCCATAATTTTGTTCCACACGTTGTAGTACACATACGTGTCGTCCGTCATCATATAATTTGGAACAAGCACCCCAATGATTTTTTTTAATTCCTTTAAAAACACTTCTTGTACAAGGGTATCTTTTCTGTTTGAAATTAAGAAGGCTGCTGGGTAACCATTATTCTTATCATCTAGGATTAAAATAGTCGTTAACTCAAAGTTGTACGGATTGGTTCCGTGGGTGCCGTCCATACAGATGATATTTTTTCTATACACTGTCAGCATATGTTGCATTTCATCGTTCATGTATGCAAGCACAAAATCATCTTTTTTAAGGATCTCGTGGTCATCTCCTACCTTTTTATAGAATAAAACATTTTTCTTTCCCCCCAAGTTCCACTCCGCCACTTTAAGGTCGACTGCCACCAAGTCAGACTTATGTCTTTTTCCGCTAAGACCATTCTTCTCTGCTAAGTAGCGAATGTCTTTAACAGTTAAAAGATTAAGTCTGGAACAATCCTGCCCCTCTGCAATACTTCTTGCTCTATTAATAATAGTATCATAAGATACACCCATCCTAATTTGGCCAACTATATATTTTTGTTCCGTTTCAGATAATGGTTGACATCGAAGTTCTGCGTCGTGCCCAACATGCGTAGAAGTAAATTTCGCAGTCACTGTTCCAGTGGCGTTGCAAATTTCTGCCCTAATGCGAGAAGGACACACACCATCCACTCTTATGGAGCCAGAAATTTTAGGTGCTCGTAATTTACAAGTACTTTTAAAATCAAAGAAATTGCTCCTGTGGCATTCGAAGTACAATGTTTTGCCAGATGTACTGTTAGTTGACGTCTTCAGAAAATAGAAAGATTTTGTCTCTCTTTCCGTCTTTTCTTTCCAGAAATTAAACGCTTCTCTGTCGGAAAAAGCCAACTGCTTTACTTCACATTTTACGGAATGAACGTGGTTCAAGTGCTCCACATAAAACTCAAAGGAGGGAAAAGGTGTAGAGCACAGAACGCAAGAAATGCGGTGTTCCCTTTTATTGAAATTGTCAGGCAACTTTTGATGAACCTCTCTTAAATGTCGATTTCGAGACGACACTGAATGGAATTTTTTTCCGCAAGTATTGCATATTGTCACGGTACTAAAAAGTTAACAGTAATTGATATCAAGACAGTCTAAAAAAAATAGTTATGTAAAATTTACCTAGACATTTTCCCAAAAAATGCACTTGATAAATTATTAAGAAGTTTTTTCTTATGACACTTGACAAAGTTGATTACGTGGGCAAGGGTGGCGGGAAATTCCTGATGAAAATCAGGGAAGAGGTGGAAATTGGTAGAAGCGCGTACTTTAAATTTGTATCATTTTAATTTCAATTTGTAAAAGTTAAACGAAATGTAAGATAATTTATAACTCAAAATAAAAATTTTCACTTTAGTTATAAAATATAATTATGGTATATGTTAAGTATACGCAGGTATGTATATGAGTACCTATGTGCACGTTAATAACGTGTTATATCTTGTAAAGAATTAGCCCTGATCTAGTTTTTGGCGCTGAGGTACATTTAATTACAGGTTAACAAATATAAAATTGCTCGTGGAATTGTTACAAATTCTAAACTAATACTAAATGACTTTGCTTTTCTTTTTTTATTTTATGATTTATGAAAGGATATTTGTCTTTAATTATATCATTTCTTATTGTTACATAAATATATTGGCTCGTATGCTTTCCTAGTAAATAAAGTTACTGATAAATTTAATAGCGTCAACATAAAACGATGTAGATTTATGCCAATTTATGCCGTTTCAATGAGTTCGAAAAAGATACAAACGTTGCAATGGAAATTGTTATCACGAATAAATTTATTTATTATACAGGGAAAGCATACGGCTCATTATTTTTAAATGAAAACTACATTATGAGAACAGATTTAAAATTTTAACAAGAAAGTAATTTGAACATTTGAACTAGCCCGCCTAGGAGTAGCATTTGGCAGCATAGGAGACCTGTAATTTGACAAAACAAAAGCAATGCGCATGCGCGCATAAAGATATTTAGCTGTTCCTCTCTACTGTTCCCTTCAGATGAAGTTGCGCGTTCGTTTCGCTGGCGCAGCTAGGGCTAGCACGAGCAGGCTATTCTAAATCAACGTGAACCCTCTTGCTTCCCACCTCCTAAGCATGCCTACAATCGTCGTCAGCCGCCGTTTTACACAGGCTAGCCCATGCTGATTAATCATTGGATTCTGAACACATTTTTAAAGTATGATTTGTATTATACATAGTATATTGCTAATACAAAAAATGTGTTTGCTTTCAAATACGGTAAAACAAAAAATTTTGACAAATTCAGAAAAATACTGTATTTTTAATTTCTAATGAGAGCGTGGTATGTGAAAATATTGTATAAAACCTTCAATTAAAATTTGTAATTTTTGTAATAAATTATTGTATTATTTGTACAGTCCGTTTTTTTTATAAATTGTCAGTGTCAAAATCAGAAAGAATTTTCGTTGTATGGCGTTAATGGAAGAAATTTATGAACTAAGGTGTATAGCTTACCCCAAATCAGGGTACCTAATGTAGATCTAATTACGCAATTTTCCATATTAAAGCGATACGAACTACTTGTAGACCTGATTTTGACATTGACAATTGTTTATTAAAAAGAACGGAAAATAACAAACAGGAACAAGCTACATTTTGATAATAATTTTTTTGACCATAAACTAAATATGTTTTTCGTCCGCATATCATACGTAATTTTTTATTCGATTGTAAGAACTCATACAAGAACTTTACAAACTACAAAATTTAAAAAATAGAAAATGATTAATTAATTTGCCGTGAAATTTTTTTTTACGTTGTCAAATGGTTGTCAAAGAAGTTTATGAAAAAGCATATCAAAGGTTCGAAATTTTTGCGGCCGAAAAATATTTTTCGTCTTTGGCGGAAAAAGACCGTTACAATAGTCTTTAACAAAATGATGGGTTTCTCGTCCAGGTTTTCAAACCGAAAAATCTTATGATACAATCGAAAAAAAAAACTGAATGAATACATTTGTATGACATATTTCGCTTATTTATGAGTATTATTTGAATTTTGTCCTCCTCCTGTTTAATGTTCCGTTTTCTCCTATGGGCCCATCTTACTGTATTTCTACTGCTCGAGCTAGCACAGGCAAGCCTACGCAGCCTATAAGCTACGCTGGCGCTGGTGCTGTAGTGGTTGGTAGTGGGATATGTGGAGCTTCCGAGTAAACCCGATTGCATTTTTCGTCAATTAAAAAAAGACGGTTTGTTAGTTTGAGCAAATGTGGATTAATTTGGAAGGTGTCTGGAAGTTGTGATTGTCTGGGGTAATTATTTAGAAACCAGAAAAGGTAAGGAAGTATATGGAAGTGGAAGAAAGGTAAGTCGAAAATGGAAAATATTCGTGAAGTAGTTGTAAGAGGTGATGATGTCTTAGATTTTCTTTTAATCAAACCGTTTAACAAATTAAATTATGACGACAAAATTTTTGTTAAAAATATTGAACGTCCATGCCCTGATTTAAAAAATTTAATTGTGTCAAAACCTGGGCGTTCAACTCGTAAGTTTTCGTCAAATTGGTACTCCAAATATAAGTGGCTGTGTGGAAGTACTAAGAGAAATAAACTATTTTGTTGGTATTGTGTATTATTTTGTGAAAATAAGAAAAGCCCTTGGAATTCCACAGGATACTGCAATTTAAAAAGTTTATATCAAGGCCTCAAAATTCACGACAATTCAAAAGATCACTTGTATGGGGCAATTAAATTTAAATTATTTGGCAAAGAAAATATAGCAACTGCCCTAGACTTAGGACACAGAGATACTATAATAAAACACAACGAAACAGTGAAAGATAATAGAGATATGATAAAACGCTTGATGGATATGATCATTTATTTGGGCACACAGGAGTTAGCATTTCGAGGGCATAATGAATCTGCTGATTCCTTTAATCAAGGAAACTTCAAAGAACTTGCAAAATTTGCAGCGACGATTGATGCAAAATTTAAACAATTTTTGGATGGCTCTACAGTTTTTAGTGGTTTGTCAAAAACAATACAGAATGATTTAATTGAGAGTATCAGTAATATTGTAAATAAAGTTATTAAAGATGAAATTTTAAAATCAGTATGTTTTTCGTGGCAAATAAATGAAACCACAGATATTTCTTGTTATTCACAACTGTCGGTAATTTTTCGTTATGCTGTAGATGGTGAAGTTAAGAACGTTTTATGGGTTTCTACAATGTCAGTGAAGGCCGTCGAGCTGATGATCTATTTAACTTAGTAACAGAAAAATTTAATTCATATCAAATTGCTGAAAAATTAGTAGGTCAAACTTACGATGGTGCTGCCGTAATGGCCAGTGAATTAAACGGTCTTCAGGCTAAAATTAAATCCGTTGCTCCTCGAGCGCACTTTATTCATTGCTATGCCCATCGTCTAAACTTAATTTTGCAGGATGCGTCGAGCAAAATATCAGAATGTAGAATTTTTTTTGCTAATTTAACAGGAATATCAAATAATTTTTCAAAATCAACAAAGAGGACTAATGTTTTAGATGAAATTTGTACTCGATTACCCCGAACATCTGAAACACGATGGAATTTTAAATCACGTTTAATAAGCACTGTTCTAAATCAAAGAGAGGTTTTACTAGAGGTCTTCAATACTATAATTTTGAGAGATGAATTTGCTCGAGACTCAGATTCTATCCGAGAAGCAAATGGATTTAAGAAAACTCTTAACGATTTTAAATTTCTGTTTTTACTCAAATCATTCCACTTAATCTTTGAACAAACAAATATTATTTATAATGTTATTCAAACTAAATTAATGGACATTTGCTATTGCAAAAATAGAATACAGAATCTTCTCAGTACTCTTGAAAGTTATCGAAGCGATGAATGTTTTGAGAGTTTATATGAAGCCACCGTTAATATAAATGGCCCTCCTCAAAAAAAAAGAAAATCAGAATTAGAAACCAAGTCTTCATACAAGCGGTTGTACTTTGAAATTTTAGATCTGTGTGTTCAACAAATTCAAATACGTTTTAATGATTTAGATAAACTGGCAATTTTTGAACTGTTAGATAAATCTAAATTTAATGCGTTCAAAAAAAATTTCCCTGCTGCGTCTTTGCAATTGTTGGTTTCTAGTTATCCAAATTTTATTAATAAGGATAAATTAGAAAACGAACTGAAAGTTATATACAGTGATCCGTCGATGATAGGTGAGCCTGCAAAATTAAGTGATATGTTTCATTTTATTTTTTCGAATTCATTAGGAGAAGATCTTTCAGAAATTTTCAAATTGTTATCTTTAATTTTATCTTTGCCAGCCACGTCAGCTTCAGTCGAACGAAGTTTTTCTACCCTAAAACGCATAAAAATTTTTGCCAGAAATTCAATTGTTCAACAACGCTTAAGTAATTTGGCACTTATAGCTATTGAAAGGGGTTTAATCCACAATTTACAGAGCAAAATCGAATTTTATGATAGAGTAATATATCATTTTGCTGACAACAAAAACCGGAAAATAGAGTTAATTTACAAGAAATTTTAATTAAAATTAATAAGTTTTTAATTTTATAAAACCGCATCGTACTTGGAACTGCCGATGCCGTTTTTTTCTTCATGTTTTATTATTATTATGTTTTTATTTGACACTTACAAAAAACTTTTAGAATTCAGTTTTGTTTTGTTAGAATTTGTTGTTTTGTTTTTAAATTTTATTTTAGCTATTACAAAGAATTTTTGTTTTTTTATTTATTTATTTAGTTTAGTTGCTTTGGTTACCTATGTTTTTAGAATTTATTATTGATTTATGTATTACCAACTAATCATTTACCTTACTCCCATCCTAATGTCCTACCTAGTACATATATCCTACAGATCCTAGCAAGAAATGAAGAAATGCTGTAGACCTCCACGTGGTTCTTGCTGGACAGGTGAAAAGCTCTGACTGACAAACAGCTCTTTTATATACGAATACAAATAATATACATATTTATAAGTATACATTATTATTTTTAAAAGTCAGAAGGGGGGGGGGTCGATTAGTTCTGCCTGCCCATGCACTTGAAATGATCACGAGCCGCCACTGATTTCTGCAGAAGTATAATTAAGTTAGCTTTAAAAATACTGTCATTAGCGATCTGTCACTTGTATATTGACCAAAAATTAAACTTGTGTGCAATAATTAGTTTAACAATGGTACATCTAAGTGAAACTGAGTGTTTCACTGAGAATTTCTCATGATGGTTGGTTATGGCGACAGAAAGTCAAAAAGACAATGGAAATCCTTTTGAGCAACATCTTTTGTTGCATAAAAAACATGTATTTCGTGCTTTGCTTTTTTTTATTAAAATGTGTTCTTTTTCAGTTAAAAGTGTTATTTTAACAATTATTATTAACTTTTGCTTATTTTTTGGTCAAAGTTGAAGCGGCAAAGTGCTAACGATTGATAAAGTCAACATTTCTAAGGCTAATAACATTTTAAATTTTTGAAAATTATATTAGTTCGATAATTTTTTTTAAGTTTCGATTAAAATAAGGTATGCATGTGTTACACCGTTGAATTCAGAAAAAAATGCTCTTTTTAAAAGTATTAAATTTCACCCTTCTTGCCATTTAAAAAAAATCAAGTTAGCCTTGTGTCCTCAGAACAAAAGAAGATAGGAATTTGATAAACATCTAAAACGATAGAATTTATATACTTTTAAGCTTACACCAAATTTCCATAAGTTTTGATGAATAGTTTTTAAAATATTTAACTGTATCCATACTTTTTAGCGACCCTGTATATAGATTTATTAGTGAGAAATACACATTTTAATTCAAACAAATTTATTTAATATTAATGAACAAATCATTGATGTAAAATATTTTTCAATTTTTGATTATCTTTGGAAACTTTAACTGGTTTATTTTTATTTTAGGACCTGCTCGCCCACAGGTTTCGTATTATTAAAAACATTTTTAAAAACAAATCCGTGGAATCTTCACTACATAAATTTACAATATGAACAATGTACCCTATGTTTTTAATAATTTGAAGAAATTCTTGGGTTAAACACTTGCATTTCAACAATTGTTTAAAATATTGATTATGAATCACTTCAAAACATTTAAATGCCTTATAAATTTTATCTGATGGAAATAACAACCCTTCATTTATGTAATCAAGAACATCGTTCATTCGAAAGTAAGTAAATAGTTGATGTCTTCCAACCAATAATTTTTCTTTGTTCAGAACTCTACAGACTTCATAGTTGTGTATTTTCAAAAATTCTGTACATACATAGCCGGCCACATAGTATATGGCATTCTCTTCCAGCAAGGATACATTATTTAATAAATCTGGTACCTTTATGATGTCAGTTGCAACAGTGGAGATCGTGGCTCTAGTTTCAATTTTTTGAATCTTTGCCCAGTTTGATTTTGAAGATAACTTCGAAATACTTGTAATATAAACACGTCTTAATCCATTTTCAAATCGCTGTGCATTAGGATTTTTGCGACAACCATGCTGCTGCCTGATGGTGGAGAAAAATTTTTCTAGTGGATCTTGATTAAGATGACGGGTCATGAGTTTTGAGTCATGAGTTTTGCACATTGTGATTTTCCCTCATCTCTAGCCAGAAGTAGTATGCTATTGATGCTTATTTGCCATCCTTCGAGACAAGGAGGTCGTTTTCTTAAAGATTTTAAAAATCTTGCTCTACCAAATTTGTTGTATAATTCCTTCATAATTTCTTCATGAGGAGAGTGTTCCGAAATTGCATATCTCATCTTAAGTTTATCGTCACGTATTTGTCAAAAAGTGTGTGAATACTTTTAACAAAGGAAGAAGTTACTTCTGAATCAGGTGCAAGGAGTCTTAAAAACAAGTAAGACCACACTCATGGCATCGCTAAATATTTGAGTGGCATATTGCACTTTCGTTGCGCTTAAATTATTAAAATTAAGATGTTGATTACTAACTTTGGGTAATAATCTCAAACGAACAAGATGTATAGATTCTCCTACAGTTTTATGTGATCCCACTTTACTATTTGATCATTCCACAATAATTTGTATTTTCGTAAGTTGTTTCGTAATGATTTTATTGGATGAGGCACACCATAAATAAAACAAATGTTTTCTCCTTTTGTAGAGAATAAAATCCCAGCACCCAACTTAACACTTTATTAACGATTGATGATTATAATAATTAATGCCTTCCGCATCACAGCCAACGCCCGACTAACTTCTGCTGGTCTCCCGCGCACAACGTGACAGATGCGTGCGCACTTCCCTCGCACCTGGTGACGTTAATTCCATTGGCGTAGCAGACTCGCGGATTCGTTACAGTCGGCCACGCTACAACTGGCTGCGTCCTCGCAGCTTCTCCAAGCGTCGAGCTGTAATAAATCTTTAGTGAACGTTTCACTAAACTTTGGCAAACGTTTTGCCCTCTCTGATTAGTATTAGTCCAACCCAAATACCATCACCACAAATACCAACATAACACAATCAGACCAACAAAACACAACAAAATTGGAGTTTCTCTCTCTGGATCACCTCGTCACGGCTGCTGGCCCTAACCTGTAAAATTTCATGAGTAACATGAGCTCATGATTTTAAAAGTTAATCCCCAAATGTTAGTATTATCAGACTCGAGTCTAAGCTACGTTAGCTTCATTAATGACGTCATATCTTCAGGGCACTTTGTCCTGATCCTCAGAACACCTTGTCCTGATCCTCAAGACACTTTGTCTTGATCCTCAAGACACCTTGTCTTGACCTTCAGGACACTTTGTCCTGATATCACCGGACACGTTGTCCAAGCTTAACTTAGCTTCGTGGAACACCTTGTTCACGTGACACCCTCAGGGCAGGTTGTCATGATATCATTAGACACGTTGTCCAAGCTAAGTTAGCTTCGTGAAACACCTTGTTCACGTATCTTCAGGACACTTTGTCCTGATCATCAGGGCACATTGCCCTGATCTTTAGTGACGTCACTTTCTATTTCATCGTCGGACATGTCCACTTTATACAATTTCATCTTCTCTGCAGAGCATACACCTTTGTATGGTTTCTGAGAACGCGTGGAGCCAGGCAAGTCCTCTATGCAGTATCGGTCATGTGGTAACACCTTTGTCACCAAGAAAGGTCCCTGAAACCTTGGTAGAGTTTTCTTGCTCTTACCATCGTTTGACGCTATGTTCTTTTGGATCACCATTAGATCCCCCTCCCCATAAGTTATGGCGGAGCAACGTCTTTTGTCAAAATACTGCTTCTGCTTCACCTGCTCCCTCTCTATGCGTTCCACGGCTTCCTTCCTCAAGTCCCCTAAAGACTTGGCCGTTACTGTATCTGTATCTGTTTCGTTCACCAGATACGCATCCCCCTTCCTTCGAGGAATGAACCGAAAAAACAACTCTGACGGAGTCACTCCCGTCGTTGAATTCACTGTGGTATTTATGCCGTACTGCACCTTATGCACCACCTTGTCCCACTTTTCCTCCTGCGGACCCAGCGAAGCTGTGATCCCATCCAGGACGGTACGATTAAATCTCTCGAGTTGCCCGTTAGCACGTGGAGTGGCGGTAGCATTGTGAACAACCTTTGTTCCTGTATCGTGGCAAAACTGAACAAACTTTTTGCTCGTAAATGCCGAACCTCTATCACAAACAATCCTTTTCGGCAACCCGAAGGTCTTTGCTATCTCCTCAATAAATCTGATAGCAGGTTCCACCTTCGTACTTTGCACTGCCTTCATGAACGTAAACTTAGTGAAAGCATCCACAACTACTAGGAGGTAACTGTTCTTTTTGTGACTTTTCACAAAGGGACCTAAGTGATCTATGTGGACGGTACTCATCGGAACATTATCCTTGGGTATAGGGTGCAAAAACCCACGCTTTTTACCTCCAGGGTCTTTGTTATATAAACATCTGAGACAGCAAGAAACGTATTTCTTGACATATCTCCTCATTGATGGAAACCAATAATGTTTACTCAGTGAAGATAACGTTTTCTCCACAGCAAAATGCCCTTTTTCATCATGATGTTGTGCCGTTACCTGTCGCCTTGCCTGTCTAGGTACGAACCACTTTGGTCCTGACGGGGTAACGCGATACAACCGACTCTCTTTCAGCTGGAAATCTTTGTGTATTTGGTGTTCTTCAGCACCTGCTGGTTCACGACCCAAAACTTCTAGCAGGCATTTACAACGATCATCCTGCATCTGAGCCGTCAAAATCCAGTCCTCCTCGGACAGTTCTACTCGCAACACGTCAATACCATCAACGTTACTGGCTGGTTCAACTGGATTTCTACTGAGTGCGTCTACGTGGCACATCTTCGTACCTGGTCTATACTCAACCGAGAAATTAAACTCCAAAGTCTGCAGCCACCATCGTCCAATTCTCGGAATGAGATCACGCTTCGTTAAGGTGGTCCTGATGGCGTTGCAATCGGTGACTACTTTAAATGTCGGTAGACCCAACAAATACGGCCGAAATTGCTTCAACGAATTTACCACCGCAAGCGTCTCCAATTCGTAAGAGTGGTATCTCTGCTCCTCTTTACTGGTCTGCCTACTAAAATACATCACTGGCCGGAGTGTGCCCTCGCTCTGCTTTTGGAGTAAAATTCCACCTATACCGAATTTCGATGCATCGGTATGAACTTCGGTTTCGGCTGATGGATTGTAGATCGCTAACGTTGGCCTGTTGACCAGCTTTTCCTTTAAGAGCTCAAATGCTTGCTGTTGCTCTTCCTCCCACACGAACTTTACATCCTTTCTCGTCAATATTGTCAAAGGTCTGGCAATAAGAGCGAATTTCGCAATGAATTTACGGAAATAACTCGCTAGTCCGATAAATTGCCTGACTTGATGTACGCTGTTCGGGGTAGGGAATTTGCTTATGGCCTGCGTTTTCCGTTCTCCTGGCTTAATACCTTCTCCAGTTATTTCGTGTCCCAAAAATTCCAATTTGCTTTTGAAAAAGAAACATTTGCTGAGACGTAGCGTTAGTCTAGCATCTCGAAATAAAGTGAAGACATTCTTCAGTGCATCAAGACCTGTCTCGAAATCGCATGATGGTAATAGAATGTCGTCCATATAGGCTAACGCTTGGGTAAACCTTAGAGGACCCAGGACACGATTGACTGTTCGTTGGAACGTAGCTGGTGCGTTCACCAGACCAAACGGCATCCGAAGATATTTAAAATGTCCATCCGGAGTTACGAATGCAGTTTTCGGAATGGACGATTCTTCAATCGGTATTTGGTGATATCCTGAGGCAAGATCTAAGCTCGTGAAATACCGACAATCAAACAGCCTGTCCCCTCATCAGAAGAGCTTAACTCATTCTGCTGATATTTGCGATATTTGTTCATTTTGCGTTTTTTCATTTGTTGTGTCCCTTCGGTGGAAGTATAATCTGTATCAGCAGCCATTTTCCTCTCTCTATCTGGCAGACGGTACTGAAAAACGCAGTTTAAGTCTATGTTTTATTCTATTTTTAGTCCTTACTGTTGAGTTTTTCTATAACAACGGGATATAATGGCCAATTGGCCTCGGGCGTCTTTATCGTGGCAATTAAATTTATTATGTTTTTTGAATGTTCTGGCCAAAAACATTCATTGGCACTTCTGAAGTCGTTCCATCGTCAGTGAAACACATCACAGCAAACATTTTCCTAAAACATATGGTAAAGAGTAACTATATTTGTTTTTAGAAATAACACAAAAATTCATACGAAATTGCATATTCAGAATATAAATAATTTATCGTTGTGTTATAAAATCATCTACTCGGATATCTACTAAAACCACGCGGAATCATCCAAAATTTGTTATTTTTTTTATTAAAATACACATTATTATTTGTAACTAATGATTTATTTAGCCTTTGTGAAACCTATAGAGTTTCTACATAGAGTTCCACATATAAATATAGCGTTTTCAGTCTGTTTTATCGCCTTTACAGAGTTTATTTTATATTGTTCGATTCATTATATTCAGTATTGACCAGTGAATTCCCCTTTACTTGAAAAAATCGCACTTTTCCGACAAATAATAAAAAATTTCAAAAGCTAATTCTTAGTGCAATGCGCCGGAGCGTTGAACTAAAAAATTAATAATAATTCGGAAACTGTAAGGTCTATTTAACATTTTTTTTTTGTAAAAACATATCCAAAGTTTTGTGAAGCCGATAATCTAACTAACATTTTCAAATTTTAAATAATTAACAAAGCTCCTCGCATGCTAAAAATTTCAATGCACAATTTTTATCTAGTATCTTTGCAAACTTTTTTCTCAGAAACAAATACTATAAGTTTTTTAATCTGCTACAGCGGTTAGATGGCTAGATGCGGTCTGGTTTTCTACATATAAGTGAGCCGAATTGCAAAATTATTGGTTAAATAGTTACTTTACGAGAAGGTTATATGTTTAAAAATACACGGTTTCAAGAGTTAATCCAACATGAAAAATTTAAATTATACGGTGTTTGTCGGAGAGTGAAACTAAATTTACTGTCACGTCGAGTTATAAAATGCCTCTAAAAAACTTTTAGCAAAAATTCAGCCCTTTATCTAATTTTTTTATTTAATTGGTCAATCTGCAATCGGCGCCGCTGGCGCGACAATGTACTATTTGGCCCGACCTTTATGAATAAGCAAAAGAGCTCTCTAAATTAATTATAAGGACTAAGTTTGTACCTTGTAGGAAAAAGATTAATTAACGCCCTGTAAAAGAAAGATTAATTAACCCTGCTCTGTAAAAGAATAAGAGTGAGATCCTCACAGCCTCTGAAGGTAGTAATCCCGATGTGTAGAACGAAGACTCAAACAATCGTTCCCATTCCATGTCCATAGGAAAAATTGATTAGGCTCGCGAGTTAGTTGGCAGTGTTGGCACAACCCGTCGCAGACAAAGAAGGTCAACAAAAACTCGCAGTTGGTGCGCTCAACCCGTCGGAGACTAAGAAGCTGCCAAGGATTTACATCCAGCACCAGGAGCTACTCCAAACAATCTTTCTCACCTGTCGGTGGAAAAAATGAGTTTGGAACACTAAGCTAGTTGGCTCGACCCTTCGAAGACAAAGAAGCTTAACCACAGCAGAGAGAAGAGTGTTAAACACTTTCTCTTGAGACGAGTGCAAGCGTTGTCTCCGGAGAGACGTGCAAACACTGTCTGATTTGGCCCTTTATTCATTTTCAAATCTCTTTATTTTCGTTATGATTTGGCCCTTTATTCATTTTCAAATCTCTTTATTTTCGTTATGATTTGGCCCTTCCGTCACTGCATCTGTGGCTTACGTGACTAACAAGAAATATTGTTTAAAATAAACAGAATGTTTGCAAATTCCCCGACTTGCTGTAAAATTATCGTACTTGTCCCTTAATCGTCAATTAATTAATCAAAGTGTCTCCACGTGGAAAAATGAAGCTTTTTCAGGTTTATTCTGTTTGATTCTCTATAATTTGTTCGCATCTCGTGTTGGGTGTGACTTGGTGTTGCGTGTGGCATAAAGTTTGCAGGTGTGATTCGATCCGCGATGATGTTTGATATAAAATGGGGATGAATTCATATGTCACATGTGCGCTATCGAAGATCGGTGGTTGAGAGCTTAGGACTTCATCTTGTGCAAACGATTTAGATTCCGTCTTCTCCTGGTTGAATATTCAAGGGAATTAGCGAGTATAAAACAATGAAAAGTCCGTCATTTTGAATACGCTTTCTTGTCTTGGAATTTGAGGAATGTGGCGTTTTTCTGACTTTACACTAATACAGCGTGACCCACAACTCATTCCCCACCGGAAAGATGCTAGTGGTAACAGTAAGGGGGATGGCAAAAATGCAAAAGTAGATCTTTTATTCTTCGTTACAGAGGAGATACAGAGGTGTTAATGTGACCAATCCCAGAAGCTTTCTCCTAGGAGTCCTAGGTATATTGCATATATCAGGCGTTCATTAATAAAAAAAACTCGCAGCATGCGTTGAATTTTTTACGTATTTCTTAGCTAATGCCTATGGCTAGTACACAATTTTAGCAGTGTATTGTTGGTTGTCTACAGGGGGGGTGCACTTTAATAGGAATGGCCGTGACAACGAAATTAGTATATACTCCACTCCAGTAGAGGCGCCACTCTCATTTTTTTACAGTTTTCTTTACCGACATTTACAAAAATTTAAATGAAAAAGCCAAGAAAGCTGTTTATGACAGTGAAAATTCTGTCAAAAATGTGTTAACTTGGTGTCTTTTCACGTTTTTCGTATTTGTTTCTTGTATTTTCAGACATTTTTTCTTTATTAATATCACCACTATTAGTGTTTCCGTCGCATTACTTTATTTTCAGGTGTGTAAGCAGAATGTGATTGTGTTTTTTTAAAACGACCGTTTAGACTACGTTACGCCTACGGCACAGGTACTCACAACAAAATTAACTTTTCCAGTTTGTGATGTTTGCTTTGTAGTTGTTACAGTGTCAATTAAGTGCTCGATTCTGAATTACAAAAAAAAAACAAACAAAAATTGGAACATTTTTCAAAATGATTGCTTTTGTGGTGTGGACACAAAGTTCTGTGCTAAAGAAGTCATCATCAGATACGAGTATATGGACCAAATGGTATTGAGGGCAATTTGTCGTAAGAATTTAAGAATGAAGATTATGCATCCAAGATGTTTCTTCAGAAATACGCAAATATTTCTACCTTTATCTCTTGCAAATTCCATAGTAAAAGATACAAAAGATACCTGCTTAATCATGGTAAATTTATACCTGGTACAATACTTTGTTTGAACTCCGTGTCTAGGAATTGAGTTTTGGAGTGCGCATTATTTGACATACGAAATTCCTTTTTTAAATAACTAAACTAACTAAAAGAAAAATGAGAGATGATTGGGTAACAGAGCGGAGTGAGACTGAAAGCGTATATACTGCTGGATTTGACATAGCTTGTGAGGAAATGTATCCAGGATCTTGGTAGAAACGACATTTTAGACTTATTGGAAGAAGAAAGGATTAAAGCTGACTTTAGACGACATGTTGCTGGCAGGTAGAAAAAAATCTACGTAGAAATTTAACGTGCCTACGTTGAAAGTGTCTTCGTGATAATATACCTACTAAAATTTCGTGGACCAATGCATGACACTCACAGAGCTTGTGGCGAGAACTGCGTTATATAATTGATATTTTGTATTTTGAACAGGTACCTAAATTCTTTGTGAGGTCATGGGTAAATAATTTCTCAAGCCAGAGAAATTGCAAGATTGCAGTTAAATGGCAGAGTACGGTCATGCGGGGAGTAAAGATTATTTTTTACATTTGAGGATGAAGGATGGTCGAGTGTGACGGAAGCAAGGACGTTCTATTCTAGTTGGTCTATTCTAATTCTACCTTCATGGACCGTAGTTAAACAAAAATATTACTATTACCGTCCGAGAGCCGATTGCAATATTACATGTATTATAGGGTTAAAGAATGAGCTTCGTTTAAAATTATGGAAATAAAACTGGTGAATTAAACATTAGTTTTGGTGGCCTTGCTTCAGCGTTTGGAACCCCACAAAACAGACCACCTCTGCTGCGGTTTTGGAACTTTTTTCAATATGTAACCCATTAAAGTATAAAATTACTACAAGATGATAGGGTTTTGTGTTGTATCAAAATGTGGTAAGTCGTGGTCCTCGTTCTTACCAGTCCTTATCCCATTTGGTCCTATATATAAAATTTTCCAATTCGTTCTTGGCTGTGTTAATGATGCCGTCATTGAGGTGACCAATTAAAAAAAAACAAGTTCACTTCTAGTTGAAAAGATTCTAAACCCAATTCTGATTCAACAATCAAACCCATTTTGCTACAACTTATAAGACCTTATCATTTGATGGTCATTTTATGATTTACAAGGTGCTATAACAAAAAACTAACGGTGGGCTGTTGCCACAAGGCGACGAAGGCGCGCTTAATTCACCATATTTTTTTGCCATCAGTTTCAATATCGCTCATTTTTATCTTACGGTCGGCTTTCGGACTTTTATTTAATACATTCCTGTACATCGACGATTGTAAATCAATATATACTCCAAGTTTATGTTCACTCTAATTATGGATTTTTTAACTACATATTTCGTATTTGCTTTCTTTGAAATTTTGGTTAAATTTAATTTAAAATCGTCGATATCCTGTTTTGTGTTAATAATACTACCTAAATAGTTCAAACTAGAAAGACAAGATTTCACCGTGTTACATATTTCTATTGTACAAAATAACACATTCAAAACAAATTTTTATTTAATGTTAGGCTTAATTAAAGTCACATACAGTCATTAGACAGTACTATTAGAAATTTTATTATCTTTCTTTTTCTCTCTTTTTAAAGAAGCGCTGTTGAATCTTGATCTTTTAAACTTTACATAATAATTACTTAAAATCGTAAAATCACTATTTACACACATTCCGACCCTCCTTACACATTCCGATAGTTGACTGACTATTAAAAGGATAATTCCGGTTTTATAGTAATTAGTTTTATGTATGTGTAATCTCTTTTATTTAAATATATAAAAACATAACAGATTTTGGTTGTTTTTATTAAAAAGAACAATAAAAAGTAAAAAAATTAATAAATATTGAAATTTCGCGCCAAATGTGTAGGACATACTCCACTCCAGCAGATGGCGCTACCGTTTGCGATTCATATCACAGCGTACTAAGGTACCCATCTATACGAAGTATTATTATATTATCTATGGTTGTCTACTAAACTAGAATTCATAACCTGGGATTTTTTCGTTCCCGCCAGTTTCCACCAAAACGAACTCGGTTTTTGTGTGGTTGTTGTTTCTGTTTTCCGAACATAAAAAAAAACAGTATTTTTCAATACTAAATACAGAACTTTATACTATACTACAGTCCGGGACTTTTCTATTTGGAGGCAAAAAACTCAATTTGACAGAAATTTATACGTGTGTACGGCACCCCCCTCCGACTTACGAATCTTAAGTGCACGCCTCATGGTGTCCGCCATTTGGGCACGCATACCCACAAAGTATGCAACCAGCATTACAATTAAATGTATTTGTTGCATCACCTGCTACTTCTCTTTTCTAACTTAGTAATAAAAATTTCTAATATAAATGAATAAAACACAATTAGTTATAGAAAATTTTATTGATGTCGAAAAATAATGGCCTTTGAAAGCGTTTTTCGAACTGGCGTCCCGGTAATAGCCTGATTAAACTGCTTGAGCAGAGAATGAAATCTAATTTTTGTATAGAAATCAATAATTAGAGCAATTAATTCCTTTTTGTGGGGCACTTCCAGAACTGCCAAATCAATAAAATGATTATCAGGTATTGGAAATATCGAATCTTCCATAAGAAACATATTTCCAACTTTTACATTTAATATGTTGGTTAAGTTGTCTCGAGGTGGGGGATTGTTGTTGTATAACAAAAAAACTTTTTCTACTTTTGTTTCGTACTGAGGTCATTACGATACGCCATTTGGGTTTCGTAATATCCAACGGAGTGCTATAATAATTACACTAAAAACCAGGGTAATTTAGTTGGAAAATGATGGCAATCTAGTTTTTTGACAATTATCTGAGAGAACTGTCAGTGTCAATCGGCACCTGTTTCATGTGATAATTTAATCAAATGAATCAAATTCGGACCTTTAGAGGCTTTTCTACCATCGCTGATACGTAGTCCCTTCGAACACCTTTCGAGTAGTGTACAAACATGACTCCAATGGCCAGTGCAAGTGAGTAATTTGAGATCCCATTCTCTTTAGGCCAATTTTCAAATTCCGCGTATTTGCCACAGAAGCCCGTATTCGTTGAGGGGTAGATACATTGCAAAACGTCTTGGACACTTTTAGAATACATTTTACGAATAAACTAATGACGATCCACATTATTAATTTAATTTCATGACCCACGCAAATGCTGTCAACTGCCACAAAATTCCCTAAATTTCGAAATTGAATTTTTTTGTCAAAAAAGGTGCAAAGTAGAAAAAATAGTGTATGATATCTCGTTTATAAGGCATTTTGTCGCACTTACTCCATTATGACACTCCTCGCTGCGCTCGTCGTGCCACAATTCCGTGCGTGCGACAAAATGCGTCTTATAAAACTCGTATCATAATATACTATTACGGATCGTGAGTTCGGTTGTCTTACAAATTTTTACAACACTTTCTGACGGGTGTATCAATCCTCCTACAAAAAATACATTTATTGTTTGCTATCGTTTTTAAAACAACAAACCTTTGTTTTTTAAATTTCTAAATTTAAAAGAAGGCAAATTTTTTTCTTCGTTAAAAAGCGCCATAACGCAAGTTTCACATTTTAACCGTCTTATTGCCATTCTGACCACGAATCCAGACATGTAGGCTAAAATGTTTTCCACTACACAATTTAAACGGATCTGGGGAATATCCGTCAGGTCGTCTTCAGTACAAACTACTTGACTTCCCACGTTTCTAAGTCGATGATTACCGACATTTGATATTCCAATATTTTCTACATTAGTAGAAGAAGTAATGCGGTGTACTATTGTCGTATTATCCTGTGCGGTACAGTTCCCCCCGTGATGATGGATTGTAGTGTGCATTAGTAATCTTTTATAGGTACTAATGAATTGGCTGCATGTTGGATTATTGTTCATCCCGTTTCTTGCTCTGAAACATTTAAAACATAAATAATAAAACATTACTTGAAGTCTAACAATTATACCTAACAGCACAGAAAAACAATTCAAGATGGTCCTGGAAAAATTTATACGTTAAAATGTATTTAAGTTGTTTTTCGGTCTTCGGGTTTTTTGCATAGTCTTCATAAATTGTCAAAAATGATATTATTGAAATAACAAAGCCGATGAAAGGGGTCCTGTTTTTTGTTCTATATAATGGTGTATTGTCCATATTGGTACAATTATACAAATAGGTCAAAGCATGGTTCAGAAATGGACGCCTGTAATTTTCACTGGCTTCTCTTAGGGGACCTTTATATGCCATTGCAAGTGGATTTCTCGAATTTAAAAGATCGAAAAGATTGTTTATCAATCTGATAAATTCAATTGTTGGTCCAGCATCCTGAAACTCTGGCAGTTCCATATCGTTTTTTAGAAATTCTATTGCTGTGGCAACACTTTCGCTTAGTGTTTGTCCAGCTAAATTCACCTGTAATTAAAAATATACATATATATATATATATATATATATATATATATATATATATATATATATATATATATATATATAAATTAATGAAATGTTTTTATTACCTTCATAGCTGCTTTTGTCCAATTAATATGTAATTTCCCTAATTTGTTGCCTAATTTTAAACCTTCTTTCTCTTGTATTTGGAATAGCCGTACAATATATCTCCAATCAATAATTTGCCCTTTAGGGTCTTTGATTTGTCCTAACCTGGCCCAATTATTACGTATAAGTTTCAGCATATGACATACATCATATATCATACAAATTTTCGAACCATCACAAGGATGGCTAAACCAAATTACCATACCCTCTTCCAACGTAAATTTACATCCCAGTTCGTTTGCCATAGCAAAATTTACTTGAGGTCCATCACATGTCACACTCAAAACTGTGACTTTAATCTCGTATAATAATCTTAAACATTCAGTAATTATCCCAGCTTTTTCGTCAGCAGAAAGCTTATTTATCAAAAAATAAGCTATGGGAAGTTTCCAATGTCCATTTACACATACGACCATAACTACAAAAGCTTCCACTGCTAAGGAACAGTCATCTTGAGCCCCTGTACCAACATCAACATAGCCTCGTACGTTAAGACCAGGTCCTTCAGCATCCAATTGCTTTTTAATTGATATTTCATCAAAAAGCAAACTGCAGAGTACAGGATGCGGCTGCTCATCAACAAGTTTTTTCAAAGTATTTAGTGCAGGTTTAGAGTAACCTGGCTCACAATCCACTTTTGATAGCCACGACCGAATCACTGATGGTGCGGGCAAGGCGAATTTAAATGTGGTTCTCACATAATTGTATGCTTTTGGTGAATAAAACTGTAACGTCATGGCGAAATTTTTTAGTTCATCTGGATATGGTTTTCGGGTATTTTTGCCTCTTCTAGTGTTCAAAAGCAATCTTTTCATTAAAATTTGGGGGATGCCTGAAAACGTGCTTTCTAACATTGTTGCCGCATCCGTTGACATTCGTGCCTCCTTTTTTAGATTAAAAACAAGATTTTTTAAACTGACATTTCTTTTCAGTCTCTTCACTTTTTGCCTGGATGCATTCAATTTGCTTTTCAGTCTAATTATTGCTTGCTTCTTCACAATAAGCTTTTGCTTTTCCTTACTAGGACTTTGACTAAAAGTATAATAGGAATAAGGTAATTAATATAATAGTGGATACAATATGAGTTTGTTAACCTGTATTTTTACTGTATCTCAAAACACAGAATTCAGCGTAAAATGCAGTAAGCTCCCAAAAACTGGCGCACCAACTCAGTGATTCGTTGTTGAGAATCATGTGTGGATTATGGAAAATATCTTTAAAAAAATTCTTAAAGTCATATTTGAAAAAATCTTTTGTGTCTTTGTGATTTATAAAGTGATAAAGTAGTACAAACTGAGGGAAAAAATTATTCTAATTGAGTATTACCGTTCAAAACATAATTATTTGGCCTTTCAGCTTGATTAATTATCACAATTGATAGGTTCACCAACAAAATGCCATATAGAAAATGTATAATTTGGAGGATATTGAATTGAGCAATTTCAGAAAAGTTATTTATAATATTTACTTGACATCAAAATGTCGAGTAACTGCTTAAATACGAAACTGAAAGACGATCTTTACTGGGAAGGCAGCACGTAATTGAAATAAAAAATTTGGTAACATAATATGTAAGGGTTTAACGACAAATGAAGATAATTTTTCAGTAATGAGCGGCGTCTGGAAGTAATTGTTCCAGAACTAATTATAAACCTTGGTGAAAATAGTGATAAAAACAGTGATTTTGGATGATAAATTAATGAATTATTATGAGTAATAAACTTTTCTTTTCACCTGTTATTTTATATAAAAACGACATTTTGTTAATGGTTATGATTATTTTTGCTGAATTACTAAAGCTCCCTGTTCCCTTAAAATTATTTCCACTTGTACAATTGCGGGCACGGAATTTTGGACGCTTCTGTCAATTCGTTGTCAAACTGTTTTCAAAATATATGGTATTCCATATGTTTATGTCAACGAAATGTTATATATCCCATTTCATTTCATAGTAGAATTTTATGACAGCGCATTTCAATTTTTTCGAGTGAAATAAAACCCAAATTGAGAGTTTCTGTATAAGAAAGGAACTCTGTGTTAAGCTAAATCCCAATGACAAATTTTGAGCCAAGAAAACCCACCAGAAACTGTAAAAAATACAAATGCGTTGTTGCAAAATTCTACAATGATCTGAAATGGGATATAGGCGTCCAAAATTCCGTGTCCGCCACTGTAACCTTCATAAGAAAATTGACACTGACAAGTTAATTTTGTGACGTTCATAAAAACGACTCTAGCTTCTGAGCTACAGTAAAAAATACTTCTACCAAACTCACCCTGTATAAGTTTCTCACCTGTAAGAATGCTCACGCTTTAATAGGCGTCTTTGATCACTTTGATCACTACTAGACGATGTGGAAAATGTTCTCTTTGTTTTTTCTCTTAAAATTTGGGGCTCAATAAATGTATCAGTCGCTCTGTTTCCCAAAAATATGTGTAATATAAAAACCTGTGCATGCTAAAATCTTATTTACATACCCTGCTTGTACATCATTGCTTCCGGTTGATGTTGAAGATGATGACGACATTGGAATTAAAGGAGACTCTAATACATTTTCTTCTCTAACTCTTGATCCACCAGCAACTGGTTCTTCTGGAAATTCAAGTTTTCTTTTGAAATGAACTTCAGGAAATAGTTGAGATGGGATTGCACCAGACTTTAAGAGCCTCCGGTTTGTATAACTGGGTAAATAATCATTTTCGTCGAAATGTAGTGAACAAACACGATCATTTTCAGAGACTTTTAATTGGGGCTGACCAATAGCTCTTTTCCATTCTATTTCTCTCTCCTTTGGGAATCTAAATAACCAGATACCATATTTTTTTACGGAACGTTTTATTTTTTGTATTTTTACCTATGAAAACTAAGTCCCGGAATTCTAGAAGAGCTTGTACAGTTCTTTACACAGCACGTAGGCATTTTTATAACTATATTCACAAGAAAACACTTCCACAAAGTCACAATGTGTACAATACCAACTAAAACCACGCCACTTAGTTAAATCCACGTTAAATTACGGAATTAGAGTTACCTAACTCGTGCAGGCCGATACCAGCACATAACTTTTGTCAGGCGATGTTCTTGCGCCCTTTTAACATTTGAATCTGGAAGGGCGAGGGAGGGGGTCATGTTCTATCCCCAGCACACATTTTTATCTTCAATTTTTGTAAATACCCTGTCCCTCCACGAAAAATATTAATGAAGCAAACTGAAGATTTTTGACATTGCACTTTAATTAAAATAATAAACCTAAAAATTGAAATAATAAGAGAACTTATGACATCCAAATAATTATTTTTTTAATACAACGCTCCTGCTTAATTACTACTTAATTTTTTAACTTCAACTTTGATAAAATAACATTACAGGAATTATTGTTTTCGTAATTTTAATTTTAAATCGATTTCTTAATTGGCATACAATAATTACATACAGTGTTGGGCAAAAGTAGGGAACCAAGCGTTTTGTACCTAAACTATATGTACCTTAACGAAAAAACTAATTAGTAGATCATCAACTACTTGATATAACGAAAAATAACGAAAAGATTTAAAGCTCATAAGATGTACTATGAAATGGCAGGAGAGATTCATGTATCCGTAGACATTAATATTGAATGACAACTTTTTTTTACTAAGGGCCGCTATTACAATCGTCCGATAAACTCCCGATAAGTTATCCGTGGTATAAATTTATACTAGGGATAACGGGCAGATAACGGGCCGATATCCATCAGATAACTTTTTTGTCTTTTACAATACAAATAATTTATCCATGGAATAAATGTGACATTTGACTCATATGAGCATTATTGTGACAGTTACTTTTCAACTAAAAATAAAAATTGCAAGAAGTTAACGTTTTTGAATCAGACAGCGATGTCAAATTGATTGAGTATGTGGACATCAGGTTAAGAGTATAAGAGTACCTATCTAAACAATGTTGTCCAAGAAAAATGCCCATAAAGTTTCTCAAAAAAACAAACAACCAATGAGAGCAGAGTATAAATTTATCCCATAGTTGATCCGGTGGTCGAAAGATAATTTATTCCGTAGTTTATACCGTAGGTTATCCTATCTGGGATTTATGAAAAACTGATTTTTTTAATTTATCCTAGGGATAAAGTTGTCGGGAGTTTATCTGAGGATTGTAAAAGCGGCCCTAAGAAAAAATTTTCTTTTTTTATCCTAGACTAAATATTATTGCTTTAGCAACGCAATTTTTTTTCTTACTATAAAATCGCCAATTTTAGCTCTCAAGAATGAGTTTTGAAATGTCAAGTATTAACACGCCTGGATAAAAAATACAATTTTTTAAATAACTCGAAAACTAAGAGAAATTTTGAAAAATTTTATATTAAAAAATGATCACACTTTTAAAGTAGTTGATGCATAAAACGCTTGGTTCTATACTTTTACCCAACGCTGTACAATAATTTAGTCGTACCTACCGGTATTTCAATTTTCAGAGAAGGGCATTCAATACTAGCCGCCGCTCTGTCGCCGATAATATTTGCATTCTCCATAGGGGGCAGAAAATAATCCTCTTACTTTGGAAAATTTGCAAATTAGTTGGAGTTGTTGTGTGCCCAAGTTGCTCATCCTGCTGATTAGCTTATTTCCATTATAATGGAAAGGTTTTATTGCTGCAGATTTAGAAAAACCGAAATCGGCCCATGTCCCAGCTTTAAGTAATAAACACATAAAATGTTTGTATTTGGTCTCGCATTTGTGTTTCATCTTCATAAGCCTGTTTTGTTTGGATTGTTTAACACAAACAATTTTCTTGATGGTTAAATTCACAGAACTATATTCCGTGGTTAGAGGTTAGATTTCCTCAAAGGGTTTATACTTGATTGCACAAACTAACTGACCTAGGCCAACAGCAAATTACTTCTGTCCTGCGTTCCCTTTATCCTTTTGTTTACAGCTATGACACACATTGACAGCACTTTACAGTGATTAACCTCTGCAACCAACAAAACACCTCATACCAACTTAAACTAGAGGTATTAGTCAACTCTTGGGGACTTTCTTTTTATTTGGTACCATTGACTGTCATTGGGGACCAAATGCCGGACTCAATGGGGCGTGCACTTTTATTGGGCATTTTATATGTACGTCAGCGTTCTATCTCTTTCTAATTTCTGTTGTTTTGACAAATAGGTACATAGTTATTACTTGGGTGTATATTTAGTTGCATAGCCTCTATATGCAAGCTAATAGGATATGCAATTATTATTGGTATTATTTATATTGATAAAACATTTTGATTAATAAGGGATACTATAACAAATAATAGAGCTAATCATTATAATTTTTTTAATAAAATGTATAATAAAAAAATTACTTAGTTGTATGGTTGGTTGCCTTTTCGCACTAAGCAAAACCAATACAAATTTAATTATTACTAGCAATAATAAAAAAGCTCTTTAGTAATAAAGTAATATTAATAAGCCTAAACAATAAATAAAACTTATTAATAACACAGTTTATTAGTAATTATTATTTTAATATAAATTTACTTAGTTGTATATTTGGTTGCCTGCTTAACAAGTAATTATTAATTATTTCCTAGTGTGAATCGTGCTTAAACAAATAAACAACATCGGAAAGTGCTGGCACTTGTGCGCATGCGCGCCAGCACTTTTTTGGTCGGCTGTAATTTTTTAGGTGCCAGCACCTTTTTAGGTGCTACCTTCACCGACATGTGTACATGAACAAAAAATGTTCTCTCTCTCATGTCGGTGAAGATAGCACCAAAAATGGTGCTGGCACCATGGAAATTACAGTCAACTAGACAATCGCTGCGCGCTTGGAGCTGGCACCATTTCCCCTTTCCACAGCCAAGTTCACACCAGGAAAATTATAAGAATAAAATTAAATCATTATAAAAACATGAATAAGCTGCCGCGCTGACTTGCAAATCACAGTTGTAAACATCTCCTGACCATTCTGATGTAATTCCCATACAAATTAAAACTTAACTGCATTTAATTTCTGCATTTTTTATTCTCATATGAGGCAATGCAAACTGATTTTTTTCCTCCCTGTTCCCAAACAGCACTTTTGTTTATATTTGCAGGAGATCAAGCCCTCTAATAGGGCTTTCGACTGTCAAAAATTCGTGTTCGGACAAACACCCCTTGAGACCTTAATGAATTTTTTAAATTTTCCTAAAATTTCTCTTTTTTGCAAACTTTATTTTTTTCCACCCTGTTCCCAAACAGCACTTTTGTTTATATTTGCAGAAGATTAAGCCCTCCGATAGGGCCTTCGACTGTCAAAAATTCGTGTTCGGACAAACACCCCTTGGGACCTTCATGAAGTTTTTAAAATTTCCTAAAGTTTCTCTGTTTTGCAAACTTTATTTTTTTCCACCCTGTTCCCAAACAGCACTTTTGTTTATATTTGCAGGAGATTAAGCCCTCCAATAGGGCTTTCGACTATCAAAAATTTGTGTTCGGACAAACACCCCTTAGGACCTTAATGATTTTTTTTTAATTTCCTAAAGTTTCTCTGTTTTGCAAACTTTATTTTTTTCCACCCTGTTCCCAAACAGCACTTTTGTTTATATTTGCAGGAGATTAAGCCATCCGATAGGGCCTTCGACTGTCAAAAATTCGTGTTCGGACAAACACCCCTTGGGACCTTAATGAATTTTTATAAATTTCCTAAAGTTTCTCTGTTTTGCAAACTTTATTTTTTTCCACCCTGTTCCCAAACAGCACTTTTGTGTATATTTGCAGGAGATCAAGCCCTCCAATAGGGCTTTCGACTATCAAAAATTCGTGTTCGGACAAACACCCCTTGGGACCTTAATGAATTTTTTAAATTTTCCTAAAATTTCTCTTTTTTGCAAACTTTATTTTTTTCCACCCTGTTCCCAAACAGCACTTTTGTTTATATTTGCAGGAGACTAAGCCATCCGATAGGGCCTTCGACTGTCAAAAATTCGTGTTCGGACAAACACCCCTTGGGACCTTAATGAATTTTTTTAAATTTCCTAAAGTTTCTCTGTTTTGCAAACTTTATTTTTTTTCCACCCTGTTTCCAAACAGCACTTTTGTTTATATTTGCAGGAGATCAAGCCCTCTAATAGGGCCTTCGACTGTGAAAAATTCGTGTTCGGACAAACACCCCTTGGGACCTTAATGAATTTTTTAAATTTTCCTAAAGTTTCTCTGTTTTGCAAACTTTATTTTTTTCCACCCTGTTCCCAAACAGCACTTTTGTTTATATTTGCAGGAGACTAAGCCATCCGATAGGGCCTTCGACTGTCAAAAATTCGTGTTCGGACAAACACCCCTTGGGACCTTAATGAATTTTTTTAAATTTCCTAAAGTTTCTCTGTTTTGCAAACTTTATTTTTTTCCACCCTGTTCCCAAACAGCACCTTTGTTTATATTTGCAGGAGATCAAGCCCTCTAATAGGGCCTTCGACTGTCAAAAATTCGTGTTTGGACAAACACCCCTTGAGACCTTAATGAATTTTTTTAAATTTCCTAAAGTTTCTCTGTTTTGCAAACTTAATTTTTTTCCACCCTGTTCCCAAACAGCACTTTTGTTTATATTTGCAGGAGATCAAGCCCTCTAATAGGGCCTTCGACTGTCAAAAATTCGTGTTCGGACAAACACCCCTTGGGACCTTAATGAATTTTTATAAATTTCCTAAAGTTTCTCTGTTTTGCAAACTTTATTTTTTTCCACCCTGTTCCCAAACAGCACTTTTGTTTATATTTGCAGGAGATTAAGCCATCCGATAGGGCCTTCGACTGTCAAAAATTCGTGTTCGGACAAACACCCCTTGGGACCTTAATGAATTTTTTAAATTTTCCTAAAGTTTCTCTGTTTTGCAAACTTTATTTTTTTCCACCCTGTTCCCAAACAGCACCTTTGTTTATATTTGCAGGAGATCAAGCCCTCTAATAGGGCCTTCGACTGTCAAAAAATTCGTGTTTGGACAAACACCCCTTGAGACCTTAATGAATTTTTTAAAATTTCCTAAAGTTTCCCTGTTTTGCAAACTTAATTTTTTTCCACCCTGTTCCCAAACAGCACTTTTGTTTATATTTGCAGGAGATCAAGCCCTCTAATAGGGCCTTCGACTGTCAAAAATTCGTGTTCGGACAAACACCCCTTGGGACCTTAATGAATTTTTATAAATTTCCTAAAGTTTCTCTGTTTTGCAAACTTTATTTTTTTCCACCCTGTTCCCAAACAGCACTTTTGTTTATATTTGCAGGAGATTAATCCATCCGATAGGGCCTTCGACTGTCAAAAATTCGTGTTCGGACAAACACCCCATGGGACCTTAATGAATTTTTTAAATTTTCCTAAAGTTTCTCTGTTTTGCAAACTTTATTTTTTTCCACCCTGTTCCCAAACAGCACTTTTGTTTATATTTGCAGGAGATCAAGCCCTCTAATAGGGCCTTCGACTGTCAAAAATTCGTGTTCGGACAAACACCCCTTGGAACCTTAATGAATTTTTTTAAATTTCCTAAAATTTCTATGTTTTGCAAACTTTATTTTTTTCCACCCTGTTCCCAAACAGCACTTTTGTTTATATTTGCAGGAGATTAAGCCCTCCGATAGGGCCTTCGACTGTCAAAAATTCGTGTTCGGACAAACACCCCTTGGGACCTTAATGAATTTTTTTAAATTTCCTAAAGTTTCTCTGTTTTGCAAACTTTATTTTTTTCCTCCCTGTTCCCAAACAGCACTTTTGTTTATATTTGCAGGAGATTAAGCCCTCCAATAGGGCTTTTGACTACCAAAAATTCGTGTTCGGACAAACACCCCTTGGGACCTTAATGAATTTTTTTATATTTTCCTAAAGTTTCTCTGTTTTGCAAACTTTATTTTTTTCCACCCTGTTCCCAAACAGCACTTTTGTTTATATTTGCAGGAGATCACGCCCTCCGATAGGGCCTTCGACTGTCAAAAATTCGTGTTCGGACAAACACCCCTTGGGACCTTAATGAATTTTTTTAAATTTCCTAAAGTTTCTCTGTTTTGCAAACTTTATTTTTTTCCACCCTGTTCCCAAACAGCACCTTTGTTTATATTTGCAGGAGATCAAGCCCTCTAATAGGGCCTTCGACTGTCAAAAATTCGTGTTTGGACAAACACCCCTTGAGACCTTAATGAATTTTTTAAAATTTCCTAAAGTTTCTCTGTTTTGCAAACTTAATTTTTTTCCACCCTGTTCCCAAACAGCACTTTTGTTTATATTTGCAGGAGATCAAGCCCTCTAATAGGGCCTTCGACTGTCAAAAATTCGTGTTCGGACAAACACCCCTTGGGACCTTAATGAATTTTTATAAATTTCCTAAAGTTTCTCTGTTTTGCAAACTTTATTTTTTTCCACCCTGTTCCCAAACAGCACTTTTGTTTATATTTGCAGGAGATTAAGCCATCCGATAGGGCCTTCGACTGTCAAAAATTCGTGTTCGGACAAACACTCCTTGGGACCTTAATGAATTTTTTAAATTTTCCTAAAGTTTCTCTGTTTTGCAAACTTTATTTTTTTCCACCCTGTTCCCAAACAGCACCTTTGTTTATATTTGCAGGAGATCAAGCCCTCTAATAGGGCCTTCGACTGTCAAAAATTCGTGTTTGGACAAACACCCCTTGAGACCTTAATGAATTTTTTAAAATTTCCTAAAGTTTCTCTGTTTTGCAAACTTAATTTTTTTCCACCCTGTTCCCAAACAGCACTTTTGTTTATATTTGCAGGAGATCAAGCCCTCTAATAGGGCCTTCGACTGTCAAAAATTTGTGTTCGGACAAACACCCCTTGGGACCTTAATGAATTTTTATAAATTTCCTAAAGTTTCTCTGTTTTGCAAACTTTATTTTTTTCCACCCTGTTCCCAAACAGCACTTTTGTTTATATTTGCAGGAGATCAAGCCCTCTAATAGGGCCTTCGACTGTCAAAAATTCGTGTTCGGACAAACACCCCTTGGAACCTTAATGAATTTTTTTAAATTTCCTAAAATTTCTATGTTTTGCAAACTTTATTTTTTTCCACCCTGTTCCCAAACAGCACTTTTGTTTATATTTGCAGGAGATTAAGCCCTCCGATAGGGCCTTCGACTGTCAAAAATTCGTGTTCGGACAAACACCCCTTGGGACCTTAATGAATTTTTTTAAATTTCCTAAAGTTTCTCTGTTTTGCAAACTTTATTTTTTTCCTCCCTGTTCCCAAACAGCACTTTTGTTTATATTTGCAGGAGATTAAGCCCTCCAATAGGGCTTTTGACTACCAAAAATTCGTGTTCGGACAAACACCCCTTGGGACCTTAATGAATTTTTTTATATTTTCCTAAAGTTTCTCTGTTTTGCAAACTTTATTTTTTTCCACCCTGTTCCCAAACAGCACTTTTGTTTATATTTGCAGGAGATCAAGCCCTCCGATAGGGCCTTCGACTGTCAAAAATTCATGTTTGGATCTTCGGTTTGGACAAACACCTTTTGGGACCTTAACGAATTTAGGATTTTTTTCTAAGTGATCCTTGTATCAACTTTAAATTTATGTCATCCCGGTGTTCGCAGATTAAACAAGTTACAAATAAAATTTGAAGTCGCTCAACACACGCGTTTTCTTTTCTTATCATGTCATTTAGTGGCTGTCAAGACCAGTCAAGACTAGTTTAGACAGATACCACCATTACCACCTAGCTCGGACACAATTTGTGCACTTTTTGACGATCGGATAGTTCAGCAACTGTCTACTAGGGTCGCCCTATAACACATTTGGAAATAAAGGTGAGCCAATGCAACAAAAAAATGGCCATCAATGAAAGCAGCCACATATTTTTGGAACAGAATTATGTAACTTTCGCATTTGTAATAAGAAGTGTTGTCGTTGACATACGCTTTCTCACTTTAGGATGGCAGGGTTTTGATCTCTAGAATAATAAAAATACTTGGTCGGAACTAAAAATACACAACAATAACAAACGTCTGTTTCAAAACTATAAAAAACAACTGTCATATTATATTTCACAATTGGTTTTCTCTTTTCTCTTTTAATCAGTGGGGTTTTTTGGCAATTTTTTTTAAAGGGAAGGTGTAAATTTAAAAAAATTAAAAAATGTGAATTCCAAAACACTTAATATGGGAACAAAGAAATCCGAACAAATGAAAACTGTGTTATTACAAAAACTTGGATAATCCAGAAACACAATAAAAAACATTGACTACCATTTTAAATGAAAACTCTTGAAATTTTTTCGGATTGAACCTGTTTACCTCTGTTTCAAAACTATGGAAATATCAACGTCGCATTTTCTCTCAAGTTAGTTGTTATAAATAATTCATGCACATCAAAAACTTAATAGCTAATGTAATTTATAGTTTCAATGAGAGATCTAATCATTAATAACTATTTTACATTTCTGTCAACTTTATTTAAAAAAATAATTTGGTAAAATGCAACGTTGGCGTTTATATAGTTTTGAAACAGCTAATAAATGCATTATTAAATGATTACGTGACCAAATTGAACTAATTTGATTGGTCTAGTTGCGTTAACTTTTAACAACCAATTAAAATTTAATGAAGCTCTCGTTAACCAGCCCCTCGAACGGCCCTAAATTTTAGTTTGTAGTTTTGTGAAAATTGGATTGTAGTAAAATTTTAATTTTCAATACACAAATTTGTTAATTTCGTTAACTAATTTTCTTTTGATAAAAACTCGCTTTTTTAAATTTTGACATTTAGTATTATACAGGGTGCTTAAAAAGTGGCGCACCAACTCAATGGCACGTTGTTGAGAAGCATGTGTAGATTACGGGAAAAATCTTGAAAAAATTCCTAGTCATATTTTAAAAAATCTGGAGCTACAAACTTATTATTTTGTTAACTTCTTCTGTTTTCATTATTTTTTTATTTTTTAATGTTTTTATGTTTCACACTAAGTAACCGTTCCCTAACAAAACGATAAATAATTATTTTTAAATTTACTATCAGACATTTGCTAAAAAATCTATTTTGATTAACTTTTATTATAATATAAATGGTACCGTACTTGAAACGTGCCATAAAATTACGGACTTAAGCATAGTTATGGATAGTGGTTTGACCTTTACAGATTACACCTCATATTATTCAGCTAACTAGTAGTGCATTAAAGACTCTGGGCTTTATACAGGGATGTTTTTTTATTAGTATACATTGCCCTATGTATACAGTTAAAAAAAACGAGTCAATTTCATTGTTACTATGACGATTACGATTAGGCCGTAGGTCTAGGTGCAGGCGGTGCAGGCAACCAATATTACAAAAACTTTAATATAAAAAAATAAAGAATAAACTTTGCAAAACCACAAGACAAATGTAATTAAATGACGCATCAAACCAAGGAAAATATTAAATAATCAAAGAAAGTACTAAAAAGGCGTTCCTTGCACTTCCAAACAATAGCTCTAATCTGATACTTGGACCAGTTTGGCACAAATAATACTTTTAACTTTTTGTAACATCTAGGTACTATCTAGTATCAGGTGTTCATTATTAAAAAAACTCGCAGCATGCCCTGAGATTGTTACGGAAGTCGTAGAACAATTTTTATCATTGTATTGTTGGTTGCCTACTAGACCATCTCACAAGAATTCATAACATAAGATTGATAAGTAGTGTTCAAAGGCGATGTGTTATGTGTGTTGAACAACAAGGAAGACATTTCCAACAGTTTTTATAAATAATAAATAATTATTATTACGAAAATCTGTTGTCTTTTTAATTGTCAAAAAGTAAGGTTATGAGAGAATGAATTAATCACAGACATACAAAATAATTGTTTTTTAATTTCACAGCACTCTAGAGTTTTTTTTTTAATGAACACTTGTTATAAGTTTATATACGAAATTTCTAGCCACCATAAAATTTTTACATCGATCCCTAATTATTTCAACGAGTGCGGTTTAAATTTGCTAGATCTTGAGCTGCACTGTTATATGGCAATGATTTGGGTTTATTCCAGGCAAAAATTTGACTTTAGGGGTGTTATTTGCCTAAGACCTTTTTGCCCGGTGTGAATTGTAATTTTGGTTGCCTAACATAGACCTACGGCCCAATCGTAATAGCACGTAATAGTCATAGTAACAATGAAATTGACTCGTTTTTTTAACTGTATACATAGGGCAATGTATACTAATAAAAAAACATCCCTGTATGTAGAAATACAAAAGAATTTACTAATGTATCTTGCATTAAAACTTTATTTTATGCTCTTGTTAGGTCTAAGCTTGAATATTGTTGTGTTGTTTGGTGTCCGTTCTACCAGTTTTATGTAAATGTTTTGGAAAATATTTTAAGAAAATTTTGTAAGTACTTATATTTTAAAATTTATAATAGATATCCTGTAAGGCACTGTAATCAAAGTGATCTTTTAAAAAATGTAAATGAAAGCACTTTATTAACCCCCAGTTTCCTGAACGAGTTATCGTTAGATAAACTATCGGTTCCATAATTTCTATAGAAACACCAATCAGATCATCTCTACCTTAGCAACTATCCAACCGATAAAATTTATCTAACGATAAATCGTTCAAGAAACCGGGGTTAGTAGTTCTTTGTATTATTTTTCTACAAAAACTTTTATGTGGTGAGATTATCGGCTCTGATCTTCTGGAACATTATAGTACCTAGAGCTAACAACCGAAATCCTCTTACATTTTATTTTTCCACCCCTAATACCTTTCATCATCTGAATTCTCCACTTTTTAAATGTTTTAAATTATACAATAGATTTAGATATTTTCTTCAATAATTTCCAAACTAAAACTGTAAAGGTCAAACTACTAGAATATTTTTCTTCGTAATTTATAATGTTTTGTATATTTTGATTGTCTCAATTTTGTCAATTTTGTTCTTCTTTAGTATTTCTTTTTATATATTATATTGTTATATTTGTAAGGACTACTTGTTAATTTATTATATTGTTCACTATAGACTAAGAAGTCTGTTGGAAATAAATTCTATTATTATAAAAAATTAAAATTCACCAAAAAAATCACAAAATTTAGATGTGCCAACACTGGGAATTATTTCCCAGGAAATCGTTTCAAAATTAATTTATTTGTATTGTTGATCAAATTCTATCGCGATATTTAAAATTTGTTATTTATCAATAATTTTAATACAAAGAATTTTTTTGCGATTTTTACCTTTATACATATAATTAAGTTCGAAGAACACAAACTTATGTTTTTAAAAATTTTATTTAATTAATACAGGAGCTCTCTAGAGCGATGTCTAATAAGAACTGAACTAACATTTTGGGGAAATTATCTTAAATATTAAAGCCACATGTGTTTGCTATACAATGGTAACATTATGGATTAAAATGCGTGGGGTCTCTTCATATAAACTTCTCTTGGTGGTTGGTTACGATGAATTGTGAATGGGGAATAAACATCCTGGATCGGACGGACATAATTCCTCCCCCCTTAAGTCAAAGGGTCCTCGCTTTGACGGGACCTTGAAATTTCTTGCAATATGACGCTACCATCTTCTACGGGTGAATTTACGAATGTCCTGTAGATTTGAATTAGGTATTTTCTAAAAATATACGCTGTGACTGCAAGAACGATAATTATTATCCAAAGGATTGAAGTAGCAGACGCATGGACTAGATGTATTGTTGGATCTATCTCGATGTCGGTTTTCATGTCCTCGGCTTCTTCATGAAGTTTTGAAAAGTCTTCCAAATGTTTTTGTTGTAGTTTTACGGATTTATTCATTTTGAAATTGGTTAGTGGGATTTCTAGAGGTGTTCTATAGGTATAGTTGCTGTAGGTGTTGTCGAATTTCATTTGGTCAACTATAATTCTACAGTTGTTTCCGCCTGAAGAGATTAGCACGCTTCCGTTTATTATTTCTTGCTTGATTTCTTCCTTGCAAATTTCCATTAACTTCGAGGGTTTACGCGTCGAGATTAGTACTTTGTTGTTGGACAGTTGCTTAATGACTTTGTAGTCGTTGGTGGTTTGAAGAAAATTACAGGTGTGCAGGTCGTTAATGTGACATCTGTCCAGTTCTGGGGTAGCAGTGCAGAGAGTCTGATTTTCAATTTGTGGGCAATTTTCGTCGGTCCAAAATTCTCCTTTTTCTCCAAATAGTCGATATTTTCTGGGCGGCATTAATATTTGATATTGCGAATTGGGTAAAGGGTATATTCTTTAGTAATTATATGGATTAGGATCGAGGATGGGAATATATAATATACATGTTATAACATTATTTACCGATACAATTTAAATTTTGAAAATTCGATTATTTTGAGAACGTGCGTTCCGTTTAATTCAATTAATTCATCTATTTTATAGATTAATTTAAGATGATGTAAAATTTGGAAAAGTTCTTGAGCTGATATAGTTTCTAGATTTGAAATTTCGTTAAAAGCTAATGTTATCATTCTTTGAATGCTTTGAATTGTATTTAATAGTTTTTCGGCTAAATAAATATTATGTTGAATTAACATTTCGTTTTCATGTTTACTGTTAAAATCATTTAAAGCTTCCAGTGAAGTATTAATGTTTTTCTGTAAGACGTACATGTCGTTCATGTATCTTTTCGTGATATGGTTGGCAAAAGAAGTGTACTTATTTACTTGTTTAATTATTTTTTCTTGATTTTTGAACAAATGGTCAAGATCTAAATTAATTTCTTTTAAATCATCTTGGTCTAAATTTCCAGTTATAAAGCGTATCGCAGAGCCCAAACCGTCGATTAAAGAACGTTTGTATCGATAATTAAATTTTTGAAGTGCATCTTCGATTTGCATGCACGTGTCTTTTAGAGCTTCAATTAAATAGGGAGAATCTTGTTTAGACTTAACTTCTAAGATATAACTGTTAGATAAAAGATTTTTATAACTACGTTCTATATTACTAATATTAAAATAAAAATAAAACTTATGGTAATGATTGATGGTTTTAGAAATACCGATGTCTTCCAAAAAGTATCCATTACTCTGGATCCTTTCTACACGAAGGGCCAGGCTGGTTGACAGAAGGATTAGTCTGTAACGAAAATGTTTTCCTCAGTCTTTTGACATTTCTAGGATGAGCATTGGCGGGGAATTTCGATTTTTCCTTTTTGCCTTCAATTTTATTTTTACTAGTGCTTGTTATATTTACTTTTTCGTAGCAAGGGTCGGCTTTTCTTATCTTTTGTTTCTTTACGTATACTGCGGGTTCAGTAATATGAATTTGGTCTTTTAAATTCTTATTCCTTTTTTCTAGTATTTTGGTACCGCGACTTAATTGTTTTTGATAGATTTGTTCATAAAATGGCAATATTTCGCTTTTTCTTTTATCGTTGTATGCTTCATAAACTGTTTAATCAAGGTCTATTTCATGTGCATTTAAATTTTCGTAAGGGCCATATAAAAGACTAAAGGGTGTAAAACCAGTTGTTGAATGAATTGACTGATTATAAATTAATACAGCTGAAATCATTAAATTTTGAGGAGATTCATTTGAGTTTTCAATTTTGAGTGTTCTGAGTTTTTCGAGAAGAGTTGAGTGTATTCTTTCAATTGGAGAATTGGAACTGGGGTTGTAGTTTCTGGTGAAATGTAAATTAATTTTAAATAACTTGCAAAATTCTTGTAAAACACTGTTTTTAAATTCTTTTCCTCCATCGCACACAATTTTTGTAGGGTAATTGTGATGTGCAAAATAATGACGTAATTTATTTAGTATGGTTATTGCTAATAGGTCTTCTACAAAGTATGCTTGCGTATATTTTGAAAACAAATCTATGATTGTGATAAATTTACTGTTGTCAAAACTAAATGTATCAACATGAATGACTTCAAATGGTTTTTTCGATAATAATGGGCCTGAAAAAGGTATTTGATATGGGTGTCTTTCGTATTTGCTCTGTAAGCAAATTTCACATTCGTTAATAATTTTGTTAATTCTTGTTTTCATATCTGGCCAATACACAATTTGTTTTAAGTGATTATAGGTTTCTGTAATGCCGTTATGATTATTGCTGTGGTACTCGTTAATGATTTCATTTTGTTGATCGATTTTCTCTAAATCTCTGCATAGAATATTGCATTTTGTTATTTGTAAAGTATTATCAAAAAGGTGAGAACATAACGTACGGAAAATAGGTTCAATTTCTTTTTCGGCAAAATAAATTCCGTATAATTGCTTTGGATTAATAATTTCTTTAAATGCGTTTGTGAGATTTTCCAGTTCGTGACCTTTTCTTAACGTAATTATATGATGATGTTTCTTAAATGGCCGCGTGTAAGAAATATTAAACAGATCACCTGTTTTAATAACTATTCTGTTTGTGAAATGATTTAAAGGTTTTTCTGAAATTGGCATGTTAAATACGGGATTCTCGACGGATGTATGTTGCGTTTCATTAGATGAAGGATTATCTCGCATTTGTTTTTGTGTTAATAATTCGTCTGTTTCATTAGGTGTTAATATTTCTTCATCATCGACTTGGGGTAAAATAGATATTAGGTCTAAGTCTTCATTGTTGATTTTTTCACGTATATTAATTTCAATTCTGGATAGAGCATCAGCTACAGAATTTTCTTTTCCTTTCTTATATTTTATTGTATAATCAAACTCTTCTAAACGTAATCTCCATTTTACTAATCTAGAATTCGGGTCCTTGACTGAAAATAACCAAACTAGGGGTTTATGGTCTGTTTCAATTTCAAAATGTTTGCCATACAAATATGGTCTAAAGTGTTTTGTACTTTCGACTATAGCTAATAATTCTCTTTCAATAGTTGAATAATTTTTCTCAGCAGAATTTAAAGTTCTTGAGTAAAATGCTATCGGTTTATTATTTTGACTGAGAACGCTACCGATTGCAACATTACTCGCATCTGTAGTTAGATTGAAAGTTTTTGTAAAATCTGGGTAAGCGAGCACTGGGGCGTTTGTTAATAAATCTTTGCATTTATGAAAAGCTTCTAAGTATTGTTGGTCTTTTATATCGATTTTTGCACCCTTTTTTAAACATTTTGTAAATGGTGAAACCACTTTTGCAAAATTTCGTAAAAAACGGCGATAATATCCAACTAATCCTAAAAATGCTTTGATTTCTTTTGTTGTTTTTGGCAGAGGATATTTTTGTATCGCTTCGATTTTTGAAGGATTTGGTTTAATCCCATTAGGTGTAATTACGTGTCTTAGAAATGCAACTTCTTTACAAAGAAACTCCGATTTATCTAATTGGACTTTTAAATTAAATTCTTTCAGCTTATTAAAGATTTGCTTAATATGAACTAGGTGTTCATGTAAAGATTTTGAAAAGATTACAACATCGTCCATATAAACAAAGCATGATTTATAAAGGTATTCGCGTAAGACGTTATCCATAACTCTTTGGAAAGTTGACGGGGCGTTTTTTAGACCAAATGGCATTCTAACATACTCGTAATGCCCATTGTTTACAGAGAATGCTGTTTTTTCGATACTTTCCGGGTCCATTTCTATTTGGTGAAATCCTTGTGCTAGATCTAGTGTTGTAAAGTATGTACATTTTCCCAAATTGTCTAGAATTTCGTCAATTCTTGGTAAAGGATATTTGTCTTCGACAGTTTTTTCATTTAATTTTCTATAGTCTATAACGAGGCGCCATTTCTTTTTACCTGACGCATCTAACTTTTTCGGTACAATCCAGACAGGGCTACTATATGGCGATATTGAAGGTCTTATAATTTTATTATCTAGCAATTTTTGTATTTGACTTTGGATTTCTGTTTTTAGATGATGGGGATACCTATATGATTTGCAATAAACCGGCTCTTCATTCGTGGTTCTAATTTTATGTTTCACAGCATTTGTAAAAGAAAGATTTGAGTTTTCATCATAAAAGATGTTTTTAAACTGAGAGCAAAGTTTCAGAATTTCGTCTTTTTCTTCAGGACTTAGATGAGATGTTCTAATTACTTTGGAAATGTTAATATTGCTTTTTGAAGTGTTGGGTTTTTCAATATCAACATTAACTAATGGTTCTACGTTGATAAGTTGTTGCCAATGAATTTCGGTATTAATAATTTCAGGAGCGGGTACTGTACAAATACCATTTCTTGCGATAGCAATTGACTCGGGAATTATTATATTATTGTTATTTAATTGAGGAATGATTACTGGTCCGTTTTCAATATTGACGGGTATCCGGATATGATTGTTAATTTCTTGTGAGAAAGGTATAAAGTTTAGAGGGTTGAGTTCAATAAAGAATGGAATCTTTACTTTACCAATTTCTAAAGTTTGATTTTCATAATTGATTTTTGCATTAAGTTTTTGAAAGTCGTGGCTACTTAATAATGCGTCAAATCTGTCATGCCATTGTAATACGTGAAATGAGAGTTTTTCTTTTATGCCGTATTCTTGAAGAAGAGGATATGAAATATTTTGATCATTTTTTATCTCATTGTTAAGCGATTTAATAGTAAAGGGTTTTTTGAAAAAATATTTTTGAAAGTATTTGTTGGCGGGACCTGGATTAATAATACTATTTGATGCTCCAGAATCTATAAGAATTTTTAGATTTAAACTAGGGATTGTAATAAACGGTAGTTTAGGTTTGTTAGAAAGAGAATTTAAGTCTGTTGTGAATATGAGGCAATTTCTTGAAAATTTTCCTGGGATTGCGAAGTTTGATAAGCATCGATTTCATTTTGGAAAATTTCATTGTTGAGTTGTTCGTTGGAGTGTTCACTTTCATGATAATTGACTTGAGTTATACAATTCTTCAAAAGTAAAATTTGGTTGACGATTCTGATAGGAATTATTGTAGTTTCGGAAGTTGTTATTATTTCTAAAATTATTACTGTTTTGTGGGGGATTATTTACTGAGGGGCGTATGCTATTTTTTGTACAAATTGACATTGGGACTGGTTTTTCTTCTTTTCTTTTTCCAAATACTTGAGAATTTGTCCAAAATTTTTGTGGTGGTGCAGGTCTTGGTTTTATATCAATGGGTCCTCTAGGAAATGAATTATTTTGTAGTTTGGGAAAGCCTTGCGTTTGACCAAACGAATTTGAAAAATTGTTTGTGAACATTGGACGCATTGGCTGGTAAGCGGGGTATTTTGCTTTTTGCTTATTTGAATGGTCGAATTTGGTTGTTTTTCGCGAGTTTTGTCGCATAAAATTCATAAAATTGATTTGCGCTTTATTGTTATCAAATTTGCGACATTCAATTAGTGCATTTTCTAACGTTAATACCGCTGAGGACATCAAGTGTGTGCAATACGGCTCAATTATCCCGGATTTAAATGTGGCCAAAGCTTGATTCTCATACATTTCGGTTTAGCTGATTAAAATATCTCTATTTGGGGTTCTAATGCTGATGTGCTCTAATAAAATTTGCAGCTTACTTTTAAGTCTTTCAAAATATTGTTCGTAATTTTCGTAATGTAACTGAAAACATGTATGCAAATCATTCGCTAATAATTCTTCAGAGCGCGGGTCGCCAAAGCGATTCAATAAAACGTTCTTTAGTTCCCACCATTTGGTACAATTATTAGATATAAGTACGTCTCTCGCGTCGCCAATTAATTTAGATTTAATTTGCTCAAATAACAAGCAATTAAACAAGCAGCCTTCTTCTGGTCTTTTTAAATAAGACAAGTAACTTTCAACTTGTTTTATAAAATAGGCAAGATTTTTTGATCCTCCAGAATACTCTGGCAACATGTCTTTTGCCATTGCCATTTCGGTTTGACTAACTGCCATGTTTACGTTTGCTGCAGTTGCGGTATTTAAAATTGGAAAAATTGGATTTGAAATTTCGACTTCGTTTTTTCGTAAATCGATCGAAGTTATTAAATTTACTTTAGCAATAGAATCTGCTAATTCTGCAATTAAGTCTTCTTCTTCTTCTTCAATAAATGAATTAACTGAATTATTTTTAACACGTAAAGGTGAGCGCGATCTATCGCGAGACATGTATATTATAAAATATGGAAGGACTTACAGGAGAGCCGCCGACATTTGGATGGCCTCAGGTGAAAGTCTTCCGTGAAGTGAATCGGATGGCCTAGTGGACTTACAGTTGACCAAGGGCCCAGTAGATCACTTCCTGGTGGTTTCGTACCCAATAAACTCTTGAAAGAAAACGAAGCTTCTTCGATAGAATCTTCGCTTGGGTATCGTGTTCGCAGCGCCAATTAAGTTCGAAGAACACAAACTTATGTTTTTAAAAATTTTATTTAATTAATACAGGAGCTCTCTAGAGCGATGCCTAATAAGAACTGAACTAACATTTTGGGGAAATTATCTTAAATATTAAAGCCACATGTGTTTGCTATACAATGGTAACATTATGGATTAAAATGCGTGGGGTCTCTTCATATAAACTTCTCTTGGTGGTTGGTTACGATGAATTGTGAATGGGGAATAAACATCCTGGATCGGACGGACATAATTATATGTAAGCAATTCTCCACCACACACCATTGACTTGATGCGCCACTTTTTAAGCACACTGTATGCACTCTGGTGTGTTATGTAAGCGAACTAAATTTTCAAATTATAGTTAATATGTTGTGCCAAATAAAGTTTTTCGAATTGTTACTTAAAAAATTTGTATAGTTGATCCGTTGATCGACGGCATTTACAAATGAAATTCGCATAAATAAAAACAAAGCAAAGCTTTTATAAAAATTTGTTAGTATTAGTAATTGCTTTCTGAAGGCAAATACTAATACTAGTCAAAAGAGTAACATAAATAAGTAAATAAGTAAAACGGCAATATCTTGCTATTTTTTTTACACTGCATACAGTAATTACAGGTCAAAATTTTGAAAAGCTATAAAACATTGAATTTCCAATCTCTAATTTTGTCTAAAAGTTAAAATTTTTAAATGTGCCACTGTTGTAGATAACGAGCGATACCATACTAGACAGACAGACAGACAGCGATTTACTCATCGACTCAATTTTTAATTAAAATGGTAGAAGCCTTCATAATTTTTTGTTGCAGTCTTGTTTCACAAGTGATGGGTTGCTTCAACCTTTACATCGTTTCTCTTGAAATACCGAGCTACTCTTTCCTAGAATTCTTTTGACTAAATAAGTTCATTTAAGTTCTCGATACGAGGCACCGCCACGATACGGCGACAAATTTTGCATCCTTTACCCCCACCTCGATTTACCATTGTGCTAAAAAACAAGACGCGGCAATTAAAAATTCAATAAGGTCCCGATGGGTGTTTGTCAGAACACGAATTTTTGACAGTCGAAAGCCCTATTAGAGGGCTTGATCTCCTGCAAATATAAACAAAAGTGCTGTTTGGGAACAGGGTGGAAAAAAATAAAGTTTGCAAAAAAGAGAAACTTTAGGAAATTTAAAAAAATTCATTAAGGTCCCAAGGGGTGTTTGTCCGAACACGAATTTTTGACAGTCGAAGGCCCTATCGGAGGGCTTGATCTCCTGCAAATATAAACAAAAGTGCTGTTTGGGAACAGGGAGGAAAAAAATAAAGTTTGCAAAAAAGAGAAACTAGGAAGATTTAAAAAATTCATTAAGGTCTCAAGGGGTGTTTGTCCGAACACGAATTTTTGACAGTCGAAGGCCCTATCGGAGGGCTTGATCTCCTGCAAATATAAACAAAAGTGCTGTTTGGGAACAGGGTGGAAAAAAATAAAGTTTGCAAAACATAGAAACTTTAGGAAATTTAAAAAAATTCATTAAGGTCCCAAGGGGTGTTTGTCCGAACACGAATTTTTGACAGTCGAAAGCCCTATTAGAGGGCTTGATCTCCTGCAAATATAAACAAAAGTGCTGTTTGGGAACAGGGAGGAAAAAATCAGTTTGCATTGCCTCATTATGAGAATAAAAAATGCAGAAATTAAATGCAGTTAAGTTTTAATTTGTATGGGAATTACATCAGAATGGTCAGGAGATGTTTACAACTGTGATTTGCAAGTCAGCGCGGCAGCTTATTCATGTTTTTATAATGATTTAATTTTATTCTTATAATTTTCCTGGTGTGAACTTGGCTGTGGAAAGGGGAATGGTGCCAGCTCCAAGCGCGCAGCGATTGTCTAGTTGACTGTAATTTCCATGGTGCCAGCACCATTTTTGGTGCTATCTTCACCGACATCTCTCTCTCATTCTATGGTCCTTAAGCTTTTGTAACAGGGACATTTTTTAAGTTGGTAGCATTGGAAAATTGCAGTAAACAGCTGACTGATGTAAACAATAACACAATAACAAAGCAAATATTATAATTTTAACCCTATGTAATCTGCTCTAAAAGTGTCTACTGACGGATAAAGATTTAAGCAAGTGTTTTTGAAGGCAGAAACATGACTTGTCACATAACAATTTCTTAGGTTATGTGATGAGACCAGATGAGACGGGAATGGCACAGCACAGAATTGTGCTGGAGATAGCTGCTGTGATGTACTGACAGTCGTTGGTTGTATGATTTGTGCAATTTGTGTTATAATTTGAGTGAAGAACTGGAAAACAAAGTGCCTAACTGCATAACCACACTCATCGTAGCCACTTCTGCGGTAGGCTGAGACCTACCTGCCTGTCTCGCGATAATCTCTGCACAACGATTCTAAACAACGCAGCACATTACAAGCTATGATATGAGGCCGTCTCAGTGTATGTTTTGTTGTATACATTCAGACCTTTTTTGTTGCTTAAAGTGTTTTTTTTAAACATTTGTGACCAATTTTGCTGATGTGGCACAGAGGGGCCATGCAATTGGAACAAGACAATGACTCCCCCAAAAGGTACTTCGAGGCTTATTGTGGCCTTTTAATGCAAATTTCAACTTTAAACCTGAGTCATACCAAGGTCAAACATAACCTAAGCAACTAATCAAGCAACGGTACTCCAAGGCATTTAAATGATTCTCTATTTGTTTTTAAGTGTTCTAGTGGGTAAATTTTTCCGTAATTTACTACAATAAAGAAATATTTCAATATTTTAAATTTTTAGTATTGTTTACATCTGTCATCTACTCATCTGTCAGACACATGAAACAAACATTCAACACCTAAGTTCCCTAAATTTGAGCTCTTATCTAGTTTTTGTGCCCTATATAGTCTAACGACAAGGTATGGACTGTGACGTAGTACAACTGTATAAGCTAGAGCTTTAAAATTTTGTGTACGATCCAAATCGACCAAATCGAACTTCCGAAACTATGAGAAATTTGCGCCAAGTTTGAAATTTTAAACAGTAACCACATATTTTTATTCCTTTTTGAATTCACCTTCTCAAACTGAGTAATATTTACCCAAGTTGTTGGTACTTATCTGTCATAGTTTTTGACATATTATGCCAATTTTTTTGTTAAAATTTTCATTTGTAGGGGTTTATTTAAAATATCACAACCCTTAAACCCTTTGGGATAAGTAAATATTTTTTTTTGCATTTCATAACTCAAGGTTTGAAGAGTCTTCTAGAATTTCCAAAGTTGCCAACTGTCAAAATTCAAGGATAGTATGATTTTTTTTAAATGGTTATCAAAAAACGGCTATAACTCAGTTTTTTCAAATGGAACGACCCTATTTCCTATCGCTATCGAAAGAACATCGACATTTATGGTGACTTTTATCAACACATCCTATACCCTATAAATCACAAAAAAAGGATTGTACTTTGTAATTTTCATCGTTAATCAAGTAGGCCTTGCAAAATACTCAACATTTGACAAACTTCAAATTTGATTTAGTTTTTAGCTCGTTCATTGTGGAATAAACAGTAAAACAATAATAATTTTTGATTAGGGTTTATTATAATTTAGTGAATTACACAGGTCAACAAGAGTTCAGTAACACTGATGAAAATTTGATCAATAGTAGTTTTTTACTTCCTAAATAACAAAATGCATTTAGTTTTTTGACAACACGTACCATTTATTTGTTTCATTTTCTACCAATTTCTACCAATAATTTATTTAATTATGATTTAAGTCCAGCTCCTAACTTATTAAGAGCTCAGATGAAATTAGTATGCATTGCTATGGTTACGCAATTGTTTATTCATTGTTTACTTGACAGTTCAGTCTGTCAATTTCAAATATTTACCACTAGTTACCAAAAGTATAAGTTATTTTGAAAAATGTCCCTAAAAATAAATTTTTTGCATTCCCACTTGGATTTTTTTGGAACAAATCTGGGGCTGTCAGTGAGGAACAAGGGGAAAAGTTCCATCAAGACATCAGAAAAGTAGAAAAACGATATCAAAACCGTTAGGACCCTTCCATGATGGGCGATTACTGTTGGCTTATAAAAATCGACAATAAAACTAAAAAACTCGACCCTAACAAATGCAAACGTTGAGATTTCACTCTTTTATCGTAACATATGACTTATTTAATGTCCCTAAAGTTAGTTTACGAAAATATTGTAAGCTCATAATAAAATAAATTTAATAGTTGAATTATTTTCAGTACTCTTTTTCATTAACATGGGTATCAAAACGAAATTTCTGACATAAAAATGATACGTGATAGGACATTTTTGTTAACATTTTCGAAATCAGGGTGAAAAATCATGAACAGGGAAGGTCAATGTTACCGAAACTTTGTTCAAATTTGTTGGCCAGTGCTATGTAAAGTAACTCAGTCAGTTTGCCATCTAATTTTGAAGTTATTCAATGAAAATGGTGGACAAATCGAACATTTCTTTTAATTAATAGCACAACTTTATCGTATTTTTTGAAAGTTTACTCGTTAAAAATTAAAATAATGAGCTAAAATTTCGTAAAACATAGAAAATGTTGATAAAAGTCTCCATAAAAATCGATGTTCTTTTGATTGCCATTGAAAAAATAGGGTCATTCCATTTTCAAAAATTGTGTTATAATCATTTTTTGATCATCATTTTCAAAAAATCATATTAGCCTTGCAATTTGAGAGATGAAAATTTTGAAGATTTTAGAAGACCCTTTGAATCTTTGGTTATCATATGCATAAAGAATTATTCACTTACTGTAAAGGGTTCAAGAGGTGTCACTGCAAATAAAAACTTGTACAAAAAATTGACATATGTCAAAAATTATGACAGATAAGTACTCACAACTAGGATATATTTTAGTCAGTTTCAAAAGGCGAATTCAAAAATGCAATAAAAATAGATGGTTACTATTTAAAATTTCAAAGTTGGCGCCAATTTCTGATCGTTCCGGAAGTTCAGCCATTTTAAAAATAATTTAGTTGAACTCAGAATGGTCGAATTTTAAAACTCTAGCTGGGTGTACGACACGTCCCCCAATTGACAGATGAGCGGTTCTTGCCAACAGTCGCATCTAAACCAAAAATTACTAGAAATTGCAGTTAGAGGACATGTTAAGAGAAATGTTTTGATAGTTGCATATAACAAAAGCTTATAAGATCTAAAATTATTTAAAAACATTTATAACTATAATTTATTATATCAAATTTATTCTTGAAAAATGATCACAATTTTAAAGTAGTTGATGTATTAATTAGTTTTTTCGTAAGATACATAGTTTAGGCACAAAACGCTTGGTTCCATACTTTTGTCCAACGCGGTAGTTTTGAAACAGCTGTCCAGAATAGCCCATTGTTTTACATTATTTTATTATTGGTAAATATTCATTCTAAAATTCGTTAAATAAGATAAAAAGATCAAATCAAGGTTATTGTTCGAATATTCAGAAATGATGCTAATCAAAATGGAGAAAAAAGTATTTTTGCGAAGAGTGCTTTGGAAAAAACGCCGACAATTTTGTTTTCAAACAAACTAGATTTTGAAAGTTTAATTGAATTTGGATCTGGAAGGTTCACATTTCCGCCAAGCTTACTTATTTAAAAACCAAACGACATAATAAGCTAGAAGTTTATTTTATGCAAATCAATACAACCCGCAAAGCAAAAATTCATTTCTTAAATGTCTCTGAAATGTTCCAAAAAAACTTGAAACATTCGATTGTTTTATTCAAACACGTTACATAAAGATCTATGTAACCCAAGATGTCCGCCCTCAGAAACGTTTCTGACAAAACGTTGCAAATGAAACATTCAGGAAGTACTTTTTTAATCATACTGAGACGATACTGATTTCTCTGTGAGACTTCTATGTTTTTTGTCATTGCAGTCTTAAATCATACCTTTCAAAACTGGGTAATAATTAATAAAATACCTATGCAAATGCATGTTACGTTTAGAGTAATATATTAAATACAATACAATAAAATACAAAAAAATAAATTAAACTTCATTAATACTAGATTACTAATTACTAATAACTAAAAATAAAAAACAAATAGATATTCTAAAAAAAAACAAAAACAAAATTAAGAAATAAATAAACTGGCGAGCAAAAAATTTCGACACCTTTGACATTTCCCTGACATTATCGTGTGTAATTCCCTATCCTTTTTGACAACGAAATGACAAAAGTGTCCGAAATTTTTTGTTCGCCATTGTACGTAATTAAAAATGTTTGTTCAGTTTTTTGAGCTCTCGTTGGAATCTAAGCTGAGCCAGACGGAACTATATTTTTATTTCTGTTTCAAAAAAGTGATCCGTCATTTCTGGAAATCTTTTTCGAATCGAATCTAAATACGTTACGGATTAAAATGTAATAAATTAAATTTATTAGTTTACCTTTTAACAGAGGAATTATAAAAAGATTTTGAATTAGACGATTCCCGCCCCTCCCCGTCCATGAACATTTAGTTGCCAGTTTATTACTGAAGATCCTGGATAATCCTCTTCTGATATTTGCTTTAGAAGAGGATCCCACCTAATAAATAAAATGTAGCTTCCTAAAATTGAAAAAATAACTCAAGCATATTTTGAAATATCTTATAAATTACTAATTGCTTTCGATTAATTTCCATTATGTTTTAGATTGTTTACCCCAACCAACACATTTTTATTTGCACGTAGCTTTAATGTCTCTTTGGCAATGATTCGACGGATATGCCGTTTTGTTTGAAAAAACCGTTTATTATTGTCCATGTTTGAATGTTTTACAAATTTTTAATAGCTAGAGCAACAAATTTAGTCTGCAGTATTACTAATAACGTTTAGGCGAAATTCATATTTTTACCGGCCAAGTTTGTGTTTAAGGTTAGCAAATTGGAATTTAAAATGGGCATCAAAATAAACTTCTAAACTCACCGTAGGCACGGATAAAACTGATATTTCAATCGTTTCAGATTTCAAAGATTCCATCATTGCTTTCAATTCTTTTCAATCCTTTCCACACACCAACACTACCACCTGCTACCACTGTCCACATACGCCGACTTGGTCTGTAACGCTTGCGCATATTATTATTGTTACTGAAATAACGTTTCCGATTGGTTTAAGAACACTGTTCAACTGAGACGTTTAAAAAGCAAGAAAATTGCAGTATTTCAGAAACTTAAGTTTAAGATTACCAAATGTAACTTTTCAATGACATATTTAGAAAAGCTTCAAGTTTATGTTTCACTTGTTAAGTTTAACAAAACTTTTGAAACGTTTCTACGATGTTTCTTGTTTACTGGGAAGACAAAGTTATAAAAGTTATGCTCGCATATTTAATAAACAATGTTGAGTATTCGAACTCTGACATCAAGAACGCCTTGAAATAGATTTAGATCTCTTGTAAAAAAGTGCCTGAAGAATCTCCCAGTTAAAAACTTCCAGTTATTTTGCTTTTTGATTTAAAAAAGTAAAATTCAAAAATATAAATTTTCGTTTTTTTTTCAAAAATTCAAATACTAAAAATGACATCAAATTTTCTTCAAATAATTATTTAGCATAAAAATACGAAACTTTGCCCTAATTTAACCGACTAACGTCCAGTTTTTGGAAACATATTTAACGGAGAGATAAATTTAAACCTCATTTAAAACATAACAACGCCAATCAGATACCTTAGCAACTATCGGAGAGATAAAATTTAACTGCGGTTTAATCGTACAGTTACAGTTAGTTAGTTACTAGTTAGTCGGGGAGCCGTCATCTTAATCGGTGTTTTTTTGAATAAGAAGTTCGTCCGGACTCGATTGCTCACGTTTACCGAAAACTCATTTTTATGTAAATATTTTCTGCTGAATTTAAATTCGGAAGTCGCTTATTATTTTGGAATTGCGTTCATTGAAAAATCGTTTATTTTAAAATTTCTGAAAAAATAAAATTGAGCAAATATTGTGGTGACATTATCGATTTTTTGCAACAGATTACTTAATAAATGTAGATTCTAACATATACAGGCTGTTCCGTTTTTATTATTACAAATTTAAACAGGTGACAGAACATTTAATTTTAAGACAAAAGTTTCTAATAAACATGTATCGAAAAATACTTCGTAAGGGAGCTACAACCCCTGAAAAGGGTGCTTTTGTTAGTGAGTTTTTCTCAATATTTCAGAAACCATTACAGATAAAATTATAAAATTTAGTGCAGTAAATAATCTTTATACGCCAAATAGAATTCGTGGATCGAATGTAGAAATTTTTAATCAGGGGCTTCCCAAACTGGAGGTGAGTAGGGTAAAAAATATCCTAACTCTTTTGGATTTAGTTTTTTAACATTTTCAGCAACAAAATAAAAAATTCCATAGTTTTTTAAACAGCATGAAAATCAGCGATGAACAGAGGCTTTTGCGGGCAAAACCTGTCCCGAAGATGCCCCTTGCAAGAACGGGCGAAACGTCGACATTTTTGTTACAAATTGATGCGGTCTAACCCCAAAAGACTCAAATTTCAATTTGGTTCTGGACATCCTTCCTGATTTTCATGCTGTTAATGGTCTGTAACAGTTTTTAATCGATTTTACTCACAAACGGTGAGTTGTATCAAAATAACACAAGGGACCATTTTTGTGAAGAAAACTATGGAATTTACGATTTTGTGGCTGAAAGTGTCAAAAAATTAAAGCCAAAATAGTTAGGGTAGTTTTTACCCTACACCCCCTCAGTTTGGGACACCTGTGATTATTTTTTTTACATTTGTTTCTCAAATTCGATTAGGCGTATAAAGATTATTAACTGCACCAAATTTTGTAATTGTATCTATACTGGTTTTTGAAATATTGAGAAAAACCCACTAAAAGAAGCAGAGGTTGAAATGCCATTCTAAGCGTTCGGCTCCTACAGCTTTTTCCATCAAAGAGTTCAGTTCTTTCGAGGCTCCGATAAAACTAGAACCTGCCCCGACGAGCTATAAAACATTTTAAAGCACGTGAAAACGCTTCCGTTGACAAATCCGAGGCCAATTCAAGATGTATCGCTTTTGAAGTACAGCAAACGAAAAGGCAAATGTAACATTTCAGAGACTTGCATCCACGGTACTTTCCCACAGTAAAGGCCCACCGAAATCTACACCAACATATGCGAAGGTCTTTATTTGGGAAACTCTCAGCTTCGGCAAGTCCCTCATGGGCGGACTTCGCAATCACCCGCAAAAGTTCGCGAAAATTTCCTCTATTGGAGCTTTCCTCATTTTCTTTACTATCCCGTTGAGCAATGTTTTGTGTTGAAGTGTACAACAAAACGTTTTTTATTTTTAAATAAGCCCTATTTTGGTTCACCAAAGTTACGTTACCTCATTTACTTGATTTGCTACATACAACTGTTCATATGTTTTAACTTTAATGAAGTTAATGTAACTCACATGGCAGTTTTTATGTTCCACACTAGAATCATGCTTATTAAAACCAGAGTCCTTCTTTAATGCCCTTTTCCAGTTCTGTTCTTAAAACCAACAGAAACAAACACATCATTTGATTTCACTGAAAAATGTCTACATACGAAACAAAACAGCGCATCACATAGTACACTATACTCCATCCAAGTTGGATATTGTTTATACCAAGCACTACTTAAATTATCTTTCTTTCTGGTCGAATTTAGTTCTGGGGGAAAACTTTTAAATTGGCTGTGTTGGTCCGTTTAAGGGGCTTTGAGAAATGTCTGCAGGTCCAGGACATTTTTTAGATTTTTTAGATGATTCTGAGTGCCTGCACTTTTTACATTTCGTTTACACCACTCACTAAAACTACACAGTTGTCTATTTTCTGATAAATCTGAATCCGAGTCCGAATCAAGAAGCTCCTTAACTAATTGAAGTTCAACTGTAGCTGATAAGGTTTGGTCTAAAGTTGTTCGTTTACCACTCATTTTTAAGAAAACTTTATTTCACGCGACCCGATTGCAACAACTGCAGACCCGATACTAAAGTAAGATTAAAATTAGCTGAAGTAAGGGCTTACAAAAAAAAAATAAATAAAACTGTTTAGTTATATATGACATATTATGATGTTTATACATTATACTTTGGTTCAAATTACTTCAAACTGTCTACAAGCAACGGCTACGTGCTCTTTCAACGGTTCCTCGAAATAATGTTAATTATTGATACGGTATGAATGAATTTAATTTTTTTTAACTTAAACAGTTTATTTATTATAAGCACGATTATTTTGTTTGCTTAACATCATTACCTCGCACATTCCTGTTCTTTAGTGTATAACGAAATATTGGTATAATTTTTAATTTTCACATTTATTTCGAAAAATTGCTCAGGGTGGTCCAGCGGGTGGGCCCAGCAATTCTTAGGTAAATCCCTCCTCTTGTAGTAGCAGCGCTGCATGTTTGACTTTCATTTTCTTCATTTTTGCAGGATTAACATGTTCATCAGTCAGTTTATGTAATATGCGGAAGTCTGATACGTTTGGATCCAGAACGTCAACATTCCCCATTGCTCCATCTAATACATAAGTGGAAATTGAATGCTGCAATTTCGCAACTTGGGGACCTGTTTTCATTGTAAATGCACATGCCCCTCCAGCATATTATTTATTCTTGACTCTCTTCAATAAATGTGGCGTATCATATAATGGAACGATTTCATCTTCGCCCACGTAAAATGTGAATTTTTTGTGGAAATGCGGAATCATTATATTGATTGCATACTGTGGCAATGACGACAAGGCCTATTTTTTGTAAAGACTTATATATAATATTTTTTACATTTGTGGTGACATTCTTTTTTAAATCTATGAACTACATGGCTCTTAGTATCTTCATTCCTTGGTTTTTAATTCAATTCGGTTCCACTAAGTACCATTTGCAGTACACAATTGAAAATTTGTTTTCTCCAGGCAGTACTTTTTTTTCCTAATCTCTTCTAAGAACCCGCTTTCTTGTTGCTTTCGAATATCGCAGTTTTTCACCTGTTGCATCTCTTCCAGTATTAGAATTATGATCCGTAACAGCCAACATAGCTCTGCACACAATTCCGTTTGTAAGAAAAATAATTTCTTTTTGGCAAATATTTTAATCGGACATTGTAGTAAGATTTGTAGTAAGATTCTAAAGCTGCCCTTGTGGCAGTAGTGCTTAAGTTTTAAGCGATTCAAAAAAGATTTGTTTTTTATAATTGAATTTAAAATTCTGTAATCGTGCGAATTTTGGAAATCCACTCAATTTCTACCACGTGTTCGGGAGTTAGTGTCTCGTGATCACATTTATTGATGTATTTGTTTCCAGACCAAGCTTGGTAATAATTCATTGTCGACTCTTAAAATTTGGCTACAACCATCAATAAAACTTGCAGTCCTAAACTAACATTGCTGGCTGGAAAGTAAGTAATGAGTAATAAGCGTAATAAGACGTAACAAGACTTTCGGAACGGACACACAACCTGATATGGTTCCAATGACCTAACAGGGCCTTTAATATTTGTGACCGTCACGTTGACTATGTTTTTCCAAATCCGTTTTATGTGGCCGCAATTCTGTCTTATATATTTTACAAGCCATATCATCATTAGGTTGTGATTGTTCCAACCGTTCTATAACAAGTATTTTACACTTAACAAGTACTGTTAGGTACTGGGGCACGGAGTACACCTAACTTTAAACTGTTGCAAATTTTCCTAGACTTTTCTGAAAGATTTTTTGTACTTAAAACACACACTGTATTTCCCCATTTTTCTGCTTTTGCCTGTGGCTTTTGCGTTTACCAGTCTTCATCAAAGCCATAGAATAAGAGAGAGGGAGAAGCGAATTTCTCTGTCGACCCCTCGTTTTTACCGAAAGCGCTGCCTATTGGTGGGCAAATGAACTAACTCGACAATAGCGGATAATTCAAACGTGTTAAATGTTTTTGTAGGTTTTGCAATATTGCGAGACATTTTAATAAAAAACGATCCTCAACAATTGCAACAACACAAAAACATTTAACAATTATTTAATAACACCAAAATCATAGAATAAAAATTTATTTAAAAATAATCAAAACAACAAAATTAACTAAAAAGTTAAATTAAATTTACTGTTTTAATTAGTTAAACTATTAATTAAATTACAAAAAAAATAATTAAAATTAAAAATTAAATTAATTTTAAAATTAAAGTTATCTAAATTTTGCATTGTTTTTTGAAACCGTGCTTATAAAATTCTATTTCAAACTTTTAGACAGAATGACAACAGTGCATTTGAAATTTTTGAAGTCTGTATAAATAGTATATCAAGTTTTGTAAACATCATTTTAGTCACGAGTTTTATTAAACACAAGCGAAGCGTAACGGAGAGTTTTTGGCTAAAGGGTCGAAACAGAATAAGGAATTATTTAAATACTATCAGCGAATTAACATGCAATCATTTCGTACAAAAAAGTGATCAAGGGAATTTTCATAGAAATATGAGAGAAAACCTAAACCTAAAAACCACATTAGTCTGATTTGTCTTAATGTTTACAAGGCTTCTACAACATTTTACATTGAACTCTCAACAGGTTTTGAAATTTTTTAGATTAAAATAAATTGATAAAAATTACATACAAAAAATATAACGCTTCAAAAAAATTACCCAGTTTTAATGGGATTTAGGATGGGTTTTACACTCATCGTATATGTTTGAACATACATTTTTACAATAATTATACTAACTGTAGCACAGATACTTTATCCCTTGCCTTATGCTTATCAAAGGAATGTAATTAATACACAAAATTAACCAAATCGAATATTTTCTATCAGGAAGTGGAATCCTGATTACCTTGTTTAATACCATCTCATCTTCCGATGATCGAACTCGTTTGGAACTGTCAATTAGATACGTAATTGCTTTAATGTTATTTCTCTCTATATCACATACAGAGGCAATAACATATAACCCCGCTTCAGTAGCTTCAACATTAATTTGTTGAAAGTGACAATTTTGCTAGCTTCCATCGCAGATTTACAAAAGGCAAAAGCTACAGGTTGCTTCCACCGAATCATAAAGACAGCAACATAGTCAGCTACCGCTCTAGTCCTCGTAGTACCGTCATCTTAAAAACCCTACGATTTTATCCTCCTCAGGCAAGTAGTCAAGATGAGGTTGAATCTGAACCTCATTAGAGTCGAGAGTACAAATTCGGTCTCTCTCATCTTTCCACTTTCGCTTGCTGAGGATTTTAAATGTATGTTTGGAAATGCCGGGCCTGATTGGAATTTTGTTGAGAGTTGCCTGCAATGTACGTACTGAAGGGAGCGCCCATATTGATGACAGAAATTCGTAACCTTGAGGACTGCTTTTGTAAAAATCAACCGCTTTAGCCTTCTCCTCGAAGGTAAAATTTCTTCCCTGAGGTTCGAGCACACAGGGTGGTCCACGAGTAATAAGGAGCCTGAAATTTTTTTTGAAGCAACCAACATTACATTTCATAGATAACGTGGATATTAAAATACTTGGTTTTATAAATTAAACATAGTGACCACACAGCACGTCAACTTTAAATTAAAAAGTCAAACCTTGTTGAATTTGTAATTGAAATTAGTGAGTTTTATGTACTAAAATGTTTTATAATACGAAAGAACGACATGATTTTTATTTATGAAGAATGTTTAAAAAACGCTTCACAGGCTGCACATTTATACACCACCTATAGAGGGCGATATCTAAATAGACGGGCTCCGTCTGATACAGTTTTAAAAGGTGTTGAAAATAAACGAAGCTGCTGTTGTTGCAGTTGCAGTAATGAAAATCCTAATTATCAGGAGGGACCAGGAGACTTAGACATTAGGTGTAATGTGGTTTCAACAAGACGGTGCGTCCCCCATTTTCATGAAGATGTATGCGAGCATTTGGACAACATTTATGAAAATAGATGGATAGGAAGAGGTTTCGTGTATCTGTTGCCCTCTAGAAGTCTTGATGTGACACCTCGATATTATTTCTTGTGGGGAGTGCCAAGGTGCAGTTTTATAGTGCGCCTAATTTTGATCGGGAATATTTAGAAAACAGAATTGTTGAAGATTGTGCGAAACTTGTGTCTAAGGGCGGAGATCGTTCGTTCTTAAGAAGAATTGATGCCTGCGGTAGAAACCGTGGTCAGCACTTTGAACACCTTCTAGATTCCGTTTGATTATTTTGAATGTAAATCAGTTTATTTGTATTTGAATTAAATAAAATTTTAAAACTGGAGTAATGTCAGTATGACAGATCATACTGACATTACTCCAGTTTTAAAATTTTATTTAATTTAATTTAATTAACAAATTTGTCAAAAATGATACTACGATCACTATGTTTACTTAATTAAAAACCAAATTTTTTTATCTGCGTTATCTTTGAAGTGTAATGTTGTTTGCATCAAAAAATTTTTCAGGCTCTTTATTACTCGTGGACCACCCTGTATTTCCTAATTGACTTAAAATAAATCTTTGCTGTACAGGAGTTAGATTTTCAAGGACATGCCTTACATTTTCCTCTTTGTATACTTATGAGCAGTAGTGTTTTGCAAAGTTTTTTCCAAGCGTCTTATCCTTGAGTTTAAAATTTTCGTAAATTTTAATAATTTCTTCTCGCGTTCATTGAACACTGTCCCCTGTGATATTCCTGCGCGTTGTATTAAAGTAAAGCTGTAAAAAATTAATTAAAACCCATGGCAGTTTAATTTACGTTCTGATTTCTTTATATTTTTCGGCCCCTGCTGTTGTTCAAATACATCTGTAAAACACATTATATATTAATTATATTACGTTCGTTAAGTTTTGCACTCAGGTACCCCTTAGAAGAGAGAAAAAAATATGAAATAAATATATCGCACTGAGCTGATTTACTAATTTAGGCAATAAACATTTTTATAAAAATTTTCCAAAAATGGTTCCATCTTAGTTTCCCAAAACTTAGGTATATTTTCTTTCAATTCTTTCAATTTTAATTTTATTAGGGCCAGTCCATACTCCCAGAACACATACCTGTTTTTGAGTGACATGCAATTGGCCCTGTATATGGTAGTACCAATCGTGGTTAATTAATTTCGGTTTGTTGGTTTTTTATATGCCTGGACTGGACTGGACTGGATCTTCTGTGTTGGCTTGGAACAAGAAGTTTTTGTCTTTTACCAATGATCTTCCGTGTTTTTCGGTCAATAACTAGAGGATTTGAGTTTGATTTTCTATCTTGTTTAAAGGCTATGCCTTGTACGTTTTGTTTTTAGTCCGTTGGCGTTCCAGGTTAGCACTGTTAAGTTTAGGTTTGTTGTAACACATTTTTTTTAATTTTGTAGAAGGGTAAGAATATTGGTGATGTGGTTAATAAAGGTTGGTTTTTGTTGAACATTCGGTTTGGCTGAGATGAATTTAGTCATAATGGCGGCTAATTCCTGTGCGATTTAAGTCTTCCTATCTTGTGAGGGGGTTTCTGTCTCTGATTTGTGGTGAATTTGCTTTTTCTTCTGAGTAATTTCTTCATTTTGTATCTCTTTTATGCGCAGTGTTTCCGTAGGCGTTATTTATTTCCATGAGAGTGTGTTGCTTTTGGGTTCTGGTCTTTTTGGGCAGATCTTTTTGGGCAGCTCTTTTTGAGATCCTCAAGTGCTCTCCGCTGCAGTTCGCACATTTGGGGGGTGTGGTCTTTTCTTTATCACATAAGTCGGTGCTGTGTCCTTCTGCATTTGTAATCGTTGTTGCAGTGTTTTTGGACGTGGCCAAATAATTGGCACCGGTGACATTGGGTTGTTACTTCTTTGGATCTTAGGGGTTCTACTGAGGTATCCAGTCCGAAAAAGTTTTTAATGTTATAGATTGATTTGTATATTTTTGGGATTTCGATGATAACAAGGTGCAGGGGTTCGTTTCTTCTATTTTTCATACGTACAGTTTTTATTGGTAGTTTAACTGTTTTTGTTCTTCGGTTAGTTCGGTTGGCAATCCTTTCATAACGATTTTTAGGTTTTTCTCACTATTTAACTGAAAAGTGTGAAATTGAGCGTTCATCTCTTTCATTGTTTTATACATTTTACGGAAGTCGTCTTCACTTTCACGTTGAATTCTGATACCTTCTTGGGTGAAAGTGGCTTTTACATAATTAATTTTATTATGTTGTAATTTTTTACTAAGTTCGATCCATTTTTCTTTTGATCTGAGAATGAGCGGGGTTGTGTTCTTTGCGGGTTTTAAGTCGTTTTGTCTGGTGTGTTTATTAGAATTGATGTTATGCGACGTACCTTTTTCAACATGTTTTGTAGAGTCCTCGTCTTGCTTATGGTTGTAAGGTTTGGGGTCCATTGTTATGTCGTTGTTGTCCAAATTGTCAAAAATATTGGGGGAAGTCCATTCTTTTGTTTGATCAGGGGTAGAAGGCCTGTTTATTTTTCTTGGGAATATGAAGTCGTCGTTTGAATTTCTTTTTCTCTTTTCATTTTCCGCTTTCGAGGGGTCATTTTCGGGTTCTTCTTCACTGACTGTCTGGAACAATTCAATTTTGTCTATTCTTTTCTGGATGTGGCTGTTCAACACCATTTTAAAGCGTCCTGTCGTACTTACTTAATTAACTATGCTAAACTTAATTACGAGAAACACTTGTGATTGCACAACATTTGAAGTTTGTAAGATTGAAGCGTTGCTCGGTCCGTACTAGCCGAGCCTTTTATTTGCCAAAACGTGACTTTCTTTTGTATTCGGGTGTAAGCCCCAGTTTGTAGGCAGTGTATGGGCACTTAATTTCCAACAACGTGTTGTCATCACTGTAAGGAGAGGAATTTTTAGGGGGAGGCCATGACACTACAACCGACCAGCTGACTCGTTGCAGCGCTCTCGCGAAGTTTAATATTTATTGACAATTGGTCGGCTCGAGGTCCGCTGCAGCTTACAGCCGACCAATTGTAGATAAATATTGAACTTCGCGAGAGCGCTGCGACGAGTCAGCTTGTCGATTGTAACGTCATGGCCATTCCGTAGAATTTCCGCTCCTTAGTCATCAGGTGATGCGCCTGATAAAACCCACAAATAAGAAGCAAGGCTTTATTTTCATATTCAATATGTGCTCAATCTCCCTCTTGGCAATATCTTCACAATTTTTTCCGTGGTTTAGTGATGCCACTTGTAGATTTTTTGTCCCATATAATAAACTTTTCACAAGTTTTGACGAATTGGTATTTTTTGTCGTTTTTTTGTTGTTGAATAAACTCGGAATGCACCATTTTCGTATTCCAATTCACTGCTGCAGCCCCACATCGCATTTTGTATGAATTCGATAAGGCAAAATTAATTCTTTTTCAACCAACGAATTTCGCAACTATTGAATTATATTGTTCAACGGTGTTGCTGTCTACATCGTGCAATAAACTTTGGGAATGATTAGCAAGAGCGGTACAGATGCTTAAATTTTTTTCAAAAAATTCGTTTGATAGCTTTTCTATTTCGTTCTGTTCCCTGTTTCTTTTACAAAAGTACGGTAAACTTTTATCATGTTGTCCAGAAACGTGGCGCGCAACATTCAATATATCGCTTCTTAGTGCCTTCGTGGCAGATATTTTATGTTTCTCAACTTTGTGGTATTTGATCTCATTCCCATTTGCATATGCAATATCTTGGTGTCTAAAAGTTTTGCAAGGTGAAGGTTAGGTTACGAAATGATTAGAATTCTGACTTTCTTCAAATTTTTAATGGTTCGACTAGTTTCGCCTGTTACGGCATTATAAAGAAATTATTTTGGCCGAGAATGTGTCTGATATCAAGACATCGGGGATCCCGATTCAATAATGTAGCCTGTAAGATGTTCATAATTATTTATGACTCTATGATGGTAATAATTTTTTAACTAACAATATTTTTATGAAGTATACTTAGTATAAATCATAGAAATGACTACTAATATTTACATACATTGGAAAAGAACTTCTGTCGTTTGCGATGGTAAAGTTTCAAGTCAGGATGGTCCAGATTGTGGTTCAAAAACAACACCTATAAACTAAATCAATTATTATTGATACATTATTTGTAAAAACACAGTACCTACTCGAATTGCTACAAGCATACTAACATAGCAAAACAATTCACAGGAACAGTTATGAAAATTTGCATTAGAAGCTAAAATAATTAATAATGTTAATGCCTTCAATGTTCATACAGACTGTTTATTCTCTTCGGATCCATGAGCATTTTGGTCAATAATTTTAGAATTTGAATGCTCTGCGCTGCATATTAGGATGTAAGAAACATCAAATAAGCACTGGGAAAATTTACCAATTTTTAGTTTTTCGAAAAAAGGCTGTATCATATATGATGCTTTGGGATTCAAATTATACAAATGTAGAGAAGAAATTTTATTTGTGGAATTTTGCGACACAGTTTCTCTGAACACTGCAGCATAGAAAAACTTTACATTCACATTTTACAAAAGTCAAGGTCTTGCAGCCTGTATATCGGCATCTCGATCTTGTTCTTTGCTCTTCCTTCAAGGTGTTTGGCTTCTTCCCATCCCATTCTTTTGTCCGGTATCGGCAATACACTTCTTCACCCTGTGTCATTCTCTTCTTGATCGGCTTCATCTCTCTCACTCGGTTTTTCTGCACGTTCAGCTCCTTTATCCGCGTATAAAAGCGATTTTGACAATTGAAATTTAAAGTCAAGGTAGTCATTGATGTCTTTTTTTGGGAGTTCTGAGGCACGAGCATCTTCTCGGTAACACCACGAAGCCGCTGCTACAAAATCCATAAAGTGGAAAATGATGTCATCATCTGAAGAAAACTCTGTTTCTGATGCACTGCCGTCTTCTGGCTGGCCTTAAATCGCGTTGACAGCATTTCCGATGTTGCCTTGAATACCATCGACATAGTGTTCTTCTTCACTATCGTCCAGAAGATTTTCATCGACATCAGATTCATTGAGATTCAAATTATCAGCAAGCTCCTGCAGTTCAGCAGGTAAATAGCGGAACTGAAAGTGAATTTAAACACAAATTGTGTATCGGTCAAGACCCAGTGTATCATGCTAAACAGGTGATGAAATTATTATCATCTTGCAGGGCAGTAGAGACAAAAAGAGACATATCTTTGTTGGATTTTACCGCTAGAGAAGTTATTTAAAATTTACTTACTTCTATATTTAGACCCTTCAGAGCTAGTAGCCATATTAGCAAATTACGTATTACGAAAATATTAGGTTCATACACATCAACACACTCCAAACGAATGCAACTCTGTATGCGCATAGCAAGACGCATATCAAATATGATACGGCAGGGCAGACTGCACAACAACTAAGGAGCGGAAATTCTACGGGATGGCCCTGACGCTACAATCGACAAGCTGAGTTGTAGCAGCGCTCTCGAGAAGTTTATCTACAAAATTAGTCGGCTGCAGTCTGCAGCGGACCTTGAGCCGGCCAATTGTCGATAAATATTGAACTTCGTGAGAGCGCTGCAACTAGTCACCTGGTCGATTGTAGTGTCATGGCCGCCCCTTTAAATTTTCTCTCATTAACAATAACTCAGCATAAAGAGCCAAAAGAATTAAAACACAAGGTATCATATATGATACTCGGGATCCGAAGAGGTTATAAAAGAGTGTAGGATCGCAGGTGGTTCTGGAATTTGAATTTTTCCCATTTAATTATTTTATTTCCATGAAACTTCTGAGAAGTACCAGTTTTTATCTACTCAGACAACCAATAAGACCGATTTTTTCATATACTAACAGTGTTCGTCTTTTTCTTGAAAGAAGCGGCAAACTTTTAATACGTACTACGATCCTACATTCATAATTAATTACTACTACTTACAAAAACTGCAAAAAATTACTAAAATTACAAGTACTATAGTGAGACCGTGATTAAAGGTTGATTGATGTTTAACTTATTTACAACTTATTTATTTAATTAATCTTGAATTTTGCTTTTGATTTTCGAAATGATTTGGCTCGTCTAGTTAATTGAGTCTCTAAATGATTGTTTCACTTACCTACGTTGTGTCTGTTTGATGTACGAAGTCACTCTTATAGTGATATTGCAATTGTAGTTTAATTCTTATCAGAAAGGGTCCAGGATTTATCCGTAACACAAGTCCGGATTCAAAGTAGTGTCAAAACGCATGGGAGAAGAAAGTTTCCTCCAAAGTTATTTATTACAAGAAGAATGAATATTCCGTTGGATGGATTACAATAATCAATGGTTAAAGTTTGATCAAATTTGGCCAATTATTTATTTGGATTTATATGATAAAGTCGTCAAATATATCCGAGTCGTAACCACAATTCGTTTTGAATTTGAATTAAAATTTGTTTTGTTGTCGCTGAGCGATACGAAGAGGTTTTCTTGATAACTCTTTGATATTTAACCTGAATTAAGTTAATTCGGTAAAGTCCAGCAAATTTAACCTACGTTTCAGACGATATTGTTCACGTATGATCCAGGCAACTAAAAGCGCGTTTTTAAACTACTTGTACCAGAGTCGGATTATAACATGCTCGCGGAATGTTTGATAAGTGCATCGCATTTAATTGTTGCGCCCTAGTGCCGGAATACCGTCTTCGGTAAAAGTCAGGTCAACACCTGGAACAATTCCGAACAAAACCCGGACACATAAGATTTTACAAATCAATCTGAATAAATGTAGAAGTAATTTCTCTCTAAGGGTTTCACGTCCACGAGCTTTGACAAAGACTTGTTCAGAACTTTGCCATTTCGCGATATCAGTTTATTACAGATAATCACGGATGATTATGTCTGCTCGATCGTCCGTAGTAGCCTGCAAGTACATGGAAGTACTTGCCGTTGGGACGGGAATTACAACGTCCATTCTAAGTACAACGGGCGGAAACTACGACCTGCCACCGCGTCTTAGACCTTGTTAAAGTTGGGGAAGAGCGTCCCCGGGGACTACGACTCTTCCCATGAAGATAGCCAACTCACGAGCCTGTAATTTCTGATCTGGGCGCAAAGGAGAAACCTTCCTTTGCTTTGTCGCCTAACACGTCACGACAGAGAAATCGTTCTACTCTAACCCTATCCTTAACTAGCAACAAATCATTCTATTTCGTAAGGTTTTGGAATGTGAACAGTTAAACTATTTGTGTACAACAGTTTGACAAGCATCATGGTTTGTTTTTGGTCTTAGATTTTGGTTGTCGTTTAATATTTGTTAGATGCCGTTTCACTCAAATTTGTTGTAACAAATTGAAATTTCAATAATGAAGGTGATGTGTGAATTCTAATATTGTAACTTAAAACTGTGATATTCAAATCGGAATTAGAATTGATTGTTGCGAAGTGTTTTAAGTTAAAATACTTTATTTAAACTTGAATAATTAATCTCTGGCAAAGCACGAAATTTTGAAAAATATTTTATCTCCGAAATTTGGGCGAACAAATAATTTGTGGTCACGAGAACTTTATGAGATGAATGATAATGTTCACTATTACGCAATGACTTTGAAGAAACTCAAAATAATATTATAAAAGTAAATGAATAAAATTAATTAACCCTTTTGAGGGCCTACCTAGAAATTTTAATCCTCCAAACGCAAGGGCTGTTAGCTGCTCCTCAGGCGTTGCAGTTCGCAGCACTAATTAATCGAACTAACACTAAAATCTTGTATTTAACTTATTCCACTAATCACTTAACTCTAGCACTTAATTTAAGAATTTAAATTAATTTATTTTAAAATTATGATTAACTTTATTTAGCACACTAAAAGTAAAAGACGACTTTGTTTTTAACTTTCTAGAAAAAAAATTAAAAAGCTGCACGAAAATCGACTAACTTGAAAGGCAGTCAAAAATCGAATCTTGCGTAAGCTACGCTAACTCGCTTACCCCACTACCCTCGTTAAGTAGTTTCCACATATGCGACATTATGCAAATTTGACTCTTATGATGTCTTGGCATTTGATCAAACCTCGTTTAACTCTCTTAATATTATTATTAACTAACAGTTGGGGTGTTTTCCGATTGTCAATTTCATTACTATTTAGCATTAAATTCGGTAATCGTCGTTCTAAACTGAATACAATACAATAACACTATGGAATTACCCCAAACATCCTGAAAGAGAAATCAAACTCCAAAATTGGTTGTTCTTAGATCTGAAGTTGTTTTTGGGACTTAAGGAAGTGAATTTGATGTAACAACAAATTTTGTTTGTTTAAATCATACAGAAAATATATGGAAGAACCCCGTGAGGAAACTGTAATTTTGGTCGTACTACCCCTTGTTAGATGTCGCCCCCAGTACTACATCGGTACTATTTTTACATTTCCGCGTTTTCCTCCAATTTCCTTAGGGATTTTCCTGTCTACTTTCCTCCTAGGATTATGTTAGTAACGAGCAGCAATCGTGTCATGCAATATTTGCTTACAATAATTTAATTAAATAAAATGATTTATACATCCGAATTACGACGGCTGCAACTTAAATATAGGGTTAAATTTTACACCAAAATGTTCAGAAAAATTCCGCGTGTTTTTCTACACTACCGGTTTCGTGATCTGATTTTGATTAAACAAAGAAATCGTTAATTACGCTGCAATTTCTTATAAGGGATGCACATGTGCGCTTGTAATTTGATATTCTTTTAAAAGTTCTGTTCTGTAACGAATTTGTCAACACCCCCGATTCAAGCGGCACTTGACCAGCGTCGTTTTGGGCTATGCTAATCTATTTAACAGACATTCATTTCAATCGGCCAATTCGTTCTTGAAGTTTTACAACAATTCGTTAACAATTACTTCGAATCCAATTAATAATTTAGTTTTATTCTATGACTGAAGTACACTGCATAAAGACTCAACTTTTTGATACGAAAAGTTACGGGAATTTTAAATAAACTGAAATATCGATTCTTTCTCGAGTTGTTTACTGATCATTATCGTGATTTAAATTAGCTAATGAATTTCTTTCTTTATAAAACGTGACTAGTTAATTTCTAAACAAAACATTGGATTTATTTATATAGTTTTATCAATAAATTTTGACTATTTAAACAAACTATATTAATTATTATTTTGTGAGAAAATCATTGAATTATCTGGGCGACTGGGGTGCAGAGCCAGGCCGTCGCCAACCCCCATATCTTTGCATATCCACTTGTTAAAACACATGGCCTTTTGACCACCCAATTCGGCGATTTGTAACGCTCTTTAACAGTTCTTGGAAAGTTTCGTGGGAACGATAATTTTCTAAACATTTTAATGCTAACAAAGGAATAAATAAGTGAAATTAAAATTGTTGGAATGAATATTGCAACGAAGCTAAACGTTTAAACTGACTCCGAATAATTTGTGCTGGTTAATAAAATAAAATTATAAATACCGCGATCATCACAGTACATACATGATTTATGATTGTTTCTGATTGTAAGCCTGAAAATATGATTTCCCATAAAAAACTAGCAATTTTTATATAATTTATATTTATAATTTATATAAATATAAATGTTATAATACAACTTCAAAAATTTAAGGCAATTGAAAGTTAGTTCATTACAAGTTTAATTTTAAATTATAAACCTACTTCCTTTCCATTGTAACCTTTACTTGTGGTAAAGGCCAGCGAACGGCAGCTCAAACTAGTGGGAGAGCGGGGTCGTGGGTTAATAAAATTTGTCTTAAATAAAATAACGTTTAATGTAAAAAAAAAAAAGAATATTGTGTATAGTTGTATAATTGTCAATAGTTTAACAAGAAAAAAAAAAGGAAGGGCGCCACCACGGTTTAAAATTAAAAAGATTATTTAAGGGAGGAAGACTGGAACCGTGGACCAGTCTAAATGAAATTATTGTTTTTTTTCTTAGATTTTAAAAATTATAAAAATTGAAGTTAAGCAAATTAGAAATAGCTATTTCTTTACAAAAAGGAACTTATATAGAATTTAATATTTTAAGAAATTGCTGTTTAAGTTATATCAAGAAATTAAGGATAGAAAAAAAAGAACGAAGGTATTTAGGACGGAAAACTTAGCTTGTACGGGGTTCTGAAGTTGAGGTGCTTCCTCGGACGGTGATGAATGTTGGACGCTGATTTACGATATCGATACGGTACGGTAGCTAGGGGACGGTAGACGAGAACGGCAAGGGCTCCACGCCGAAAAGATGGCCGCTGCCTTAAAGGCCTTCTTGTGAGGTTTTTTGGTCGGCGGATCTCCTCTTTGAGATGGCTTTATTCCGTTATTAAGCGTCCAGACCAACAAACGACCCTGATAATTTTCTAATTGACGGAGTATAGAGGAAAAAGAGTATTTTACCTTTTTAATAAAAGGGACGCCATCTTGGAAGAGAGAGTAAACGGTATGTATCTCGTGGAATCACATTTACACCATATTCAGATGGTTCAAAACGACGATCGATACGGATTTTTCTGATTTACTTTTAAAAACCCGAACCTGGTTGATGCACCACACGAGAGACGCCCAAGGTAACGGAAATGAATCCCTTCCAAGGGAGGGTTGTTAAAAGACTCTTGATTCGCAAATATACCCGCGAAAGTTTGTACGGAAAAGGTGTTTATAAAAAATTATAAATTCAAACGAGTAGGTGGCGCGCGTGTTCGCGTTTCCGTTGTTCTCGACCAATCAGAGGATTTTGGTACCAGATTGGTACTGCGCGGTACAAGAGTTCAAAGGTGAAAGGTAAAGGGGTTATGCTTACAGTGGGAAATAAATAAGAATTAAAAAGGTGTTTGTGAAATGAGGAAAGGAAGCGGTATTGGTGTTTCAAGAAGGAAGGGTAATTCGAAAATCAAGGTAAGAGACGTAAATTTACTTAGAATGATAATGAATAAAAGATATTTTAGTTGTGCCTTGAGAACATTTGCACACATGAAGGGACGAAAAGGCTTAACATCTCGATGAGGCACCCTACAGTTCATCGATACGAACACAGAAGGAACGAAGGCACTGAAATTCTTAGTGGAGATGCCCAAACTACACTAAGGGGACGGTTATTAAATACTCTAGGACTACCCACTCCTTATAGTCCTTTCACAGCCAGACGATACAATGAAAACGAAAACAGGGAGGATACAGGCCTCCCACCAGCTCCCTCCAAAGCCGGGGCCAACGATGGAATAGAAAATTGAAAGGAAAACGAAAAAAAAAATATATCGAAACTACCGGAACCAAAGGAAGCATTTTACTTTTGGGTTTCGGACCCAGAACGATAAAATCAAACGGTACAGTAAATCTGTCCCGAAACTACTTACAAAGATAAAATGTGACACGATACCATATGATGCGATAATTTAAAAAATGATTTAATCCTTTTATTTTAGTTGAGTGCTCGATGTTGTTGCACCAACGATGGAAAGTACCCAGGCAATAAGTGAGGCTCCAAAACGCCCCTCACTCCAGCGAAATTGTCCCGAAATATTTTAATAAGTGCACCTTGTCAAAAGTTTCAAGAAATTAAATAATAAAAAAATATAATTACTTAATTTTACTAAACCGTTGTAACCTTCAGGTTACACCATTATATGTAAGTCTGAAGACTTCGTTTATTTTAAATTGTATGTAACTAAAGATACATTTTTCACACTAACTCTAATAAAAAAAATAATCATGAGTATAAATACTAATATCATAGGACAGAAAAGTGCATTATCAAAAAAATCCACAATACACAAATCATTCAATAATAAGAATAATAAATAATACCAATAAGAACTCAGAACTATACTTTTTCTACATCTACCATCTAAATAGTTTAACATCATTACGCATTTGAAAACCCTTACCTAATGAGGGTTCTCTTCTTTCAGAGATACCTCGCTTTGCACCTACAGTATTTTTTTTATTATGATCTTTATTTTTAATTATGGTATTAGCTGTTTCAAAACTATAAAAACGCCAACGTCGCATTTTCTCTCAAAATTAGTTGTTAGAAATTATTCCTGCACTTCAAAAAATGAATAGTTAATGTAATTTATAGTTTCAATGAGAGATCTAATCATTGATAACTATTTTACAATTTTATCAATCTTATTTTAAAAAATAATTTGGTAAAATGCGACGTTGGCTTTTTTATAGTTTTGAAACAGCTAATACATTACATTTAATAGGGGTGATCCTTTTTCGTGGTGTTTTTAAGGCCATCTCCAACATCTCAGGAAATTCCTTCACAAATGTTATAAATTGAAGTGGTTCGTCCTCCACCACTAACGAAGGAGTTCCTAAAACACAAAACGTCACAAAACAAATTCAAATTTTTTTTTTTCCTAAAAAAGACCTACTGTGCTCACCTACTGTTTCCTGCGAATCTGTAGACAATAATATACTTTAGCACTGTATTGTGGATATAAATAAAACTCAATTAAAGGAAGATTTGTTGACGGTATGCATCATTTGTTAATATCTATTGGTCTTGCCAACAAAATATGTAGCGACAAAATAAACAGATCACTTACCTTACCTTAAGTGAAGTTCGATCGTAATTATATGAAGCCTCGTCTCGAAAATAATAACATGTAGTATCTCCATTCCTCGCTGGATCCACAGCATTTTAAAGCATAGAAAAGTAAAATATCCCTAAATCCTCACTCCGTCCTCTGCGCCTTCTCCGTACCTAAGTTCATTCAGTTTAAAGCTAGCTCAAATTTGTTGCGATTGAAAAAGGGGATATTTGGGTAACTTGAGAAAGGAAAAGAACCCAAGAAAGGGCATTTTGGGTGGGATTATTTTCTTCGACGAGGCTTCATATAATTACGATCGAACTTCACTTAAGGTAAGTTCGTTTGATCTGTTAATTATATTTCAGCCTCGTCTCGAAAATAATAACATGTAGATGTTTAAAGTATTAGCAACAAATTTATTATACACACTTGTATACATCGATTTCGTAATACTAACAAAAACAAAAGAAAAATATAATTTTTAAGAAAAACACAAATTGAAAACTTAACAGTAATTCTTAAGAAAAGGAAAACCGAAAAACTAGTGGTCTAGGATCGCAACTGCAAATTCTTCGGGACATAATATTGGTCTTTGATAGAATTTAGCAAAAGTTGCGGATGTTTTTGACCAACCAGCTCTTTGGCGAATTGTCTCGATATTAATACCTTTTCGCGAAGCCGCGGAAGTAGCAGCATGGCGCGTGCTATGCGCTGAAAACACAGAAGTGTCAACACCACTTCTTTTTAATGTTTGCTTAATCCACCGGCTGATTGTCTGTGTGGATGCGTTATGGTGAGGTTTTTTAAAAGTAAGAATAAGCCTATCAGTGGGTGCCGAAAGGGAACGAAAGGGCTCCGTGTTTTCAATGTATGTTAGTAAAGTGGAGGCCACGCAAATTCTTTCTTCCTTGTAGAAAGGCAGAAAAAGTGAGGGCTGAAAGCTATTTCGTCCTGAAGTTTTTATCCTTTGAGGAATTTTGATTTCAAGATTATCCGCAGATCTTGTGATGTTTTTTAACTCAATCAAGGATAAAGTCTGAACCCTTTGGGCAGTAGTCAATGCCAGTAGAGTTACTAATTTGTGTGTTAGCTTCTCTAACGGGATGGTGCGATTGTCTAGTGTTTTAAGATAGGACAGCACAATAGAAGGGTCCCACGTCGAATGATATTTTGGTTGACAAGGTCTTAGTTTAATTGCACCCTTAAAAAATTGAGAGATGCGCCTGTCTTGCATAATATGAGAATCGATGATTTGACTCAAGGCTGCCCGATATGAATTAAGTGACGCAAATGACACACCTCTTTGAAATTGTTGTGTGAAAAATTCAAGAAGTAAAGAGACGTTTGTTGTCGCGATGGCTTCATTTTTCTCATTACAAAACTTCCACCAAAGTTGCAATCCACTATTATATTGTTTATGTGTAGCATCGGAAATAGACGATAAACAAACCTCGATCGAGCATTGTGGAACATTCCGGATTTTTAGGGCCTGTGTGATAAGAAACCTGCCACCAGGGTAAGAGTCTCGTGGAGCGGGTGTAGTAACCTGTCAGGACAAGAAAGTAAAACCGGATTTGGTTCCAATATAAGTGGTTTTTTGACAAGCAGGGAAGTGAAAACTGGGTACCAAGGCTGAGAGGGCCAATAAGGCACCACGAGAATTCCTTGAGCCTTGTCAGAAACGATTTTTTGTAAGACACGAAGAATAAGTGCAAATGGGGGAAAAGCATAAAAGTGTAAAGTTTCCCAATTCAATGTAAATGTATCTACGGCATAAGCATCTGGGTCTCTAAGCCACGAGACAAAGGTTTTGCATTTAGCGTTATTTCTTGACGCAAAAAGGTCGATTTCTGGTTTGGGGAAAAAGGACAAAATATTCTCGAATGCGTAATCGTTCAACTGCCATTCTGTCTCGGGAGCAAGGTGTCGAGATTCGCGATCAGCTTCTTTATTTTCTAGGGAACTAATATATGAGGCAAAAATGAATAAATTTCGAGCCTCACACCACTGCCATATTTCGCGGGTGAGTGAATTTAGGTCTGGAAATTGTATGCTTCCCATTCGATTAATGTAGGCTATAGCAGTAGTGTTGTCAATACGGCAAGGAATATTGCAATTACTTAGATTTTGTGTGGCAAAACATTTAAGTCCAAAAAAGGCTGCGAGAAGTTCGAGATAGTTAATGTGCCTTTGTTTTTCTTCTGAATTCCAAAAACCATGGGTTTTCTGTTCCCCACAACACACTCCCCAACCTGTCGTAGAAGCGTCCGAAAATATTTCTAACTTAAATACCCGCGGTCTTATAGAATTTGAAGCAGAGATATTCGCAAGCCACCATTCGAATTCTGTAGACAATGACTTTGGAATAAGCATTATTGCATCATAGTTCCCAGCTGTTTTTTGCAATGACAGAAATTTTTGCCGTTCTAATAACTTAGTATAAAGCCATCCATATTGAATGGCAGGACATGCGGCAATTAAAGTACCTATTAATGTAGCAAAATCGCGAATTTTACATTTTTTGATTCTGGTGAACTTGTTTAAAAACATAGAGATTTTATCCTGCTTCTCTCTTGGAAGAGAGATTGTCATATCAACCGAATTGTACAGAAATCCCAAATATTTACATTGTTGTCTTGGAACAAGGTTCGATTTTTCCCAATTGATTATGAAACCCAGCTGAGAAAGCAGCTGAACAGTTCTATGGACATTTCTAAGACATTGATCGTAAGTAGCAAAAAAACAACCTTGCGTTATAAGTCTGATAACTGTTCTGTAATCTTCAAGCTTAAAATGTTTTGTACTCAAAAATTTGTTGAAGGATTTTAAATTCAAAATCATACGTTTTGATCCATTTGGTTTCGGAACTAGAAAAACGTTTGAGATAAATTGATCTTTATGATAAGCAACCTTGCTAATAGCTTTTATCGAAAGTAATTTTAAGACAGATTCTTGTAATTTGCTTAACTCAAGCGGTGACCAGTGTGGTGTTCTTGGAAAAGCACGTTGAAAGGGCCTTCTAATAAAATTAAATTTATAACATGTTATCCATGCTAGAATCTGCTTATCAGATGTTATGAGGCGCCACATATGATCATAGTAACTTAATCTACCTACTGGGCTATCATTTTCACCTAACGGTGATACGGTTTCTGTTGGTTCTCCCTCCACTGAGAACGAGCTTGAGATTGACGCGATGCTCTCAGATTGTTGTGCTTTTGCTTGAAGGTCCGAAGTTGTTGTCTGCGTCCATCCAGTCTGGTCTCTTGGGTTCCTTGACGGGATGGACGTTGGAAGTTTCCCTGCTTCGGTGTCGTGAAAGTTATTTTCTTTGACTTAGCAACTGGCTTTGGTTTTAATTCTTTTCCTGACGCTTCAATGGATTTTGTGGGTTGGACACGTGCTCCTAAGTCATTCCCAAAGAGCCAGCCATCTACCGTAGCGTCGAGGAGAGTAGATTTTAATTCTTTTTTTGAGAGAAATTAATTCCTTCTGGTTGACGATTTTGCAAAGTGTAAATCTGCAAAAAGGCGACTTGCGTCGCTAAGGGCCTCCAATGTACCCAATTCATATATACACCCCCCCCCCCCCCTCGCCGCTTTCTTGTTCAAGGAACGGATTTATCACTTTACCCAGAGCTGCCAAACCAGCGCCAGTGTGGGCTTGTAATAATTCAAGGCGCTGATCTCAACGGAGATTTGTTTTCGAGAGCGCAACTGCAACTTCCTTATTCAGCTTTGGAGGTTTCATTAGAGAACAATTACTGGGCGGAGGGTATTTCTCAATTAACTTTTGGCGATCTTCCGGTTTTAACCCGGATTTGATAACTGCTGACCAACGGTCAACCACATCTTTGTGGAGTGGAGGGGTAATGATTGACTGGGGTAGTCCATCATCTCCCAAGATCGTTAACACCTGAACATCTAAGGGAGGAGTGCAAGATCCTTCCAGAATGTCCTGAGATTCTTCCTCAAGATCCGAACTGGATCGAGAAAGGGCATTCACTTCCACTGGAACAACAAAGATGGTTGAGGTGTACTCAGTGACGCCGGCAGCAACGCTGGGTTTTAAGAGTGGCGTTCTTACTAACACTAGTAAGGAGTGCATTCACTAGCACTTTGTGCTGACTGAAGATTCTTACTAACACTGGTAAGAGGTGCATTCACTAGCACGTAATGTCGACAGTGTGGTCTTACTAACACTAGTAAGAAGTGCATGCACTAGCACAGTGGTTTTTCGCTGAAAATTGTTTGACACTTACTTTCATCCGCGTGTATCAGGTCCTGTGTAGTCTGGTGTCCTTGTCGGCCATTTTGTACGCCGCTGGTACCGGCTCTGATATAGGGATATTTTACTTTTCTATGCTTTAAAATGCTGTGGATCCAGCGAGGAATGGAGATACTCAGGGGCGTGCGGTGCAATTTTTAGCAAGGGAATCAGTTTCAAAACACACGTATTTACATAATAATATATTTAATGCGATTTTTGATTTCGTGAAAAGCAGACAGGGCCAACAAAATATTTTGTTTAAAGTTATACAACCTGTTAGCTACTCAAACTGATTATATAAATAATTATTAAAAGACATTGTAAACGACTTCGACTTGGTTTTCCCCCCGAATTTACTTGTTAATTTGTTCAACGCCGGTTTTGGTCTGCTTTTCCTGACTATTTCTTGTGTTTCCGCAAAACTGAGTATCGAAATATCTAATAACGAAGACACCGAACAATCCATACACTTTGCTTTTGAAGAAAAGTCCATTTTAATTACGATATTATAATTATGACCGACTAGCACAATAACTCAACCCACTGCCGATTCACGAAGACGAAATTTGGACAGGGAGCAGAGACGGAATTCGCAAAAATTCCTGACTTGCTCCATGTAAGTCCGCCTACCCAGGTCTCATAAAAGTCGCAGCAAAACAACAACTTACTGGGACGAGTAAAAAAAATAATCGAAACAAACGACACATTTATATCGAATGAGATTTTAGATATTAAAAAAAAATAAAATTACACTAATCGTAAACCCCTAATGATGCAACTAATGCACGTTGAAATACGCCATAATACTCGGAACAAGTACGGTGAATTTACAGTGCATGCGTAATAAGGCACTCCAACCACAAGCCCGAGCGCTCCTGGAAGTTGGAACATTATTTTATTATATTTCTCGGAAAAGTCGGCAAAAGAGTTAAATATTTCGTTTCAATTCAAAAAAGACCTTCAATAATAATGTTTATATGCACATGTAATTAAACACACACCATATATAATTATATTTTAACGAAATTATATCCGGTAAATATCCCATCTGTTACCTTAAATTTATTTGAATTAATTTTTGAATTTTACAAGGGAAGCACTGGACCGCACGCCCCTGGAGATACTACATGTTATTATTTTCGAGACGAGGCTGAAATATAATGATAATTTCAAACACGAGCCCAGTTAATCTGTGAGATTTGCCAAACGAGGACAACCCACCCGCATCGCTTAACACCTTGGCGAAACCCCCATCAAGATTTTTAGGGTTTGGGAACCTATGAAGAGTAGTGACTGACTCCCACGGTCGGGCACGGCACAATTACGGCACAAGTTATCCATGAGAAATACATTCAATGACACAATGATACTGAAAACAGAATTGTGTATAAGAACAAATAATTATTAACGTAATAATACGCCGGTCTTACAAATCACAGCTTTATTTAACACAATTAACTACATACTCCACTAATTAATTCACAAAGCACCCATCACCCCGAATCACCATTTTGAATCACTTTAATATGTACCTCTTTGGTACCTCCCGACAATATCCCTAATTTCTTCTGAATCATCACTTTCAGCTTCATCGTCGGGTAAATGCTTCTTCGACACGGGTTTCATTATCCGAACAGGAGTAATCATCGCTAGGAATATAATTTTGATCCTCATCCGGAGAGTTAGCAAATTTATGTGGATGATGTGGAATAAGCTAGGGAATAAATATGCTTATTTTCTTTTGAGGGAAGAAAAGTGGCGATCACAAAAGAGACCCATAAAACGTGCGATGGTTAGGTCTTTGCATCGATAAATGAGCTGTGAATTCACACAAACCCATCTCGAATTTTAGAGTCAGAATCACCTGAGAAATTATACCGTTTGCTTTTATCTGTAAGAATAACACTTGATGTACTAGGAACACTATCATTGTTCAAGGTTTCTTGTTGAGCTATAACAAAATTTTGTAAATTTTTTTTCGATTGCTTCTCTTGTTATCTTCTTCAACGACTAATTTGTGGAAAGCCCGATTTGCCGCAACTGATCATTTTTTAATTTGATCCGGAAGACCAGGTACATCACTTAATTTTTCCATTGCCATGCCGATTAATTACTAGTACTTTCCGCAAACGCCACGACGTCTAGACACAAATGACGCAATCATGACGACGACTTTTGGTCTACAAATATGGGTAAATTCTTGAAAATTTGTGTAGGATAGCTATGTTATCTGAAATTGTTGATTCAAGGTTCAGCGGTAATAAACCGCTGAGAAATATTTTGCGAAAAGACCTTTGATCTTGTTTCTTCTTAAGCACAATAGTGGTCTCTGACGAGGGTCGTGTAATTGTTTAAGCACGTTCTAACCTATTGTGCTTTTTACTACACTGCTAACAGTACAAATTTTATAAATCATAACTTTGGCACTTTGCGTCTGTTTTTGCCATTTACAGTCCATTCGGAATTAAAATCAACTGTCAATGTCAAAAATTTTGAAATTATGTTGGAATCCTGCGACATTGCCATAGGAACGAAGCCTGGACGACTAACTTTAAATGGAGTTGCCAACGTTGAAACAATTTGACAATTGATTTGAATTTCGGAAAGACTATACATATACGCCTAATTATTTTTTCATATTTAATTTCAAACACAGAACGCCGACCAATAATAATCCGCATTACTCCGCCTCTAATCTATTTTAAAAAATCCCAACAAGTACAGGGTGAAAGAAGAGCAAATAAATACTAGTGAAAATTTATTTTACAAATTAATTGTAATCCTTAAAACTAAAACAAATTACAGATTAATTAGGAATGTATTTAAAAGGAATTGTTTTTACAAAATGGTAACGAGATGTAATGCATTGTTGAAAATCGTTAATTATTTTATTAACATAATTTAACATCTTTAGCTTCTTCTGGATTTAAAAACTGCATGTCAAAACAAAGCTCTAAATACATAGTTACTTATTACATAATTTAAATCTTTATATTCTTTAACTATGGCTAATGTCTGGATCTCTTTAAGCCAGGTGAAATCTACAACCCAGCCCATAATTTTTGCATTTGGCCATGTTATTTCGCAAGCTTTATGAATACCTAACTAAAGACCAATAACAATATTTCTAGGATAAAGGGTAAATCATATTGTGAACATTTTTAAACGATGTTATTAAACAAAGTTGTTTCCATCTTTGCGGCGATTTCTTGAAACAGTTAGATTTTTACTGTCTTTTTGTCTGCAATTTTTTAAGAAAATAGGGTGAACCTCGTGTTTCTAAATGCATGAGTTGTATTAAAATCCTGCTTCGTTTCCCGACGCCCCTTCATCTCAGCGGGTTCTAGTTGCAATTCAAAGTCTCTGGCTTCAATTCAGTTCCAGGTTGCAATTCAGTTTCCGGTTGTAATTCAAATACTTCCAGGACTGGAGGATCAACAATTCGATATGTATCTAATTGTCCCGATATTAAATGAAGCTTTGTTGTACCTCATTTTTTTAAATCACCAGCCTTAATACTTCTGGCAATGTATTATAGTATTAGTATTATACAGGCTGTAAATGAAATAAGTACATTAATTTTAACTGGGAATAGAAGTCGTCAAGACAAACAATTTTTCCTAATAACTTTTTTTTCAAAACGTTTTAGTTTTTGAGTTAAGATTATTTTAAAATCTTACACAATTTTCTTACACGCCACTGGAAGCAAAGTTACCTAGTCGATAAGATTACCTTTTGAAACGGTTACCTTGGTTGCGGCTATTATTTATTGTTACTTTTCTTTGTTGGAGCATTTCATAAAAGGCTCGTCAATTTGTAGGGGGAAAAAAATGATTTAAAAAAATGCCATTTTGAAAAAATGGTACATAGAAAAAGTGTTTGTCTTGATGAATTCTACCACTGGTTAAAGTTAATGTACTTATTTCGCTTACATCCTGTATATTGCGCGTCTGCATCGTCTGCAAATAGAAAATATTTTATGAAATAATAATTTATAGTTATTAGTCCGGTCAAAATCGACAATACAATTTACAAAATTCGCATAGAGCTGACAATTTGTACAGGTCTTTGGGACACTATTACAAATAAAATATCAAAAATCCCAATCGATCCCATGTGTGCAAAAAAAAATATTCAAGGTTAAATGTCAAAAATATCGGTTTTTACAATTTTTCTCGTAAACGGCAAATATTATCATTAAAATAGGTCAGACAAAAGTTGTAGACCATGCAATTGTCTACAAAAAATGTTCTTATACTTTTTTCTCTACGATTCATTGTTACTGAGATATCACTGTTTGAAACATCGAAAATACTAATATGCACGTCTACACTACCCTTATTTGGGACTGCTGCTAACTACACGTAACTTTACGACGGTCTGCCTGTGGCTAGCTAAAGAAGACGATGAAGGAGACGAAGAAGAAAAAGAAGAAAACGAAGAAGAGCTTATTGTTGAAGTAGAGATTGACTCAGACTAAATTTTCCCAAAATGACTAAGAATTCGTATTATTTAATAAAATTAAATTACTCAAGAGATTTTAGAATTTGTACGATTGTTCGTTCTAACCCAACGTCGTCTTAATGGCGTAATTTTCGAGCTAAATAAATTCTAAACCAAGGAATAGGTACACGAAATAAAGTATCTAATTTATTAAAAATAGCAATAATTTTCGAACAATTATTAGAATAATTTTTAATTTTATGGCCAAATTTAAAGATTTTTGATTACTTTGTATATTCCTATTCATGTGCCTCGCGGAATAGACCGGTTTTGTGTGTTAAAAGCGAGATTCGTATGTTCCTTATAACCGAATTAATTCGTTACTGGAGTATAGGGCTTTAAAACGGGACTTTCAATTTTGTCCGTTATATCCGAGCATTCGTTAATAAGGCGGGTTCGTTATGTCCACATTAAAAAAATTCAGCAAGTACACTACTTCACAGATATTGTGGAATTGTATGTATATTATGCAGAATACGCCTTTTTTAACTTTTAGAATCGCGATATCTCGGTAATGGCGACTCGTAGAAAAAAAAGTATAAAAACATCTTTTGTGGACAACTGCATGGTCTACAACTTTTTTTATGGCATATTTTAATGATAACATTTACCGTTTACTATAAAAACTGCAAAAACCGATAGTTTTGACCTTTAACCTTGAATATTTTTTTTTGCACACATGGGATTGATTGGGACTTTTAATATTTTATTTTGTAGGGCCATTTTTGAAACACAAAGTTAAAGTCGATTTGCATACGTGCAAAATTATGCAAAATTATTTACAATGGCCTTTGAGGAACTTATTTTTAAAAAGGGGCGTAATTGTCGTAATTTACAAACATACGGTTATCAAATGTCAGGAAAATCTTTGGACCGGCGGCAATTTTAGCAACTCACTACTTTACTAATTTTAAAAGTATTCAACCACTTTAAATAATCCTGTCAGAAGAGCTGGTGCCGAGGTGTCGGGGTCAGGTCATCAATTTTAGTTAAGGCAACGCCTGGGTGTCGATTCTAAACCAATATTTCGACTCGAAAAGGGTTTCGACTGTCGCAATGTGATCGTGGAGCCATCTGGTGGCGCGAACGCCAAGCGCTTGTGACGTCATCAATTCCCTTTTCAAGTCGAAATAAAACTCAACTGCTCCATACATGTTGAGTAAAGATTTCGACTTGAAATAATTTGACGTTTGGTGGTTATGTTAAAGTTGGTTATGTGCAAGGTGGATTGCACTCAAAATTGCCTGTGTTAACACTATTTAAGTGTGTTTTATTAATAAATTCTATTTGAGCACGTTAGAAAAGAAATTCAACGGCGTTAGTGATAAAAGTGCGAAGAAACACAATAATAGTTAAAAGAAAAATACAATTTTTGTTAAAGGCGTTTGATAAATTTTGGTTGAAAATAATTAGTATTGGGACTTTATAAGCAAAAGTGTTTAATAAATTCTAATGTTTTTAAATAAAATACATAATTATTTTTAATTATTTATTTACAAATTTACGTGCAATGTTGGTCCGGCTCTTTGTAGTGAATCAGGGTGTTGAGGTAGGAAAAATTGCTTTTGACCCTAATTATTTTTTCTAGAAACAGTGTCACGGTCAAAAGTATTTTTATTTTATTTGAACGTGTTGATTTTTTTTTAAATTAAACATAACCTCACTAAACGTGAACAGATTATTTCGACGGTCGAAATATTGACAGTCGCGTAGGGCAAGTCGCTTTGACGTCATCAGATTTCGACTCGACTTGCCGTTTCCAGTCGCAATGAATTAGAATCGACATCCTGTAAAAATAAAATGGGGGTGTGAGTAATCCAGTCCATCAGAATGAGACATCCGCAATCACCATTTGTGAACAAATAAACCTAACAGTCGTTAATCCAAAATAATTATGCAAATCTACTATCAATAAAATATGTAATTCGAATAGAATCGGTTGAGCTCTGTCCAAAGGGTTCAAAAGGTTAACAAACGCAGTCCTGGTCGCTAGGACTCCAGGAGCACAGGGAAAACCAGGTGAAGGGTTAACCCTTTGCTCATAGATACCATCCAGTCCACTTGTCTCTGAATCAGCAGCAATCGAGAGACCGCCTCGCGGTTCTGACGTGCAATAGGCAACGCTGCCTTGTCATCCACCACTTGTCTTAGGTTGTGCAATGAGTACCCCGGTAATATCCGTCCAGCGTCTACTTCGAGACCCGAAGGTCATTCAACACCAAGCGTGCAATGGATATTATGTTCATGGTACTCGCCTATGACCCAAAAAGGGGGCGGTTCCGGGCAGTGCAATGATCACCTTTTTGGCCAACCTGCTCAGATCTAATCAAACATAGCCTTAAACGTGCAATGGAGGCCCTCTTCATAGTGCAGGTGGTGAACAAGTCCCTATAAACCTCATGGCCGCAGCCGTATCTCAGGGGCGGTTCCGGGCAGTGCAATGAACACCTTTTTGGCTAACCTGCTCAACTGCTAATCTCACATAGCCCTGAGCGTGCAATGGAAGCCCTCTTCATAGCGCAGGTGGTGAACAAGTCCCTTAACCTCATAGCCAAAGCCGTCACACGGAACAACGAGCAAGTGCAATGATCACCTTCCAGCGCTCTCCTCACGATCTATTCTGCAATCTAGACCTGGGGTGCAATGAGCGCGGCTACCTAGTGATCCCCCGCGTCCAAAAATAAACATAAACCGGACCTGGAGGCCTCGCGACGCCGCTATCCTCCAGCGTCCCCTGTTGGGTTAATCTCGGCGTGCAATGGGCTTTTATAAACGCTGCCCCGCCTCAAGCTTAACCTTGGATTAATTAAGGATAGACAGACTAACAAAGTTTAGCTCGACATGTCCGGGCTCAACTCATAATTCGTCAACTCTCAATTCAATATCAATCTCATCAAATATCATCAACTTTAACATCAACCAATTAAATACCATCAACTGATGAATAGCGCATCAATTATCAACAATGATGAATATCAACATTTCAGCGATTAAAATAATTATTAAACGACTCACCCTACCGTTGATATGGTAATTATCATAAATCTCTACACCTTACTGGATTGGAAAACCTCACACACCAACAAACTGGGATTACTCAGTGATAACTCACCTTGATTCAGTTATTCACAAACTTAAATCACTTTGATTTGAAACTCAAACTACCCCTCTGAAGTACGGGTAAAAACTAAAAATTCATATGCAGATTCGAAGGCGTCTTTCTTACGGTCGACTCGGGGGTGGCCTGCTTGTCACCCTGGCTAGCTCATAAATTAAGTTCAAGTGTTTGTGTTTCTCGAAATTAAAGTCTCGGAGTCTTTTCGGAACTTTACTGACTAATTACCCTAATTATTTACATGCTAAACTATGACCAAATGTAGGGAAAAAATTAAAATAAAATGAAAAAAAAATTGACCGCGCAAAAGTCCGTCCTACAATTTGTAATAGTGTACTAAAGACATGTACCAATTTTCAGCTCTATGCGAATTTTTGCAATCTTACCACTATTTTGATGTCTATTTTGACCGGACTATACAGCGTGTTAGGAAATGGCTTAGCATAAATTGAAAGGTAGATAGAGAATGGCAAATCGAATCGATTAAGTAAAATTTTTGTAAATCGAAAATGCATAGTTTTCCCAAAAAATCGTTCTGAAATTAAAGTCCTCCCAAATTTTGAGAACCTCTGAACTAGAATGGTAAAAATTAGCGTAAATTTTAATATTATTTACAAAACAGCAAAGGTAAATTAACTTCTTGGTCCACTCCGTAATTCTTCTATTTCAACTTGTGTTTTGTGATTAGATTTTCTAAAAAAAAAAACAAAACAAAAAATTTATGCCAGAACTGGGGTTCGACTCTCCCACACAAATGAGCATGCTATCTACAATTTTGAAAAATTCTCAAAAAGTCCATGCGCCACTATGCCCACTTTGTTTAAAGAAAAAGTTAACCGCTAATAAACTACCATAAACGACACAGTGGCTCTCAACAGGTGGGTTAATAAAAAAATTTGAAAAAAGTATGCCAGTAGTACTAGCATGTATGTTCTGGACCACTGATTGAGGCGTTGGGCGGAGCCAAAGTGTGGTGGGGATGGGATGTGGGCGTGGTCTCCAATGTGTTTTGACCAATGGGAAGCCATGTCGTGAGTGGTGGGAGGTCAAAGATGGCGTCTTTTGTGGTGTTGGGGGGCCAATCAGCGCTGTTTGTGGGCTTGTTTGAGCTCTGCGCAGGCGCGAAATTATGTAAGGCTCGCTCTCGACCAATGAGATTGCGTTCAATTTTAGTGAGGCTCAAAGGCGTCATGCCGGCCACGCCCCTCGACCAATGCGAATTCGCGCAATTTCTGTGAGGCTCAAAAGGAGGCGTGTCTTTGCCTATCGACCAATGAAATTTCTCGAAATTATGGTTTTTGGTAGGAGAAGTGTAGACCAATGAGATGATGAGTTTGTGTTGATTAATTTATATTCTAAAAAGCTATTAGTTTAAACTAAGCTCTCTAAGTGCACAGTTGAGGTTTTTTCTTGCTCTTGATATTGAAATAATCATGCGTTATTTCCGTTTCACTGTTTCGGGCAAAAGTGTTTTTGTGGAAACAGTTTACAACAATCAGTTGGGAAACCTTGACTTCGATGGAGAACATATAAGATTTCTTTATAAATATAATTATTGTGACGAGTGCTACGAAATGGAACTTACTGATGCAACATCCGTATACACCGATTAATAATCAAGAGGACGAAGAAGAAACTCCCCTTCAATTAAACACCAGTTTTAAGATTGATACCGTGTGCGATGAGAATGAATTAGTTGATTTAATAGATAAATTTGGTAAACCATGTGAAAAGTGTAGAAAGATTTATTTTCATGTTGCACAGTTTAATCCTGTTTATGCTAACTTATTTATTAGAAATTCTGTGTAATATTTATAACAACTGAATAAATATTCTTTTACTAAACCTGTTTTTTTACTCTTTTTTCTCTTTCTTTAGGAGGGAATGGGGAATAGGAATACAATCTTGTTGAAATTAAAATCAAGAGTTACTTCTTTTTAATTTATTTAACAATTGTTAAAAAGTACAATCTTTTAAATTCTTCTATTCTTAAATATATTAAATAATCTTAGATTAAATATACATATTATACAAATAGGTATATAAACGAATCCTGAAAGAAATATTTCAAGTACACAGTTTTGTCCTTTGTTTCCGTATTGCGTGATAGTTTGATTTAGAACATGTTTCCACTCACTTTCCCAATAACTTTGATCGTAATATATGTATTTTACCTTATATTTAATAATCGAATTATTTTGACGTTATATCACGCACATTTATAAATTGGTATATCGTTTTGGTGTTGAGCAAAGAGTTGTGTCCACTGACTAGGCCATGTGTCGTTATATTCGTTGAAACACACAAAAGCTTCTATTACTTCTGGTTGTCGATAAATGAGGAAACTATTATTCATAATAGCAGCCAAAACAAGAATACTTTCGTTAGTTGCAAACATCTTCACTAGAATAAAGCTTTAATTTCGAGCTGATCTGTTTTATAGCTAAAACACCAATAAAAAAGGAGAGGGGACGTATTATAAATATCAAAAGAAAGGAAACATCAAATAGAGGAAAACATTTTTATTTGCTTTTTATTTATTTATTTATTTATTTATTTATTTATTTATTTATTTATTTATTTATTTATTTATCTTAAGTAATAGTCATCGAATACGTCTGTTTTACATTCTGTACATTGATGTATTCAGGTACATAATGTAAAGCTGACGATTCGATTTCTCCATTACTCAAAATACGCTCACTTCCTAAATCACGATATTCATAACAGTCAATTTGTAATAACCGTTCGCTAAACGTTGCTGTATAAGTGCAACGAATAGGCAATATGACATCATCTACATATTCTAACCGAAAATGTCTATAAAATGGATAATCACTCTCTATAACTCCTGCAATATCCATTTCCTTTTTTATCAAATTTTTCCTGAACTTCTCAACTGATTCTTTTAGAGTCATTAACTCTGATGATTCCTTTAAATTTAAAGTTGGCGGTAGTGGGTTTTTGGAAACTACTTCAAAGTAGGTCTCTTCAGTGGCTTGCAGAGTTGTCGTCTCGTTTGTTAAAGAATCTTCTGATTCGGAGCCGAGGGTTGTAGCCCATATTGTGGTCGTTTCAGAATCATCAGACAGACGAAAGATTGTCGTAATCTCTGCGGTGGTTGTTTCACGCAAAGATTCGTCTGATGCTGATATGAGTTTGATAGGAGTCGTCTCAGTGAAATTTTCAAAAAGTTCACCTGATGTAAAGTTGAAGAACGTAGTCTGCGGTGTGGTTGCGTTTTCGGTAATGCTTGTTGTTATTAGGGAGCGAAGAGTCTTATAGGAAGGTAGCACTTGGCTTGGAAGTAGTAATTTAAAGGAGAGACGAATTTGAACCGTCTCATTTGTCGGAAGCATCAAGTTAAACTTCATTCTGGCGGTTTTGTCGAAGTCATTTAATTGAATCGGGATGGGCGCACTTTGTATAATACTCAAAAAAAGTTTTGAGAATATAATAAAAAAAAGTAAAAGAACGTAACATGTTCATTGTATAAGCACTTGACTGTGTTTAGACTGTGAACCATAGAATATACGTAAGCAGGATATGGAAATTTCGGAATGTTCTTTATTACTTTAGATATGTAAATGACTTTTACAGGTCAAGGAATGAAGCAATAATGACTTTTAGATAATTTGAGATTTATCAATCCAGGAATTATGCTTGTCAGAAAAGCCTAACCATTTCACATACACTTTGTTCCCTTTACGTCGTAAGACTTTTTGAACGAGATAAACATTAGTTTGTTTAGCCTTTAATAATTCATATTCGTAAAAAGATCCTCGAATTTCTTGATTTTGACTTGGTCTGAGTCAGGGCCTATAGGTCCTTTATTTTTCTTATTTTGAACAGGCTTATTATAATTTGCGAATAATCTTCGACGTGCTCTAATGTTTTGGCGTTGAGCAATTAGACTTAGGTATTGTTTTGTAAGTTTTCCGGGACTGCGTTTGATTTATGCTGTAGTGTTTTTCGTTACAGTTGAAAGATACCAACATTGTACAGTGTAATTGCCTTTTACTGGAAAATTAATGCGTTTGCCACTTATAAATCTGTTCACAACAGAATTGTACGTTTCTGTGGCTTCAGAGTTCATGTTTAATAAAAGACTGAACATTGTGCACTAGTCTTTTAGAACAAGGTAATAGATCCCCAAGAAAACCGCATCTTCCATCTGACAAACCAAGGTTTCTTCATTTGGTTTTGGTCCGGTACAGAAATACTTTTCATAGTGTTCGTTCTCTCCAAATTACACGTTTTGGACAATTGTCGATGTTTCTAGACAACCCTGTCAATTGTTCGTCAAATGAAACATCCTGTGTTTTTTTGAAATTTAGTGCCTTTCTCATACCTCCTCTCAATCTCTTTATGGTGGATTTTAAACAGTTTCGCAATTTCACCGGAACAACCTTATTTTTGATGCACTTCAACGGGTTTTCGACAACAGATATAATTTTGTGACAGTTTTTCATCAGATGGTTAATCCATTCAATTCTGCGAAGTAGTTGTTGTGGTCCGGAAGGTTTTATTATCAGAAGTTTTTTTTTAATGCTGCTGGTACCGTCTCCTACCAGTTATATATATTTAAGTATATGCATTTTAACAGTGTGTTTGAATCCTTCAACAATTATTGTATCTGACTCCATTGATGTTGATGTGTTATTCTTAGTGAAGCGATGTTCAGTAACGGAATTGATCTTTGCCTTTGCACAAATAATTCAAAATTTAACAATTTTTTCTTTGTAACGCCGACAATGCATGCCTACAAAACAATATAACGTCTTAGTATCTTATCATTGCTGGATAATTCTTAATAATAATTAAGATTAATACTTACAACTCCAGAAAGAGCCGAATAATCTGTTTTGTAGTATCGTTATGCCCACGTCAGCATTAACAGATCTAACAGAGCATGCACATCTTACAATTTCGCCTAATTAATGAGTTAATGCAAATTTTTCCTTTTCTGCCTCATCCATTGATTCCAATGCCGCTTCCAAGTGTTTTTCTGATACTTCCTTCTGGCATTTCTGATATCTGCGTTGTGAAATTAGTGTCACGTTTGATTTACCCGTATGATGGTCTATTTATCCATAAAGAGGCGAGTTGCGAAACATACGGTTATCATTCACAGGTACAGGATCCTGCAAAGCAGTCGATAAATTTCAGTTTTGGTACTGCTACTGCTTGAAGTGTTCTAGCATAAAAAAAGGTCTTGTTATATACACTTCGGGATCTTGGCGAGAAGCCTTTTTGTGATGTACGTGCCATCAACAACATTATTTATACCAGCGTAAGAATAAAAATCTTCCGTTATGGTTTATCGATCTTCTACCAGGTGACTATCAATGTTTGAAGGAAATAAGTAGATTGGCGACCCTGTGGCGGTTGGCAGTGACAAAACTTCACACAACTGTCATTCAATTCTAGGTATTTAGGTTAAGTATAATTTGGCGATTCAAAACGATTGTAACAAACAAATTTTACTACTACAAATTATTGAAAATACATTTAAAGAAGGTGTTCAAAATGTTGGCCTTCTTGCTGTAAGCAAAATTGAACTCTGTTGGATATAGCATTGAAAACGTTGATTAACATTTCAGGGCCCACGTTTGCAATTACCATTTCAATGGCATGCTGCAATTCTTGCAAATTGTTAACGGGATTACGAAACACAACATTTTTAAGATACGGAAACAAGAAAAACTCCAGAGGGGTAAGATCAGGTGATCTACTTGGCCATAAACCTGCACTAATTAAACGTCCTGGGAAAAACTCTTGTAAATAATTTATGGTGGCCTATGCGGTATGTGCAGTGGCAGAGTCCTGTTGGAAATAACCGTTTGTTAATTCGATGTCATCCAGTTGATTTAAAAATGGGTCTATAAGAAGTCTTCGGTATCTTTCCGCATTAATTGTTTCATGAAAGAATATTGGCCCAATAATTCGTTTTCGCGACATGGCGATCCATACACCGATTTTAAGCGGGTGCAATGGCACTTCAATTATATTGTGTGGATTTTGAGCAGACCAAGTTCTATAATTTTGAGAATTTATGTATCCTGATAAATGAAACCATGCCTCATCAGAAAAAAAAGTGATATCTTGCTGGTTAATATTATTGTGCAAATTAGTGTTGTACCAATGACAAAACTGTATTCTTTGTACATAATCGGGAGGATGAAGTTGTTGGAGTAGATTAACTTTGTAAGGGCGTAAAAGCAGGGATTTTTTTAGGATCTTACGAGTGGATTCATAGCAAAGTCCTAAAAAGAGGAAAAATATAGGAAACGTTAGGAGAACAGTTTAGTTACCGGCAGGAACCTATTTGTTGAGATACACGTCGTATGGAAATGTTAGGATTTTGCTCAACAATTTCTTCGACATTTTGCACAACGTCACGTGTGGCAACAGTAGGGCGACCAGTAGATTTACCTTTTCTCACATTACTCGTGTTTAAGAAGCGTTTAATATCCGACCACAATGTTGTGCAAAATTACTGTAGTTGATCTGCTCTTCAGGATAAGTTTGAATAAATTGTTCATAAGCCGACTCCTGTGAATATATCCAGTCACCATTCTCATTTTGTAGTCCACTTCGAAAGTAAGCCATTACAATGAAAGTATTTTGCTCCGTTGTAAAATCCATTTTTGTGAATAAAATACGAAACTGTCAACTAAATGACGTTTATTTTGAATTATTTAAAATTGAGTGTGCCATGTCAACGATGTTGCCAACCTAAGACTTTAAATTTGTGACCAACGTAACAAAATAATTTTCAAATATTTTTAGTCTCTCGGTACTTATAACTCTTGGTGCCAATTTATTTAAAGCTTTAATGATATGAACGAAAGTACCATTAAGGTGTTTGATATAACATCAAACTTTTGAAATACTTTTCAAAAATCTACCAACCCAAATATCGGGATATCTGGTCATCCAATAGCGTTAGGTACGGATCACAATATGATCATGATGATGTTAATATGTAAGAATTATTTAATTGTTGTTTTTTTTAGTGTGGGTGAAACATTCTATGCTTAGTGAAAGTATGTCTGCATATTCTATTTAGTTCTTGGAGATCTGTATGAGACCATTTGATTACTCCAAAGGAATACGTCAGAATAGTTATTGCGTAGGTGTAGAATTTTGAATTTTTCTAATCCAAAAATCATTTCAATATAGTTATTTGTTCTTTTTATAAAATTGAAAAAAGAATGGATTTGTATTTTTGTTGAAGCATAGATTTTAATTTCGTCCATGAAGAATAAATAATATTTCTTCAGAACTTTTATCCACCAGCTATGTGTATAGATTTCGCTGATGTATTTTTGCTTGTTTAGTTACTACACTGTATAATTAGTTGTTCTTTACATCCTTGGCTAAGTTTTTTGTATCCTTTTTGTTCTTCAGTAATGATTTTAATTTGTATTAAACGCTTATCATTGTTATTTGCAATGACTGATGTTATTATTTTGTATGTTTCTTCTTTGTTTTTCGCAGGTGTTTTTGTAAAATTTTGTTTTGTTCGTATTAAAAATCTAATTTTGGGTCCTGCGTTCTATTGGTTCTTTATATCGTTTTAACTTTGCAGAGTATACAGTTGGTTTTTGTTTCATTGTGTCAAGTAGTAAGTTAATCTATGTGGTTTATCTTTATAAATCGTTCTACGTATTTTATTGATTAGTTTTCTTTTGATTTCTATATGATGGTCATTTTGATTTATTTTGTTTCATGTCTTGTGAGTTACGTATTGAGTGAACTTCTGTAGTCTTTTGTCTGATTACTAATCAGTGATTAGCTTAGTGATCGTATATGCAGCACAGAATATTATATTTGTTCGATTCATTACTGATATATTCAGGGATTATTTTATTTATTGCTATAATATAGAGTTTTATTGTTCGATTCATTATTTAGTTTTGGTAGGATATTTCTTTTTGTTGGATCTGTGTCATACCATTTAGTCACATTTTGTTGAAATTCTTCTATGACCTTTCTTTCTAATGACTTTTTGTGTATGATTTTGATCTTCGTTTAATTCCTCAGTTCTATTTGTGTTATTGTATATGATTCCTAATGGGTCATTGGTCATTATATCTGAGTGTACCTTATTTGGTTCTATCTTATGATCCAGTATCCTTTCGTGGTTTATTTGATCAGGGCTTTGTATTTCTTATTTTCTGGCAGGTTCAGGTATTTCATTTTCTGGATCTACTACTTTATTTCTTCATCTGTAATTTCTTTCACAGTTTCTGCCTTCATTCTTTCAATTTCAAGGGTGGTAAACGATTGTTTCCTGCTATGACTTTTTTTGATCTAAAACTCGTTGTTCGGTTATGTCTATGTATAAGTTCAGGGTATGGTGTTACGGTACGGGTAAAGGAGCCTTAACTAATAAAGACCGTTCAACTCAACACTATATTCAAAATAAGGTACAAAAATGGAATCGTTTTAGCTAACACGAGGGAACTAACTGTTGTCGATATGGCGTCTGACTGCTCAAGTCGTTGCCGACTCGGCTGGTTGTTCTTGCCGGTACTTCGGCTTCAACCGATGTTTTGTGGCCCTTGAATACTAGATGGCGCCACAAGGGTATATTTTTTTAAAGTTCATACATTTTTGTCTATATCCTATAATTTCTGTTTCAAGCTTTGTAGCCTTAAAGTAGCAGCACATAACATTTGCATTTATTTCATTGTTACTGCTGCTTCTTCACTGCCCAGTCACCTTGCGATTTATCACATCCACCTCTTGTGCTTTGAATTCTTGAACCTGCAGTTTACTAGTTTTAGCTGCTCTAGACATTTGTCCAGTCTTTACTAAGTCCAGCTTTGTAACATTCAATAGCTTCTCCCAAGTCTCTCAGCCTCAAAATTATTTTATCTTTAATCAATCCTCCTGCTCTAGAAAATTGCAGGATTCCGCCAAAACATTGAGCTCTTTGCTGTAATGATCAATGTTCTGTTCTTCTTGTTGTGTTCTTGAGAAACACAAACGTTTCATAGATTTCATTTGACGTCGACTTACAATACTTAATTAAAGCACCTATCACTGATTCATAACTGACCTTTTATGCTTCTGATAACTTCAATGTAGTAAACCCTTCTATGGCCTCCTCACCCGCTGGAGTTAAAAACAGTGCAACTTTTCCTTCATCTGATTTTCTATCCAGTCCCGACGTTTTTAAATAAAATTCAATCCTCTGATTGAACTTTTCATAATCCTTATCTACCTTATTATCACAAACAAGCGGTGACGGCAATTTCAGGTAATCCATTTTAGTTTTTTAGAATCTTCAACCACGTGATGTGTTTCGACTACCGTCCTTTTCAGTTATTATTCAGTTTTTTGCAAAAATAGATGTACTCACCTAGCTTGCACCTGACACCATGTTATTTGTTTTATTAATTAAACTAGGTGAATGTTCAATAACTATTTATCAACATTAATTATTGTACATTAGAACACATTTGTTACAACCATACAATGCTACCACCTCCAATCGCTGACAACATCATACTCTACTGTAACACTTTACTAGCTAAGATAATTTACAATCAAGGATGACTCCTTGGTCTTTAGACACAACTTTGAGATCTTTACCATTAATTATTTATTGAAGTATTGATGGTTTTAACTTTGTACCAAAATTGATTACCTGACATTTGTCGCTATTTACTTATATATCATTTACATGGCACCACTGCTACAATAAGCAAAGGTCGTCTTGTAGACTATAACTATCATGAGCATTTCTAATAATTACTTTATTTACTCTTGTTTTGCTACTTGATTTAAAGACAGGGACTGTCTTCTTTCTAAACAAATGACAAATTAAAAGTTGATTGGAGGAAAAGCGCCAAATGATTAAATAAATACATTCTTTGTAAAATATAAGAAAAATAAAACCAGAACCTTTTTTGACGTCTACATTATTCAAGAGTCAAAACTTGCTGAATGTCAGATACACGGTCATTTATACAATTGATATTAGCACATACATAACTCACAAAAAACATTAAAATTTTTATAATTGTTGAATGTTGGTATTTTCGTGGGAGATGGGGAATAATTGAAAAAGATAGACAGCATAACTATCTATGCAAGAAGGTAAAGTGGTAACGTTTCTAGTCATCAAGCTGACTAGAACGAGAGAAGGTATCGATTAAGTAAACATGATATGAAGGAGACTGCTCAAAGTTGAATGTTTAGGTTCAAAACCGTGCTGATATTTGGATGTGACACCATTGTGGTGCCACAGAAGCTGTTTGCTTATTAAATTGTCGCCTTAAGACCTCCCAATGTCTAGAGAAGACTTAAATATTAAAAACAAAGGCGTAGTAATAGCATGTTTGGAAGACCATCAGGTCCAGAATAAGCACATTCATTTAAATTCTACAGTCCTTCGAATACTTCAGCTAAAGATAGTCCCAACTTGAAATTCTGAACATATCTTGCAAATAAAAATTACAAGACAATGATAAATCACTTATTTTGTAAACAATTGAGGTATAAACAGCAAATAGGTCGGCGATTTTTTGTCCGTCAGTAGCACATACACTGAGGATTTTATTTTACTAAACATCACATATCACACGCTATTAATCCTATGTTCTTAAAGCTTCTGTATTCTATGATGAAGAGTTTATTTCGCTGACTATTTCATAACACTATTAATTGTATTAGCCTATGTTCAGCTTTAAAAAGTCCATGTCAATTCATTTCAAACAGTTCCATCAAAACGCCAAAGTTCAGCAAAATAAAATCTTCACTGAATATTATTACGGAACATAGCAACCTTTACAATACAGGGTGTCCGTTTTTCGAGCTCCACCATGGGGATCTCAGTTATTATAAGAGATACGAGGTCGGTTAAATTAGGGCAAAGTTGCGCATTTTTATGCTGAGCAATTACCTGAAAGAAAATTTGATGTGTCATTTTTAGTTTTTGAAATATTGGGCAAAATCAAAAATTTGTAATTTTCGTTTTTATTTTTTTTAAGTGAAAACTAAGAGAATTAGACGTTTTTAAATAAGACATTCTTCAGGCACTTTTTACAAGAAATCTAAATCTGTCATCGCCTTTTCCAAGGCGTTCTTGACAACACTCAACTTTGGTTTTTCTTATGGACGCCATATTTAATACTTGTATTTTTGAAAAGCCTTTTTGTTCCTGACTACAATGATGTATCACATGATAGATAGATAGATGCTGATAAAATTAAGAAAAAAGCGTTTTTGCAGAGTGCTTTGGATAAAAACGCCAAAAATTTTGTTAAACTAACTAACTTTTGACAGTTCTATTAAATATGCGAGCAGTATTATTATAACTTTGTCCTGTTTTGTTTTGCTAAAAATAAACTTCTAGCTTATCATGTCGTTTAATTTTTAAATAAGTAAGCTTGGCGGAAACGGGAACCTTCCAGATTCAAATTCAATTAAATTTCCAAAATCTAGTTTGTTTAAAAACAAAACTGTTGCCGTTTTTTCCAAAGCACTCTTCGCAAAAATGTTTTTTTTTTCGATTTTCATCAGTATGTAAGATTCGATTATATCATGTGATACATCGTTGTAATCAGAAAGAAAAACATTTTTCAAAAATACAAAAATCGAATATGGCATCCATAAGAAAAATCAAAGTTGAGTGTTGTAACTCTGACATCAAGAACGCTTTGAAAAATGCAATGATAGATTTAGATTCCTTGTAAAAAAGTACCTGAAGACGTCCTACTTAAAAACGTCTAGTTCTTTTAGTTTTCGCTTGAAAAAATAAAAATGAAAATTACAAATTTCCGTTTTTTTCCAATACTTCAAAAACTAAAAATCAATCATGTTTTTAAAATATTAATGTTTATATACTTCATCATATGCCATCTTCTGTGCAGCCCGCAAACTGTTTCTAATGATTCGTTTATCTTTCGAAAGTCGCACCACTTTTTTTGCAATTTTTGACCTTTTCTAAACAGTCGTAATTCAGTCTCGTTAAACACATGGCTAGAAGGGATACCAATTCGGGAACGGATGGTTGCTATAACTATAGCTATAAATATATGAAAATTAATACAGTCTTATGCTTAAGATGGACCCTACAACTTTGTCCACGTCGCCCTGTTAAAAGTGTATCTCCACCACGTTAGAATATTATTGTATCATCAGTTCCTACAATATGTAGTTATTAGATATGAAATTTTGTGTTACTTTTGGTTTAGTATGTAGTCGCATGACATTCATAATTTATTATAGTATTGTTGCTTACCTCCGCCAGTACTCGGTGTCGGTGTCCTGAGGCAGAGCTAAAAGTGAAAAATTTTAGTTATAATTAAAAGTGATTAGAAAATTATTTTACTAACCGTCACACGTTTCTTGAATTAGCTCTAATGGTCTTACACCTAATGAAGTGTCCACGAGAGGAGTAGTACGACAAGGAGCTGTGTCTATATAGCAGTCGTTTTGTCATTCTCGAATCCACATCTGAGACGTCTTACGACTTAATAAAATGTTATAAGTTATATTTACAACTAAAACTTGAAAGTTTTTCATACCAGAAGGTGTTAATCTCTTCCTGACATCTTTTAGCAGGGTCATATACTCTTTTGTTGGTGTTGAAAATGTTTGAGTTAAGGCGAGGGGGTAATCACTTGTGCAATATGTGGGACAAACGTTTGTGTAATGATATGTAATGTCTGTGCAATGAAAATGCAATGTTGTGCAATGAATGCAATACTGTGCAATACCGTGTAATATGTGTGCAATGTGTGTGCAATATGTGTGCAATGTTCGTGCAATAGCAACTTATGGTCAAACTGTACAATGCGCGCGCACGAATTGTTTGTTTATAAAACTTTTGTAGTTTCCCCAAAAGTGGATAACCTCTACTTAGAAAACGTAAATAAAACTTAGTGTTTATGAGGAAATATTCGGAACAGTTTTTGTAATTTTTGTAAAGCGAGTTATGACAGTTCTAGGATATGACGAAGCTAGAATTAGCAAATGTTGAACTAGTGCTTAAAGCACATACGAACATAAAATTATCAGATTTAAGCCCATTTATGGTCTGCTTCTAACGAGTAAACAACAACTGTCAATTTACTTTTTTTTCTCTATGAATTTGTATAGAGTTACAGAAACACTACTAAGAGCTATAATGAGAGAGATTAAGAGAAAATGGCAACCGCGCATTTGCATTTTTTTGAGTGAAATATAGCACAAATTTCTAGCTTGTGTGTAAGAAAAGAATTATGAATTCCAACAACAGATTTAGACCCAGAAAATCCACCAATTCAAAGAGAAAAATTATAAAAATTGACAGTTGTTGCTAAAGGTTAGTAAGAGACCATATTTATTTTTGTAACAAGTCCTTAAAATTATGTTTTTGCGGACGAATAAATGCTGTTTCCAGATGAGACGAAGCTAAGTCGGTTTTAATTTGTTGCCTATTAAATAAATACTTTCTAAATTAGTCACAAGTGTTTTAATTCTCTGTTTTAATGTTGCTTTATGTACAAAATTCTTATACCTATCTATTCTTGTTCTTTAATCTTTACAATGAAGTTTTAAACAACAATAGAAAGAAATGTTAAGAAAAATGATAAATTAAATAGAAATTAGGTAGGTATATCTACATTTTTGTGCAGTAACACAACATTACACTCAAAAAGATGCTGCTTTTAAAGTGTGCAATTCGATAACAATTCACATGTAATAATATGTGCAATATTAGGTGCAATGTGTGCAATGTCGAGTGCAATGTGTGCAATATCATGTGCAATGTGTCAAGTTTATTTGCAATAAGTGTAATACTGAGCAATGTGTGCAATACGTGTGCAATAGCGTGCAATACGTGAAATATGTTTGCAATATTGCATACGTGGGACAGATATTTTTGAAGTGATTACCCCCTCGGGTTAAGGTTACGGCTCCCGGGGCAGGTAGATCAACCTGTTTCCCATATTTTGCAGCACCCGATGGACCTTTTAAAGATAAGAATTGTGTAATAGTTTTCATTGTAATGTAATGGATAATTCGTTAATTAAATGGTTTGGTTTTGTTTCCCAGACATATCAATCATTATTCCAAGTTATCATAAAGTAGAACTGGGGCTCACCCTATCAACGCTGAGTTTATCAGTGTTATAGGTAACACGAGTTTAACTTAGTGGTGTTCATTTTTGTGGTAAAGTTTAGGGATTATCAGTTTTTTTATGAGAGTCTGGAGTTATTCTTAATGACTCTTGCTAAAGAAAGACCAAATAAATCTGTGGTGTAAAATCCGAGTATTATTTCTCATAATTTCATAATTAATAAACCGATTTTAACACTTACATGTTTCATTATTTAGTATCAAGTTATACTGTTCATATTTTGCTAATGCGACGTCTTATTTTATCGTAAATTGTGGGCAACGAATTAAACATAACAAAAATGAATAAAAGATATAATTAAATATAATGCAATCCACAGCCAGTCTATTTTTAGGTCATAATATTGTTACTAGGAGATGTCTTATGATACCAATAAAACCTATAGGTCTTATGAAAACCCCATAAAACCCGCAACGAAATTAAACTGCATTTTCTACATTTACCTTTATATTAGAAGAGAAAATATGGTCGGTTTTTCCTTTATTCGTTGTGGACGCCAGATTTACTGTAAACGAAGCCGAAACTAATGCAGTATTCCTATTTTAAAAATTAATTTGACAAACGTCACTTCAAAACGTCAAATAAAAAGTTAAAAAAATAATTTGAAAATATTGCTTTAATCTCGTATTTAGTCTATATTCTCTGTCTGTGGATAAAACGTTGTATTGTATACGGGTCTTACATGTATTTTATCCGCGCAAAGGTTTAAACGCGAGAACGAAGTCTTGCACATTGCAAGACCCTAATACAATAAATAAACTATTATAATAATAAAAAATAATAGAATAATATTTTTTGCAATTCGCGAAAATCAGCAACTAAGAGATGGCGCCACTTTGACAGAAAGAAAGGGGGAACAACAAACTGCTGTCAATTTTTTGACGTTTTGCACCGAGTTTTCAGGTTAGGTCACTTAGGTTAGGTTACAATGGCACCGGTCACCGTAACTTTAACTGATATAATGGGCTATTTGGGTGATCGGAAAAGGCCATTGTGTGAGGGGGAAGCCGTTTTCAAGGCTGGCCATGTAATTGCATGCCAGGTAGAAATTTTGTCTTTGGTCATGCAAACAAGTGCCCTAACTGGTCCTCCGCATGAAGTCCATTTGAACCTAGGTGAAGTAAATTGGGTTTGTAAGTGCACCTGCAAAGGCGGAAGTGGGGGGTACTGCAAACATGTATTTGCGACGTTAATTTATATAAATCGGTAAGTGAATAAAGTATAAACTACTACTTGCTGCACACCTGCATATATTTTGTGATGGGCTTCCCTATTTTGAGTGCCCTTTTCCACTCTTTACACAACTTTTGGTCATTCAAAGGAAAATAATGCAACGAAACATCACCCACACGATACGAACTGCATTGAGATACCGAACAATATTTTCTCGATTTGGCCCCAGCTGAGTAACGTTGCATGGCTGTTTTCTTAAAAATTTTAAATATTACATTAACAAAAACCAGAGTAAAATAAAGCCCATACCTGTACAACTTATCCTAACCAAAAAAACACCCAGCAAAACACTACATTACATAACTGTAACCACAACTTTTCTCATTGCGCCTTATGGAACATTGCTATCGTTCCCCCTACTTGTAGTGCATTTCTTGACCAATAGATGGCTATAGTGCGCTGATTTTCGCGAATGGTAAACTTTGTAATGAAGTGTTCGGAATTTTTCGGAAGTCGTCAGCCTGCGCGGTCCGAACGCATCCCCCTCCGAATTTGGTCATGTTATTGCCGAGATTCTTCACTTCTTGCCGCGCAATACTACCGGCAAGATGGCCTAAGGTCCTACCCCCAGGTGTGCTACGAAATACTCCCAGCACACCTTCCCCGTGGCCTGCTTCGAAATACTACCAGCAGGTCATCTCCGAAAGTATTGCGAAATACTACCAGTGCTTTCCCGTACCGTATTTTCCGTGCTGCGCAATATTACCAGTACACTATCCCGAAGAGCGCTGCGAAATACCACCGGCGTTCTGCCCTACGTTTGTACATTGTGTAAATATTTTTTATTCTCAACAAAGTCCTCATGTCCCCGACGAACCCAAATAGTCCGACCGTCTACCCGGCAAGAGATCATTACAACTTGATTAATTAAGGATTGGTACGTAAATTCCTAAAATATTCTAAATTATAATAATATTTAATACTACATAAAAAAGTTTGAAGACTCGGTTAAAAAATAATTTTTAAACCTAACAGCTTGCGTGTTTGAGACAGAAAAAAATCCTAAACATATTATTACAGTAAAACGAAAAAATACCTAATAAAAGTTGATAACTAGTTAATCATTGCCTACGTCTGTGTATATTATAAATTATAAAATATATAAAGACCAGAAACAATTTCACTAGGTAATAGGTAGTGTAGGTGCACTTGCATATTTAAAATTAACATTTAAAAACAACAGTTGTTGGACTTTTTTGCACTTAAGCGAGTTCGCCGCTGATTTAAAATATTTCCAGCTTTCGCAGGGCACTGATGTGTCAATGCGCACCATTTTTCTTGCACGAACCTACTTAGGTTGCGATAAACATATTTATGCTCCTTCCACCACCCCAATGGATCTTTTTTCAATCTAAAACACGTCATCTTCAAAACATCTGTGAACCTCAAAAACTGCCTTTGATGATGACGTATTTTCGGGGACATTTTTGTTACTTTTATCAGAAACTGTTTTTGTTGACCACCAGGGCACTTGACTCGCGATGAGCTAAGCCTACCTTATGTGGTCGGCGGGGCGAAAACGGGATTCACAAATTAGGCTTAAATTGGTGACTTACTTAAATTGGTAACGTCCGTCCGGAAGGTACCTCTTGAAGACACAACGATTTGACCCGAATGGTCTGAGGATCACTAGTACCGAGCACTACGAGGTGATCACTTTGGTGGATGTGAACGAATTTGTAATGCTCTTTTCGGGGCGGCTGTTGTTCGTGATCGGGTGCGGTTGGGCCTTTTGAAAACTCAAATAGAGAAGTTTCTATTCCAAACTAAGTATTTATTCTTAGTAAAAGTAATGCATAAATTCCCAAAATAAATGAAAATAAAAATAACAATTATATCTAACTATATACACTATTTACACGGAGGTCCTCGGTCGGAGTCGCTTTCGCCAAGCCTCAGGTCGGTGGAGATGGTGTGCTGGTTTAATGCGCAGCAAGCACCACTCGTCGGAGGAGGTTTTGCCGGTTTGATGCGCGGCTAGACCCCCAGAGTTACTCACCGGTTTGATGCGCTCGGTCTCGCCCTTAGGGGTTTTCGATTTGTACATACTACAACCTACCGCTTCATACTACAACATACTATGCGTATTCGATTTGTAACGATGACGTCACGGTATCTTCCGGTACGTGAGCACGAAGATACTAGCCTCAGAGCCTGGTACGTGCTCTGTCCTTGTTTAGCGGTATGTGGTAAGAATCAGCTATTTAGCGTTTGACAGAAGATCCTAACCTCTGATCTGTGTCTATCATCCAAAATAGAGGAATTTCAAAAACAATGCGACTTATGTTTTTAACAAAATGTAATAAAAATGATTAGGTATTAATGTATTTCTATAATAAGTGAGTGAACAGTGAAAAATTTTGCCTGCTGAAACATTTCATATAATAATAAAGAATTCATTCGCATCCCGTTTTCGTTTGATTTTGGAATGTTTATTGTTTAAATAAAAGTTTAAAAGTTATCGTTGGATTCGTTGGGGAAATTCCGATGGCAAGAGGCGGGGGATGTTCAAATGTTCAAATATGACCAACCAAAGATAACACAAACAACGATAAATTCCCTAGGTTTAAAATTTAGCGCTTTGTACACATATACCGTGACGTCATCATTCTCAAGATACCGCGTATGTTCGTGTATATTGTAGTATGTACAAATCGAAAATCCCTCTTATATTGCGTATCCGGTGTAAACAAACCGAGCGCTGGTGGTGGTGGGACTGGCTAGAGCGCATGACTCCTACGTCATGGTGGAATCTTCCGGAATCCGGATGCTTCATTGCAAATTGTCTATAGGGAATCATCCCTATCGGTACCCTAATGGGGTGGAGGGGATGTCACGAACCAACAGGGACCAATCCGTGAAATGGTTACACGACATTCCCGCGAATATACAAATTTTGAAATGAAACGTCTAATAATCCCCGGGTTATTGGAATTACCATTGAACCTCTCATTTATTTTTGTCCGCTTCTTGTGCGAGTAGCTGTTTCAAAAGGTTCTAAAATTTTCTTTACGTCCTTAAATTCATGCCACTCTTCAATTGATAGTTGCGGTAAAATTACATTTAAAACAGCTACTGAAGATCGCACGGCATTTTCCAACTCAATAAATCTTTCTATCATAAAATAAGTCGAATTCCATCTTGTGGTAACATCTTGTAAAAGTTTTTTAGGTGTTTCAGATTCGGTTTGTTTTTGGGAGCAAAATAATTGTGTCTTTGCTTTGGAGCTTCTTTTAAAGTGTGAAACAATTATTTTTACTTTATCTAAAAGATCCTTGATTAAAAGAAAAGCATCACGTACTATTAAATTTAAAATACATCATTCCAAAGAAACACAACAGAAGGGAGACACGAAACTGACGAAACCAACTCAAGCAGGTATTTGGAACGGATATCGGTAACATACCATCTCTAATCAGAAGTATTACTATGGTAATATTCAAAAAAATAAAATTGACCTGTTTGAGGATTTTTTTTAGAAATGACCCATAACAAAAATATGAATTTTGTGCGTTACTACTGGTTCAGTCTGTACAATTAATGGGACCCAATTAATGATTCTAAATGTGTCTTTACTTTATCAACTAAAATTCTCGGGCTTCTATTACTATTACTTGTGGCAAATTAAATAAACCGAAAAGATGATACTGCGCGATAATTCTAGTGTCCTGCCAGCGCTTTTTTAATAACCCCCACGCTGTATTATAATAGCTTTCCGCCGACACGGTAAGCGAGTCTAGAATGCGTTTTTGGATATTTTTCTAGATATTTTCTAGTTTAGTATTTTCATGTATCAACAATAAAAAACTGTGATAAAATGCAGTCCATTCCGTATTATCCTCGTTGAAATGGGGTAGATTAATCATGAGTAATTTGACCATTACCTGTGGTAATCCATGGTTGTGCCGGATGGTACGATTGACCAGTTGAACCAATTTAGGCTATTTTTCACATTTCAGGAATCTTCCCTTGTTTATATAAGTTGTTTATGACAATAACGACTTTCTCCGGAATAACTTCTACCATCCGTTTAACCACTTCCTCAGGCATACCGTCCGGGCCAGTAGCTTTTTTAATCCGCAACTTAGCAGCCGCCGCCTTAAGTTCATCAAGTGAAAATTTCTGAAATATCAGTCAATCAAATCAACCACTTTTTGATCGATTGTGTATAGCTCCAGGTGGTTCATCTTCAGCGCACGTCGCCTAACAGTGGGGCAAAATAGCCAAAAAGCGGTAAATACTATAATTTTAGAAACTGATTGTCGCATAGACCTGCAAATGGTCTCATTCGATTTAAGATGAAAAATTACAGAAAAACTTGTACAGGGTGATTAATAAATAAAATGAAATAGTTTTTAAGGAAATCATAATTTTTTCTTTTTACATGAATAAAGCATAAAAACAAATAAATAATCAGAAAATACTAAATTGATTATGATAAATTAAAGCAACAATGTTTTTGCTTCTTCGCTTAAAGAGAGCAATTTAGTTTTGGGCTTAGGTCTGAAAGAGTCTAGGTAAGGATCGGATGAAATTAAAAGCATATGGAAAACATCTTCATTTGTTGCCAAGCGCGAGATTTTTCTTGAATGATGAATTCTGTAGTATAAAATTTAGAAGTTACGAATACAAGATATACTAAAACAAAATGCAAAAGTACCGGTAATGCTTATAATCCTTGTTTCAACTTTCTTGAGCCTCTTCAGAAAGTGATCCTATTGACAAAACTGCGCATTCTATGATTTCTTTTCCATATATTAAAATTTTGTGGACTAAAAAATGTCCACGGATGTTTAAAAGCATGTAATACCACGGATACAAAGAAACTCCCATTTCTGTGGTTTCAACATTTGTTTGGGCACTGCAAGTAATCACTTCTAAAATTACTGCAAGCCTTTCGACAAAACGTCGGTCTGTTTTAGTAATATTCGCAGTTACCTCAAGCTACGAAAAAAATCTTCGAGATGTATTGCCATCAAGGACAAACTTTCAAACAATAGACATATAAACACAATAACAAACTACTACACAGATGTATTAAGTAAAAAAAGTCGAGTATTCTTTGGTGAAACGATGCAAATACAAAGAGTTACTAATAGTATATACATAACAAGTCAAGACCGTGGCCTGGAGTAATGGTCGCCAGTGATCGGAAGCGGCTGGAGTTTAAAGTCTTCAAGCTCTGCTTCGGTGTTACCCCGGTTCACACTGGTACGAAATGCTCAAATCCGTGATCAAATCCTTTATCTTGTAAACTAACCGTTTAATTTAGTTGAATCTTTGTATTCCGGGGTTTTAAACTATGAGGAATATGCCTATCATACCAAATTTGATATAACATTTTGTTTATAGGGGTAGATTGGGGGTAGAATGCGTAAAAATATCAAATATTGTGTTTTGGCAAAAATGCTCGAACACGTCAATTTCCTTTTAAAAAAATACACACTTCTCAATTTGATTTTAAAATTTTACACTTTTTATATTTTGAGTAATGACATCATTCACACTTTTTTTTATGAAACCCCTTAATTTTTTTAGCCATTTCGATAGATCTTTCATTGTCGAAATGGCAATATTAAAATATTAAAAATTGCTTAAACAAAGCTAAAAAAAATCATTCTGAAAGTGAAAAACCAAAATTTTAAATAAAAAAATAACAAACAAAATGCTAATATGTAAGGAAAAAAGGATCAATTCTTTATTTGAACAAAATTTTCGAAGTGCCCTTCACCAATCTCTTGTCAATAAATTTGCATATGGAAAAGTTTTTTTGTACAGTCCGGATATTCTTCGGAATGGACATGTTTCAATTTAGTCGAATATTGTTTATATTTTTTTAGTTGAGTTGTTCGAGCATTTTTGCCAAAACAAAATATTTGCCGTTTTAATAAGATTATTCCATAATTTTGGCGCTCACTGTATTTAGTTATTTACATATTCACATCAGTTTCTCTTTATATAGACTTGTTGACTAAATATATTATTTACAATAATGCACATTTTCACACTTTTTAAGATTACATCGAGGTTTATATCAAATATCTTTAATTTTATTGACTTTTTTCTTCGCTTTCTACCCCCAGTTCACCCCTCTAAACAAAAAGTTACGTCAAATCTAATACGGCAGGTGTATTCCCGATAGTTTAAAACCCCCGAATATAAAATTTCAGTAAAATTGAACGATTAGTTTACAAGCTACATGATTTAATCACGGATTTGAGCATTTCGTTGCACAATGCATCGCGTACTTAAATTGTCAATAATTGTCTTTGCCGCAAGTGGCCGCAGCAAAATTAACCACTGTTTTATTCGCGAAAGTCCGTAGATCACGGTGATGGGTGTTTTGGCGCGTCTTGGCGTATCTTCCTAAACAAAATCATTCGTGAAAGTTTGAAATTCTACGAAAATTTCATATATTTTATTATCAAGGTAAATGAAAATAACTTTAAACATTTTGACAACACTTTCACCAGTGAAATAAAGCTAAAACATCCATCTTTCAAGCTTTGTACATAACAATATCGAATCTTAAAGCATTTAGCTTGTACACGTAAAACGACGAGCGCATTTTTATATTGAATGAACCGGCCTCGAGAAACTGGCGGCGACTGGGACAGTGGCTCTTCTTCTTGCAGTGAGCATAATTTTTTTGTCAAAATGGTACAGCTCAGAGCGATGGTGATTATTCCCAACTTTTCTCAAATTTTACTTTAACTCTGAAGGTTTCTTTGTTTATCTTCGCTTCGCCCAGATGTACGATGTATATTCCAGGTTTTGGGTACTGCACCTTGTATAGCGGTCTTGTTGCATCCGTGGGCCTTGTGATGAACAGCAGAGCTGTGATCATTACCCTCCATATGAACCTTGCTTAATTCTTGAGCAAGATGGTGTTGCTACATCTTTTAGACGTCTTTTGATTATGTTCTTGTTCTTTGTCTTCTCGCGGAAGAGGAATCAAGCGATGAATACTTCTTTTGACTGTCGATTTTTCTGGACGTTCTAGTGTAACAACTCGAACCACACTCTCTCCACCTGCATGTACTCTTTTGATCTTCGCAAGGGGCCACTTACTTGGATTTATATTGTCTTCTTTTATTAGAACCATGACTTCGGCATTTAGATTCTTTTCTTTTGATTTTGATTTGTATTTCGCTGTTGCAGAGTGTTCAAATAGTCTGATGACCAAACCTTCCAAAAATGTCTCTTCCATCGTTCAGACAAGTGGTCGTCGTAATCTGTGCTGATCGGACTTCTAGGTGATACCAACTCCAATTACCAATTAAAAAGTGTCCTGGAGTTAGTGCTGCGAGATCATCCGTTAATGGATACAATGGCCAGGAGTTCATGCAAGCCCCTATTTGAGATGTAAGGGTAGTTAATTCCTCGTAGGTTAGAGTCGAAGTTCCAAAGTTTCTTTTCATGAGTTTGACTCCAGCGTCCAATTCCTCCAACGCGTGGCACAGCCAGCGGAATAAAGTGCCTCTGGGTTCCAATTGTTGCAACTTCATCTTGGACATTGGACGTTTGTATCATCTCTTGCACTTACTTCACTTTCCAAAATGTTTTTTACTAGAAATGTTGTACCGTTATCACTGTAGATGTGTACACATTGCTCTCTTTTAGCCACGAATTTTCTGTTTGCTGCCAGGAATGCGTCCGAAGACATGTCGCTGACTACTTCTAAATGGTATAAACAGCATTATACCCTTTGTATGACTTGTGACCTCTTCCTTTCGTCGCCCTTACTTTGACTGGACAGGCGCAGTCAATGCCTTTGTGTTCGAATGGGGATGCCGGTGTTACTCTTGCTGCAGGAAGTTATCTCAATAATTGTTGCGCCGTTTGTTCTTTGTAACGCCTTATGCATCTGGTACACTTGTTGATTAAAAATTTTACCGTTTTCTTGCCGTTGCTTATCCAAAACTTCCTTCTCACAAAAGCCAGGGTTTGTTGATTCCCTCCGTGAACTGTCGTTTGATGTGCGATTTGAATTACTAGCTTCGATAAGTGAGTGTAGTAAGGCAGAATTATAGGATGTTTTTCTGAGTAGGACAGATGCGAATGCTGCAATCTTCCTCCAACTCTCAAAACTTTATCTTGATCGAGGAATGGATGCAGATTGGCTATTTTACTGCTCTTCTCCACGTTCTTGTTTATTTCCAAGGCCTTGATTTCTTCCTTTAACGCACGGTTTTGCACTTGTTAGACGATTTGCTTCAATAATGGCTCCAATTCAATCACCGAAAGTGGACCCTTTTCAACATTTTGCTTCTTGCGCTGTTCCACTTCTGCGTCACCCTTGGTTATTTGAAGACACCGTTTCTTCTCTTCTCCGGTCGTCGGTATTTTTGTAAATTGGGTCGTTTCGTACCTGTTGCTTTTTAGCCAGTCGGATCCTTGCCACCAAAGAGTCATCCTTTTGAGTTTAGTAGGTTCTGTTCCTCTGTAGATCACATCCACTGGGTTATCTTAGTTGCATAGACTAGCTGATTTCATAGGTTTTCATTAGTTTATGAAGTTAAGCAGCACTGACCCCGGTCATTCCTTGGATGGGTGACCGGATAATGTAATGCCAAAAACATCGCAACTAACTCGTCTTTCGGAGGAGACGTAAGCCGTCGGTCCCGGTCACTACTAGTTAGTGGTCGTTAGGTCAGGTCAGAGGCTGTAGATGCGACCTGAAAACTCTGGCACTTGGGTGATGGCATTACCACCATACGCATATTTATTTATTTATTTATCTTCTATTTTGACGTGATTCCAAGACTCGATGTTGGAGAGCTCTTGTATTTCGGCAACCGTGTTTCCAACAAACGTTTTCCATCGATTGGGACTTCCTTAGATCCATGCCAGTGTAATCATAGAGTCTGTCCACAGATAAGCGTCTGGATTCTTCAGCCTCATTACTGTTACAACCTTCTTCACTAATTTCGCTGACAACACAGCAGCACATAGCTCTAATTTTGGTAACGTCGTCTTGGATTTAACTGGTGCCACTTTCGACTTTGCTGTAAGCATTGTAATGTTAATACCATCTTCACCTGTCAGTTTGATGTAGGTACACGACTGCGCCGTACGCCTTTGCGGATGCATCACAGAACCCATGAATCTTAATGCTTGAGTTCTTTATCTGATGGGTGATCTGAGAAAACTCCTGTTTTAACCCCATAGTTTAACAGTCATGTATACGATTTTTCCAGAATCCGATTAAAATGAAACTAAATATCAAAGAAATTTAAAATAATTTTTACAAATACTTATTAAATATCTCAGAAATTAGATGTCATTCTTATTGCTAGTTTAACTGTGTAATACACCACCTAAATATTCTTACGATGCAAGTCAATTTATTTTTGCTTCTTAAAAAATAAATCGTTTTTAGGTAAGTTTCATTGGTAAAATCACTGCAGTTACAAATATTAAAGCCTAGCAGTCTATGGCTAGCGTTACTGAGTGGAGGTCATATGATTAAAGAAATGAAATGGAAAAATCATAAATGACACGAAGACCTTTAAACTCATAGAACGTTCAAGTTCGATATTATCCAGGTTGTATTGAAAATCAACAGTGTTTATTGCTTTACGACTAATGCCCGGTTTCCGGAATATTTTTTTATCGGACCGATTACGATCGGTTCCATAACTTTCTTCTAGCAATAGCTTCAAAGTGGATTTCAGAAACGTGTAGGTCAATATATCATATTGATACAACCTGGAATTTTTCATAATGGACAATGGAATTATAGCTGAAGTATCCAAAGCTTCATATTTCTTTAAATATTTTGTTAGGAGATTTTTTCAACAGTCAATTGATTTTGCACAATTGCGTAATACAAGCCAGGACATTAAAAATAGTTTTTTTTCTGTCAAACTCCTTGACAGCGTGTGGCTGATTTTTGATCCTAACAATTTTTTACAACAAAGTATTTCACAGAATTTCTTGGACTTGCTGCTATATTTAGCTTGGACTGACTTGGAACTTGGAGATGACTATTTACAAGGATAACTGGTTTTTGTCGCCAAATTTTCGTAATTAATAGCCATTACTACAGCTGATATGTGTTTACAAAACTCACTTATTCTCGCAACACATTCACACATAGTGGAAGTCACATGCTTAAAATTAGATTTTTCATAAATACAAAACATATATTTACGGAAACGTAATAACTTACGTGTAAAGTCACGTTGTAAGACTCTAACGAAACGGAAGTTTATCGTATCACTTTGGCCTTAACTTCCTGACTTCTACCAAATCTACAACATGCCCAGCAAGAAACAACTGATTGCCTTTTGTCCCGTTTCCCGTTGTTTGATGTTTGTTGGGTTGTTGGGTTCGTCGGGGACTTGGGGACTTTTGTTGAGAGAGAGAGAAACAATTAAATAAGTAAGTACTTTATTATCAGTAAATAATAATATGTACACCAAATCTAAATTAACGTATTCTTCTAAACATGGTATTTTTTGATGAAAAAATAGTACATTATATGTATTAGGTTGGAAAGAAAGTTTTGCCCTTCAAAGAGCTTTGGCATAGATTAAAATTAAGTTACAGTACGGTAGTGAGTACTCCAGCAGCGCGACCAGAAATTGGTTATTGACCCACGGGCGCCGACTTTCAAAGTTTTCAATGGGTGCAAGACACTGAAGAAAATAAAGCGTTTATTATTCCCACAAGTAAAATAAATGTCAACAGAAATATATTACATAATTATAATAAACAATAATACTTAATTATTTGCTATACTAATATACTGATATTGTAATATACTAAAGGTATTTCTTCTTATAGCAGAACAGTATAAATTCATCTGCTATTTTATTTATATCAAGAGCACTTGTTTCTTCTTCATGGACGTGCAGAATAGCCAAATGGTTCAACCTTTCTTGTCCCATGGTTTGGCGAATGTATGTTTTTAATCTTCGCAAACGCGAAAAAGATCATTCCGCTGTACACGTTGATGTGGGAATTGTCAAGAAACAGCTGGCTGATAAACTGTTTATATTCGTATAAAATTCCGCCTGTCACACACCCGTTTTTATGGTTCCAAAGAAAATGTAAAAGATCATTAAAATTTTTCGCTTTTGGTACTCGTGTTTAGCAATATCAAGAAACATATAATGATGAAGTTCTAAACGTTCTTTATCAAAATCGGATTTATAGAATTCTATCATAGCTTTGACATTATCCAATCCGATGGCAAAACGTTCCATTTTTATTAAATGCTCCATTGTGTCAGACTAAAACCTTACATTGAGGCTATTCAGTGTCTGATCAATAACTTCAAAATTACTTGTCGATATTTATCTTTGGATCGAGGGGGTAATCACTTCAAAAATATCTGTCCCACGTACGCAATATTGCACACATATTTTACGTATTGCACGCCATTGCACACGTATTGCACACATTGCACACTATTGCACTTATTGCAAATAAACTAAGACACATTGCACTCAACATTGCACACATTGCACCTAATATTGCACACATTGCACCTAATATTGCACACATTACATGTGAAATTGCATCACATTGTACACTTTAAATTTATCATTTCTCTTAACATTTCTTTCTATTGTAGTTTAAAACTTCATTGCAAAAAATAAAGAACAAGAATAGATAAGATTTTGTACATTTTTAACGTATAAAGCCATATAGGTATAAAACAGAGAATTAAAACACTTGTGATTAACTTATAAAGTACTTAATAAGCGAAAAATTAAAACTGACTTGGCTTCGTCTCGTCTGGAAACAGCATTGACTCGCCCGCAAAAACATTATTTTAAGGACTTTATACAAAAATAAATATGGTCTGTTACTAACCTTTCGCAACAATTTTTATAATTATTTTTCTCTTTGAATTGTTGGATTTTCTTGAGTCTAACTCTGTTGCTGAAATTCATTGTAACACAAAATTCTTTTCTTACACAGAAGCTCGAAATTTTGTGCTACATTTCACTCCACAAAATACAAATGCGTGGTTGCCATTTTCTCTTAATCTCTCCCATTTCAGTTCTTAGTAGAGTTTCTGTAATTCTATATAAATTCAAAGAGAAAAATAATTATGAATAATTGACAGTTGATACACCAGAGTTTACATGTTAGAAGCATATTAAATGGGCTTAAACCTGATAATTTTTTTGTTTGCATGTGCTTTAAACACTAGTTCAATATTTGCTGATTCTAGCTTTGTCATATCCTAGAAATGTCATAACTCGCATTACAAAAATTACAAAAACTGTTCCGAATATTTCGTCATAAACACTAAGTTTTATTTACGTTTTCTAAGTAGAAGTTATCCACTTTTGGGGAAACTGCAAAAGCTTTACAAACAAACAAATCGTGCGCGCGCACCGTACAGTTTGATCATAAGTTGCTATTGCACCAACATTGCACACATATTGCACACATGTTGTACACATATTGCACACACATTGCACACGTATTGCACACACACATTGCACACAGATTACACGGTATTGCACAGTATTGCATACATTGCACAACAATGCATTCACATTGCACATCATTACACAAACGTTTGTCCCACATATTGCACAAGTGATTACCCCCTCGCTTTGGATGTTTCAAAATGATGGGCAGTTGATGGTGAATTATCCAGACGACGAGGTATTTTTCTTTTCCGGGGTAGAACTGGTTCTTCGATTTCAAATTCTGCACACTTATTTAAGGTGTCAGTCCACAAAAATTGGAACTCATGATCTCATCTTTCTTCCTTCATTTTGTTGAAGAACTTTAATCGATCCTCATAATTTCGCAGCAAGCCACGGGGAAGGTGTGTTGGTAGTATTTCGCAGCACACCTGGGGCTGGGACCTCAGGCCATCTTGCCGGTGGTATTGCGCGGCAAGAAGTGTAGAATAGAACGCTGAGCTAGCCTTTTATTTGGTTCGGACCAGGTACGAACGTAAACATCGCGGCAACAGCATGACCAATTGCGGAGGGGGGTGCGTTCGGACCGCGCAGGCTGAAGACTTAGGGAAATTCCGAACGCTTCATTACAAAACTTAAACCATTAACAGTAATGATGCTAAAATCAAAATATACTTACTTGATGACCGTATGATAATATTCGTAATTTTTAAACCAAATTACAGTGGCACGATGTTTTTTACTTTTAGCACTAAACTTCCAACATCACGTGCTCTCACCCAACACAAACGCCGATCGGCGATTAATACAACAGTATCGGGGGTCCCTCAACCCCCTGCTTCGTCTTATACCACCCGTTCGTAGGTATCACATACCGTGTGCGTGATACCATAGGAGGAGCACTCAACAGACCCCGCTCTGCCCTACTTCACTCAAGATTTTCGCTTTTTTAGGTTTGTAGGTTCTGGATTGACTTATAAACGCCACTTCAAAACGTCAAATAACTTTTTTTTAATATTAATTTAGTCTTTATTGTCTGGCTGTGGATAAAACGTTGTATTGCATATGGGTCTTACAATAACTATAAGGCTGTTATTTAGTAAAACGTTTTTAAGTGTTTGCGATTTTCAGTGGTTGCTTGTGCCCCGATGTACCCATGTAGTCGGCGCCCATGGGTTGACCCACCAATTACATACAAGTCGAGGTTATAAGTACACTCACTACGGTTCTATGTGTCCTCCCCCTCGACAAAAGCTATGGGGTCAACTAGGCCTGGAATGATAATGTATGATGTGAGAACTTGAGGTACTAAGTTCTGTTTAGACAAAAATCGGGAAAAAACCTGCAACTCTCATTTTTCACAATTTTATACAGAAGCGTTATGCAACATGCAATAGAAGCAAGTCGTAACTTATGTGCCACATAGGAAGTCTGTAGACAAAATCACCATGGGCTTTTTAAAGACCCTAAGTTCTGCTGTTAACACTCCGCAAACGTTTTCGATAATAGCACGTGAGCTAGATAATTTACAATTAAAAGTAGGTTGGAAAGTTCCATGGAAGTGATTTTCTGGACGAGATCCAGCTGATATTGAAAATTACCGACCTACTTGTATTCTAAGCATTAGAATCTACAGGGTGATTCTTAAATAGACCGACAAAATTTTATCACATTGATATTATTTTATTATTCCAATGATAAGCAGAATCGATATGCACCATAATTACGTTTTTATTTCGTAGGGGTAGAAACCCCTTAATCTGTGCCACTTACGACGCTCATGAGTTCAAGTTATGTGTATTGGAAAAAATGTGCTCGTTTTCATAGTGAATATCGATAATAAACAGTGATCATTGTTGCATTGATTAAGTACATTGTCATCAGATGATTATCATGCTTTTTTTCTAACTGTGCTAATACTACTTACGAACACATCAGTGGCGTACGCTTCATCTCTAACATGATTGTAAAATTTGTTATTTCAAAAACGATTATACATGGATTTTTTTTACTATTTTTCCCAGCTTGTACTCATTTGATACTACTATGGATAGAATTTTGTCGGTCTATTTAAGAATCACGCTGTATATTACACCATCTCACCAGGGTTTTACCGAAAAAAGTCAACCATACAAATTTAGTTGTAACACTCTATAAGCAAGTAGACAAAATTAGTTACTTGCTTATGGGTTTTTTAAATCTTTAATTGGCTTTTACTGATATCATACCTATTTAATAGACAACTTTGTGTCAAATTAATAATTTTACGTCTCTTTTACACCATCATTGGGTAGGTGTACCACAAGGTTCGAATGTAGTCTCAATCTTTTTTCTAATTTTTGAGAATGATATTACGAATGTTATTTTCTCAGAAATGTTACTTGTTTGCGGACAACTTAAAACTGTTTTGGTCAATTGACTGTTAGCGATTATGAATACCTTTAAAATGATTTACTACAACTAAATGAATGGTCGCAAACTAATAGTTTAAGTCTAAATAAAGACAAATGTTATATCATGACTTATTTGCGTAAGAAACAACTCGGTCGTACAATTAAAAATTATGAGCTATACAATTTCCACCGAGAGATTGGACTTTTTTAAATAACCTGGAAACATTAAGATCACTGAGATACACGTGTGAGCGAGGTACTGTTAGGTTGGTAGTATTGCCGCGTTTGTAATCCTCCTATCATGTTTTGTGGTCTTGTCAAATTCGAATTCAAAATGTGTTGTGCTAAATATTTACTATCAATTTTGTTTAACGACGAGGTGTAATAATCGTTTTGAGTTTGTGTTCTAGTAAATATTTATTATTGATAGTATTTGTTTTTGGTCATCTGAAGTGTGGCGGATTTTTATAAACCTTTGTTATAAAACTTAACCTTTTCGTTAAGGTCCGAGCGGGATTCGCCACAAGATGAATAAATTTATTTGAGGTAGGTCCTCCAGCGATATGTTGTGGAGACAATTACTTTGGGAAAGGATATTTTTATGCAGTCATAAATTAAACCCCGATCAAATTTTATAAATTTAATAACTAAACTAAATTGGACAATATAAAATGGAATGTGAATGAAGTAACGTCCAAAACCCACTGAACATGAAGTTAGTAAAAACAATAACTAAGTGGAATATCAGTAAGAACTAAAAATAAGTCAATGAACATGAATGGGAACAACTTTAACTTTAGACCGGTTAAAGTTGAAAATAATATGCACAACTAAAAATCTAAATCTCATAAAAAACCAGGTTTAACTCTAAGAATCTAAGTCCAATAATGCAAATGCGAATCTAAAACTCAAGTTTAAAATCTAGGTCCCCTACGTAAAGTAAAAAGCAAAACTAACCTCTACGTCCAATAAATGAAATAAACACAAGACTAAAATCTAAATCCAGTAAATGAAATAAAACGCAAAACTATCATCTAAGTCCAATAATTGAAGTAAAAAGCAAAACTAAAATCTATGACCACCAAATGGTATGTATAAAAAGCAAATCTACAATCTAAGTCCAACTGAATGAAATAAAAATACAATACGGAATATCCAAGTTCTACAAAAGGCACGTAAAACTCGCAATAGAACTTAACATTACTCAGCAAGATGAAAAATGAATACTTAATCTAATTTAAACCTTAATGAGATTGTAATACATATTAAACATTAATTTGTAACAAAATAAAATAACTTATTACTAAAGTATTTAAAGTAAAGGAGAGAGCCTATGTTATTTTTCCAATAATACGCTTCACGGTTGTCTTAAAATGTACAAATTCCCCACTAGTTAACTAAACTTACATTAAATTACTTATCGTCTCAAAATCCATTCCTTATCAAATCCCCATTTAATTCTACTACCTTTGAATATTACTTAACCTGATACATATTTTGAAACGATTTTTGATTCAATTCCCTTTTTCAGCTCTAAGCCACTTTTAATTAATTGAACTAAAGTCGCAGAATTTCCCATAATCTTTATATACCGTTTGCCATATCTAATATGGACCACCCTGAAGTAATCCTAATACACACTAACTGACTAGACTCCTCGCGTGCTAACTGCATTTATTCGGTAAGCTTATTTACAATTATGCCGCATGTCATATGTCAGAGGGGAGGTCGTAGGGAAACACATTTAAATCTTGACTTTAAAACTTTTGGTTCTCGCGGAATTTGTCGCAACCACACGCATTCTTATTTAAAAGCAAATCCTAATTTAGTCCCATGTGGTAATCGTTATGCTATACATCATCTACTTTATGAGCATCAGGTCAAGAAAGAAACACTTCACATCGCATGTCGGTACTATCTTAAAAGTTAAAAACCCGGTTCTTTGCCAAAGTCATCCGCCGACACAACATAAGTTAAAATATTGGTTTCATCTTGTTGAGATAAAAGGCCGAAGACAAGTGTGAGAATTCGTAAAATAAAACTTGGAATAATTTAAAAGTCGTCATCATTGGAGATCGGAAGTTAAATTGAATATGACTTACAGTTTGACATCATAGACGGACAGCAGCTCGTCAGAATCGGGTAGAGTTGAGAGAAGCTTCTGGGGCTGTGGGCAGCTGTTGAGTGGTCACTTATAGTAGGAACCAGAAATATTTGAGATTGACTTATGCAAGATTTATTAAGGGTTAAGCAGCTTTGCGGTTACCGTAACAATTTTTCACAGCTGGTGGCACCACCCTGAAGATTCACAAATGAGCCGTATTGAGTAATTTTCATAGTAAACTTTTCATTTATTCCAAACTAAAGTTTCAAAATTCATTAGATTAGTTAGTTTCTTAGATCACTTTATTTGTGAACAAACATTTTAAAAATATACCTAAATGTTAATAAAATTGTATTAAATATTTGTTTGGTGAAAGCTCATACACAAATTTCTGTTACGGTCCATCACTCCGTACAAACGTTTGAAAGGTGCCTGCCCTAAGAAATGTAAATTTGTTTATGGCATCATTAACGCAAGGGACATAAACCATTGTGAGGGGCAATCGGCTTATTCTATAATGAGTCTCAAATATTGTTGGTTCCAACTATACTGAGTACCGATTGACCCGCTCTGCAATGACCGCGGTTTTTATATCGCGCACGCGGTTACGTTCGCGCATGTATGGCTCTAATTTTCGCTTGCCCTGCTTACTCAACGGTTCTCTTAATTCTTTCTCGCGTGTACTTAAACCTCAATTTCGTTTGCTTTGATAGTAAGAGGGGATATACTTGTTGTTACGTGTATGATCCCACCCCTCGTACCTCTTGGCCATATTGGTCATTGCTTGACTCCCTGTTTTCTTATTGGACGGCACCTTCCTCTTGTATTACTGGAGGCGTGCTTAAGAGCTGCGGTTATTACCATCTCTCTTGTTGCATTAACCCTGACCACGGTATAGGATAATTAGGTAGCGCGGCTAGCGCTGTGAACCCACTACAAATGTGGCGACAAATGATTCAACTTGGATGTGCGAGTGAGACAGAAGAAGGAGGCTATAGTTTCAAGCGCGCGCATCGACATCAATGCTCCTAAAAGTTGATTATTCCCTCCAATTTTATTAACTGTTCTTGGGTTATGTGCCCAAATTCAATTGTAACCAATTTTGTCTATTTTTAATTGTTACAATGGGCAAAAAGTGTTTTGTGCCAGGTTGTAAAAGCGGTTATGACTCTAAAGAGCAAAAAGTTGCTATATTTAAAGTACCGCAGGACAAAGTGGTTGTGTGGCAAAAGAAAATTCCAAGAAAAGACAAAATTTTGAGTTCTAAAGACTTTGTGTGTGAAAAACATTTTGCGAGTGATTTTGTGATCAGAGAAGTAAAAACTCCTGAATAGGTATTCGGTAAGTAAAAATAAGTATGCATGTACTTTATAATGATTACCTAATTTTTCCTTCTCTTAAGAATTAAATTTTATTAAAAAGGACATACCTAATTTAGGTGACTAAAACAATTTGTAGAATCAAAACTGAAAAATTTATTGATCTCCGTCCTCCGTTAAAAGAATACTGATTTTAACAAATGACACCGTTTTTTTAAGATTATTTTTTAATTATTTTTTAGTATCCATTACTCTATCCACGATTATCAAAGGATGCTGTGCCGACTCTTTTCCCAAACTGCCCTAATTATTTGTCTAAACAAATAAATAGAAGACGAACAATAAATAGAAACGGTTACCCGGATTCCCCGGATTCAAAACGACATAAATTTCGTCCAGAAGTAGAAGGTAATTTGATTATGTGTATTTATTTATCTATAGTGAGAAACAATTTTAGATTCTGCCAACATTGCAGATAGTAGTTCTTTAACGGGTAAATCTGAAGAAGGGTTATTTGAAAAATTGTGGAACCGCGAAACTAACATAGACCTACCCTCTGATTCGTGGATTTGTCAACGCATAAAAAATCCTTTTGACTTTACGAAGATTATTACAATTTCGGAAATGACCTTTAACTAAAGGAAAAGATAATCCTGTACTTGGGAAACAAATCATTGTATCAGCAACAAATATTGCTTCATTTTATGCTTTTGGTGCCTCCGTTAATGTTGGTCCATATTCCGAAAAACAACTAACGTCTTTAGCAGAATTGCAATTATTAATAGAGCAATACAACCAGGTTCATCTTTGTCATGGAAAAATGTTGTCTTCTAAAGCACCTTCAGATTTTAATACTAAAACATATACAAAAGATACATTGCTAAATACGTGGAGACACAGTGGGTGCAAGTATCTAATTATGAACGCCAACTATAAATATTTGTACTGTACACTATGTAAAAAAATTGCGCAATGTATTTCCTACTTTAAAAAAAAATCAGAAAAAAAATAAAACCGGAAAAAAAGTAACTTTATTGAAACATCGTTGCTATAATTTTCAAAGGAGGGAAAAGAGATTAAAAGCAAGATATAACAAAATTTGTTCTGAATTAAAACGAGCTTATCACAAACTTCGTCAGCGAAATGAAGAACATTTATATAAAAAAATTGACAACTTAAATTCAGTAGCCCCAGCCCAAAAACTTTTAATCAAAGAATGTATTAGAATTGGCAAATACCATAGAAAATCTTCTAGAAGATACACGTCTGAGTGGCTATTGATGTGTCTTTTACTTCACATAAGGAGCCCTGCAAGTTATAAATTTTTAAGAAATAATGAAATTTTACCCTTGCCTTGCATTTCCACCGTTCGTGGATATCTCAGAAGGGTAAATCTAAAATGTGGATTAGATGACAATTTCTTTAAAGCGTTTAGACAAAAAATGTCTACAAAAAATTTATATCAAACGCAAGGAATACTAACCTTTGATGAAATGACAATAAGGGAATCTATAAATTTAAATGTCCGAAATATGAAATTAATTGGAATTCAAGATTTTGGGGAACTAAGTACTTTTACAAAATCAACTGACAAAGTGGCAGATCATGCGTTAGTCTTTATGTTTTGCTCATTAGCAGATAGTGTTAATCAACCTATTGTGGTATATAGCGCAAAAGGTCCTACTAAGGGTACTGTTTTGGCACAATTGATAATGCAAGTTATAAACAAATTGGAAAAATGCGGCGTAAAAATTCAGGGTATAGTGTGTGACGGAGCCACAACCAACAGAAAAATGTGGTCCGAATTTGGAATTTCAGGAAACATTGAATATCCTGTTAATAAGATTATACATCCTTGCGATGATGACCGATATTTGTATTTTTTTTCTGATGCTCCACATCTTATCAAATGTATTAGGAACAAGTTTTTGGACAAAACTAATCTTAAGGTACTTAAAATATGAAATAAATGTGTCAATTTGATCAATTGGGCCACAGTGCGCTGCACAATCGATCATTGTACATGGATGTACATCCATTTCCAAAAGTGAATTAAAATTTCCGTACCCTTTAGTTTGTTTTTTATTTATTTATTTATGAATTTATAAATACATTTAAGTATGATATATGGCCATTACAATTTTTCAGATTGATACCGGTTTTTTTTTCACGAATTTTTTGATGATAGTTTTACAAATTAATGTAATTTTATGTTTTTAGACACCAGATGGGCACATTTTTTGGAAACATTATGAAATTTTGTTTTCTTTGGACAATAATGTTGAACATAATCTACGAGTGTGTCCCAAGTTAACTTCAGAACATATTAAGCCATCTAACTTATTAAAAATGCGTGTGAAATTAGCGACCCAAATTTTTAGTAATTCCGTTGCAGATGGATTAAAATATTATCTTAAAGAAAACAAAGAAGTAGAAAATGCTGGAACTACAATAGCATTTACGAAGAGAATGAACGACATGTTTGACGCTTTGAATCGAAAAAATCCGGCAAGTGGATTAAAAATAGGCAGTAGTGATTTTCTAATTTTACAGGATAATTTATTATATTTAAATGAATGGGAGCAAATGGTTATTGATGGCAAAATTACAAAACATCAATTTTTAAGTCAAAGCACGGCTGAGAGTCTACGCGTAACAATATTATCAACAACTGAACTTGCCAATTTTCTGTTGCAATGTGGTTTCAAATATGTTTTATCTGGTAAAATGAATCAAGATCCATTAGAGGTAAGTACAGTAGACCATTGACAATAAAATTAGAAATATTGGCATGTGTTAAAATATACGTAGGTACATATAAACTGGACCGTTTCAATAAATTTTCATCTCGAGGAAATATATTTTGAAGAAAAAACTTGTTGATTACGATTGTGAGGGTGAAGTTTAAACCTATAATTATTAACAATTTATTTCCTTAAGATGAAAAATTAATAATAGTAATAGCTAGTTTGTTAGTGTTTTTTTTATTTATGTAATTACTAGTACCAACATGTAGATTTTAAATCAAGAACATTAGTTTTAAATATGTAAGTTGGACTCACTTATTAAGCACTCATGTAATACTCGTATTTATTTAGTTTGTAGATGCATGATGTTTTTTATTCAGAAGAAATTTTTATTTCAGAGGGGAAAACCTGAATATAGGAACGTTTATTTTAAAATCAGATTCTGTTTTAGAGATTTTTTGGTGTTATCCGACAAGCTGGAGGAGCAAACGACCATCCTACTTTTACAACATTTTTGCAACTATACAGGATGCTGTCTGTTTATAGTCTCTTAAAACCACCTAAGTTCGGAAATTGTACTGTATCAGATACCGATAATATTCTTAATTTTGAAAGCTTTAAAAACATTTTTTGTAATAAAGAAAAAAACGACAATCATGTGACAAAAATTAAGCATCATGTGGAATCCCTGTTGCAAACTATCGTGCGTTCATTTAAAAACCTGGGCTCAGTTGACTGTGCTTTAAATTTGAACTTGGGAACAGTGTAAGCGGATCCGGAATTAGTAGTTGCCGGCAGTCATTTATCGTTTATGAAAAGTCAAAAAGTTTTGAAGTTAGGTAGTTTCCAGTATTTTTCCACCCTCGTTTTACTCAGAATTCCATAATTGTGTGTGAGTGAACAGTTTCTTGTGGTTTCAATACCCTGAGCGAATTTTGCATTTTATTTTGTTTTCGTTCGTTGTTCGAGTGTTAAACATGGTTTTTTCACAACAACATAAAATGTTTATGTTGGAATCGTACTTCCGCAACGGAAGAAAGGTTGACGGAATCTGGGAATATTCTGTTAATGCATGCTTGGAGGAATTCCGGGCAGAGTACCCTGAAGTTGTCTTTGAGTATGAAAAATTTCGCCAAACTCTTACTCTCTGTATTAGGAATTATCGTGAAAATGGTAGTGTTGCACGAAAACAAGGAAGTGGACGTCCCAAAAAACGAATACCAGAAGCCAGAAGCAGAAGAAAATGTTCAGCAAATTATAACAGAAACACCAACGACTTCGATTCGTCACTTGGCTCAGCAAATTGACCTATCTGTTGGAACTTGCCACAAGATATTAAAACAAGATTTACATTTAATTGCTTATCGCCTCACCTCTGTGCAGGAGTTACATGAAAATGATTTTCCCCAAAGGGCAGCTTACTGTCAATTTTTTTTGGACACTCTGGAACCTAACATTCAAAAAACCTTCTTTTCTGATGAAGCCTATTTTCATTTAAGTGGTTACGTTAATTCGCAAAATATGCGTATGTGGAGCTCAGATAATCCACATTTTTATGTTGAAGCCCCACAATTTGGTATAAAAGTGGGAGTTTGGGCTGCTATCAGTCAACGTAGAATAATTGGCCCATATTTTTTGAAGGTATTATTTTAATGTGTTATTACTTGCAGTTCCTCGCTTTGAATCGTAGGTAATATGAATGCCATAAGATATCGTGAAGAAATATTAACTCCGTTTGTTAATGAATTACATGATGATGAGATGGTTTATGGATATTTTCAGCAAGATGGTGCCACAGCTCACACATCAGGTGTAACAATTCGATTTCTCCAAGAATTTTTTGACAACAAAATTGTTAGTCGCAACACACCAAATAATTGGCCTCCGAGATCTTGCGACCTCACACCCTGCGATTTCTTTTTGTGGCCACATATCAAGAACTCAATTTATAGTACACCCATAAATGACATTGACGAACTTAAGGAGAGGATAAAAAATAAAATCGAACTTATTAATAACAATCCAGTTATGCTGGAAAATGTTGTTAATGGAATATGGAGAAGAGTAAGATTATGTCTTCAAGAAGGTGGTGCTCATTTTCAACATTTATTGTAATTTTATGTATTCCGTTTTGATTATAACTAACAAGCTTTAATAAATCTGTAGTTGACTCCTCAATAAACATTTAAACAAGACAAAAACTGAAAAGCAATTTTTCGGTTTTTCTTCCTTCGCAATAAGAATTTATCGACATCATAATGAAATGTTTTCTGTTACATTTTCCCTACAACAAACATGCACTTAGTTTGTCCTTTGACTCACTAGCCAGATTTACTTGAAAGTCTAAATAAAATTTACACCAACTGTTACGATTAAGAATTCCAGTCACAAACACTGTCATTTATCCAAGTACGTCGGTGTATTTGAATCGAAGGTCTAAAAGTGAAATGAAAGCACCAAAATTTTGAAGACAATTTTTTTCCTACTTTTTGAAGTTATGGCTGCCTCGGATCACTGCGCGCATTTCTGCAGTGGTCCTTGATTTAACTTTCAGCAGGTTTTTGAGTTAAATCAAAAAAGATTTTCGTTTGACAATACTGACATTTCGTACTGGCAGTGGCCTCAACGACTGTCAATATTATACACTGGAAAATTAAAAAACAAAAGAAGATTTCAGAGTTTCCTGAGCCCAGGTTTTTATTTGAACGCTTGATAGAAATATTGAAGATCCAGATGATTTTGGCGAAAATATGTTTTTCACTGACACAACCTGTGACACTACAGATTGCATTATTTATTACCTTACAGGATATGTTTCAAAATTAGTATATTATGATACGAGTTTTATAAGACGCAATTTGTCGCACGCACGGAATTGGGGCACGACGAGCGCAGCGAGGAGTGCCATAATGGAGTAAGTGCGACAAAATGCCTTATAAACGAGATATCATACACTATTTTTTCTATTTTGCACCTTTTTTAACAAAAAAAAATCAATTTCGAAATTTAGGGAATTTTGTGGCAGTTGACAGCATTTGCGTGGATCATGAAATTAAATTAATAATTTGGATCGTCATTAGTTTATTCGTAAAATGTATTCTGAAAGTGTCCAAGACGTTTTGCAATCTATCTGCCCCTCAACGAATACGGGCTTTTGTGGCAAATACGCGGAATTTGAACATTGGCCTAAGGAGAATGGGATCTCAAATTATTCACTTGCACTGG